>QUSF01000011.1:14569665-14792531 GCA_003676055.1 Chloebia gouldiae
GGAAGGAAGGAAGGAAGGAAGGAAGGAAGGAAGGAAGGAAGGAATCCCTGTGCTTGTGCTGTACTGTTTTGCACTTATCTCCACAGACAAGAGCAAAGATGTTTGCCCCAGACAAGTGCTGCCCTATGTCTGCATGGCCCTTTCTACAGTCACATCTTGCTCCTTCTTATGGAGTGTAGGTGCCAACAATCTTTGGTTGGCTCCATGGCTATCCAGAAAGTGGTGTTTCATAAATAACCATCAGTCCCTTCTCTTCTTGACACCCTCTACTTATGGTACTAACATGATAACTGTCCAGTACCAAACTTCCCTAATAGGATATTGACACATATTTCCAGATATCAGAGGAACATAATATGTATCTGTAAGATGCAAAGGAAGGTCTTTATCAGCCTGGGGAAAAGACAGTCAGAGAAAAAGATGTGAGCCTCAGATTTGCCATTGGTTTTCCCAAGACCTGGTTAGGATATGTCAGTCTTGTTTATGGTTGAATTTGTATAGATAGGCAAAAATGATCAGAAATAAAATATACCAGTGCAGTCAAGAAATAAAGGTGAATTATTTTCCCATATCAAATTCTGGCCTTAAGATGCAACTGAAGCTGGATAAAATTAGGTGGATGTGAGACCTAGGTATCTTAAAACTTCCAGCAAACTAGCCACAAATGAATGATAGCTCAAAAATTAAAGTTACATTAAAAAGTGCTTGTGTTTCACATGTCAGGGTGTGCTTGTTTCAACTTGCCTTGTCAACTCATTTCCATTTATTAGCTAATACGACAAACCATATAAATTGATAAAAGCCTTATGACTGATGCAACAGTCACAAAGGTTAGCTGCATAATTTTTAACTTTTCATTGTTCACTTTGTCCTGATTGTGTTGCACATTATCTGTGATTGCCTCTGGGTGGGGGAAATAATAAATTATATACACATTCTCCAAGTACAAAGTACTCTAAAGGAGCTAGTTAAATTAGCAGTAAAGATACAACAAGCACAGTAGCCATTAATTAAAAGAAATAGTGCTAGTTGCTGTTCTTACAAAAAACCCTCAAATTGGCACCAAACATTTGCAAAATATTCCATTCTCAAATTGTTTTGGCAATTGGATTGAAAAATCTCCAAGGTCAAAGTCTCTGCTAAAGTGGGCAGTGCAGCCGAGCCAAAGCTGCAACATACTTGAGGTCAGAATACTACCTTTGGACAACTATCTCTCTTTGCAGAAGGGAACCTCCTGTAGTAGGATTGTACAACAACTAATTTTCTTTATAGATGAGTATCAGAAGGGGAGTCAAGCAAATGCTGGACTGACTCAGTGACTGCTGCCAAAGACTGAACAACAGGTAATGTTTCTCAACTGGACATGTTAATCCTCCTTACAAAAGCCAGACAAGTATATTGAGCATTCTTACATTTAGCCTAGGGGTTTGCTTCAGCAACCTTCTTATGGCATAACTGAGACAACCCAGCTGGGTCCTGGCCTGGAGGGAGCCTAGCTAGTAAATTAGAATTCAACCTTTTATATTTATACAGCGAGATTATAGGTATGCAACTTTTGTTTCCACGAGATATGATGGTAGCTTTGGTATGTGTGTAAGACGAGAAGAACAGAGGTATTTAGCTTACAGTTAAGCAAGCCTGCTCTTAGGTGGGAAGTAACAAATTGACTGGACTTTTAGAGGTGCTGCCCATTCTTTTTTCTCCCCATATTATATTGCTCTTTTGAATTTAATAAGCCAAGGGCCAATTTTTAAATGTCATGCTATGCAACATATTCTGTGTCAGGATAGATTGTAGCATGGATCCAAGACAATGCAGCACTGGAAGCAGAGGACAGTGAGAGCTAAACCCAGCCTGGATTCAGTCATTTTGGTAAATAGAGAAATAAGGAAACACAGTGTCCTATTCCTTCACAGCTCACAATGGCTCCCTTTGCTGCATCTCTCTTCACTATACCATTCCAGCAGGCTTCAGCTACCACATCACACAAATTTGTAATGACATCCTGCTTCACTCAGACTTGTGCCATTTTCAGAGAACCTGGATGGACAATCTGTAGTCTTTATTCAGCCTAATTGCAGCACTTTGCAATCACTGTGATTTAAGGCTTTTTAGCCAATAGGTCATCAAAATAAAATTATTCCAATAACTCATTCTTTTACCTGCCTGAGATTCACAGAAATAGTAATCAGCATATAAAAACAATTTCTCTCCCAATATGAAATTGCAGGAAAAGATTTGAATTAAGGAGTGCATTTGAAAAAACATAGGAGCTTTTCACTGAACAATGCTAATAACAGGAGGCCTTTAAACTCTATTGAAATATAATTAAATGCATGTTCACCTCAAAAACAATTTTAAAGAATTAAGCTTTCTTAAAACCATTCCATAAAGCCCCTTGGAACCCATTATGAATCCTTTCAATAACATTTACTGCTATTCAGTTATGGGGTTTTGGTTTTTTTCTTGTTGGCTGGGTACATTTCATGAGAGCAAAACTGCCTAGTGCCATTGTGTTAGCTTTGGGGAAAAATACAGTGCTATAAGCAAATGCAAATGCTCTTTTGTTTTCCCCTCATTACCCAACAGAATAAGAAAAAGGGCGTAATTGAACAAGTGACCTCACATTTGGACACACATAGGAAAGAATGAAATGTATGTTATTGTAAGTTTTCTGGAGTTCCCATAAGCAAACCTCTCCAGATATTTCCCTAAATGTCAGATCCGGCTTCATATGAAGTCAGCAGGAGGTTTGCCATTGTCTTCTGTGTCAGCAGGATGGAGTCTCTTGTACTTGTGTTCAGATGTGGTGACTTATCCATGCCCACCAATGTCACTAGAGCTCTGTCTGCTTAGTTTAGCTGAAGATCTGGCAAGATTTATTTATGCTCTATCACTAATGAAATCACAGCATGCAGGAATTAAAAAACAAAACCAGAAAGGGCTACAAATAAACCGAACTGCTTTTATTCAAGGGAGTCCTGGAGGACAGTCCAGTGCCTTTGGGAAAGGACTGCACATGAACAGAGCTAAAGGACATGGAATACATTGAGGTATGGTGGCAGTCAGAGTACTGCACAGAGGACGAGCTCACGCCCAGGAGCTCATGAGCTGTCATTCTCCACAGATGGATATGTGGGAGCTGTAAGGGAGAATGAAGCGATGTCTTGTCCAGCTCATGGTGCCCTGCAGAGCAGAGATGGGAGAAGAAATAAATAAGTGCTGGGTATAAGCAAGGGATCAAAACACAAGTTGGACCCCAGGTGATGGAGGGAAAGATCCAAATTCCTACCAACAAAACCACTGGACCCATGGTAGCAGAGATGGCTGGCAGAACCAGCACAGGAAGGGAATGGGACTGCATACAGACCTTTCCATTGTGACATTTTTTCCCCTCTCCTGTTTTTTATGACCCTGTCTCTTTGAGTTTTCTCTATCTAAAACACAAAACTTTCTAAAATTAATTTTTTAGTTAAGTCCTGCCATTTTTCTGCAGAAGCTTATTGTAGAGGAAAGCCTCGGCAGATCTCCCCCAAATCTCTGGTCATTGCAGTCCTGTCAGAAGTACCAAGAGACATCATCTGCAATGACTCATTAAATTTAAGAGGTTCTGGGTTTGTTGGGGGTTTTTTTTAGCTTGTTTGGTTTAATCAAAGCCATCCCCCTTGCTATCACCTAAGCTGGAATATAAACACACTCTTCTTAAAATTACAGTGCATCTTTGTTTGGTTGGAATGTAACTTTTTGGAAAACAAATCCTGCTGAGATTTACATCTTGCTCAGCCTTTTAATTCAATGCCAAACAAAAAGCAGACAGGGTGAACTACTTCAAAAGGACAACAAGTACACTTTATTTTAGAGTCAGCCCACCACAGAGAAGAGATGAAGAAAAAACAGCTGTGATGAGATTCATATTCATAAGGATCCTCCAACAACGTTTGCATTGCCGTAATACCATCTGCTTAATGAATATGCCCAGCAACCCAGTGAGGTAAAATAAAAGTAATACTCTCAGCTGGAAAATGGAAACAGAGGTAGTAAGTGGCTCTCCTGAGGTCACAGAACTTGCACGTGGCGGAGACATCAACCCACAGCCTTACAGCTAGGACTTAACTGTAACTTACCTATTAACTTGTTAATCACTATATGCACAATCACAGAACCTTTGACATGGAAGTCCAGGACTTCTGTGACAACAGAATATGAAATTAATCACAATTACAGGTGTTTCTGATGACCTCTGAAATGAGAAAGAGCTGCTGGCAAGCAGTGGTGCTGAATCCTGGAGCTGCTATCTCCTGTGTGATAACAGGATCAGCATTTGTTGACAGTAATAGAGCCACTCCCTCAGAAATAGTGATACTCTAGATTTAACTGTGTTATCTCTCATTCCATGTAAAACCAAAAGTAGCCCACTGAGAGCTGAAACATTACTAACTCACTGAACAGCATTTGTGACATTGCTAAGCTGCTGCTGAAACAATGAGGAGGGATACATGAAGTCCAAGATCTTCTGGCCTTCTGCAGGGCAACAAGGGCCACTGTCTCCACACCAGGATGTGTGTACAACCAGAATGCTCCATGGTCATTAGCTAGGTAATTAATACATCCTTGCCTAGGGAGGACCACCCATATTCTCTGGAGGTCTGAAGGAACAGAAAAATTTTTCCTTACTCTGGGATTGTCCAAGCTCCTCTTAATCATGGCAGTCAGAGAAAGTCCATGGTGGCTGGAAAAGGGGAATTGTAACAGCAGTTTTTAAAAAGGGGTAAGTGGAAGACCCAGGGAACTACAGAGAACAGCCTGTCTCACCTTCACTCCAGGGAAGATCCTGGAGTAGATTATCTTGGAAAGTCTGCTAACGCACATGGAAAAAAAAGGGGGGTTGATAATAGCCCACATGGTGGATAACAGCCAACTAATGGTGCCTGACAGATCTGGTGACCTTCTGATGGGACAGAGCTATTGACATCTCCTCCTGGACTTACACAAAGTGTTTGACACTGTCCCACATGACATCCTTGTCTCTAAATTGGAGAGACATGGATTGGAGGGATGGACTACTGGGTGGATAAAGAACTGGCTGGATGGCCAGCCACCAAGAGTTGTGGTCAAGGGCTCATGGTCCATGTGGAGACCAGTGAGGAGTGGTGTCCCTCAGGGTCACTGCTGGGGCCAACACTGCTCAACATCTTTGTCAGGGCCACAGACAGTGGGATCAAGGGCACCCTCAGCGAGGTCACTGGCAGCACCAGGCCGTGTGGAGCAGTCGACACGCTGGAGGGAAGGGATGGCATCCAGAGGGACCTGGACAGGCTTGAGAGCTGGGCCAGTGCAAACCCCATGGGGGTCAGCAAGGCAAAGTGCAAGGTCCTACAGCTGGGTCATGGCAATCCCAGACACACCAACAGCTTGGGCAGAGGAGTGATTGAGAGCAGCCCTGTGGCGAAAGATTTGGGGTGATGGTTCATTCAGCATTAACCAGCAGTGTGTACTCACAGCCCAGAAAGCCCCTTGTGTTCTGAGCTGCACCCAAAGCAACGCAGCCAGGAGGGTGAAGAAGAGGATTCTGACCCTCTACACCTCTCTGATGGGACCCCAGCTGGGATGCTGCACCCAGGCCTGGAGTGCCCAGCAAAGGAAGGACAAGGAACTGTCAGAGTGAGACCAGAGGAGGCCATGAAGCTGATAAGAGGAATGAAAGACCTCCTTTAGAAAGACAGTCTGAGAAAATTTTGGCTGTTCAGCCTGGAGAAGACAAAGTTGCATGAAGACCTCATAGCAACCATCCAAGTATCTGACAGTGGCCTACAGGGAGAGCCAGAGAGGGACTGTTCATCAGGAGCTGCAGTGATAGGACATGGGGAAATGGGTAAAAAATTGAAATTTACTGAGAGTGTGGTGAGATGATGGAAAAATTTCTCAGGGAGGTTGTGAGTGGCCTGACCCTGGCATTGTTAACAGCCAGGCTGGATGTCTTGAGCTGGGAGGTGCTCCTGCTCATAGCAGGGGGAGATGGGACTAGATGATCTCAAGGTCCATTCCTACCCCTTAACATCCTACAAGTCCATGATTCTATGGTAACTGTGACCCACTTCCAGGAACATGTCTTACCTCTGGTATCACAGGCAGTGGCCTTCCCTCAGCCTTCCGTCTCACCTGCCATAGTTGTACCCTTTGTTGTCCACTCTGGGAACTAATTCCAAAGCAGAGCCAGCTAATCAGCTAAACTCACCCAACAAGGTTCTGTGTCCAACAGAAAAAGGGGAGCTGGTAGACAGAGAAGTGGAAATGTTTTCCCCCTTTGCTGAAGGGATTCAAAACAACAACAAAAGTGACCCAGACTAACACCAAGGAAAGTTGATGGAGATGAGTGAAGCCCTTCACTACACCAGGGGGTACTCAGTACTATTGATCACAAAGTCAACATGTTAGTCCAGCATTTCTAGCTTTGGGGTAAAGGATGGAAAGACAAAGGAAGAGAATATTAAGGCAAGGATATTGATGTGGCAAAACTGAAATCAGGAAGAGAGACAAAATCATGCATCAGTTTTCCTCAGAAATACCTCAATGACTTGGCTATGCCTGTGTCATTTATCCATTATGTATTTTTCCCCATTCAGGTGGAGAACCTGCATTAATTGTTAAATGCATTACTGTTAACATGAGGATGTTTCCTGCTCATTCAGTAACTCCTTACCAGGCCAACAAATTTTTGGGGTTTGGCCTCACTGTATTTTTTGCAGTATATTTTACCATTGGGTTAACTCACTTTTGGGCACCAGGCAGATGAGATGGCTTTTTACAAGAAAAATGTGCTGTCTCTGCCCACACAAAGCACAAAGCACACAAGCCACAAAGGGAGCTTCAAGTAAAGAGGTCAGCCACAGCCATCCATGCTCAGATGACAAACCCTGCCTGGGAGGAAAGAGGACTCTTCATTTCCTAAGCTCCCACTGACATTTCTTCCACTTGAGGTAGGAAGTAGAGGAAAACAAGAATCTGCTCATTAAAGCCCAAGTTATTTTAAAAGTAACACCTGCTAGGCACTTCAATCAAAATCACAGATCTTCCTGGAAAGGAAAACGAGTTTTACTGCTCCGCATTACAGCCCAGAAATGCAGAGATTCCTTGCCTGTGGAACGCTCTAACTAATATCATCTTGAAGTAAACTTGAAAAAGAGATTAGATAAGGTCTCAGTGCCCCGGGATAACTATAACTACAGATTCAATGCTTTGAAATCTCATGTATGAAGAGTTAATCTGAAACAATGTCATATACTGCAATGCTATCATCTCAACAATTCATAAATAACTGACTTCAGCTTTGCAGGACAATATGGTGGCAGTATTATGAAACCTGTACAGAAACTGACTGTAACATAATTTATATGAACGATTTATTGGAGGTGGGCTGTTGCCTTTAGTGATACAGTTAAATGTTTCATCTGTTTTTAGCCCTAATTGTGAAGGGTTTTCTTAAATCATCTGAATAAAAGCAGTGTTTTCCATCTGTTTCCAGTAGCAAATAGCTCCTAAACACCTTTACTATTTGGATCTACAGCTGCAAAACTGGCATGTGAATATTTCTAACAACAAATTAATTCAAGGGCAAATTTTAGTTGGCCTAAACTCACATCCATTGAATGAAGTTGCCCTGTAAAAAAAATTGTTTGATAATTTCATGTTTGCACCATTAAATACACTGCTACCTAAGTAGACAATCTTACCCACAGTCTTTGAGGTGAATTATACTTTAGTAACCATGCAGGTGGGACACATTTTTCCCATCAAATATGTGCCTTTCAAGAGCATAGGCTACTCCACTGCTGGAAAAGTTGGTGTTTAAAAATACCTCTTTGCCATTTTGCTGTACTTTGAAGAAGTTACTCCTTCAAAGCCAAGGCACTCAATTGCATCAGAAACATAAACATCTGCCAGAAACATGTTTGTAATCAGCTTTCAGAGACAGGAAAGCATCCCTATGCAGAAAGGTTAGTTCAGCATATGTTTAAATTTAAGCACATATTTAAGTCACACGAAAGGAAAATCGACTTCAGCATTTCTCCTTGCATTGGCTGTTGTACCTCCTTTCTGCTGGAGAAATCGGTGGTTCATCCAATGAACTAAATTCTGTGCTTATATTTCCTAAGAAAATTGATATACACATTGAAATATTTTTCTATGCAAACATGGGATTTCAGTATATGCACAAGTAAATTTCAGTACATGCACAAGGTAAGTTTCTAGATGACGGTCTAAAATCAGAAAAGATATATGGAGAAACAAGAATTAATTAAGACCTTTCTTTCAAATACAGCCTATATTTTTAGGGAATAATATAGGTTCTCTGCAGTTCTTGAGCAGCTGGGCTTCAGCTGGCAAGATTTAATTAAGAGTAAATGGCTGCCACTTGACAAAGTATTCTCATTCCCCAGCATGAAAAAGAAGTGGCCTGCACAATATTGAGTTTTATGTAAATAAAAAGAGCATGCAATTTCAAAGCTACCTACGAATTTATTTTAATTTGTATATTAATAATTATGACAATTAAATAGCTCCTGGGTTTTGATAAAAACTAACTTGCCTTGTTTTTTTAACTGCAGACTCTTTTTCTATCAGTATTATATTTTTCTTTTCAGATAAGCACGTCTCAACTTCATTAGGGCTAGCAATTGTTCTGGTCTGTAAAAATGTAGTCACATGCTCCAATTTTTATGGATTAGAATCATACACAGGCTGTTTTATAGTGGACTTTGAGTAACTTTGTTTTAGGTTCTGCTTTATAGTGTTGTTTGCTTAGCTCATAATCTTCTGATAAAATGTTTCTTTACTTGGTTTGCATTTAATTGCCATAAGGCAGTGAACTGTAAGAGCTCTGTATACAGAGTGATTGATCCACTCCTTTATGTACTGTTTCTCTGACTTAACTAAATTTAGCAGTATTGCTCAGTTCCTCACCACATACTTCTCTATCAAACTTTACAAATATTTGTGAAATGTTCCTTTTTTCCAACATATTGACCAAAAAGTCAGTCAATTTAAGAACAAAGTGAAATTTGTCTTGTTCTTTTAAAAACTAGAAGGGAAGAAAGACCTGTCTTACACAAATCTGACCCCTATGTATTACAGCCAGCTAATAATAGCTTTGATGTTTACAGAATGAGCATGAGTGAAAAGTTATTTTGGTATTCAGATTAATACCGTATTTTCACTGTATTCATCCCAAGACTCAGAAAGTGAAACAGAAAACATGCACATGCTCAGAATTGTATAGTATCAACCTGAAAACCCTTCACTCTTATGATTTATACAGCTGGAACAGTCTAAAGCTCCTCAACACTTGCCAAAAATATCATTACTAAAAGGACACAGTTGCAGATAGACCAGGGCAGAAATAGCCCTGGATCAGCACCCTCTTCTCTAGCACAGCTTGCACATCTCATCTCATAGTGCAAGCACAGATTTAGCTATCATCCCTCACAGGACTGCATTTGTGCCGATTCCCTGTCAGGTCTTTTATGCACGGCACACAACTAATGGGAAGTTCAAGCAATTTCTTGCAGCACCATTTTTAGCTTATCAGCATCCCAAAGGTGGTTTGACCCCAGAGGGATAAAAGCTGAGAGGACACATACAGTGTGAGGAGACAAGGAAATGAAGTGCCAGAAGTGGGCAGCTGACTTTTCTCACCAAGTACTAAGACCAGAGAGAAAGGCAAAAAGCTGATGGGTCAAATTATTACAAATGCAAAATCTGAACTGTTGTGAGGTTCTGTTGGAGATAAATATGGCCTAGCAATTGCCATCAAGGGTCAAAAGTCTCTGCAGGAATCTCTCTGCAGGATCTCAAACATCTGTGTCTGACTATTCCAATCTGATTTACAACCATGCTGTTCCTCTGGAAGACAAACAATTTGTTTTCTTCTTGGAGTTTTGGTCTATATCAAGATAAAAACTCAGCCCATCCTCATCTCCTTCGAAGTTAATCAGAATAATATTTAATAAGGAAATAATAAAGCAGAAATCTGACTGAAACTCATTTCCAAAGATCACTTTAACATCATCTGCTGTGACTGATAGTCAGATCAGTACTGCTCAGAGTACACATAAGTCTTGTAAATGGTGTCAAGGAATTTTGCCTGAGCCAGCACTTCCCAAATGCAGCATCTGGTTTTCAGCTTTCCAGCAAACTTACAGTTTGGTTTATTAGAGCATAAGGGAGGTCAAGTGACCTGCCAAAGGTCTCCCAGTGAGTGAAGCATAGCACTGGGTTTGAACTCAGGTTCCACCTGGTTTGCAAACTTCTACTGTCTTGTTTGGATACTTCTCATCCATCAACCCTGCTCCTCCCTGCCAGCTTCACAGCCAACAAACCCACTAAGCCTTCTTCCCAACCAGGTTACAAACAGGTTTTTTTACCATTCATCCAGCACACACTGAATTGGTAGATTCAGTAAAACTTCAGTCTGTATTGAAACTGCATTTTGAATGCACAAGAGAACAGTGGGGGAACAGTACCCCCACAAAAGCTCTTTTTGTGACCCACTCTCCCCACCCAGCATTCTTACAGAGACATACTAATGCATAGGAAAGCTTCTGTAGTGCCTAAACCAGGGCTAGCCCAAAATGGTCATGGCAAGAAGAGCCAATGTTCCTCAAATATGCAGAATCTGGGGTCAGTCAAAGTCCCAGAAAATGTTGGAGAAATACATATTTTCCTTCCTCTTGGCAACCTTGGCATTAGCTGAATGTCTCACCTCTCTAACATGCTCATCACTGCTCAGCTCGGACTGTTCCCTTGATCCTCATAGCCATGACTGAGTCCATCACAGGTCATCAGAGGCCAAATTACTTTTACAATCAATAGGAACTTATAAATCAGTAAATTCAAGGGTAGTAAAATAAATTTTTAAATTGTTATTCTTGTTGTTATTATTATTAGAAATAATAAATTTAACAGTAGAATACTCAGCCCAAAGAAATGCATTTTGTTGCAAAATGTACAAATCTTTTGTTGCCTTTGCAGTGAACATGAAATCAGACTGAGAATCATAAAAAGTTAAAAAAAATCCAAGGCTTCCCATTAAACTTGACAGTCTTGTATAATTCATAGCATTTCTCTGTGCTTCAGTTCCCTCTCGTACAAAGAAGAGTTATTGAAAAATGTCTGCCTTTGCCAAAACATGGGTTTTTCAGGAAATGAGGATTGTATTAGGTGCAATCTTGAAAGTTTACAGGCTTTGAAGCATGTCCTCAAAATTGAAACCACAGTCTATGTGGTTTGGGTTTTTTTTGACTATCTAATTAATTACTTCACTGTATAGTGTCCATCAAGAAAAGAAAACATTAATAAAATGTGACTTTTCATGGACGCAAGAAGGAGATACTCTCCTTCACGCAGAGCAGTGGAACATGAGGCTGGGGCAGTCTTTCTTGGCTTCCACCTCTGTCATCTCAGCAGTGTATAGGGCTGGGCTTCGATGCCATCTGGGGAACTAAACTAGCTTAGAAACTAAACCTACAGATCCAGTTTTGCTGAAGAGTTTATTTGGAACAGGCAACTTGAGATAGGACTTTACCATAAAACAAAAGGACCAATGTTTGCTAAATAACAGCACTGTGCATCGTATGACTTTCTACCCACTCTGGTTCTTAGGAGGAAAGCTGTCCAGATCTGCTGTCCACCTGGGTACATACACAGTGGAAATATCAGTGTTGGCTAAGCTGAAAAATGCTGCCTGGGACCACCTTTGTGATCACTGGTTGATTTGGGGTTTATCAAGGACAGACATAAGGCTTTGGAGATTCCTCCTGAAAAGCCACCACACCTGTTTGTAATGATGCCCTTATATTATTTATAGCTGAGTTCACATTTTTGTCTAAAGCATGTTCTACTAGATGCTGTTTTAAAAATGTTGCACTGCAAAAGCAGAAAAAATTCTACTAACATTTCCACATTGCAGTATTACAGTAGATTAAGCCTCTAGCAGTGCCTCAGATGGAGTCTCTTCCTGCTCCAACTGTCAAACAATTTACACCATCAAAACCTGGTTTTGAACAAGGTATAATGGACAATATCAGAGCATTCTTTCCTTGTCAACTCAGATTAAAATATTATTCTCAAGTAACAAATTATTAAGGCATGCAAAGTCTTAGTTCACTCTATTCCTATTGAGCACAATTATTTTTTAAAGTAAAAAGAAACCAAAAAACTCTGACAACAATGAAATTTTAAAAACCCTTTACAATTGTTGAATAGCTGAGATTTCTTTTGTGGGTTACATCCAAACATCTTGCTCTATTTTGTTACAGTCTTGAAAGGTCACAAAGAATTTACCACTTTTCTTAATCCCATCCCACAACATATGCTATAGCTCTCTGGCGGATCCTTCTCATGACCACCCTCCTCTCAGTCTCTGTAATTCAGAAGCCAGGAACATGCTCACATCAGGTTATTTAGAACAAAACAATTCCTAATCTGGACTACATAGCAGGAAAAAAAATGGGAAATTTCATGGCAGCTTTTAAACATGCCATAACCCTGCACACAGCAGCAGAGCCACTTTGTTGACCCAAGCTAGGAAAGTATGTGGCTGTGGCAGATGGGTCTTGTTAGCAGTAATGCACAGATAAAAAAGGGGGTTTGTGTCCTCCCTTCGAAGAAAGCAAGTTTGACGTGTAAGACATCTTGTAAAGTGAAGCCTTAGAAACAGAAAATGCCTAAAAAGGCACAGTATTTGACATTGCTTAGTTTTAGATTACAAATAAAATAGTCCCTGTCTCTCTCCAACCTAGAGAGCAGAAACTTGGCACATGCTTTGGCCTGTGCATCATGTCAGCCACATGATGCACAGCCTCACATTAGTTCTGTCTTCTGCTCTAGATAAAGGAGGAGAAAAAAGGTACATAAGGTACATTTCTCTTGAGTTCAGCTCTGGAGTTTGAAATACAGATTTTGAGATGAGAAAGAAAAGTTTCTTTTCCTAACTACAGCATATTTTCCTCTGTGGAGGATGTGAACACTAGCCAAAAAAAAACACAGCCATGAGTTCCTGTATTTTAACTGTCTCTCATCTTGAAGCAATAAACAAAGGTTAATCAAATACTTACTAGCTGAGTAAATATTTTTGCTTATATGTATAAACCGACCTAGGTCAGATTCTCATGTTTTGGCTCAGCATTAGTATGTCTTTTCATGGTTGGTAGATCCAAAATTATTTTTTTCCATCTTAAGTCCATATGCTAAACTGAGAAACTATGCATATATACATACATAAGTATATACATACATAAGACACACACTCTATATACATTGTTTTTTACAGACCCTCCAAGAACTGTTTCTTTTTCCTCTAAACAAAGCCCAGAAGCATGTTCATGAAAGTGTCTCTACAGGACTCTGCAATGACCATTTAACAGAGGTCAGCATGTTCCAGCAAGGTAACACACTCCAGCTGCCTACAAACGAGGTGGAAGGATCTTCCAGCACACCTTACAGAGGTGAATGATGCATCAAAAGCTCCATTTAGGCAACATGCTCCCACCAAACCCTGCTTACCTTGCATGTTCATTCCTATCTGGCTTTCAGCAAACCCAGGTCCAGTATCACTCTTATCATGTGCCTAACGTAACAGAGAGCCCTGTATTGTGGATACTATTAGAACAATTACCTGCAGCTCTGCGAGTGTTGTGGTTTAAGCCCTCAACTCCATCTGAATCCTTAAGTCAAATTTCTCCATAGTGTGAAAGCTGTGTTGAAGTCCCCAAAGAGTATGACCACTCTTCCCCAAAAGCTCTAGAGGAGGGAATGGAGAAGTAACTGTTCTCTGAGGACCTCCCAAAGGAGACCTGATCTGCCAGACAGCAGACACCCTGCCACTGTCCTCCCTGGACAAAGAACCAAGCAACAATAATGTCAAGCAACATCTCCAGCCTCACTTCTACAAAACTTGTGGCTATGTGTCACATTCCAGTGTGGGGAACTGCAAGGAGTTCTTTTAAAAAATAGATGGTTGGGAACAAAACTAAGCCAAAGGAGACAAACATTTTATCTGACAACTGTTTATTAATGAAACAAAAAAACAAAAATGAGTTACCCCACTAAGGAGAGCTAGAGAAGACAGAGCACTGGGAAGAAAAAAGGAAGAGAGAAGGAGAAGATAGAGATGAGACAGAGGGAAAAGAGGACACTACCAGAGGAGGTCAGGTGTGCTGTCGATGTCCCAAGGCGAGGCGGTGCACGCTGCTGGCCTGGGCACGGCTCCTGCGGCTGGACACGGGCTGAGGTGTGCTCGGGCAGGAGGGCCAGGAGCATGGGCAGGGGGACCAGGAGCATGGGCAGGAGGGCCAGGAGCGTGGGCAGGAGGGCCAGGAGCATGGGCAGGGGGACCAGGAGCATGGGCAGGAGGACCAGGAGCATGGGCAGGAGGACCAGGAGCATGGGCAGGGGGACCAGGAGCGTGGGCAGGAGGGCCAGGAGCGTGGGCAGCCTGACGAGGATGGGCGGCAGGCTGGCTGGGGACACTGGATCACAGGTGCCTCAGGCAGGGATGCAGACGAAGCCGGCAGGGCACTGGTCAGGGACTCGTGGACGCTGGACAGACGCGAGGGTGAGCCAGAGCCAGCGAGGGCAGGAGAGCCAAAAGGCAGGACTCCAAAAGCAAGTTCGAAAAGCCCCCAAAAGGCAAGGAACAGAACAGCCCCCGGAGCTTGTGACACAGTTACTTTTCCTGCCCCTGGCTCCTCCCCAAGTGTTCCTTATGAGAGGAGACCGCGGCCAGTCCCATGTCCCAGTGCAGTCCATTGGCAGAGACCTTTTCCATCCGGCTGCAGGGCGTCTCTGGGGCACGGCGCCTTCGGGGTCCCCCTGCTGTCCCCGCTGCCTGTTCGGTGCAAGACATGAAATGATGGCCAGGTGAAGTCCCCCCAGAGACAAGGCTTTCCTGAGTCTTCTCCTGGCTGCCTCCTGGACATGGCACATCTGCAGCCCCTCCCCACAGCCCTCTGAGAGCCATTGCTGAGGCCTCACAAAACTCATTGGCTTCTCATACTATGGTTTGAAAGCTTTTCTTTTCAAACAGGGTCTTTCTGCATGTCTGCATTTCACAGGATTCACATATATTGTGGTTGGGGTGAACTGTTTTAAGATAATAGTTCTGCCATAACCTTTCCTTCAGACTTTATGTCCTGAGAAACACGTATCAGGCCAGACATTACTTTTAGTAACTGTATCTGTCTCCTGATCCTCTAAGACTCAACTCAGCTTTTTAAGAACCACAGCCTTGCAAACAAGCTCCATCACTAAACTGTAAGATGATGGCCCTGGACTGTACTGTACTGAGCCAGTGACTTTAGATCCAGAAAGCTAAAATGCAGAGTGGGTGTTACCAGGCCACTGATCCAGTTCCAGTCTGCTAACCAAACCTCTCACTAAGCCAATTCAAATACATGTCCTTCTTCTCATCTTCCTCTGGAGAGCTACTATGGCCTACCCATGGATGCCAGATGGATCTGATACTCTGGCATCTAGATGTGACACACTGGTATCTAGGACATGACTCCACAAACCAAGGCTCCCCAAAGGATAGGAGGAATGTTTCCTTTAGAGGAGCTAGCTATGCTTGTTTATTCTTGGTGAGGACAATGCAAGTTTTATTGGACAGAAAAATCATTAAAACATTTTAAAACAGAAACTAGACCCTAGATAGTACTCTGGTGCTTACAAAATATAATATAAGAGAGATTAAAGGAAACAGATTTTTGGGACTCTATTTTTTTTTCCAGTATTTACCAATTACTTGGGACTGGGGTGAATAGTTTGCACAGTACCTCACTCCGTCCTCATCCATTAGACTTTGCACCTCCTCCATGAAGCTCAGTGAATGCATTCACCCCAAGGGACCCAAAAGCCAACTTTCTGTGCAGCTGTTTATACAAGACTAACCTTTCATGGATCCAGGCCAGACCACAAGGAAGCAAGCCACAGTTCTCTGCCCATTTTTTGCCTTCTCCTGGAAAGATACAACATTGCATGCCTTTGTCAGCAGTGGTCTAGTTGGCTCTATCTCCATCCTGGGATTTAATCCTGGGAAACACTCACGTGACTTCTCCATAAAGAAGAGCCAGATTTGAGCCAATTTGAGCAAGAGTTCCCTGAAATTTTCCCCTCTTTATTTGGGAATTTGTTGTTTTGGAGATATTTTTAACCTTTCAATTTCATGCTTTGGGGCCCTAACTGTAAGAAGACATGACTGCAGCTTCTTAATTATAATAACCAATTTCTGACTGCTGCTTTCGCAGAGGAGCAGTTCCACGACTGAGAATGAATATTTTCCCTCCTCTTGTTCTTTCTACAAGATTGAAATTTATTTCAGTCTTTAAACATAAGACTATTTAAACAATCCACATGTATATTAATGATGTCTTAGATGGGTTTTTTGGGAGTCACTAAGTCAATCAGCATCTGAATTTCTATGTAAAATGCTGGTAAATAGGTCCAGGGTGAAGAACAGCTGACAAAGGGAGAGAACAGTCGGACAAAAAGTGTATCATTTTCTCATCCTCTCCCAACTTTACATTCTCCTTCTCCCAAGTTCAGTCTCACCTTCTCTCCTCTTACCTAAAACCGTGTTGTTCTCTTTTACAGTTTCTGCAATAGCGACTCTCAAGCAGATACACCTGGTTAAGATGGTATCAGCTGTGCTCACCATGGATGATAAGGGTGAAGAAGACCTTTCCCAAGTTGCTGTCAGGGTTGTGTTTCAAATTTTTGCCCTCTGCAGGGAAGTGTTTCTGCCAGAGGCAGCTCACAACCTCTATTCACAGAACATTACTACTCACCAGTTAGGAAGTTGGACAACACTGGCATCTTTCCATGTTTATTGCCCTCTTTTAACTTCCAAGTAAAATATGTGGGTTTATTTCTTACTGAATCCTTTGACTAATCTTGTTCTTTTTTGTGCTGTGGTCACTTTATGGGAATGAGTGTGGTTGCAGAGGAAACCAGTCCTATTTACTAACTCGGCTGCCACAGTTCAGAGGGAGAACTTGTTTCTGACCTTTACACAGTCCCTCTGCAAGAACATCCCCTCAACACTAAGATCACTACTGAGGTCACTACTTTGTGTATGAGATCAAGCTGCATTTTCTCCAGTGGTTTCTCCAGCACTTTCTAAGGAAGCTGAGCTGCTATTTGAGGTGTAGTCTTTCAGGGAGATAGGCAACCAGAAGATGTTTGCAATGGGATAGTGCAACATTTTCAAAACAAACAAGTGTATATTAGCCCATGTTAATAGTACATTCCTAGCAAGCCTGTACCAGTCATGTTATTTCTCTCCCCTTAACAATGGCAAAAATAATTTAATTCTATCAATTTAATAAGCACACAATTATAATACTGTCTGATTTCAGGCTCCAGTTATGGTTTTTTACCTGTTTCTGGATCCCTTGGCCAGTAAACATGATGTGTAGTCATAGTTTTCCACTGTAGACAGGTCAAAGGCCTCTGGTCTTTAACAACTTGACTTATGTGTGGGATTTCCAGTTGGCCAGCAACCAAGCCTATATGGTGGAGCCTGCAGTGTCAGGTGCAGGGGTGGAGTGTAGATGCATGCAAGGGAAGTGCCCACCCTGACATTGGTGCACCCCGGCTACACCCCCCAGGCTTCCGGAAGCTCCTTCGGTAAGGCATCACAGTTTCACTGCCCTGTTATAGGTTCAGAGAGTAATCTCCCATGCACTGCTGTCATTTCTAACGAGACCTGAAAAACAAGATGAGGGACATGCTTTTACACCAGCCTAAGCAGGCAAAAAAAAGTACATTTAATACAGGAATGGCAGGGGCAGCAGGGACTGATTGTCCTGCTCAGTGGACAGGGGACTTCTGGCTTTACAGCTGTTTTCCAAATTCATAAAAGTTTGAAGATTCAGGTTTTGGAGAAAACACAAAAACAACTTGTACTCTGTCCCTCCTGTGTTCACTGCCATCTCTATATCTATGAGACGCCCTGATCACAATTCTTGGAATCATGAATCAATGTTACCAGATCATGGAATTCAGGAGCTTCTGGTAACCAGACGGACATAGCTCTTTTTATGTTTGGTGAAACACCTGAGTACATCTGCCTAACTAAGCTCAGCACTGCAGGCTTGCCTCACCCACAGCCACTCAGAAGACAGATCCACTTCAAACAGAGAGTCAAGGACACCTGGAAACTATGGTTTGGAAGTCCCATTTTCCTAAGAATCAGGAGACTTTCCATGTGTTCCCAGTTTGCTGCCATTGGTATTTGCATGACAGTAACAGCCACAGGCTGTGGATCACAGATCATTGTGTATATATTGCCAAGCAATCCTGTAAAGATGTATGGCTCTAAAGCCATTCTGTGCATGCAGCCCCTCTCTGGTCTGTCTTCCTCCTTTCCTAGCCTGGAAAAGAAAAATCCTTCTCTGAGGCTCTGAGGAGCAGTTAGTAACCAAATTTAGATGTGCAAGAAAATAACTGGGTCCAAGGCATTGACAGTAGCTAGTTTCAAAATGCTTTCAGTTATGTGTTCTAAGTTATTTCTACAGGATGTCCTTTGAGTTTTATTATATGGCTGAGAATATTTTCTTCTGTTGCTGATAACTAAAATGATAGTAAACAGACACTTGTGTACTGCCCTGCCATTATGGAGTTTATACCTCTCTCATCGAGATACTTCCCGGGCCATGTTTTAGGCTCTCTGGTAGTGAGGTGACTCTTCTTCCTACACAATCCCCTCACATATATCTAATTTCATAAACATTTCAGATACTGTTTGCCTTTCAGTTTCTTTCCTTCATCCCTTAAAATTACCTTTATATGTCCACTCTAATGGGTGAAGCTACTAGAAGCATTTCTTTCCAGATACTGGCTCAGAAAGGAGCCGTGTACTTCACTTCAACAAAGTTCTGCATAATCCTTCTATTTCAGCTCCCCCTGTGGAGAGTGCTGAAGCCCCAATTTCTTGAGGTTTGAAGTACAGCATGTGATATGCTGAGAAATGAAGTACTTATTTCCTCAGTTTTGTCTCTTGCTCCCTCTTCCTGTCCCCTACCCTCAAATAATACAGCTTTGAGTTACGCCTGCAAGGATTTGCTTTAGACCCAAACCCAGAGGTACAGCTTTCAAAGGGCAACACTGGTTATACTACTCTGTGCTGAAAATTAATGCATACACATCTTCCCCACTGAAGTGCCTCAATACCAGCATCTTCCACGTTTGTCAAAAGAAAGACATATAAAACAAGATTTGCTTTAATTTAATATAAATCAGTTAGCAGCTTCTAAAGGAATAATCAAACTCAAAACAGTGAAAGAAAGTGAACAGAAATAATAGATCCAAGTTGTATTGAGCAGATGCAAACAGTAGAATTCAACTTTTCTCTGTCTGATGTTCAAGATGCCTTTGTTTGGCAATTTAGCTCATAAACTAACCACTGTCATTTGGCATATTCAAAGATGTTTTACAGAAAAGAGGACAGCAAGGACTGATGCGATATTAAGGGATACAAACATAGAAAGCAAAGAAAATGTTACTATATCCTCTTTGGCCAGCTGTATTTCTAAGTTCTTATTTTATGGAGAAACAACATGTCATTTGTCCTCTGCACACATATGAATTATAAAGTTCTACAAGTACCAAGTGCGCAATTAGAGCTAGATTTTGCATACAAAGAGCAAAGGAGAGTAATGTGGCTTCCTACAGCTTCCCTTGTGCATTTCTGCTGGAATCAAGCCCTTCCAATGAGAAGACTATTGAGTAAAGCCGGAAGGAAGAGTCTATTTTTGCCAAGTAGGAGGTTCTGCCACCACTTTGGAGAAAGGGACAGGGGGCTTTGACTGAGCTGTGCAGCTAGCAGCTATGGCCCACACAGAATGCAGAAACCTACACAGGCTGCCAAAACAGCCGGCTCCCAAGGGAGTTTCACTCCCGAGGTAAGAGGCAGCCCCAATGATTCCCTGAGAACTGGAGTGTGTCACCTCTAATACACATAGCAAAAACCTTCATCCTGACCCCAAAACACACTTTGTCTTTTAAGACAGAGCAAAAAAGTAAGTAATGGCACTGTTATAAAAACAATAAAGATGATTTTTTCAGAGACAGCTGTATGTTATGCTGGTTTGAATACAGCCATAGATCACATCTGTTGGAGTTAATCCATGCAAAATCTATGCATCATGACTGATTCTCAATAGATCACATTTCAGCCCTCTAAAACCTATGGATCATGAGTGAATATAAGATTATGTTTTGAAATTGTGTACACAAACCCACTGGAAAAAGAGTGAATGCAATGAAGACAATCTCTATGAGACAGGGGAGATCTACAGAAATTAGGTCTAGAACAGAAATATCTTAAGAGTTGACTAGCAGCAATGATACACAGAATGAATGTAAAATAATTAGTAAGGAGATTAAAAACATATTTAAAGTAAGAAAGAGGGAGAACTCAGAAAGCACTTGGCATTGAAGCAAATTGCCCTCTTAAGAACTCTTGCAGAGAAAAATACACAGTACAGTTATATTTAGAAACTACACTGAAAGTCATCTGCAAAACTGTAATAAAAAACCCAAGTCTTTCAATTCATTGGCCTGATTTGCAAAAATGCGTTACATTGAAAGCTAGGAAAAAGAAGAGCTATTAAAATAAGTTCTTTGAGGGTCTTGCTCTTACTAAATAAACATAATGAGGAAGGGATTATCACAGTTTTGCAATTTGATAATGATGTTCCAGGCACACAGTGAGTATAAAGAAAATGCATATTAGATTATGCCCAAAGGATTACTCCTTCTAATGATAGGTGTAAACAGTGTGTTTATTTGAAACCCTGAATAAGCGATGGCAAAGCAATCTGTGGGACTCAAACACACACTGCTTGCTACAAAAATTAAAAAAAAAAAAACAAAAAAAACCCCAAAAAACCAAAAAACCAAAAATCAACATTATTATGTCTAAAACAATACCTGGTGCTTGTGAAAAGCTCAACAGAATTTGCCCACTATTGTTAAAGTTGGGATGCCCTGTTTCCAAACACTTGAGAGAATCCCACTGAGATCCAAACCAATTAGTTGGCTCCCACATCTAATGTGTCCAAGAGACATGGTCCTGAATTGGGTTTTGAGAGAGAGGGCATTTCATAGTTTGTTTTCATGTTTTCAGGATTTAGCTGCAGGGGCTTCCCACTGCTACTGAGAAGCTCAGATCAAAACCATATCTCAAGTCTGCCATGAGAACCTGAGGGGAGAGGACCTGAGAGCAGCTCAGAGTATCCCAAATAATGGCAGTAAAACAGCTATGGCAATCTGGCTGTGTGTACAGGAGTGTGATAGCAACGATTCTGTGCCACACAGGACCCTGGCAGTGCCTAGTGCTGCAGCACAGTACCAGTTGCCACTGCCATTGTTACCACCAACACCCACTCTGAAATTGCATCAATGCTGAAAGCACTGACAGTGCCACAGCCAAGCCCCGCACTGTCCCTAAGAAGAATTAAAAGAAGCTGAGGCTGAACTGGCTGCACCAGAACAGAAACATCATCTGAGGCTATTCAAGTCTATTATTACCAAGGGCTGCTGTACAATTTTAATGGAATTTAGCTGGTTTTTTTTCCCCCTCTTCTTTCCTCCCTTTCTGGTCAGCTGTCAGGAGCCAGACCAAGCTTGCTGGACTCAAGGCTGTTCCTTTGGCCAGCCTGCTCCCAAGCTTTTCCACAGGCTACAGTGGAGTCAGTACCTTGTGCTCTGCCTGTGAGCAGACACATGCCTCTTCTGCTGTGTGCACCCAATGTGTGAACACTGGGAGAAACAGCTGTTTCTAAGCCTTTTTATGCCCCAGCTTGCAGGTTTTTCATAATAGGTTAAAAACATTCAGCTCTTTTACCACCAAAAACATCTAGCTTGACAGTTTTTTAAGCAATCAGTACTGCTGTCTTTTAATATGCATTTTTCAGCTAAACCATTATGTTTTTGTTGTTGTCCTTGCCTTCTCCATTGTTTCCTGGTCCTTTCTGATCCTGACTCATCTACAATTTCATAGCTCTGTGTTTTTAGATCTGTCCTGTGTTATGTTGATGAAGTCTCAGTGCCAACCATACTGTCATAACCTAGCACACTCCTCACATTTACAAGGCCAAGGACTAAAGGATTTTTAATTTTTTTTCAGACTTCCTGTTTCACTTCTGGAAAACTAAAAAAATTTTAAAAAGCAAGAGTTACAAGGAGGAGGAGTTGAAGTGAGACACAAGGAGCTCATAATAGAGAGGGCAGGGCAGCAATGCCGAGTGCAGTTATAACCTCTTGTTACTGCCTTAATGAGGAGTCAGTTTATTTTTTAAAAAAAGGGAACTAAATCTGAACGTCATTATCAGACATGCCACAACTGATACATCCTCTGTACACCTTCAGAGAGATCTGCCTGTCTAGTTTTGGTAATGGAGAGCAGCCAAGCAGGTCTCTAACTGGTTCGGTCTCATGCCTGGTGGAGCAGCATGACAACTCTCACAGGGGTCTGTGCCAGCTGGCAGTGCTTCAATCTAATAATCCCATACAGCACTTTCCTACAGTGCACTGCAGGGCGTTTTAAGGCTTCATTAGTTAAGTCTTGTAAAGGATTGTGACTGCTTAAATAAAAGGGATTAGTTTAATGTTAAATATTAGGAGGACATTTTTCACCATGAAAAATTTTCAGTTCCAGCTCAGAGAAGTCAGCTCTCATCCTGACCTCAGCTCTGCTAAAGAGAGGCATCTGTCATGGGTACTGGTATCAACAGGCTTGCCTGGAGTGGCCTGAAAGCAACAGTGACACACAGGTTTCTTTTGCATTCAAAGGAACATTTCACTGATTTCTTGAAAGAAATGTTAATTTTCTTCCTTGGCAACACTTTAGCAGCTAAAACTATATGCAGGCCAGTCCTGGTTTTTGCCAGAACATTTCATTCAGTTACATTTAAAACCTTTATAAACAGTCATTTTAAAGAGTAACAAAAAGGTGGTAAGAAGGGTATATTTTAACCTAAGTGAAAACTATTTCTGTTGCAGTTAGCAGAACAATTCACACTCAACAGCAGTAAGCTTTTACTGCTATATTACATAAATAAATGTCAGTTTAAATTAAAACTGTTAATCAACTGCTAGCCATGCAAAACTTCCTGCCCTACATCATGAAGGCAATACAACAAGGACCGTTCTATCAAGAAAATCAGTTCTGAAAAGGACAGGAAACCTCCCACTGACTGTGACCCTAGCAAATGATTCTGCATCATACCCTCAAAAAACCCAAAGACAAAAATAAAATAAAAAACGATCATAATATTTACTGGAGGTATATCTGACAAATTCAGAGAATAATTCTGGTACCAAAGAAGAACCTTCCACTATATTATAATATAAATATTTCAGAAATTACTGCAGTAAATCACAAGGGTCACTTTTCTAAACCATATCCCCAAGTACTACAATGACACATGTCTTAATGTGGTGACTCCATCACTTCCCTGAGCAGGCTGTTCCAATATCTAAACACCCTTTCAGTGAAGAAATTTTTGCTAATATTCAATTTAAACTTCCCTTTGCACACCTCCAAGTAGCGTCCTCAATTCCATGGAGCAAGTAGGACTGCCTAGTGCTGAGAGGGACATGCAAGGCACAGCAAAGTACTATTTTGGAGGTTAGAGGAGTGGCCATGTTCCCCTTCCCATGATTCTCTCCCCTTTTCTGCCATTCATCTGTCTTCCCATATTTATTTGCTTAATGACTTCTACCATTAACTGCATGGGCTCTTCTCTTTTCAAGGTCCTGCAACCACTAAAGAGAGCCAAAAATGCTGACTCCTAAAGAAGTTTACAGTAGCTGGTATTTCTGCTGCCTCTGATATTCTTAGTGATTTGGTCAAGGAGTGAAGAAACCTGTTTGTTAATATTTCTGACCTCCACAGCCACTACACAGCATTTATCCTTCAGTAGCCAGGATGTCCCAGACCAGCAAGGCATGGTCTGGGATGGGTTAATTCCAGACAGACTGTAAGGTCAGCTAAGTAATCCAGGCTTTGGAAACATTGACTCTGCAGCTGAAAAATCTGCCCACATTGTCTCTGCCTGTCAGGGTGTCTCCTTTTTCCTTACTGACACTCAGACTTTTAATTTCACCCCAAATGCTTTTATCATGGTTTTATGCAGCACAAGCATGTCAAACAAAGTAGTCATTACTTAATTATTTGATATCTAAATTGGAGAGTTTAGTCAAACATCTCAAGTTTTCGCAATTATAGACAACTTTATATAAACATCTGGTGGGAAACACCAGGCTTTCATGCATGGAGGAGGTACACCACAAATGACAGGAGAATAACCTGGGGTAACAAAATAAACACAGTTGCTCATCTCAGCTTGCTATTCTTCTGAATATTTTTGTTCTCAAGTGATTTTGACAAGTTTTTTAAATTCAACCAGAAGTCTGTGTATCATTGGAGTGATTTACTTTGTTACTTTATTACTACTACAGACCAAAGTTTGAGACAATATTTTTATCCTGCCTCTGGTTTGTCAAGGAATTCTGTCATCAACAGGATACCATTATCTTTTTGCATAAAGCATAGCTAGCGAAACCTTAGCCTGGCATAAAAATGTATGCAGGTAATTCTGCATCTATACATTTTAGTTCATCTTTCTTTCACTCCCAGAACTCTCTTTTAGGTACAGCAAATTCTAATTTTATGGCTGGCCGATAAGGACTTTTCTCTACTATATAATACCCCATAGAATGTGACTCCAGGCACTTCCTCCAGAAAAAATTCGCCTTTTTTAATTGGCAGAGGGACCTCGTTCTTTTACCTTCTCTCAGTTAGATGCTGAAGATCTCTACCAAGTCTGTACCCAGGTCTCTTTCTGACCCTTCCAAGAGTTCTTAGCATGAGTAGGCGTAGATGACAAAACTATTCCTGACACCTCCAGCTCTGGAAAAGCTGTAAATCAAATACGAAGGAGCTAAAACTTGGTCTCTTTCTTGTGCTTTGGTTATCTGCAAAGACAGTGATCGGGTCCATGATGCTGGAGAAACTGGATGCCAGTGCAGCAGTGGGTTACTATGAATTGCTCCCACATTATTTCTTCGGTAGAGGAGCCATCTCTTTTCTCCCCAGTCATCCTCAGTGGCAGCTGTGTCATCCAGAGAAGCCAGGACACAAGGTATTATGACAAGTTAATGTTCACATAATTTTTTCTTTCTAGAAGCATTAGTAGGATAATTATTTTCTCAGTCCATTTCATCAGCCTTAAAGTCTTACTCAGGATATCCTTATACCCTCTTGTTTGTCTTTTGCTTGTTTGTTTGGCTGGAGTTTTTTTTATTTGTTCTTTGTTTTGGCTTGGGTTTGTTTTTGGTTTTATTTTCAGTAGTGTGGATGTTGTCCAGTCTTAATCTATGTTTTTATTTTGACTCTGAAGGTTAGTGTCATGTCATATCCTTGTATGTGATCCCTCTGCAATCATCTATTCTTCTCAATGCGTGTGCTGATATTTTTGTTTTGTAGCACCTGCATCCTATGGAAACCCCTGGCTACTTCTTTATGGCTCAAACCTCCCTCTCCTCGGGTGAAACTTTTCCTATCTTTCCAGTAGGAATAGGAGACAAATATTGACATACTTGCCCTATTATGCATCAAATGGACCTTTTATCTTTAGAGGAGGCAGTTATGGACACTAAGTCCAAGTTTCTCCCTGGTGAAGGTGCCCAGGTTCCTGGAAAGGTGTTTTTTGCCCAGACTGCTGTGGGCCATGGTATATTCACAAGATTGTCTCTGTGCCTAAGCAGGAGGACAAGGATACATGACAGTCCTTATTGCTCCATGTCCTGACTTACTCCGATCCCATTTTATAACTTTAAATGAAAGTAATTGACTTTCTGCAACCTACATGATCGTTTATACTTGATAAAATCTATTAGTATTACAGGAAAATAAATATGATCATTCTTACTAAGTATATGGACAGCAATACAGAGCAATATATAGTATTTAATTATGACATATCTAGCTGTTTCTGACATTACATGTTGTTCCAAGGAAGAGGTACAGCTGTACACGTAATTCTCACTCTGCTGTAACCTGTCTCTGGTCACTATGGCAGGTAGCCTCTCTGTTTTGTCAGGTGGAATTCACAGAATCATAGAATTCCAGAATGTTTTGTGTTGGAAGGTAACTTAAGGATCATCTAGCTCCAACATCCTGCCCTGGACAGGGACACCTTTCACTAGATCGGGTTATTCAGAGGCCTATCCAGCCTGGCCTTGAGCACTTCCACTAATGAGGAGTCCACAGCCTCTCTGGGCAATTGGTTACAGTGCCTCACCACCTTATTTCTTTTCCAAATTCTTTCTAATAGCTAATCTAAACCTGCCCTCCTTCAACTTAAGGCCATTCAATACATAAGTGAATAAGAAACACTATATAATATATAAGAAAAAGACTTGAGTATTTCCACTGAGACACAACTTTGCCCCTGCAGTTTCTTGTAATTGACCGAAGAGGATTTGCCGTAGGGCTTCCTGCAATTACCTGTCAGTCAGCTTGAACTGCTTCTTAGAACATTGCCCTGAATAAATGAACCTCTAGATTAAATCACTGTGATGGCCACATAAGCATATATTTATAGGAACAATTACAAATATCCTCATAAACTTTATGTCTTTTCTTATGGGAATTCCATAATGTTTCAAGGTTTCATTCCATTAGCACTTCATCAGAAATGTGAATCTATGTAACTGTCCCTCCCCTCCCCAGTAAAAAAAAATTGAAGTTTTCATATAAAATCCAGTAGCCAATTATTTCTTCTGTAAAGTTTTCAAAACATACTACTAACTTAAGTTACACTCATGTAGATAATAATGGTAATCTCATTTAAAGTGTTTCTCTCCTTATTGTAAATTAGATAACCTTCATATACAAGAAGTGCCAAATTCATATGCAAGAGCTGATATTTATGATACTTATAGGAATATATAAGGCAGGCAAAGGCATGAGTGCAGAATGTAGTCAAGGAACTAATGACTGTAAAGAACATAAAATCCTTAGAGAATTTTTCTGGCCTCCGTGAAAGACAGAAAGGGTAAATAGGCCCAAGCACTCTCTCTACCAAGAAGGAAGGCAGACTTTCTCAGCCACTTTTTAAATACTTTAGCATATTGTGTGTCAAAGTATTAAACTATTACCCACTGGTCAGTAATTTATTATGTTGGTTAATGAACCCAACTGATAAACCTGCTGTGGCAGAATCCTTATCCTGAGTGTCAAAGCTCTGAAATTAAAAGGAAGCAGGAACACTGTATTCTGATTTCATTAGAAGCCAAGATAACCCAAGTTCCTTTCGGATGAAAAGTGTACAAAAGTGTATAGACTATTAGAGTCTAATCCTATTATTTTGTATTTAATTTTAAAAGTCTTAAAAGTAAAGTGCTCATCTATTGCAACATATAGTCTCAGCCTACCTGGTGAAAAAAAAGTGCAACAAAGCAGGGGGAAAAAAATAAGAAAAGGAATTCTCACTGCTCCAAAAACCCATCTTCTGACACAAACATGTTTACCTTTGCTCAGCCTAGCAGCAGACATAATCAGAGCTGCCACCAGAGCAAGTGCTTTTGCCAGAGTGAGCTCCTACATGGTACAGATGTCAAAGTTTCAGCCACCACTAAATGTATGTAACATGTGGGGGTTAGAAAGCAAAGTGTTCTCTGTCACAGCCATATTACAGCTTGGTATGGAAGGAAAATACTTAAGTTTCATGTGACAGATCTCAGGAGAGAAAAAAAATGACACAATTCTGAAAGGCAAATCTAAGCTGTTTGGATTTTTTTCCCTTTCTAGTTTTGTCAGTGAACCCACATGACTAAAATAGATGGCTAGTTCCTTCCCCCAAAACGGCTCATTTACACAGACTCAATCTGCCCCAAGAATTAATTTGTGACAGTGGAAGGAGAGCAGATTGTTATACCTTGTGTTAAGAACCTCCTGATATGTCTGGGACATTTAAGACAAGTTATCAGTGGTATTTCCAGACTTACATTTTATATTCCTCTTTTGTGAGTTTATCTAGGGTTTTGGAAATGCAGTTTCACATGTCCACACCAAAACCTACAAATCCCTAGCATTTCCCATTTCCAGTTGCTGTGGACCTGTAAAACTGCATTAAAACATGACAAGAAGAGAAGTCTTGCATTTCAAAAACATGAACTTAAAAGTATATCAAGATTTCTTCTTTAAGTTTCTTAATTATTGCACCATTTGCAATATTTTCAATGTCTTGGATTTCAGCAGTATCATGTCCCTAATGTGACACTGATAAGGAATCTGGGCATACACCATCCTCTCATCCTGTGACATGTACTACACTCTACACCAAGTGATACTGGTGATTATGTCTACAACCCCTGAATCCTCTGGGTCACTAAGATTTGAAATGCAAAGTGTGCTCTTTGTCTCTGCCCAGCCTCAATAAACCAAACCTCTGAGGATAAATGACTGCCAAGGCAGAGCACAGACCCTTTGAATGAGAGATACCATTCAAATAAAAAGAAGCACAAAAAACCCAAAAAATAGAGAATTATGTGACACTGAAAAGGAAGCACAGAAACACAATATATGAATCTTGACTAAAAATGAAAACCTAATCACACTGCTGAAGCTGTGGATAGAACATTTCATCCCCTTTTTTGTATTCTGTTCAGTCAGGCAAGCATAAAAATGACATTTCTTGTATTCATGTTTTCAGAAACCTTTTTGAAGCAGATGTTTATTTTAGCTGCCTGGATCTTAGCTAGCCTTCAACACAGATGATACCAGATGTTTTGCACTTAAGGACCGCACTCTGGAAAGTTATGCCTGGGCAGTACAGCAGGTGTCTGTGTGTGAGTAGTTCACCTTCTTCATCCTTGGGATCTTTCAGTGCTATGTGACTTCAGCAGAGACTGCCAGTGAGCAGGAAAACTGCCTTGTTCCTCAGCTGCTATTTGACATGTATTGTCCAAGAACTAGGGGTATGGTTCAAAAGGTCCTGTGCTGGTCCCAGGACCCTGGCCCACAACATCAGAAGTACCCTCTGACAGGTTTTTTGTGTGGATTTCCAGCCTTGGCACTACACAAGCCTCTGAGCCATCCCATGCTGCTACTAAAGTGAGGTGTCCTCAACAATGAATAGGAGTTAAAACTGAGACCAATTCCTTCCTTTCAGCCTCAGACTAAAGGCAATTTCCCCCCTCTGCTTTTTCCAGAGCTCAAAGAGCAAGAAAGCTGCCTGCTAAAAGCAAAAGGGTATTTAGCTTTTAGCTTACCTAGTACCATGTATGAGGCCATCTGGAATGGGCCATACCAAAAGATCTCTAGGCTCAAAATCTTCTCTCTGACAGTAGCTAAAAGTGGGTGCCCATAGAAGGTGGCAGGTAAGGATACACCCACAAGATACTTGACCCAACTAATGTCATAACATTGGGTACCACAGGGATAATGGCCACAGTAAGGTGGGGGTGATTCCTGTATACTGGTAACCCCAGGTGCATTTATCTCTCATGAATGTACTCAGTCTTCAGACACAAAACTCGTGCATCTGTGTTGTCCTGTAGCACAGACCTCATGGCTGAGCTACACAGCACCTGAGCAGATGAAATTTCACATGTTAACAAAGGTATAAAAGGAAGTTCTTGAAAAAGATGACTAAGGAAAAAAATAAGAAAATTAAGCATTACCCATAATATAGTGTTAATCTCTCACTTGCCTTTGGTCCTAACTGAGAGGTACTGGAAATCTAGAAAGGTAACATTTGCATCTTGTTTGATAATGATGGTAATTATTATTATTATTATTACTACTGCTACTACTATAACTCCTACTACAAATATCTGCTTGGATCAGATCAAAACCCTGGGATTAAGCATAGTACACATCCCAACAGCTAAAATAATTTACTCGGCTGGCATCTTGTAATTTTCTTGATGAAAAGGTAGTAATATTTTTAGGAACATTTAAGTTTAGGGTTACAACATATGGGGAAAAAATGAGGAATACAAGAGAAAAAAACTGAAAAATGAGAATGAGCTATTCAAAGAAGAGAATGCAAATCCTAAAAGCATAAGGATATTGATGAAACCTGAGAGTTATCACAGTGGAGTTGCTTTTTTTTTTTTTTTTTTTTCTTAGAAAGACTTTGACTATATCTTACTGTAACTATGTGCCTGGAGACGTGTAGCAGTCCCAGCAACAAAATGCCAGCAAGTGGAAAGATGGAATGAAAGAGGGGCTTCACTGCCTTTTAATAAATGAGTAGAAGAAGAGTGCCACACCTAATCCACTTACCAGCCAGGATTTTGGCTTTGAGGAGATTTCTTAGTCTGGACTGACAGAGGAAGGAAAGTGAAGAAGAATTAAAAGATGTCTGTTCATTCAATCAGTCTATTATGAATCTAAAGGATTTGACTGAAAGATCTCATCTGGTCCTAGATTTTTCCACTATAAGTATCTTGATTTGTGTGTGGAAAATTATAAAGCACAGTTCACACAGAAAATTTTCTTGCACATGCCATTTGAGATTGTAAAATTGTTTTTAAAACATTTATATCCCTCTGGAGTTTTCCAGCCCCAACCCACATCTTCATATAATGTGTTATTATTGCTGCCATATCTGAGACCCCATAAACAGAGACTAATAAAACCAGAGCCAGTTTGCCTGCTCACAAAAAAGAGCATGTATACATACAGACAGATGCACGCACAAGGAGCAGGAATATCTCTGAAAATACATAATTACTGTCCTTAAGAAGCACTCGGCTCTTCAACAAGATTTTTTCACTATATTCCGGTGTTTAATTACATTACTATGGATGACAGGAAGTCATCCTCCTTCATCCATGTGGGGATATAGAGATTACTGAAGGGTAGGCTACAGAGTGAGTGTATTATAGCATTAACACTGTTTTATACCCCATTAATGAACGTTGTTTAAAGAGAATAAAAATAAACACCTTTGATTATAGATAGGAAAAAGATATGTCAATCCTGAAAGATATTCAGCACTAAGAGGAACTCATACAATTTAGGGGGAGAAAAAAATGAAGCAGGGAATCTATAAATGCTGGTTTAAAAACCACAAATGTTTATTTACATAATTTTTGTAAAATTTCTTTGCTTTGCAACCTGCCTAGCTAGTTCTAGAAAGAAACCCTATACTTTCATATCAAATACTAAATGTCAAAATAATGGGAGCAGTTGCATAACAGCTGCTGCAGCATAGAGGAAAAAAAAAAACCTTTTTTTTTTGTACACACAGTATTGAGCAGAATGGATACTTGTATTTAATTTCTATGATATTGTGAAAGGCTTTTAGCATATAATGTTTCTGAGTATTTCTCACTGTTTATTAACAATGCTGTTCTACTTCCTGTACTTTTCCCAGTGTTTTGCTGACAGCTTTTCTCAGGCAGATGGACCTTGATAAAAGACCAGAGGAAAATTTCTTCTAATCAGCACTAGGTCATGAACCGAATGGAATAACCACTTGATTAGGAGCAGTGTTCCACATTCAGCAGGTCAGACTGGGAGCAGGAAGGTACTTTGTGGCCTGACCTGAAGGTTTTGACAAATGCAGGCCTTATGGTACATGTAGCCCAGGTTAGCTTTACCTCAAAACACTTTTTACTCTTATGTTGCACAGAGTACCTCTAACCCCCCAGACACCTTGGTTAATGCCCCAGACTTGCTTCACAGAACCCTCTCACATGCTAGTAATTTTATCCACCATTACCCTTATCCATGTTCAGCTTATAACCCAGAGGTAAGAAGTAGCTTATTTCAGGTTCCTGGAGCAACATCACATTGCCTAGAAATGTTTCATGAAGTGGGTTATTTGCTAAATGAAACCACTGTGCTGACCTGCAGCACATATGTGACTATTTCTACTCATCCTCTTCTGCACATCACATGCAGCAAAAGCACAGTGTTTAAATTCTGTTAAGAAGTTTGCTCCAGAAGTGTAATAATTTAATAGGATCATAAAATTGCATAAAATACACAGATTTAGCATAAGAAAGCATGGATATTTTTTTACAGATACACATTTTACATGATTTTTTATTTATTAGAAGTTTTAAAGAGGAATGCTAGACCTATCTCTACACAATCTAATAAGCAATTTTATTCTTTTTTTAAAAAATCAGATTTGTCAAAGATAACAGTGCATGCTGAAAGTATTAGAGCACAAAACTACTTGCATATCTAGCTGACAAGTCCTGAAAATAGGTAATAACACCTGTGTAATTCCTAAGTATTTCAGATTACCATGGAATAATACTAAAAGTAACTTGGCAAATTATTTAATAATGCTTCAGAGTGTAATTATGTGCAGATAGAGGTCATTGGCTAGAATATTCGTGCTGTAGTTTGGAGTTCAAAAAGAGTGAGCGTCATATTCTAAGGTACTTTGAATTCCATTCTCTGTAATGGGGGTGGAAAAGTAGCAGCATGGCAGTATCTGATTTAACTTCTAGGTAATTGTAACACCTCTGATAGGATTTTTCCATTGAACAACAGGACAGGACAGGCAGGAAGTTTGTAAAGCAAAGGTCAAGGAAAGAAAAAAAAAAGATGTGAGTTTGAAGAACTCAGAAGAAGCATATCTTGAGCTATTTTCTTGTCTTCAAGAAAGAAGGAAGGCAGAAACTTCTGCCAAACTGTGAGGAAGCTTCTTTGTGCTCATCCAAGACGTTTTGTCCTCATACCTGGAGTGCTTCCCTCCTGTGGCATATGTGACTGAAGCTCCCTCTAGAAAGCAGTTTTGCAAAACCAAGGCTCGACTCATTGTTAAGACTTGTTGTTAGTTTGTCTCTTTGCTGGCACAGTGCCCTGACTGCTCCCCAGGACATGTCCTCTTACTGTTTAATCAAGCACCTTAAGAAAAATATGCATTTTTTAAAAACAAAAATCCTTCGTTGGCATGCAAAGACTCTCCATTACACTAGAAAATCCCTTTTTTACTTGCCTGTGGCAAGTAAATGTCTCGAGGGCTTCAGCAGGGACCTGTTCAGGTCAAGAATGTCTGAGCACACAAGCACCCTGCAAGGCTGCAGAGGAAGGAGGAGAAATGCAGAGTGAGCCCACCATCTAGAAGTCCCCTGGTAGCCCCAGTCTCTTCCTCCCTCTCCTCTGATAACCACAGCACAGGAACTCTGCTTGCAGACAATTATGAACCAAAATTGAGTAAAAATATCAATGAACCTGGTGTTCACAAATCATCTGAACAAGCTTTATTTATTTGGAAAAAACTAATACTTTTCACTGTGATCAAGGTTGAAAATGAAGCTACAATTATTAGCATTAATTTTCTTTCCCAAAGAAATCCCAAAGAAATGAATCAGGTACCTGACATTTAGAATTTTATTTAATTTTATTAAGAAATATAAAAACAATGGAATGCATGGAATTTTTTTTTCAAGCCATAGAACTTTCACAAGCATTCATGGCTCCTCTGAAAATGAAGTAGGTTAATCTCCATTTATTATAAAGGGAAAGAATTCATTAGAGTAAAAATAAAGTTCTCTGATAAATTACATGTAAATTATATTTTGTCAGGAAACTAAAACTGACAATCAAATAAAAATAACCTGAATAGTCATTATGGTAGCACAGATGTTCTCCTACCCACATTTCAATTTGACTTTTTCTATTCAAGTAGCTTTAAAATAGATAATTGAATAAGAAGCTCTTTAGCAGGCTACAGAACCTTTCTTCTGAGTCCAACTCAGTCTCACAGGTCTTTCTTTTCCACTGTTATTCACAAACCTGTTGCTCCTGGGCCACATTTCCTGGATATTGAACATGGGGAATTCTATTTAAAAAATTGTTTGCAGAAATATAAGATCTGCAGCTGTTATGGTGCCTTATTTTAGGCACTCTGCACATTGCATATTATTAGCATTTCATGGAACTTGACTAAGGAGTTCAAAATGAGGGCAAATGTGAAGTTCTCAGAAGATCAACTAATTCAACAGCTTGGAGAGAGTAAGTGTTCCAAGAAGTCACATAAAAAGCTGTTGAAAGTGCTGGGTCAACAACAGATTTTGCATACAGAGTCTGCTGACTGGTTTCATGGAAAAGTTATGCTTGTGCCTACAAAACTTTGCTTTTTGCTCCTGAGAGCTACTAAGGAATTTTGTTTTAAACAGGACTTTACAGACTTTGCATCCCTTCTGAAATCTCCTGCGAGTTTGGTGCTATCACTTGCTTAGGAGTTATATGATTAATTGGTATTGTCAATTTGCTATGTTAACTGAGAAAAAAAAAAAGGGGCAAAAGAGAAAACCACCGAAACAAACAAACAACAAAAAAAAGAGCACATGCACACACACACACACACACGCATACAAAAACTGCACCAAAACACAAGCAAGCAAAAAAAAGAAAAACCAATCAACCAACCCGAAACCAACCCTTCCAACAAACACACAGACCCAAAGCACCCCAGATTTCTCAGCAAAGCAAGAACTGGGAAAATATCACAGGGAATTGACAAAAATGTTTCCAATGGTCCAGACTAGAAAATGCATTTTTAAAATTAAACACAGTCAAATATCACAGCCAAGGGTTACTTGGACCAATGCCATTATTATTTATCTTTTTTATCTCTTCCATTCAAGACTATGCACCTGGAAAATTTCAGCTGTCTTACTTGGGGCCCAGGCACACCATGGCTTTACCAAGTTATATATGGTCCTCCAATACTGCTTCAGGGTAAAGCATATCAATTTTACTTCAACTCTCAAAAAATTCTGTGACTGACAGGGCAGAACTTCATGCTTTGCCTCTAGCAGAACTTTTAGCATCTAAACCTCTTTGAGATAATAAATATCTGTCTTAAAGGCAACCCATGACATGGTTTTCTGCCCCACCCCATTGCACACTACCCAAAAAGAGTGTTCAGCTCAACATGGATACTGAAGGGATGGTGAGGATGTACCCCCAGACCATGACCCACCCTGTTCTTGCTCTCCACATCCTAGTCAGGATTAAGCATGTCTACTTTTACCACAGACAGAAAAATTGATTTCTGCACTCTCATTCACATGAGACACTGCTCCTTGCCCCATGCTCAGTGCAGACCAACACATGGAAAAAGCTGCATTTTTTACTAAAGCCACACCATACGAGCCAGACCTCTCATCAGGAAGTCAATGCATTTGTGAGCCAATCATCCTCAGCATTGACTCACAGTCCACAGAAGTCACCTCTGAAGCCCCAGAAACCCTTTGTGTGGTCCCAGAATCACGGGATGGGTCAGGCTGGAAGAGACCACAGTGGGTCATTTGATTCAATTCTCTTCTCAAGCATGGTTATCCCAGAGTACATGGCACAGGATTGCATCTAGATGGTTCTTGAATATTTCCACTGAGCTATTCACAGTCGTACAGGGAATTTTGCACAGAAACTCATTTGGAGGCTATAGGCTGGGACCGTATTTCTGAGAGCTACGTTCCATGCATCTGCAATGTTTTTTCCTTATCTGACAGGCCTTTAAATGAGAAAAATCTCCTTCCCCTGCCTCAGCCATTAGTCATTTTGTATTTAGATGTCCCTTACAAAAATAATCTCAGATTCATTATTTCTTCTCTTTTTTTTTCTTTAATTTGAGTAGCTCATTGTGGCTAAATGAAAGCATTTGAGGTCAGCTGACTAAATGGAGTAGCATTTTAGCTGTCAGCACTTCAATTTGGAAAAAAAGAAAGCTACAGCAATAAAAGTTTGAAAGGCTAAAATGGGCTCTTCCTAGGAGAGATATTCACTCTAAGATGTTCTGGGTATTATATATTTCAAAATCTCACTCACAGCTATTTAATTAAATTGGCTTTTTACTTTCCTTCCAAGACATCAAAGTCCTAATATCTGTCCTTGAGCAATAAGTCCTGAGACACCAGCAGGTACTTTCACTGAGGAAAACTCAGGCTAAGTTGCAAAAATTTCCTGTGGACCCTTCGTACCAGAAAAGCAGAGCAACTGAGGAGTCTTCCGGAAAATAAAGAATCTGGTCCAGAAGACACAATCCTTTTAGAATTATCTAGAAAATGGCTGAGCAACATATCATGTCAGAGCCTGATGGTACAGCTCCAGATTTCTTATCCTAAACATCAAATATATAATTTCCCCCAACTCTGTTGTTTGTAGCTTTGTGCTTTTAATAAAAGGATTCAAGGAGACCTTCCACAATTGTGAGGCTGTGTTAGATTTCCAATCTAAGGGACTTCTAGGGATAGTTGAAGAATATTTTCTTGCTATGTCTGAGAAATGTGTGTGAGACAAATGGCTAATGTAAGGAAAGCAGGTTCTTACATTTCTTCTTGTGACTGATGTCTTGAGATTTCCAATGCATGGCTGAGGGGCTCATTTCTAGCAGCTACTTGTGAGTGCAGAGGATTTTGCAAAGAGTGGTCCTCTCTGCTTCTTGCCTGTGAGTTGCTATGGTTTTTTAGTAATTGCCTAAATGAGCCCAATTTTAGGTATTCTCCACCGCAGCAAGGCTGTCACATGCTGGCCCAAAGGTCTCTGATGGCTGTGGCAGATAAGTGACCACTGTGCTGCTTTTCTTCTCACGTTTCTTTACCAAACTACATCCAGATACAACAGTTCTCAGAACACTTCCTGCCAGAAATTACTGCAGCCCAGGCTGTCTAGTGTACATAGGTGTGTGCTTTTCTATCACCCATTTCATCCCGGGCATCATCCAGGAGAGCTACCATGGTAGAACATGTGACAGCTATCTCAGTCCCTCTTCCCTCCTTGTTTTACAACCTGGAGCTGATGTGATGAGGTGCCATAAAAAGTCAAAAGCTGAAGGCAAAGTGGAAAGCAGCATGTCTCCACTGCACAGCTTTGGCTGCCAGCACTCACTGGCGTAGACACTTCCTGATCCAGAGCTCACACCCTGGCTCTCACATGTGCCTATTTGCCATGGGCTTGACTAGCCCTTTTTGTGACCCCATCAGCCTCCCAAACATCCTGTGATGATGAGTTCCCCAATTTAAGCATGCATTGTGCAGAGAAGGACTTCCTCCTTTTTGTTTTAAACCCACTGACTGGTATTTCCACTGGGTGTCTCAGACTGTGAGATCCCAGTGAACAGTCATTCTCTGGTCATCCTCTCTGTACCATTCATATTTTTTTAAATTAACTTCCTTTACTGTTCTCATCCCTCAAAACTCCCTGCTATACTGAACACAGAAAAACACTTACCTGTACCACAGAAAAACACTCAGTCTCTGTTCAATTAAACAAAAGCTCTTACATACTTTTATTTCTGCTTTGTTTACATAAATTTCCAAATTATTCATTACCCTCAACTAAACTAAAAAAATGCTGAAAAATACAAGGCCAGTAAAGCCATGCTTAAATCTTCAAGTGAATTAGTATTTCCAAACCAAATACTGATGAGTCCCCATACACACACACACACAAGGACCACGTTGGCCCCATTTGGGATGAAATGTCCCAAAGGCTTGTGTAGCTCAAATACCTGAAATCAGCATTAATGCTCCCTTGCTCCAGGACAAAGATTCCAGTCTGGAAAACCGCTCATGCACTATTGCAACCAGAGATCTACACCAGAGCACTTCAGCCTCCAAACCTTATTCTAGTGCCTGCCAACACACTTGGCAGCCTGAAATGCTTAATCCCAGTGGAAAAAAAGGCCCTATGACATTAAAAATCTATCCCAACAAAATTGCCCATCAATGGTGAATTGGAGTAGCGTCACCATGGCAGTAAACAGTAACTGAACAATGAAAGTAACAACTCTAGAAGCATCTCACTGCAGCCACAGGGGCAAAATAAAGGTGTGTTCCATCGAGCAGGAGCAACATGGGAATTCAAACAGTTGTAGCATAGTGAGGAAAGATTCCTGTTTTTGTGAGAGCAATCATAGATGTTTTAACGCTCGACATGTATTTAAAACTGAGATTTGTGCTTAGTTTCTTAGTTTCCCTTCTTCAGTTTGAAAGTTGAAAAGTTGTGAATATTATTACCTCAATCTCATTTTATGGGGACAAGGTTGTCAGAAACCCAGGATAGCTTTGTCACTAGAGCAAAACCATACATGTAGTGCATGTTTGTATACATATATTAAGGATAGTGGAACAAAATCTATTATGAAAAAATTATCATGGTTAAAAATATTAAATAGTAAGAAGAAAATACTGTGTTCACTGAACAGGAATTCAGCTCTAAGCAAAAAGTAACAAGCTATTTTAAAACTGTAACTGTACCATTTTGAACCAAACAAATCAAGGTGATATTCAAAATGCAGTAAAGCTAGACTGACTGTTTAAACACAGATGAGTATTACATCTTGTGTTAATTGCTAAAGTGCAGCTCCTTCAGGCACCATAAGATTTCCAGCCAGGAATCTCCAGCTGGTTTATGTCCCATTTTGTACATTTGCCAGATCATTGCTGTACTCAGAACCACAGTTCCTCCTCTCAAGGGCAAATCCTCCCTGAAAATAAGCAGGAGCAAGCCCCTGAACTCGCAAGGCTGGTGGCAGCACCATGGGAAGAAGCATCTGGTTCTGCTCGGCTGGTGCTGGCAGTGCCCTGGGGGTGCTGCCAGAGTCCAGGACTGGAGGTGGCGGTCCCAGGAGAGCACCTGCAGCCAGTATGCCTCTTGCCTGCCCACCTCACCAGTTTGCAGAGCAGCGCTTCCAGCATCTCCTCAGAATCACCTGCCGCACAGGGGAGGCAAAGACACGTGCTAAAACTGCTTCTGGGAGAAAGGAAGCCTCCGTTTCTGTATTCCAGCAGATTCTAGATTATATTGAACTAGTGTATTCATATCAGGACTGGCAGAAAGTGCGGGAGTGTTTGGAACAGCCCATGTAGAGCCACACTGGGTTCACAGCTGGGTGGGATGCCATTATAACACACTGTCTGAGGCAGGGTCTTGCCTGGAGCCCTGACTGCCCCTCTGCTCATCCAAGCACGGTCCCCTGGGCAAGTTGCAGACAGGTGACAAAAGCAACATCAAGTTCCAGTGTATCATTGCAACTACCTTGTATTTTGACACATGTGGTGTTACATTTGAGTTAAATGGTATTATCTGTCTCACCCCTCGAAAATGTGTACGGTTTATTCCAAGCCTGTAATCCTCCCCTGCTTATTGTACGCCCACTTGGAATCTCCTGTTTAGTGTGCTGTGGGGGCAGGCTCTCTCTGTCTCTCGCTCTCTGCCCCTCTCTCTCTCCTGGCCGGTGCTCTCGCTGCTTCCGGGGTAGGACCCCATAAACCCTCATCTAATGAGCATCCCCGGGAGCCGTGTGGAGTCTCCCTGCCTGCCTGCTGCTGCCAGCGAGCTCACAGCTTGGGGGGCCCCCGGGAACCACAAAGGCACCCCAAGAGACGCAGTTATGGGCATTTATTTTGCAAGGGATTTTCCTATGTTTCACTTCTGCTGCTTAATAACATAGCTGACACCATGATGAACATGGCAAAAGAGAGAAGATTGCTATGTAGATTAGATACCCATCATTAACCTAGAGAGCAATAATCAGTGAGGTTAATAGTGCTGCTGAGAGAGAGTTCAATGTGCTGAATGTAGATGGGATAGGCAGCCAGACTTCCTGAAGATTTCACAGGGCATAGGACCCTACATCACAGTTCCAGACGGGGTCCAGCTGAGCACATCACTGGGACTATAATATCTCCAGTTCCAACCCTAGTCCCTCTCTGCCCTGGAGACTCTTACTGTGCAAACTCTCCTCTCCATGACAGTTCTATGGCACATACATATACACACATACACACATAGTGGAAACTTTAAACATTTCATGTTGCTTCCATGCACAGCAGAATGGATTAGTTCCACAGAGATAGTACTTGTGATGATCTAGCAGACCAAGGTAATGTAAATGCCAGAGCAATGAGGAGTAACGGAAGGTGAAATCACAGTCTGCTAATTTATGATTATACTGGTTCATCTTGCTAAAAATTTCTAGAAATATATGTTATTTAGACAAATAAACTGTCTTCAAGACAAAATATTCCTCATATGACAGCAAATTTAAACAGGCATTATTTACTATTTTTTGCTTCCCAGTGGATCACTCAGTGTAATTTCCAAAAGCTCACTAATATTGTGTTGGACCAAAGCAATAACTCCCTGCATAGCACCAAGCAAATAAGGTGCTTTACAGTCCTGCCCTTCCTTCCACCCAGGGAGCACTCCACATTTTATGCACTCATGAATTTACCCTCACTGTCTGTGTGGCTGGGGAGAAAAAAAAATAGTGGAAAAATTCAGCTATGACACAGAACTGTAATTTACTTGTAAAAACATAATACAAACACATTTTAAAACTGATTTCTTTTTCCACTGGGATTTTTCATGATCATAGTTTGCATCATTAATATCATTTGCAAAATATGCTCCAAGCTGATAAATTTTAGTAGTGAAGAACCTTAATAAAGCTGATGCTAAGATCAGCATCAGAGTCACCTTGAGTCACCTTGATCCTTCTCCAAAGAGAACATACCATATCTAGAGTAATACTTCCACAATGTGTCTCTAGTTATTCACTGTAAAGCTAATAAAATAATGGTATATGGCATAACATTGCCTGAAACAATAAATCTCCAGCAGTTTAAGAAGCAACCATAGTTCTGCTGCCTCAGAGTCTGTGAACATCCCAAACATCTTAATATTTAAATGACAAGCACAAGGTTTCAACAAGAAAAAAATATCTCAGATGAAAACCTGTTTGCCTTCCAGTAGATGCTGGAGGGAGAATTAAATCATTCATACCAAAGTGATCAATATTCCACATGCCACTTCACAAAGGAATTAAAGAAAATCAATTTCCTACAGACCTTCCTACTCCAAGCTTTTTTATGAGTCAATGACAGCTGAAGTGTTTGCATCGTCAATGAGGTCTTTCAGCACATACCTCAAACACTGCACAAGACCTCTCTTGGGAGGCACAAAACAAATTCACTTGTTCTGATGTGCAGACTTCAGAGCAACAACCAGAAAGCATGGTTGCATTACACCTCTCATATGCACATACACTTATATCCTTTTTAAAACTAGCTTGTATTACACAGAGTAATATATTTTCTAGCACTCTGAGCTTAGCTGCATTTATGTGGAATACCCCAGACTCCAAAGGAATCAAGAAAAGCAAAGGCACAACTACGTGCTAGACATTTTAAATTGTGGTGGCAGAAACTGAAGGAACAAAGGAACACTACTAATTGCAAAGTGTAATATGGCTGTTCTTTTCTTCTGTAGTTGCTACATACACCTTAAAATCCGATGGTTTAGCTGGTGAGGTCTCCAAACTAGAAGTGTAATTTAGTAGAGTAAGCAGCAAATTTAACTGAAGAGATATAGAGATATACAGGGGAAAAAAAATATGGAGAGAGCCTTACTCATGCTCACTGCCTGTAGGAATAACTAACCAATAACCCTGCTAAGAGGTTTCCAATCCTGTGGTACCCCATCTCTCAGAAAACAATGCCTGATGGGACCTTTGCCTGTGGGGCAGCCCTGACTGCTCAGCAGCATCACTCACAGGCTGGAGGAGTCTCCTCCTGACAAAGAGCACAAGAGTCACAGAGATCTTTAAATGCCCTGTTTCTTACTGAGGGGAAATTTCAGTTGTACTCACACCACTCTGCAGCCTCCAGCTCTCTGTGGGTTGGTGTCTGTGATCCTCCTCCTGCTGCTGGCATGCTGCACATATTCCTCTCCTCTGATCTGCTTTTTTCACCACAGTTTTTGAGGACAACTTGCCAATCAAAAGTTCACTGTCACAATCTTAGAAAATACATTTTTTTCGGCTTTCCCTCTTATCAAACACATTAGTCTTAAGGAAGCCCTGTGCCAACTTGGGTGCTTTGTGCAGAATTGAGGAAATTTCTAAGATTTAAGCCTCAAGGTTCTGAAAAGAAATTCTTCTTACAACTTCACCTGCAGTTAGCCCACAGCTCTGCAATTGCTGTATGGTTTGCTCTGTTGGTAATATTTTGTCCCATTTGCCAGGTGAATGCATGGGGCTGTGTCCCTACAGGGCTCTGTAGGAGTGGAATGAACAGGGCAGGAAGCACTTCATGGAAAAGTTCCAACAACACCTATGTCATGTATCCAAAATGTTGTCCAGCACAGGGACATACCCCAGTGAGTACAGCCCTGCTATGCCCCGAGGCAGCCTGCGCCAGGTACCCAGTGGGGCAAACAGCAGCAGCGTTGCACCAGTAATCTCCTTTGCAGACAGCAGACAGGTCCTACTCTCATGTCTTTGGTTCCCTTGAAGTGAAGGTTTCAGCTGAATTTATCTTGTCACAGCTGAATCCTCTTTCTGTGCCTGATTTACCATATTTTTCTACCCAAATTATAGCAAAAAAACACAACATAGAGATGAAAAATTGGTGAAAAGGTTCTCCAGACCCAACAGCAACCAAATCAGAGTGTATGGGTATCATCTCTATCCCAATGTTTTGTGTTTGCACTGCTGTTTGGGTTTGAGTACTTGCTGCGTGCCTCACTCCCTGATAGTCCCGCTCCCAATGGAGCTGTGCCCCGGCTAGCTCCTGCCGTAGGCAAGGTGGGCAAATCAGGATGCCTGCCGCTGGACCACCGAGTGGCTTTAGCAGGCACCCTCGTGGGCTTCGCATAGACACAGGGCAATACCCAGAGCAACAAACAGGAGACTCTCTCTGGTGTAGCAGCTTTGGTTTATTAACAGATAGGAACCTCCAAAGCACAACCCTAACAGGACGGGTGTTCACCAGAAAGAGCCCCGAACAATGGGGAGCAACAGTTTAAATACGGTGTGGGAGGGGATACAAACGACCAATAGTGAGCCAGCAGGGGATGGCCAAGGGCATGAGGGACAAGGGAAACCTCTAATGGGGAAAGGGCACGGGAGGGGCCCCAGGCCCTCGTCCAATCACTCGGTGCCCTGGATGGAAGCTTCAAGATGTGTGGGAGGGAACACCGAGTGACAGACAAGGCACCTGGGAGGGGTAAGGGGAATGACTCGGCGCTTTAGGGAAGATTGACAGTTACTGGAAAGGCGGGAAAAGGGGTACAAGGCGGGAAAGTCTGGGAGGGACCAATACATAATAGGGGAAACCGGAACAAACCATTACAATATTAAATAAGAAAACATATGACTTAAGGAACATAAAAACGCACCACCACAAGTACTTTTTAAAAGAAACTTACAACAAAAGAGTATTTGCAAAAATATCATTTTACAGATGAAAAGCACTCATCGATGACCACACCAACAACTCAATGACTGCATCCATCCACTCAACAGGAGATTTACAACGTAAGTATTTCTTCAGTAAAGGCAAGTATTTGGGGAAAAACCTTTGCTGATACTACAGCACTGCACTACAAGAGCCTGACCATCCCATTAACAGGCTAGATGATCCAGTCACTAAAATAAATAAGCTACACTTTTGCAGGGCTGGAAATTCAGGAATCCATATTGCCCTATTATCTTACAGTAAATAAGAGCCTGTAAATTATACAGACATTTAATATTACACCAATCAAAAAGGGAAAAAATTATATGTTCTAAGGAGTATATTGTTTTCTTTCTTGTTTTTTTTTTTTTTTTTTTTTTTTTTGCCAAAAATTTTTATCCAACAGAAATCCCACACAATCCCCAAGAAGGTCTCCAAAATCACATGCATGGGATGAGCCCCTCAAACTCCATAATCAGTCAGATTAAATTTTTCTTCATGAAGTGAGTAAATTAAAGGCTCATCTAGCAGAACACAGATATTCCTGCATAATAATCTCCTATCATCCTTACAATTTTATTATTATTTGGTTGCTTTGAAAAGGAGGTGAGGCAGGCTGGATGCTTGCAAGGCAGCCTATCTGATTTAAGCCACCTCCAACTCTTGTAACACACAGTGGCAAATACAAACCTAGAGAGCACATGTACTACAAACCAAGCATACTTGCACTCTGGGCAGGGAGCTTCTGCAGGCTGACCCAGCTGCAGACACACATCTGCTCCCCTCCTCTGCCCTGCAGTAAATGACATCTGAGTCTTTCTCTGCACGTCCAATGTCATGACTGAGGTAGAGAAAAGACTAAGGGCAAGTAAACTCTAGATTTTTCCAGGAGATATATTTGTCTATCCATTACATACCTGCTGGCATCACCTCAAATCAGCAACGTTAGTCCCAAAGTCCCTACCACCCAAGTGAAAGGACTAAAGTGATTATTACTAGTTAAGACTGTCCAGACTCTCCACCAAAGGAATATATATTTGGACTAGAGCTGGTTTTGAAGGGTTTTATTGTGAAAATTTCACAATGAAGGAAACCTGATTATAACCTACTATAAACAATCATTTCAGGGAATACAGGGCCACAAAGAACAGGATTATCAGATACTCTGGTGAAGGTAAGATCCTACAAAGTTATTGCCTGTGACTTCAAAGTATATTCCTACTGCTTTTTCTTAATTACATTTACTACTAGCATGTCAGGTTCTACCTTTTTTCTTCTATTTTTATCAATCAGTGTCATTAGTTGAAATTCACAGTCATTCATGTGAATAAGGAGAAGTTAGGGCCTTCTGTACAGAAGAGGATTTAGGAAATGCTCTTTTACTGCTTTTTCAGAACTTGGCTCTGAATTCCACATCCTGAATAAGCTTTTTCCATCTGTTTAACCAGACAAAGCACAGATCCAAGAAATGTAGGCTATTTGGGTAGAGCTGAGATATGTGGGCTCTTTGGTTAATCCAAAATTCTTTGGGCGAAGTACTTGAGGCAACATGTGCATTACTAGGAAATGATAGGCAGGCATATAAATATGCATAAGTGTATATTCAGACTTAATTTCTCATATCCTGTGGCTGAGCATTACCAGCCATGGGGTGCAGGTTTGGGGGAAGAGTGGAAATAAAAATAAAAAGAGCCATGGGTCTGTTTGCTGCCTCCCATGCAGTATCTCCTCTGCCCTGAAGGATAGTCATCCAGTCTGCATTCTAGGAAATGCACAATCCAAAGTGAAGAATATTGTATATATTTTAGACCAACAACCCACACTGAAATGCTCTTGCATTTCTTAATAAATAGCAATTATTTGTACACTATCTTCTATAAATGAAAATAAGCCTTCATAATCAGGTATGTAATGACATAAAGGTTTGTTGAAAGGAAGTCTTCTGGGAAGTATCAGAAATGCACATCCTATCCCTGAATTCTGGGAAATCACTTAAGCCTGATCTAGCTGACATTTGTCTAACAATATATGGAGACAATATATGCTTTCAACCTTATGGTTGAAAGCATATTGGAAAGATCACAGCAACCTATTTGTTCCAGCAGCAGTCAGAAACAAATTATATTCCAAAACATGTGTTCCTTACCTGCTTGTTTATGGCTATCTGACATGCAGAGCTAAAACCCCTCACTTCCAGTTAAAAGAAGCCTTATTTACAGAGCAAAGCTCATTTATAGATCTTTAGACACAAGCAAGTTGAACAAGCACCTCTCTGTCAATTTACTCTCTGGCAGAGCTGTGATGTCCTGGAGGTTACACAAGATTTTGTGCAGCAATTGCTGATCAAGCCCTTAAATGGATACAGAATGCCAATTTGGTGGTGTTTTCTGAAAAATCTGAATGGCTGCCAGGAGGTGAATTTCAGAACGAAAGACTGAATAATAAGATTCCTCATTAGAACACTGTATTTGCCATGCTCATTTTATATTCAGTTGAAGGAGCAATGAAATCACTTTCTATATAATAAAAAACATTTTTGAGCTGCCTTACAAGGCATTAAATTTCAAAAGAGGTCAAGGCTAAGCCATTCCACCTGAGATTTTCCACATATTACAAAAGAGACTGGAATATTAGTTTTGCTGGAACTGGACTTCGGAGACAAAAAGTCAGGTAAAAGCTTTGGAGAGGAAATTGGGGAGAGATGGGCTTTCTGAATGCCTAAATCCTTGGAATTACAGTATTTGGATATACTAAGAGCTGTACCCAGTGTGTACTTTTTCTCATTTGTTAAAAAAAAAAAAAAAAGCAGTTTTCATTAACTGAAAGGATAACACCAGTAAGCCAAGTTCATAATCTCAGTCTGCATATAAATTATACATAACTCTGTAAATTCTCTCCCTTACAGTTTACTCAGTGTTTCAAAAATTCCTGAAGAAACTGACTAAATTTCCAACCCTGCACAAAAGGAAAGCTCAGTACATTTAGGAATTTACAGAAAAATGTGACAATTATGACTACAAAAGATCATCAATGAGCTTGCAGGACTCCAGAAACTGTTTTTTTCTGACTTTGTGCAGATTCTAAAAATAGGCAGTGAGCAGTGTAAAGACTGAAGAGGCAATGAAAAAGTGTCCACAAACAACTGCTTAAAAGTAAGCTTAAATGAGTAAGCTTAAAATTCCTCGAGGATGAGAAGGCATGGTAAAGTTTCAGTGAGATGGAGGAAATGTCTAATTACACATAACATATACATAAATGAATACGTAACTGTTAGATAAGGCCGGCACATCATACTAAGAAAATGTAAACCCATCTTTCAAATCAGGCTCTGCTTATGTAGCAAAGTATCACACTTCTTTTGTGTGGCACTGATAAAAGGCATAGAACAGAGGAGCAAACCTCTCCTTTTGGTTTTCTGCCACTGGTGCAGACTGGACCATTGCTACAATACGGAGTTCTTGATAAAATAATAAAAAAATAAGGATTATAAATATTTAAAGACGTTTATCCAAAGAAAAGTTTAAAAATATTTGATCCAAAGAAACCACTCATCTTTGCTGTTGTCTGTCCACTCTTCTTCCCAAGGCCAGAACACCCACTAAGGCCCATCCATTCTCCGCTTTCTCTGAACCATTTTTGTTGTTTGTATGTTTGTGTTTTTTTTCCCAAGGAATAATGTAGAACATTTATGAAGCTGTTTGTTTTCATTTTTACTCTAAGCCTGTTTTGTTCTTCTCTGAAATCTCTGGCAATTCATTTGCTATCTGTTTTTCTATTTATGAAATATTGTGTAATTATTGAGTTCTAGAAATTTCATTTGCAATTTGCATTTCAGGACTTTGAGGATGAAGTGGGGATTGTTTTGAAGTGCTTTTTCCTATTAGTTCTCAAGGCCACAGAACACCTTGAACCTGGACTATTTGTTGTTTTTCCCATAAATCCTTCCATGCTTTTTAGCTGAGCATTATTTTACCTAACTGAGGGGTTGGACTGCTCTATTCTTGAACTGGACCATGCTATCATATTCCCCTTCAAGAGTTTTTATGAATATCCTAGGATTAAGTTTGAAGCTGGTTCAGGCAAGAGCACTGAGGGCACTGTTCATTTGCTGTGGCTACATCTGGTAAGTAATTACATAGTATTTCTTCTCTCTGTATCAGGAAATAGGTCTTTCTGCTTTCCATATCCCCTAATCATGTCAAGTGTGACTTGAACAGATTTGCTTGGGGCATTTGCCCACTCTCCTATTGAATACCACCAAACAGCAGACTGTACACTTACTTGCAAAAACCTGGATAATATATCTATTCCATGTATGCAATAATAATCATAATCATAATCATAATCATAAACTGGATAATAATTTATACCAGAGTGAATATATATATTAAGCTACTGGCAGTGGTCATCACATTAAATGGCATGTCTTCCCCAAATAATAAACCAAATTAACAGTTCAAATTGCAGATGCCCATAAACCTCAGGACCATTTGGGCTGACTGTTTCTTATATGCAGGAGTTTCACTCCCCATGCATTTTACATGTGCTATCTATTCAATTACCCAAAATTTTAGATGGGAACATTGATAAGCCCTGATATATGAATGCAATACAAACCAGACCTATGTGGTGTCAGTAATCAGTCTGTCATAATTCCACCAACTGTGCAAGAACATCATCTTCTCAAGAGCAATCATCCACCACCTCAGGAAAAACTTAACACAAAAAAAAAGTTTTAGTCAGCTCTTTGCTGTCTGCACAGGCTTTGGCTTGTTCTTGTTCTGAGATTCTCCCCTTGCCATGAAAGAGGGCAAAATGAAGTGTCTCCATATGGTGATGATAAATACTGGGTCATGTACTGAAGTGCCTTGTGTTTCACTGAGAGTTAAATTGTGCTGCAGACATTCAGTCTGACTTGTATGGACTGAAAGAGTGGTACCTCAACCACCATATCTGAACCACAAAATCCTGCACTGATCATGGACGTACCATGAATTTTAATGTAAGTTATTATTCAAAATAAAACCACATGATAATTAATGTGTTGATAAATTATAAATTCATTATCATAGGTTTAAAATCCTCTGACTTGCAATGCTTGCTCCATTTTGATTTGGACCTACCACCCCTTAAGGCAAGAGACATTACATCACAGACATCAGCTGACAATGATGTCAATGACCAAGGTGAATGTCATGCAGACAGTCCACCCTCTGGAAAAGTAGTTAACCACTCTACTCTCTGAGTCTTAGGAGGAAGTCTGGTAAGTCCCTCCATGAAAGAGGCACTGTCTGATAAAGGCAAAAAGCACAAAAAAGGCTAGAGCAGGATTTTCTTTCCTCTAATGGTAATGTCTTTTCATCTCCCTTCAATCCAAAACCTGCTAGTAGAAGACAGAGTCAAGGGTCCCAGATGTGCTTTCCTGCATCATTACCCTTACCAGCTCCTGTAGCTCCCAGAACATCTGGGAAATCAGTCCTGTGAGACTGGGAGCAGCATGGAGTTTGCTGTTGGGTTTACTGAACATCATTGAGAACACATGAAACTTCTTCATTTGCAAATAGTCATCACTTCAGATATGAATTAGTTGTAATCTCCCATTTTTACACTATCTTCTTGTTCAGTCTCAGCACACACACAGATCTGTGAGGTATGGAAATCTCCTGAGAGATTGAAGAGAATGACTGAAGAGAGAGGATTGTTAGAGTTTCTCTGGGAATATCAGGAAGGCCTGGAGAAGTTAAAAACGTGAGATCAGAGGCATCAGGGAGCAATAAGCCTAAGAAACTGGAGAAAGAAGACAGAAGTGGCTCAGGGTGTACTTGAGGCAGTAGATCAAAGAGATTACTTGTGAATGAAATAAATCAGATTGAAAACTAATTGAGTAAAGCAGACTGTCAAAAAGACTGAATCAAGTCTGGCTTCCTTTACTATCTGCTGTACTATCTCTACTGTTCTTACAAAAGTTACCTCGATTATCATGGGGATATTGCAGCAGGACACCAGCAGAGATGGTGATGTTGACATGCAGAATGATTGTATCAGAGGTACTGTTTATTAAATAAAGATGTATCCTCTGCAACTGACAAGGCTTGGCTGTTACTTGCCTGTTGTCTCTCCCTGTTCAAATAATATTTAGACAGGGATTGCAAGAGGCGCTCAGGAGCTTTGAAGCTGAGATGCTTTGCTTCATCCTATAGGCACTGAGTCAGAGGTCACTCACTGGGGGCACTTGAAGGAAGATTCTGCATGGGACAATGAGCTGGAAAGGGGCCAAAGAGACTTACAGACGCTTCAAAACATAAAATTGTCTCTAAGATTTAAACTGCTGAGGAGCATGTCTCTGTAAAAGCAAAGCTGTTTCATCCAGATCTTTCCAGTTTTGACATACAGTTAGATAAATAATATCAAGAGATGAAGCAGCAGCCAGTATAAGAGTCAGCCCCCTTTTTACTCTATTTGTAGCACCTGAGGAAGAAGAGGTGAACTGAGATGTTTCTTTTAGTTCTTAAAACCTTCTTTCTTCGGTATCCTGTTCCTACCTTGCCCTAAGCATCTTTAATTGAGGTATAGAAACATCTCAATTATCTGAAGCCAATTTAAGAAACAAATAATTTTAAAAGCATAGCACTAAAACAGCTTTCAGAGAATCACAGAGTCATTTAGGTTGGGAAAGACCTTTAAAGTCATCAGGTCAAACTGCTGTAGTCTAGATTAAATTAGATTTATAACCAGGTCTGGTCTACACATCTCCAGCAGCAAAAGGTGAGGCTTTCAGTGCAGAAAATGCTCTAAGAAAAGACCCTCACAGTCATCAAAAGCCTGCAAGAGAGAGACCACCCCTTCAGGTTAGCTGCCAGGCTAGAATAAATGGGATCTTGTAGATCCCTTCATGCAAGCTTGGTGGAAAACATGTCAGTGAGACACCTGCCCTAAGTCAGGAAGATGCTTGCACACCTGGCGAAACAGAGTCCTAGTGAGAACTACGCCTCTCAGGGGTATTGTCCCAACAAAAGTATGAGTTACTTCAGGGCCAAGTGCCACCCAGTCAGATTAATTGCAAACATTGTAGCAAAACATGAACATTACTGCACTGACTGCTCCAAAGCGCAGTTCATAAAAGAAGGCAGTCTGTAGCATAGGCAGACTGAATAGGAAACACATTTTTTTCTTTCTTACCACATTTTCCTGTCTTCCTTCTCTAGTTCTGTGATATGCACAGTCACACAGATAACCTCCATTTGACATTTCATCTGTAGAAGTCCAATGAGTTGACTGGCAGGCTTCTCATGTGCCAGTTTGTCCAGGCAAGAAGACAGAAATGGATGTGTGAGTATTGCTGCATTTCAGTCCCATCAGTCAACTCAGCCGTGATGATGGGACCAAATGAAGTCTTTCCACTCATTAGATTCCTGTGGTCTGCTATGTGCCAGGATTTTGACCACAACTCCCTGGCGTATGTAGATGGCTTCTGTGATTCCCAGGTGGTCCCTCACCAAAATATATCCCAGGCCTGCATCTGGTTAACTTTCAAGAACAAATGACACCATCACAGCCATGGGCTCCAAAGGTGATTATTTCTTTAAAAATACATAGTTGTTAGCAACAGAGGTCAGAAAATAACCACCAATTGTGGAGTCAGAAATAAGAAGTCAGAGCAAATCTACCTCGTTTTGTTTGAGAACAATGAAGAAGCAAGGCAGTCTTGCTTCTTTCTTAACAAAAAGAGTACTTTAAAAATAAGACCTTAAAACCCAGTAAGTTTCTTTGTTTTCAAAGAAGAAGTATTATCACTTCCACATTTAACCTAATCCTTAGCCTCTCTTCTTTCTCGCTTCCCTCTTCTGGACAGCTCTGCTCTGACACCATTCAGGCCCAGGTAACTGCAGGACTAAAGAAGTAATTCTTATTGTGAAAGCAAGATAAATCTCTGGTTTTATAAAAGCCCTTTTTCAATTGAATTTGATGCTATTTTATTATTTGTGCAAGAACAACACCTTGAATCAATACAGAAATAATTAAAAGACCTGGGCAGTGATCTGATTTCCAGGCAGGAGAACAAGGTCTCTCTGTTTCTCTCCCTTTTTACCACACTTCTGGCACAAAAACTTAGAAAATGTGCAAAGAGGATTCAAGAGGATTCAATAAATCAGTAGAAAGACTTATAGCTTTTTTGTTTGTTTGTTTAAACTTGAAGGATGAAATATAGGAAAAGGACTGCAAAAAGCAGGGAGGGAGAACTAGGTAAAGGCAGCAGATGTTGTAAAATATCTACTTTCATGTTCCCTGTGCACCAGAAATGTGCAGATATATATTGGCAGAGCTACAGTCAGAGTCTACAGCGAGGCTACGTCTTACACATCTGGAAGGTATTTGGCAGGGTGTAGAGTTCAAATGTTTTCTGCTTCAGCTGATTTCAGACATACCTCTCAGTGACAGGCTGAGCTGGGGACAGCTCAACCAACAGGCTCGTTGAAGGAGTCGTTCACTGCAGTTCCAGCTCGCCTGCTCCGACTGCTGTCAGGAGCAGGCATGGGGCTGGGTTCTGCTCTTCCCTTGGGCTAAGGGGTGCTAGTAACACTCAGCAATGAGAATGATAATAGAGGAACTGGGAGGAGAGCAGTCAGAAGAAAATGGCACCATAACTCAGCAAAGCCTGGCCTCGTATCAAGAAACAGAATGTACTTGGATGAAATCCAGGGTGTGAGTTAACTGGAGTGCAGAGCAAGCCATTCAGGAAATAAGAAGGTCCTCACTGTACAGAAACATGGAAGGGTCACATTAGAGCCTATGTGTGGGATTTTTTGTTTGTTTGTTTGTTTTTTTTTTCAAAAATCCCCCTGTTTTAAAAATACAGGAATACAAACAAAAAGAAAAGTTCCATTTCTCTGCTCTAGAAGAAAGGCCAGCTTAAGCTAGCAGGGAAGGTGAGGCACATTGCTGTGTCTGGAACTGCCTGACGTTGCACTGGCCCATTATGGGAGTTTACAGCAGTCACCAGAGGTTAACTCTGCTGTGGTAAGAAATGTTTCTCAGCAGGAATGAACTTCTAGGATCTCTTCCTGCTTCAGCTGGTACAATCCAGTGCCTGTGAGCTACCTGCTGAGCCTATTTAGGAGAGAGCAACTGGTGGTTGCTCTTTGGTGTGATGCATAGTTTGCATCTCTGAGATGAGTTTTCCAGGTGCAGAACACCTTGTGGTGACAAGCCTGCCTGACAGCTTACTGTGACCAGCTAACCACCAGCTAACAAAGCCCTGCTGACGCTGCAGATCCCGCAGGTATGGAACAGCTCATGGCAGAGGGAGGCTTTCCCCACCTCGCAGCACAGCTTCTGGCTGTGCCGCCGTGGGAACCAAGACAGGGACTGCACTGATGAGGAAGGACACCTTGTGTGACAAGGAGACAGGAGACATGGTTTGTCCCTGTGGGCTGCCCTTGGACCATCCAGACAATAGTTCCTCATTTCCTCTGGAGTCTCAACCATGCACAGGAGCTCAAAGCAATTCATTGACAATGCTTGACACGCTTCAGGCTTGCAATGTAGACTATGTTACACACCTCCACTTCTGCCTTCACCTTCTCTGCCCAGAGCAATCCTGGAATTACAACAGGAAAAGAGAGGAGGAACAGGATGACCAATGTCTAAAAGCAGTGTACCAAGACATTACCACTGAATAACACTATCAGTGGCAGGAACATTTTGCAGCACAGCACAGTTATTGCAACACCTCCACCTCCAGCTCCCCCACACTCACCTCACTATTTTTATTTTTGCACTCTCTGACAACACACATAACCAAATGCAGGTGATGTTGCACTTCTGTTTTATTCATTCCCCTTTAAAACTTGAAAAGGCAGCAATATTTGTTTACTCAAATTGTTGCTAAGATCACAGACACTTAGACACAGTAGGCTTGATCCACACATACCACAGAGAGATGAGGGAATGGAAAGTCCCTATGACGTAACACCTCTGCATGGCCACTGCAGCCTTCTCTAACCACCAGTCCAGGTGTGCAGATATGTAGCCCCACTTTGGAAATATCCAGCAGCAGGGGTTTGCAGCTGGGCTTATTGTCAGAGGGTGCTTCTCATCTACCTGTCAGCCCAGCCATCAAGCCTTGCACTGATATTTTCCCTGGGTCAGCATTTCCAAATATTTTTTTATCCTGACCCTACCACCCCTGTCCCACAGCACATATATGACAGCTTCTCCAAAATAAGCATTCATTCCCTCCTCTTCCCTCAGTTACCCATGCCCCCACCAAAGCCATCCACAGCTCTCCTATTCTGGTGCTGACATGGAGGAGCCACACTCTTTCTTTAGCTGACATAATGAGAAGTTTGGTCAGGGATGAAAAAAGCCCAAGAAAACACTATCTAAAAACATGAAATGAGAGCAAGTCAGGACTTTTAAACTGCTGATTCCATGCATCAAAAATAGAGCCAAGGTGAAGAAAGAACCCACACTCATGGCATAACAAAAATTTAAACCTGGAACAAAGTTAAAATTTATCTGATTATGAAAACAGGCTGAGAGATGTGGGGCTGTTCAGCCTGGAGAAGACAAATTTACAGAAAGACCTTAATGCACCTTGCAATACCTGAGGGAAGCCTACAAGAAAGACAGAGAGGGGCTTTTACAAGAGCATGCAGTGATAGTGCAGGGGGAATGGCTTCAAACTGAAAGAGAAAAGGTTTAGGTTAGATATTAGGAAGAAATTCTTTAGTGTAAGGGTGGTGAGACACTAGATTGCCCAAAGAAGCTGGGGGCATCCCATCCCAGGAAGTGCTCAAGATTAGGTTCAATGGGGCCCTGAGCAACTGTTTCAGTGGAAGGTGTTTCCGCCATAGCACAGGGCTCAGAACCAGATGATTTTCAAGGTTCCTTCCAAACCAAACCATTCTGTGAATCTGTGACTATGTTGACTGGAAAATCTCAGCAGACTGAGACCCAGGTAATTATCTTTTCCCTACAAATAGCTTTACTAGAAAATACATGTAAACCATAAATATAAAATTCACTTACTTTTTTCAACTTGTTTTACCTACCTTAGCAATACCAACACAACATAGTGTTGTGTAGACAAACAGTCTGCAGAGGAGGAGTGGTTTAACCACAATGTTCAACTGCTCTGCCTCAGCACAGTAGCTCACCTCCCTATCACAGCCCAAAGGGATAGAGGAAAATACTTTTGAAATGGGAGACCACCCACTGAAAACCACATAAAACACCTGTGTTTGGCTTCTGTGTAAATAATGTGAATTCCAAAACAAACTGCAGGTTGTCACCTGATGATTTTTTTATCTAAAAGAAGTAACAGCAGCAGCAAACCAGGGAACAAGGAGCAATCCTCCAATCTTGCAGGTGTAGAGAGCCAGGTCAGGGTAAACACACAAATACCAAAATGCAAGTTGGTGGCAGGAGGCCTGGGTCAAGGACGCAGCATGAGATTCAAAAATATGTGATCTTTCCCAAAGCCAGGAAAGGGGAGAGGTGTTTTGAGGTGTTTTGTGCACTAGATCACTTGTTTCCCTCAAGACTGCTTCAGAAAAACCATAACTCCAGCAGACTGATGTGCCTGAGCTCTCAGTCACAGCACAAACACAAGAGTTACCCCATCTTGGCAAGGGTGGTGCTAGCAGACATGGGGTATAATGATCTAAGAGCATAAAGCAACAAAGTCTGAGGACAGAAGGGAATATATTTTATTAGAATCATTTACACAGTTACAAAAATAAAACAGACCAGCTTTCATCATGCAAGCTTTCTCTCAGGTCTCTCAAGCTTTCTTTTCCCAGGGGAGAGCCATGACCCATGGCAACCACAAAGAATGTGAGAAAATAATGGGATACTGAAATTCAGTGGATTATTCATGCACATTTGAAATATTAAGTAGCAGGATGGCTGTTGACTAGCACAGGTTTTGGCCAGGAGAAGAGGGCAGCCAGCTGCCTGCCAGGGGTTCTCCAAAGGCTGGTGGGAATGAACCACACTGTGATGAGCAGAGCAGACCCTCCTGTGACTGACCAAGCTGCAACTGGGAGCCCATGTGTCTGGGACACCAACAGCAGAGGATCAAGCACTGCCCAGGTTCCCAGGCTCCCAGAATTTTCCCAACATATCAATGGCAGCACACAACTTTGCTCACATCCCTGATGAAAGTCCTGTTAATGAGCAAAGCTGCCTGGCTTGGTGAGCCTGCAAAGGCCTCACTTGTGTTAAGGCTGAGCTAGGAGCTTGTAAGCAGTTACTGCTGCAAAGTGCACAGCTATGGGGCCCTTTGGGGGTTTTAGAATTCTGAAAAAAAATACTTTGCAAGACATAATGTTATTTTTTCCAGCTGTTCACAGAACTTGCCACATCTCTACAGAGCAACTTCTTTGAAAGAGTATGAAAGCCCTTATAGTCAGCCTCTAGCACACCAAGGGAAATGCTCTCTTCCTGCTGAGATAAAGGTCTAGTGGCACATGAAGAAAGGCCTATGCTCCCCTGGAGAAATGACAAAACCCAGTGCATTAGTATTGCTCTGGCTGAGCAGAGGCCATTGCAACTGCCCTGCTTCATTCTGTATTCTCTTTTTTTGTCATCTATACAAAGGGAAAGATGATGAAAGCATAGACCAGACCTGCTCCCACAATCAAGTCAAACATGAGTATGGAAGAAGAGCTTGTGCCTGATTTTGAATGCCTGCTGAGAAAGAGATCTGCACATGGAAGTTGGAAAACACTTGGTCTGGTAGGAATAGATGTTAAATATATATCTTTAGATAAGGGGATGAGACTAATTAGAAAAGGGAGGGAGGAGACAACAAGTGCTAGGATTAAACACATGGAAACTGAAATTTTTGCCATTGACATTAAACAGCTGCCGACCTAGTAATGAATGGTGCTTTCTACCCTTCTTATGTAAGGATCTTGCTTCTTCTGTAGCAAGAAACATCTCAAAATTAGAAAATTATGATATAGTCAGAAGTAATATCTAAGTTTCAAGGAAATACAAGAATATGGATATTATTTATGCATGAGGAGTCATTGTAAAAGAAGGGGAAAAGCTCTGCTTGAGTGAAGGTTGAACTGTTGAGTTTCATGGCATAATCTTAATCCATCATCTCTTCACAGCAGGTTTTCTGATTTAATGAAATCTTGAGAGCTGATGAAAAGGAAGGCAGGCTGCCAAAATGAGTGAGGTACTGTCATTGCATAGTGGCCTGAGTTCCCAGTGCTCAAGCTCACTTGCAAAGCTCAATTCCTCAGGTAGGAGATAGAGCTGACAGCTGGTTTTCACTTAGAGGTGAAGCTCAAAATTCATCTCTCTCTGGTCAGATAACAACAAGCTAGTTTACTATTTTTAAAAATTACATATCTGGTGTTAGCCAAATAGAAAATAGAACCAAATTCCTTTAAGTCATAGGACCTTCATGGGAAACCAAAAGGCATCAAATGATCTTGAGGTATATTTTTAATCCTTCACCTCTCGGAGGATGCTATCAGCTGTGATACTCGGTGCCACATCCTCCTCCAGAAGCTAAAACTGCCTCAGACAAAGAGAACTTTGCCTACTCTTGTAGGCAAAGAGTGTTCTGACAATGCAGCACTGATGCCATGGCATTGGTACCTGGTACCTTGTTGTTTTCCACCGCCGTACTAAGTGATTGCATCAGAGAAAGACTGGAAAATCAGATACATTGCTTTTGCATGTTGCCAAATTGAAGTTTAAGAGAGAAAATGGATCTATCTCTTTGCAGATCTCAAAGATGGACATGAGATACTTCTCCTGGAACGACAAGGAAGTTTTCTTACCACAGCCAACACAATTGAGCTGAGAGGTATACTGGGTAGGGGGAGGGAAGGGGCAGGGGGGAAGCTGCACCAAGCTTCAGTTGCCCTCTAGCTTCAGTTTTGATTCTTCTCCCCTCTTGGGCTCAGTGAAATTTATGACAATTTCCTTGTGTACTCAACCCATGGTCCCAACAACATGGCTGCAGTGACTTCCACAGAGAGACACCTTACATGTGACTGCCACTGTCATTGTTTGCTCCACTTCCAGTGCAGATCTGTGCCACACAGATTTGCCCTCTTGCTTCAGATGCACTCAAACACGTCCATTTCTGTTTCAAAAGTAACAGTGAAGACTGGGCGAAGAGGAAGCTTTGTCACAAATCAGTTTCCTTCACCTCTTGATATGGTACCTACACATGCATGAACACAAGAAAGATAATTAGAGAAAATGCAAGACTTCAAAAGCAAGTTTTTTATTACCCCCATACCACAGATCTCTGCCAGTTACCTAACTGGTGCTCTAAACTAGATGCAAAAGGGTTCATCTCACATAACCCTTGCAAAGTCTGTTCTGGTTTGCCCCACATGGCCTTGGATCCTTGGTGCCATCCTGCAAGGAGTGACAGGATGTGATATCAAACCCATGGGGCAACCCATGTCCTGTGTACTTTTCTAATTGATGCCAGACTTTAGCTGATGGTTTGAAGTTTATATGTACGACATCTTCCACATCATTTTCCTTCCATTGTCATGAGGGCTGTTTTCATTTAAAGCATGTCTTGCTTTGCTATTGTTTAACCCAGTCCTCTGTACAACTGCATTTTTCCATGTTAAATCACTTAGGACCATTTTTACTGGAGCATAGAGGGAATCCAGCTCTTTTACTGCAGTTGCTGGACATCATCTTGCACACAGAGGCCTTGCTTTGTAAAGGCAGCAGTAACAGAGAGAGTTTGCTGTAGAAGTTCCTGAGGTACCTTCAAGGAGCAGGGACCACAAATCCTCCTAAGGATGATGAAGCAGGATAACAGCAACACCAAGGCCTCATCTGTCTTAAAGGAAAACCTGTATCTTTGCATAATTTCTATAATGGACCTTCAGAAACAGATTCATGTCTGTGGCAGGTGATTACAAACCAAGCAGCAACCAAATAAATAGTTTCAGAGGTAACCAAAATTCATCTGTTTATAATTCAGGTCAAATAGTGTTAGCCAAACAAAGGCGGGTGATAATTTCTAAATTAACTGTGTAAGTATTTTTACAGTGTAAAAATAATATTTCATTTGAGATGAAAATAACACATTTGGAATCTCCAAAGTAAAATTTTCCTTTTTATTACATTTCACTGGAAAGAAAAACAGTACCCAAACTTGTGTGGTTTGCTTTTTTCTTCCCTCCTTGGCAGCTGAAACATAGTTCAGTCCAAACTTCCATTACTGAGACATTTCATATTCCTTTCTCACAATTCCTATTGTCTATTAAAGTACTTTCCAATGGATATAATGTCTAATCAAGACATAGGTTTGTCATTGCATGACCCTCAACAAATATATAAGACAACAAGAAGGGACCATATCAAATTTGTTTTACAAGTGTGCTTTATCAAACTGTGGGAAAAAAGTGAAGAGAAATCAAGAGAGGGAGCACTGATAAAGTTTAATCACATATTTTCACTTGTGAATTATGACTTGATAACTTGATGTTTTCTATGTAAGGCCATATGAGCTGTGACCCCATTTCTCTTTATCATTATCTGATATTCGCAACCTCGTTGACATCTCTGCAAAAGACAGTCTACCAAAGGTACTGCAGGCCACATGGGTCCCTTCCAAAAGGCCACTGACTGCTTTCATCTTCCCACATATGGGTTTGCTAAACAGAGGCTCAGATCTTTAGGAGCTTCAGAGAAGGGAGAACATTAAATGACTGAGAAAGCGGGGGGGAAAGGATGTTTTAGGAAGCAGAAGCTACAGAGAATTATCCTGCCTCATTCTCAATCAAAACCTTTTTCTGTCCAAATCATCTCAAAAAAGACAGCAGGACTGTAACAAGCACATGGGAGGCTATAATTTTTATCTGAACTATTACTTACTGGTATGGAGCTCTCTGAGGGCCTGATGGCTCTCTCTCACCCTACAACTGATATACAAAGCTGTGCCATGGACCATCTCCCTTAGGCAGCTAGATAGAAATTCTATTCCATTAAAACATCTCAAACATTTTATGTCAGAATGAAAACTAGACCAACATTTTTGAGAGAAGAAGTCACAAAGGTTGCAATTTGAACCTGTGTTTAAAATAATTACCAGGAAAGCAATGGGCTGAGGTTTAATTCTTGTTTCTGCCTCATTCAGAAAAGGATCTGAAAACCAGACCTGTGAGACATAGTCATACCAAGCTTCAGGCTTTGCAGGGAAACCCTAGTATGCAGAAAAGACACCTTGGTGCAAGTGCTACTGTTGCACCTTTCAGGGTGCTCTGCAATAAACAGCAAAGGTACAGGACATGGTACGGGAAAGGTACAGACATTCTCCAGCTTAGCATCTGGGAAACTGAAGATCTTCAATCTATTATTATCTGTGTGAGGGAAAACAGACTTTGCATATTATTTCTTTTTTTCTATAAAAGTATTTCACTGAAATAACCTTTTTATGGGCTTTAGAGAGAGAGAAGCCTGACCTCTGACCTGCAGCAGTAAGTCAGTCAGAGGGTGTGTGGGTCTGAGCTCCCATGTTTGAACACCTGGGATGCCAGGGTGGAAGTGCAGCTGCAAAGGGAATGTACAGTCTAACCTGCAGTCAGCTACCTCTTTCTCTTGCATTCCTGTACATCGAGGCTTCAGTTTTCAGACCTGCTCTACAGACTCCCTGTTCTTTCCTGTGAGGAATAACTGACATTATGACTCTCAGTCCTGTCCAGGGAGCCAGGAAGCTATCCAGGAGATGCACTTTGATTTCCAAATCTGCCAGCCTCTCCTAAAGCAAGGAGATATGTTTAATCTGTAAGGCAGCAGGCAGATGAAGACTCTGAAAATTTCTGCTTTATGTGGAGGGGAATAAAATGGAAGATACGAAGAGTGGTAAGTTTAACAAGAACACAGATTTGGATAACAGACAGCACAAGGTTATGAAGAAATAATTGATCAGACCACTGCAGTTGCTTGATAGACAGAACAGCAAGCTTAATGGAACACAGCAGATGTAAATCAACAGTACAACCTAAATTTGACCTCACTGATGGGAGGCAAACAGGGGACCTGTTTTGTCTCACTAAGTGTCTTCAGCAAAATTTTTCAGCAAATGGAAGCTGCAATTCCCAAAGAAGGAAAGTAATGCAAGAGAATTAGGTAATTTTCTTCCAGATTTTAGAAGCACTCATTTCAAATGCATGATGTGATGAAACAGGAATTGCATCAGCTCCACACGGTCCCTATCTATTGGGTTCTGTGGGCTGGAGCTGATTCTGTGTAACCAGTGAATCAACTAAGCAGTGTTTTCCTGTACCAGTGTTTCTTTAAATTCTCAAGGAGGAGCTTGGGGTTGCAAATAAACTGATGAAGAAGAGGTGGAAATGACATGCCACAGCTGTCAACGGATCTTGTTATCTATTATGGGACTTTTTCTTTCAGGTTTGGCAGCCCACACTAATCCCATCACTTCTTTGGGGAAGTGCTCTTTGAGCAGAGCATGGCAACCTGCTGAGCAACATCCATGGCAGAAACAGCTCACAGCTCCCCGTGTTAAGTTCTGCACGCAGCAGAGAAAAGTCACAAAGGCTCTGCCACTTCAGGAGCAGACGTGTGAGAACAGAAGTCCATTCTGTGTTGGATTAAATATTTCTGGGACTCCTGTTGTAGTCCCCTATTGATCACTTTCAATGAGAAATTGCAGGCAGTGGGGATAACTCAGAGCAGTGCCAGAGGAACAAAAGGGCAACTGGAAGTGGAATCTCATTCTTTGGATGAAGCTAGCTGGTGGAGGCCTAGGGAAGCTGCATACAATTTGGCTTAGCTTCTGACTATCTGGTTAAAAGTCTGGCTTGTTAGGGCAAATTTGGTTCTCTCCTTTGATCTCCCCGTTGTGGAAAAACCACAAAATAAAGAAGTTTTCAAATAGAGCTGTGTAAGACCTGCCTCTCTCCCATTAGGCTGCAGCACACTGCTCAAGTTACCACCTTTTGAATAAGTGGTTCTGCAGCATCACCTGTTTTCCAGTCATGTGAACATTCTGGAATCAGTAAAATCAAAAGATCCTAATATTATCTATTTTACTGCAATATTCGGTGATCAGCTGGAGAAAAGTTCAGGAGTTGGTTGAAATGTTTTAAAATAATTAAAATGTCTTATCAGAAAAATGCTAAACTATTCTATTGTTCCCCTTCTTTGTGAAATTCCAGGAAAATCAACCTGATTTCATAGAACTCTTCAATTTTAATGGAAATGCTTGAAATTTCTTTCTCCAGCTGGATGTTTCTATGTCCTATGAAAAATGTCTGAAACTCTTTGACATAAAACTCCAGAGTAATTGCACTCAGCTTGGAAGCTGGAAGGATCATATTTCAGATGCTTATTTAACGCATTTGACACAGCCCTTGATAACTTCTTAGAATTTAATTATAGTACATACATAAGAGAAGCAGCTAAAAAAAAAATGTTGTCTGAGAAGCAGCTAAAAAAAAAATGTTGTCTGCTGCAGCTGAAGTACAAAGTTTTCTTTGAGGATTAAGAGTTGGCCAATCCAGTCTACCTTTTTATATGCCCAAACCACTAGATCTCACCTGGAATTTTCAATTTCTCCCATATACCCACTCACATATCTCTTCTTCCCTTTTACAGGCTACATCTTGCACATCTACCTCTTTACTAAGAAAAACCACCAAAGCCACATTCTCAGCAACACTATTCTTAGCTGTTTGTTTCCCCTGTAGGAATTGCACAGTTCATGTTACCATGAAACCAATTCACAAAAACTTATTTGCCAAATCTAGCTGCAGTTTGAACCAAGTTCTGAACAAGTTGCATCTGATAGTTAACTTTGTTCAGACAAGCTACATACTACAAAGTCTAGTATTATATTCATCAACATACACAAAAAAATGAGAGTCAATGGGAAGCAGTGACATTTAGAGCTCAGTACAAAGCCACATTAGAAGGGGTGAGATTCCAAACATTCAGTCCATGTCAGAGTGCAGCCACAATTAATTGCAGAAGAAACTCAGAATACAAGTTTCTTATATTCCCTTTCATGCTGCAGCACCATCCTTGAAAATGAGCTGAGACACATATTGCTGTAGAGGGAAAAGCTGTACCCCCTGACCTACTGAGAAAAATCTGAAGCAACATGGTCCTCTCTTTCAGTTTGCTCAGTGCAAAATGCTTTGAAATATTTGTGTTGTAGACTCATAGAAGGATACAGCTGAAAATAATTTGAAAAGTTATGGACTTCTTACCGCTGCTCTGAGGCAGAATCAGCTGCTCCAGTGTCACTTAGGTTTCTCCCTATGGTTCTTAAAAACTGGCATCCCATTCCTGCAGTTCACCATCACTACCACCAGAAAACATTTCCTATATTAAAACCAGAAACTTCTTCACTGCTGTTTACAAATTGCCATTCCCTTACTCCACAGCAGTTCTGCAGCAGCACGACATTTTTCTTCCATCTTCATTCTCCCATTCTTTCCATTGGAAAGTCCTCAGTCTTTCACCATCAATTATTTACTATATCCCATACCACTTCTTTATGAACTTTTCCCAGTTGCTGCTCAACGTCTCTGCTGTTGACACAGCTCCTGAGCTGCTTTGTCACAGGCTTAGTGCAGCCTTCCAGAGCTCACACTGCTATCCTTACTGGCACTTTTTCTACATTCCTCTGCAACTGGAAGATAATGTTGCCTCACATTCACTTTTGAAAATAAAAACATGCCCCAGAATAGCTTTCCTCCCAATTCCTGCTCATTTAGAACTTCCCCACCTGTGCCCATTGATCTAATAGCTTCTGAGAAGGCAAGAGCTGTGGTCTGCCTTTATTTACAACACCACTTATCAGTTCATATCTTTAATTCACTGAGATCCTTTACCTAATTCAAATCCCTTCTGAGATATGATCACAGCACTCTAACCTTGGTGTTACCTGAAAATTTGATGAATTGTCTCTACTTTACTAAAATATTGAGTAGTGATGGACAAAAGCCAAACTCAGACAAACCTCTCAAGCCATCTTCAGTTTTGATTTATAAGTTTCTCAGCCGCCCTGTTGAGTAGAGTAGTTTTCTTGATAATGAATTCACCTACACTTCCCCTCTGATTATAAAAACATAGTCCAGTCTTTTATATCTACCTGTGGTGAGGTAGAAATAAAAATGCCACTAATGAGGGATTATTTATTCTCAAAAATAAGTCATCATGCCTGATACAAGATAACTGCAAAAATCTGTACCGAAGGTGGTACCAATCCAAATGAAGAAATCTCTCATTTAAATGCACTGGTAGCCACTGCTTCCACTTTCCTTCTGGGTTTTAGCACATTTCACCTTTAATAATTCCATGGATACAAGCACTAACACACACAGTGCTTCCTCACAGCAAGGGACACAGTCAAAAACCAAGCAAGGGGAAAGTAAAATGTCAAGAAGAGTTAAGATGTCCCCTAACCACTGTAGCAAAGTCTAGAGAATAGTCTTTGGGGGGAAAAAGCTACAGTTATTTTATATTTGCATTTTAAGTAGCATTTCTGGTTCAGTTTGGGCTTTTGCATTGTGCCAGGTGTTTAAGACGTGTCTCTCACAACTGTGCCTCCCTAGTTTAGCATCACAACTTCTTCACATAGGTTATTCCCTGAAGCACTAAACATAATGAAAAACATTAAGAAGATTGTCCCGGTTCTGGGCAAATTTGGGAAAGAACCCCCAAAGGGTTCCTCTAGGAAGCAGATTCAATTGGCCCCTTCCCGCCCCCCAACCAGTTCGGGAAAGATACCTCCTTGGAGAAAAGTGGAAAAAAAAAAACAAACTGTTTATTAAACAAACAGACTTAAACAATATTAAACAATATAACCTCTTGCCACTCCAAGAGAGAGACAAACTCTGAAAAACCCCCCGGGCTGCCGCTTGGCTCGCTCAGTCTCTGGTCAGTCCCTCCGGCGCTGGAAATGCCGCGGCCCAGGCCTGGCCCGATGGGCACAGGTGCGAGCTGCTGCTGCTCTTCTGGTGTGCATCCAGAGCAGGTCCAGAGAGAGAGGAAAAAACACAGTCCAGGGAACTTCTCTGCCTCAGCTAGCTAAAACTAACTAAAAAGCAAAGGAGAGCTCTGTCTCGCTGCCTGTCCGTCCACAGACAACACAGCCCAGGAGCAGGAATGTGGAGGAGGGAGTGCAGTTATTGAAAACAAACTCCGCGCTTCTTCCCCCCCCCACTTTTCACTCTTAGAACAAGTCTTAAAGGTGTAGAACTCACTTATTATTCAACATAAACAGGGCAGATGATTGGGGATAAAGGCATCATACAGTCAACCTAGGACAAAGATCAATGCACATTTCTAGGCTAATCTTCTGGTATTGCTCCACTGGTTGTCTTAACACTAGCTCTTCCTCATAATATTCTTTTTGTACATGTAAAATCAGACAATAATTAATTTAATACTGATATAATTATTATTTGCAATTGTCTTGAAGATCACTGCTTCTGCAACAGTAATTGAAACTATTTATGAACATCCCCTTGGAGTGAAAATTATACAAAACCTAAGGCTACAAACATGTGAAGTTTCTATGATTAATTTCTTTTTTGTAATAGATTTTTGATGTCCCTTGGCCAAAGCTTCTGGTCAGGAACAGGTTACAGTGCTGGCCAGGCTGGCTTCTGAATGCTGCATAGGTGCTCCAAGCAACTACTCCCCCAGCCACCAATCAATCCAGGTAAGATGCTCAGGCAAACTTAGTCCCGCTGCATAGTGTTGCAACAGGTAAATTTCAGTACTTATTTACCCATTCACAAGATTTACCCATTCCTGCTGTCCACACTGCAGTGTTCACCATTTCCCACAGTTAAGACTGGGCAAGATGAGGGAGTCAGGCTGTCCTTCCCATTTACCAGCACACCACTGATCACTGTCCCAAAGGCTTTACAGTCTATTTTGAAGAAAGGATGAAAGAGCATAAACAAACAGGGGAAGGACAAAAGGAGATCAAAGGTATCCAGGGCAATGAAGATAAGATTGAGTAATGATGCATATCTGCCCTTACTCAATTTCATGGTTTCAAATAATCTGAAAAATCAGCTGACCTTCAAACAGATTCAGGCATAATCATTGTGTGTGGTTTGATTTTCCTATGTTTAATCAGATTTTTCTTTGTCCTCAGAGGTGTCCCAGCAGAAATAACTCTGACTGGAAACTAGCTGGCCAAAGCTTTTGACCTAGTTCAGAAACATAAGACAAAACAGCACATGGAAATTCAAGGGAGGTGTGAAGAAATGAGCCATAAGGTGCCAGCTCAAGGAAAGAAGGGAACAGACACAGCGATTACATCTTGTGTTAGGGCTTCTTAGCTGCAGGATGGCAGAATCACCTTTATTTTTCTACCGGGACATATACAGAGAAACCAGAGATATTAAAGAGACTGATGTCTTTGAATATTGTGTCTGACAGCACAGTACAAGAGTAAGAAGCCTGGGGAAGACTGCACTATGAATTTGCAAGCCCAGTGCTGCATGGAACCCACAGAGCTGCACAGAGCTCTAATAAATAACAAGCTGGAGACAAAGGAAGCTAGGAACTTAGAAAACCCATACCATGATCCTGTCTCCTGTGACCCACTGTTTAATAAAATTAAGATTTAACTTCTTCTGTGATTTCATGAATCTAACATGATAGATTCAGCTCTACAGAGCTCTACTATACTGTCTTGCTATGAAACCATATTATTCCAAATGCTTGACTTCATTACTATGGCAGACAGATCACCACTGTTACAGTACCTTTTTATGTATGATGCACAAACCATTCCTTCCCTGCTTCCTTTGCCATCCTTTTCCAATTTCTGCATCAGGCACAGAGTAAGAAGAAACCCTGCTGTTGTAAATTACTCTGCTCAGCATGCTATTTTGCTTAAATATTTTTCTTTCATATGGTGTCCCAAAAAATACATAAATATGAGAATATTACTCTGGTTGAAAAATCAAGCTATTTAGGTAATGTCAAATTGGCAGACATTCAGCATTCTTCAATTACCCCCCTCATACATATGCATTCTGGCATAGCCTTTAATTAACGTGATCTTACAATTTTTTTCTTGTGAAAACATGCCATTAAGTACCCAGGGGGAGTGAGGACCCTGTTCAGACCATTCTACCTTCTCCACAATGATTAACAGGCTTATTTTCTATAATCCCTAAAACCCTTCTCTGAAGACAGACTAATTAATTTCTGCCTGTTTTCTCCCCTGCCACTACAATACATGAATGCTTCAGAAACAAGATGTTCATTTTCAAGGCAGCCTGGGGAGATGGGCAAGGGGTAAGGAGCTGTGAGAAGCAATAATTTTCACTTTCCAAAAAGCAAGCCAAAACTGTGGTCCTCAGTGGGGGATATACACAAAGACAGTCCCTCCTATACCACCCCAGACTGGAAAAGCACAGGCACCCACCCCAAGATGAAGCACACTGCTGGGCTCCATGGGGACAGCACGCATTTCAGCTGGTGGCAGAGAAATCAGTATGGGCTGGTGCCAGTCCCAGGGCATGTGGCCACACCGAGCCACTCCAAGGGTTGAAGCAAGCATGGGTCGCTGCAGGAGAGGGTGTCTACAAGGATTTATGTGCACAGGATCTGTGCTCAAACAGAGCCAATGGTTTTGGCTGAAGTTTTACAACAAAATCAGCTTGACTCAGAGATCTGGTGAGGAAGTGTTCAACACAGGGTATCACACTTCATCAGAATCTGATAATCAGAAGCACCTGATAACCATAACAATAAGCTAAAATCCTTATAATGAGATTAACAGTAGTATGTCTGGCCATATCAAAAAATGAGATTGATTTTGACAACATGATAACACAGTTTTGATTGCTGTTTATTGCACATCACTTTTGTGTACCCACATAATCCATTAGCAGAACTGTCAGCTCTAAAATACAGCTACATTTTCATACCAGCTCGAGAAGATGGACTAGATGGTCTTGTCTGCTCTGGGCTGCAGACAGGCTCGTACTGCTCTGGCCATGGCCACCCCTACCAAGGGCGACCTCTGCTTTGACTAAAATCAGGGCAGAGCCACCAGGGTCACTTTAATATACAGAATCACAGAATGGGTCAGGTTGGAAGGGACCACATCTTGTCCAGCCTCCCTGCTCAAGCAGGGAGCTTGAGCAAAAAAAGAAAATCCCCGAGCTCATGCCACATGATTGTGTCCCAGCAGTTCTTGAGTATCTCCAGTGAGGGAGACTCCACACCCTCTCTGGGCAATCTGTTCCACAGCACGGTCACCTGCACAGGAAAGCAGTTCTTCCTCATGTTCAGGTGGAACTTCCTGGGCATCAGTTTCTGCCCATTGCCTCTTGTTCTATTGTTCAGCAGCACTAGGAAGAACCTGATCCATCCTCTTGGCACCCTCCCTTCAGATCCTTATACATGTTGATGGGGTCCTCTGTCAGTCATCTATTCCTAAGGCTGAACAGCCCCAGCTCCCTCTGCCTTTCTTCATAAGAGAGATGCTCCAGACCCCTCATCATCTCTCTAGCCTCTGCTGGACCCACGTCTCTGTTGTCCTGAGGAACTTGTTCCAGAACAGCACTCCAGGTGTTCATCTCTCCAATTTTCCAAGATCCTTCTGAAGGGATGCACAGCCCTCTGGGGTGTTGGCCACTCCTCCCAGCTTTGTGTCCTTCATGAATTTGCTCAGGAGGCACCCTGCCCCTTCATCCAAGCCAGGGATGAGTAAGTTAAACAGTACAGCATTGAACCTAGAGGGACACCACTAGGGACAGGCCTCCAACTAGACCCTGTACCACTGATTGTAATCCTCTGGGCTCTGTTGTTCAGTCAGTTCTTGATCCAGCTCACTGTCCACTCATCCAGCCCACATCCCAGAATTTGTCTATGAGAATGTTGTGAGAGAAGCTGTCAAACCCTTGCCTAAATCTGTGGTGAACAATATCCACTACTCTCCACTCATCCAGCCAGGTGGTTGTTGCATCACAGAAGGCAATCAGGCTGGTCAAATATGACTTACCTTTAGTGAACCTGTGCATATGTATCGATGTGCACTGAAAGACCTTCTTGCAAGAATACATACAGTTCAGGGCCACATCAGCACCAGAGGCTTTGATGAAGAAACCGGTCTGTAGGAGTTCAAAGGACTCCACTTTAATCATAACAGGTGAGTACAATAGTGTACTCACTTGTCCAGTCAGTGGAAGTGCAACTGTGAGGACTGTGAGGCGGAAAACCTTGGGAAGCAAACTTTCCAGCAATCAGGTTTTTAAGGGTCACAGCCTGTCACAATGAGACTCCCTTGGCATGCTGTCATTACCAAAAAGCAGTAACAGTCAGAGACCTGAGTGTTTGAGCCAGAGCACAAATAATTTTCTGAACCACTGACATGATAGTTTTACCATTCTACCATGAACAGAACAGACATAGCCAGATCTGAAATACAACAGCTAAAAAATTTTCAAGAAATACATGGAAAGCTGCTAGCTCAGGCACACAGGCAAGTGGTCATCAGAGCCAGATATGTGCTGTAGACTAAGTGCTGCAGGTGAAACCTTCCCTGCTGAATCTGAGAGGCCTTACAGTGAATCACATGAAAAACCTGCAACAAATGACATTAATTCTCTGCTACTACATGCATGCTTTCAAAGGAATCACAGTACTGCACCACCACTGCCACTTTTTGCTCTGATAGCCAGAGACTAGAAAGCCTCTGCAACAAATCTTCATATGTCCATCTCTCAGAAATCCCCATGATCACCTTCTTTAACTTAGTGGCAGTCACCCCTCTTTTGCAGCCTCTCACCAGGCAAAGAAAGTGCCTTGAAGACATACTATATTTACTCCTAGAGGGAGCAGCATAGGCTTCAGACAATGCTCTTCCTCTCTTACTGAAGCATGAGTGAAGCTGTGTTACATCTTTCTCAGTATCAGGAGAAAATCAGACAATCCTCAAATTTAAAAATGAGTTTGTAGGGCTGAATTGAAAACCAAGATTAGATGATTTTCTAAGACAAAGCCAGGAACAATTCCCCAAGCTCACCCCTTTTGCTTGACACTTTTCACAGTGGCAGATAGACAGAAGTTTTCATTGCTTCCTTGGTATCAATGTGAAATTTAACACCTCCATAATTACAGCAGTCTGAGTGGCAATCCCACAGTATTTAAAAAAGAATGCAAAATCCTAATCTCTGCAGGACTGTACTAGTTCATGGCAAATAGCCCTGGGAATAGCACACAACACCCTGTGAGACACAGGTAATACAAAGTGTTCCACATTACTGCAAATACCAGCATATTTTAATCTTGCTCTCAAACCGGCCAAATGAGTGGCATGCATTTGGAGGAATTAATGTAAATACTTATATTCAAACACTAAGCCAATCCATTTGCAAATCTTACCCCATTTTTCTAGCTAGCAGGGGACTGCTTTTGACTCTTAGCAACCACAGGCTCTTGCTGTGCAAAAACAATTATTTTTCTGAATATTCTCAAGGTACACAGTCATTTCAAACCTAAAGAGGAAGCAGAGTCTTTCTTTAGTAAGATCTTTCTGCCAAATTCTGTGAACACATGTGCCTTTAAAGCAGGCTTTGACAAAATATTATATATATGTATATATATGTATATATATCAAGTGACACCAAAAGGTTCAGTAAAACCTTCTAGCTTTGTTTTTATGAGCTGAGAATAAAGAAAGTTACATTTTGGAGGAAAGGAGTGTAGCAAACCGTGGCTACCAATATTCAAATGACAAAAATGTCTGAAAGAATTCCAGATGTCAGCCATGTGTTATGGTTTAATAGTTCAGCTCTGAGTCACAAGCACAAAAACCTGTTATGAAACACATGCCTGCCTGCATATGTGTATGTGCACACAACAGTGTGGGCTAAAAAAGGAAAAGTCATAATTTGGAGGGCATTAATAGCACTGGAGAAAAGCAATTAATCTAAGCTGAGGTGGGAGGAAATCAGCACAGTTTGTCCTATGCCATGGACCAAGGGTGTGATGATTTATAGTTTCAACATTTACAAACTGAAGTTATAGCAGAAGAGAGATTAAACACCCACTTGACAAGCATGTGTAATCCTTTCAAATCCTAAAAGTCCAATCACACCCTGGGTCTTGAATAATCACTAGCCTAAATCACCCACACCCCTGACATGTGAAACTCATGAAAGTTCAAATAATTTCTAGCCCAGATCTTTCAAATAGTAGCATTTATGCTGTGATTTACTAGATCCTTCTGGCATTTTTTTTATTCTCACATAAAAGGAACAAATATCTGTGGCACCAGTGCTTGCAAGAGATATCACATGCCTCATCTTCTTTCTGGCCAAGAAACATGATCATTTATTGCTCTGTGAGCTGTTGGTGTCCATGGGCAGGCAGCCCCATTGGTTGACTTCAGCCTCCCTGACTCTGGATGATAGGCCTGCAGGGGACCTAGCAAGCAAGATGTTCCCTCTCTGCCATCCTCCAGCTCGGCCACCTGACCTGCAACCAGAATAATGTACTTCAGCTCACTCCTTTTTGACTCCTGGAACCAGTGTTGCCTGTGCCACGCTCCCACATGCTGCCATCAGCCTGCTCTCTCTCCCTCACTGAATCCCTCCATCCAGGTGAACCTTACAGTGACACAGCTTCAGGAGTTTTGGGACCGGAACCAGTTGGTCTCAGGGAATTTGCACAGTAGTCCATAAGGAGCTGCAGACAGTTAGTCATCCCAAGAATTACACCCTGAACATCCACAGGCAATTGCACACTGCAGGTTTTCATGGCCAATAGCAGATGCCATTGGTATTTGGATGTGCTCCTCACACGTCTGTGCTCCCACACAGATGGGTGCAGGCAAGCCTGAGCCAGGCAGGCCAGACATCAAGGGCACACACATGTGGAAAGCAGTAACTGCATGATAGGCATGCACAAATAGACACATTCTTTTATGAAAATTACACCTTTAAAGCTATGGTTAAATAACCCATATTAGAGGATTTTAATGACTCCGAAAGGACAAGTGGCATAGTGGCAGTGAAGTTGTTCAAGCAAAGTCACTTCAAAGCAGTTCATGTTGCAGACTGGAGAGTGGGAGGAAGAGGAGCAAACTTTAGCTGTAAGACACATAGCAAGGTGCTCCTTGGAAGGGGTGATGGCTGAAGGCTGTCTGCTCTCTGGGCCTCCCAGACACACTTACCAGCTGCTCCAGGTGGTCATCAGATTAAAGAAATTGAAATTATGATGATTCTGTCTCTGTTTTGGTCTTGAAAAGCAAGAGACAGACAGTGCTTGATAAGTGCCTGTGTACTAAGAGTGTAGCAAAGGTTTTGGCTGCCTCAAGGATGCTGCAAAGAGGACAATCCTCTGCTTGGGAGTTCACAAGAGCCTTTTTTATTTCCCTCAAATCTCCCTCCACTGTAAAGCACAGGTTTGGGGACAGGAAAGGATGGATGTCAAACCATACTGAAAAAAAAAGCCTAACCAACAATTGTCAAATGCACTTATGCTCCACTCATCATGAATTAAGATTTCATATGAGCATTTGGACAGGTGCAGTGTCACCAGATCTGGCAATGGCAGCCCCTGCCTAGATAGCTGACCCTTACTTATCTTGCTGTGGGTTTCCTTGGCCGGGACACGCAGCAGGGAGGATTTCAGACCCCGTGTGGCTGACAAGTAGCAGCTGGCTGGCCCTCTGCTGAGGCAGGCGAGGGGAGCAGTCAGCCTCCAGCGCCAGGCACTTGCTTGGGAAGGAATCTTCTGCCCACTGGCTCCCTGGGTGGCCACGGACTCAGGGCAGGCACTTGTTGCCAGCAACACCTCATCACAGAGATAGCACTTATCTCCTGTGCGCCAACAGAGAACACCAGCTTCTCACAGCAATGCCAGCACAGTCCTAAGCCACTTGCAACACAAGCTGTGAGCAAGGGGTGCTCATGATACCCTTCTTCCAAGCATCACAAACATTGCATATAAAACTGGCCCTAACTTTGACAGCTCCTACTGAAAATCCCCAGGCAAATGCTTTTCCCTGTGCTGCTGCTGTTTATAGGGGCTGCAATATCAAGGTATGCTCCAACAACAAGGGCAGGAGGTGTTTGGCTCTCTAGGCATGACTTGATCAAAAGACAGGCATGCCATGAGGTTCTCAAACATATATCATAAAGCAACAGCATTTACACGAATTTTTGTCTACATTGTGACTCAGTGGAGAATGGGGCCGGTGGGGGTACAGCAGAGAGGGAATGAGCAGACGCTGCAGTGGAAGAAGATGGCACATGGAAACAGACATAACAAGACTTTAAAATATTGATTAAATAGGACAGAAACGTCACAGGAGAGGGTCATCATGATTCAGCAAAGGCAGTCTGCTGCCCTAGAGGGCTAATGGTTGCAGACTGGGGCCACAGGCAAGCTGGGTGTGAAAGAGCCACTCTGAATGCGCTCAGGACACAGGGCATTGGAACTTTCCACAGCCATGGCAAAACAGACCCTCCAGAAGGTGACGCTGGGTGCACACCTCAACAGCTGCTCCAGTGTGGGACAAAGCTGCACTTTGAGCGTACTTATCTCCATCCCCTGGGAGTAATTTTTGCAAGAGGTCTTGTGATGACACAGTCTATCCAAATGTGCATTGAGCTCCAGCTGTTGCTTCTGGAGTTTGCCTTTTTTTTTTTGGATGATGATTTTTCATAAAATTCTACCCACTTCAGAAATACTGCCACAGAAATGAAAAAAAAAAAAAATAAAATAAAATAAAAGCAGTAGCACACTTGTTCCCCACGGTCTGCTGCCAAATCTGTGTTAGAATAGCTCCATCTCGTGGAAATCAGTAGCAGCAGTGGGTGCAAACAATGATCTGGAAGAACACTGTAGGAAAATTGCTCCTTGGCAAATTGCTCCTTGGTCACATGTGCCAACAGTGGCTTTGGTTCCCATTCATAGGGGTTTTCCTAGCCTCATTTTCTCCAGAATTTCAGCCTGAGCTGTAGGCTTGAAAAAAACCAAAAAATAGTTATTTGCAAATCCAGCATAACTGGCATATTTTATTGGATTTTTGACATATGGCTGAAATATTACATATTTACTGTATGATCATGTTCACACTCAGGGGCTGTGTGGTGGTTTCAACCTCTGCCACCCAGAGCTCCACTTCAGACTTCCTCCTAAAGGGACCCCTTCACCCCCTTCACTCCCTGCTTCTCTTGATTAATTTTCAAGCTGCATCTGCAGCTCAGCACTTTTTTCTCATCTCTGTCATGCAGTTTCCCTCTCTCTGTACCCCTGTGCAGGCACCTGTTAAACAAAGGGAACATCTGCTCTGCAGAGCTCAAACACATTTCTGTCTTTAAGTTTCCAGCTTAGGTAAGAAATTTATGAAGTTACATTTAAAAAAAATAATTACTCCCTGTTTCCTAACATATTGTTGGATTTATTCTCTTGTTTATGCAGACTCTAAGCTTTACACTCAGATAAAAAAGTCTCTTCAAACTTTCATTTTAAAGTCTGTTTAATCTATATCCTGATGGACAAGCAGCGAATTTCAGCTTGAAGTATGCGTTCCTTTTGGTTTGCCCTGTTACCACCACTTAGACTCATCTAAGGGATGACAAAATCTTTCAGGCCTGAGAGGTCTAACAAACATCCCATAAACGACATCAACAAGTCACAGGCACAGATCACTGAACATAGATGCAACCTCCTCAGTGAAATTTCACTCAGCTGCAAGGTGCACAAACACTTAAGTAATGCTAAGATGGATTACCCTGAAGAGAACTCTTCATTGTCTTCTCATGCTCACTGTATCCCACAGTGCCTTAGCAAACAGTGCTCATTCAGCACACGGGCGTGAGAGATGGAGCTGCACGCAGCTGGCACTGCAGGGATCCCACACAGCTGGCCATACATGCTCACAGCATGCCCATGGGCACGCTGCCCCTTTCTTCCAACGGGCATACAGGTCACTAGCTGTGCAAGTGGTTTTCTTAAGTCATGAAAATTTTGGATTGAAGCTGTGGTGTGTCTTCAGCAGTAACTTCAACCATCAGCTCCAGAGAAAGAAGCTGGTGGTTTGGTCACCTGCCAGGGAGTGATGGCAACCAGAGGAAGAGGAATCCCTGGGGCAAGCTGATGCCCAGCTGGGAGGGCACCACAGGTGCAGTCCTGCAGCTCCTGTCCCACTTGTGTCCCTACCACCCCAAGGGCAGGCAAAGGGACATTGCTCATGTGCTCAGGGTGTGGGCTGGAGAGCACATCTGGACCCTTGTTTAGGATTTCAGAAAGATCAATTGCTGCAGCATGAAACAAAAGAGCTTCACATAAAGTCTGGTAAAGTCTGACATGTTTTACAACAGCTGTGTCTTGCTGACAGTGATTTATCCTCTTGCTTCATCACTTTGTTTTAGGCTTCTCCTTAGAGTGCAGCCTGCAGCCTGAGCCTGCAGCATCTGCTGCACTGGCAGCAAAGCCCATGCAGGTTTTCCTGCTGGGAAATGCATGTTTGAGTTAGAACAGGTGGTCCTGGTCCTCTCCAGCTGCCATGTTTCACCCTTCTGTGGTACCACGCAGCCACAGCAGGGGAATAGTCACAGCTCAAATCCCACAACTCCAAGGCAAATCCTGAGTTCTTAACATCACGTATTCAAACATTTGGATTCCTATCTCATTTTTAATACCATAAAAAAAAGCAAATGAGGAAAATCTTGAAATTCATACTTGAAGGAAAGAGCTGAAAACTATTTTAATCCTTTGATCCTGTATAGGATTTATAGGTTTTTTGGAAGACTTTCTATATTGGATTGCTAATCCCTGTCTCTTCAGAGCTATGGAAAGCACAGAGATTGAAATGATTTATCTTTTTAAAAAGAGAGAATTAACATCTACAGGGATTCTGAAGGTACTAAAATCTTGTTAATACATATACACAACTTTGGTGTTTTGTTTTTTTTATCATCTTAGATTGATTCTCACTTATTCCTACAGTCATTACACATATTTTTCAGGCTCATTCAACTTGTAGCATCCCTCAGCACCTGGGTTTTTTGGAGGTGTGGCACTCAGTGATCTGACTGGGACCCCTTCCTGACATCCAGGCCACGCCTGGAATAGGGTCAGCCAAGTGAATTTACTTCACACAGGATTTTCTTTCAACACAGCCAGCCATCCTCCTGCCCATGTGGACAGGCTTTTGCAGGATCGAGGATCCCACCAGAAACAGGACCCACCCTTCTGTGTCCAGGGTGGGAATTGGCATCCTGTGCCTCCCACATTGTGCCAACAGCCCACGCAACGCCTGGGTCTGTGGGTCTGTGCCCTGGGCTGAGCTGAGGGACATGCCAGCACTCCACCGCCACAGCCTCTGCTAGGACTAACACTGTATCCCTGATGAGGGAAGATCCATCACCTGTGGGCAGGCACGGTGTGTGACTCACTGCATTCTGGTGACTTTTGTGAGCTGTTCCTCCTGTCTAGTTCAGGATACCAGTTTAGTATAGGGAACCCTGGGGTGTACCACCCTCTCTGGAGACTGTCTGACTGCAGGGCAGACTAACTGCGGTGCCACAGTACTGGAGGGGCAGAGTGGAGGCAGCAGTGTGCTCAGCCCTCTGCAGCATGCAGCAACTCACAAGCATTCAGTGGCAAGTTCTGAAGTCAAGTATTGCTGCTGGTGTTTGCATGCTCCTAAATTTTCCCCATCATCAATAGTGGAAAGAATTTCAACCAAGCACAGAGAAAATTTAATTAGGAACAGCAACCTACTCTTGAGGGCACTGTCCCAGAAACCCCTGTAATCTGACAGCCACCCTGAATGCAGTGATGGAGAAAAAGTCTACTCAGCACTTGGGAACAGCAAACTCCAGCATGTAAAAGAGGAGCAGAACTGAGCATGGGAAGTGAATCAGCCTGCAACAGCCCTGGTTGTGGCTGTCACAGAGGGTCTGCAACCTGCCTGAGCCCATGGTGAGTATCCATAGCAAAGCCCCCTACCAGCATCAAAACCCACTCCCACTAGCTGTTACCATAAATTCTTACCCCTCCCAATTTTTCTTTAAAAGCACAAAGATCTAAATTAATCTGATAGGCACACACAATGAATAATTTAAATATCCCTAATCATTAGTCAGTTGTACTAAGCTCAGCAATTACTTGATCACATGGTCAAGAAGAGGAACTTCAGTCACCCAATACTAATCCTATAATGAATTCTTCATTATCCAAAATTTACAGTTTTGGTAGTCTCAGTGTAAGATGTAAAGCTACTAGAAAATGTCCAAAGGAGGGCAACAAAAATGGTGAAAGGGAAGGGAAGCCATATGAGGAGCAGCAGGGGTCACTTGTCTGTTCAGCCTGGAGGAGACTGAGGGGAGATCTCACTGCTGTCTGCAACTTCCTCATGAGGGGAAGAGGAGGGGCAGGCACTGATCTCTTATCTCTGGTGAGCAGTGACAGATCCCAGGGGAATGGCCTGAAGTTGTGCTGGGGGGGTTCAGGTTGGATATCCAGAAAAGTTTCTTCACCCAGAGGGTAGCTGGGCACTGAACAGGCTCCCCAGGGAAGTGGTCACAGCACCAGCCTGACAGAGCCCAACATGTGTTTGGACAACACTGTCAGGCATATGGTGTGATCCTTGGGACTAGCCAAGAGCTGGGCTTTAAGATCCTTGTGCACTATTTTTCATTTCGGTTATTCTCTGATTCTATGAAATTGAGTTAGGCCCTAGAACTCATTATTTTAAATAAAACACCTTCCCATTTTTTCAACAGTCCCATTCCTTCCCCAACTCAATTTCCAAAAAACAAAACAAAACAAAACAAACAACCAAAACAAAACCAAAACAAAACCACACAAAACTTACTAAAACTAAAAACATCTCTTGAGTTATTCCTGCTTTCTTATATGACACATAAGCTCTATGATGCATAATAGGCTTCACTGCACTGCAGAAGAAGACGGAATTAGCTTTGGCTGATGCCCTTCAGAGGATTTTTCTTCTAAAATACCTCATTCATTTTAAATTTGAGAGTTTTGGTATGGATGGTCTGAAGAAGTATCTATGCCACCAGGGCTCACAGTCTGCAAAAAAAAAAAAAAAAAATAGGTCATGGGGTGCAAGTGTGAGTCCAAGCTGCTTCACCCCAGGAAAACACAACAAGGATCACTGCATGTAGAATTTTGACTCTGGTTGGATTCCAGGTATCCATCACTCCCTCTATCACTCCCCTTCATCAGCTGAACAGGGGACAGAAAATATAACAAAGGATCATGAGCTGACATAAGGACAAGAGAGATCAACAAATACCATTACTGTCTAAACAGACTGAACATGGGGATATTAAGTAAAGTTATGATCAACTAAATCTGAGCAGGATAATGAGAAGTAAAATAAATGTTAAAAACAACTTCCCTCCACCACTCGCTCCTTCTCAGACTATTTCCTCCTCCTCAATGGCACAGAGAGTGGGGGTTATGGTCAGTTCATCACAGATGGTTCTTGCAGCTGCTCAGGGAGGGGATTCCTTCCCCTGCTCCAGCATGGGATTCCTCCCACAGGAGACAGTTTCTCATAAACTTCTCCAACGTAAGCCCAGCCTAAGACACAGTTCTTCACGAAGTGCAGTGCGGGTCACTCTTCCATGGGGTGCGGTACTCCAGGCACAGCCTGCTCCAGTGTGGATCCCCTGTAGGATCACAAATCCTACCAGGAAACCTGCTGCACTGTGGGCTCCTCTCTCCATGGGTGGGCAGGTCCCTGTCAGGACCCTGCTCCAGCACAGGCCTCCCACGGGTTCACAGCCTCCTCTCAGGCATCCGCCTGCTCTGGCCTGGGTCTCCTCCAGGGGCTGCAGGTGGATCTCTGCATCCTCCTGGATGTCCATGGGCTGCAGGGCTGCAGCTGCCTCACCATGGTGTCACCATGGGCTGAAGGGGAACCTCAGCTCCGGAGCCTGGAGCACCTTCTGTCACTCCTTCACCAACCTTGGTGTCTGCAAGGCTGTTCCTCTCATATATTGTCACCCTGCTCTTCTCTGGCTGTAATTACATTTGCAGAGTAACGTTTTTCCCCTTCTTAAATCTGTTGTCACAGAGCCATTTCTAATTGGCTCAGCCTTGGCCAGGGGGACCTTCATCCTGGAGTCTCCTGGCATTGGATCTGCTGGGCATGAAGGAAGCTTCTAGCAGCTTCTCACAGAAGCCATCCTTGTAGCACCCCCACTACCAAAACCTGTCTGTGCAAATCCAATACACAGGGACACACCAAGCCTTACCTTTTGAGCATTAACATGGAAAATGGAAGATAAACAAAGAGCAAACATATCAATCGAATCGACCAGTGGCAGGGCAAGCAGGATTTCCAGCAAACACAGAACTGGCTGGGGAAGAGACAGAGCTGTTAGTGGAATGTGGAGTCAGCTTTTCAGCTTGTCATTGAGATAAGCTATTTTCTTATGTATACTATAAATTAAAGAGGAGAGATAAAACCACAGCCAATCAGGTCTGCACAGAAGCATCACAGTAGCAAACAAATACAGCAGCAGGGCACTGGTTCTGCGGCCTCTCAGTGCCTGCTCGCCCCATCAGCCCACCCAACAGGTTTAGGCAAGTGGAGTGCGCTCTGCACTTCTGGCAGCTTCCCTCCTACCTGGTGGAATCCTTCCCTCTCCTCAGCTGCCTGCACAATGAGCTCAGCGTGGTGAACCCTGAAATCAGCCCCAGCTACCAGCACAGCTGTGGCCTTTATGCACTGTTCCAGAACTGAAGGCACTGATTTTGTGCATAGCCTTAGCACCAGAGAAGTTGAGGTGACTTCACCTTCCTGGGTGCTGACCTTGATGCACTCCACATGGCATCTTGATTACTTGAAACTTCCCCTGACTGAGTGCAGGAGCTGGATCAGCTCTGTCAGGCTGAGACATTTTCTGAGCCCACTAAGCTTTCCTCATGCCTTTTTTCTCCTAAGTGGTGGAGAAAGAGGGCCATTTAAGGCAGCAAAGCTGTCAAGCTAATAACGTGGTCATTTAAGAAAGGAAATAAAAAGACAAGTTGAGCTTCTTCTGCCTGCAGCTGCCACACACACACACTCATCTTAGAGATGGTTAGAAATACTGTCCCCCTACAAAAAAGTGATCATTCTCTGTATTCTAAATACAAGAGGAACAGTGATAGTTTTTGGATTGAAGTATTGCTTTCTAGTTTTGCTGTTTGTACTGCAGTGGTCATCCATCAGCACCACAATGCTTTTTGCAAAAGTGTAGGCAGAGAACTTAGAGTCATAGAATGGTTTAGGCTGGAAAAGATCTGTAAGATCGAGTCCACTATAAAACTCATAAAGCCAAGTCCACCACTGCCATCAGCCTCTAAAGAAGAGCTCTGACTGTCAGCTGGTTTACAAGCCTTTCCTAAGTGATTAATCAAATTTTGTTCAACTCAAATTTCCCATTAATGAAATTCTTCTTTGGTAGTGTGCTACAACCTTGTCTGCACTATCCTGTGACAGAGACATTCCAGTTTACGTGAGCATGAAGACCAATTTTCCTCAGTTTTCACTTTTTAAAAATCTGTCCTGCCTCAGAAAAGCATCAGTGCACAGTAACCTGACTATATTTAAACCAGGTAAATTCCTGTTTCACTCTGAAACTACTATTTTGCTCACACTGAGTTCATCATGTCTTTTCGTTGCAACCTTGCAAACCCGGACAACTGCCCCGGTTTGTCTGACCTCTCTGCTCAGCCTCACTTTTATTTAGAGAAGTTAGACAAGATCATCCAATGCAGCAACCCCCTCCCAACACAACACAAATCCACAAGGTGCAGCTGTGTGATTCACACCTGCTGATTTTCACAGAGCTCACCTGTGCCAGCTGCAGAGCACCCAGCACGGATGGGCAGGGAGGGGAGTGACAGCTGTCATCCCGCTCAGTGATGGAGCTGCAGACATCTGGGTTACCTGCTGATGTCTGAAAGTTTCCAGTTCTCACAGGATTTATCTGAGGGGAATCTGGAGGTCTTTATCAGAAGAATAAGACAGGTGTCTCAGGATAAGCTTAGGGATATCAGCCACTGTTCGTCCTCCTCCTCACACCTGTGCATCAGTGCACCCTCACATGCTCTCCCACCACCGATGGGGACTTTGGGAACCCCTCAAACCAGGACTGTACTTTGCTGTGCAGAGAGCTTGAAGGATGATAAAGTTTCCCAGGGGTGTTTAGCAGGTATGAGAGATAGAAAGAGGAAAGGTATAAGGATTTAACCTCTTGTACTGTGCTCTTCATACAGGAATTTGTAAACAGTGGGGACATGATAATGTCTCTATTTGCTATTTGGTTGGTGTGCAGTACCACATGAGAATAGTAAGAAAGTACCAGGGCTTTTCCAGATGCAGGAGAAAAGACTGACTGAATAAGCTTTTCCTTTTCCTTAATTTCTTTTATCTTTGCTTTTCTTATCTTTTTTTATTTTATCTATTTTTTCTATTCCAAGTGGGAGACAACAGGCCAAGATTTTTGATTCAGGGAAAAACAGCCTATGAAATGCACACCCGGGGCTAACAGCAAATTCCTCACTGAATTAAATCTACAAATCTCTGAGCACTCAGAACTGCACAACAGGATCCCCCTTGGGATAGTTTCTCCTCATTTTACTGTGAGAGCCACTCCACACCCTGAAGCATATAAAGAGGGCTTACTTAGTCACTGTTTTATTTGAAAGGCAAAACATAAGCACTTTTCTCATTTACAGTGACAGTTAAATTATTTTTATCTGTCTAAACTACACATGGCACCAGTTAGCTCCACAGGTTCTCCTTTGCTTACCAGCATTGAAAGCATCAACTTTTCTAGGTCCGTATTTTGTCATTTTTGTACATACTGACACTGTATCAGTGCTTCTAGGCTGGGCCCAAGTCCCTGTGCTATCACAAGGGTTATCACAGCAGGTGCTGGGCTGGCTTTCTGCCCCCAGGTCATGCCAAGCACCTACATGTGGGGGGACTCAGCCATGGGCAGCATTGGCTGCGTCCCTCCTTGCTGATGCTGTCCCTGTGTGCTATCTGCTTGGCAGTGAACTTCAGCGGGGACTCAGCATGCCAGAGAGAGCTGGACAATTAAGGAGCTGTGCTCCCCACCTAGATGGGAAATTTTGCTGTGGCAGCCCCTCTCCACTTCCTCCCACTGACATTTCTCTGCTCCTACCTGCCAGGCTGCACCGTCTGCAGCAGTGGAGGCCCACGTTGGTTCCCTGACACTCCCTGGCACCCTTCAGTTACAGGATTTGTGCTTAAAGGAAAGGAAAACAATGTTCACCAAACCCAGACTGTGGTTTGCAACAAACACTACTGCTCCTCCCCTTCTCCTGAGGCTACTGAGTGCAAACACAGTCCATGTGCCTCTTCTAAGCCAGAGACAGGCAGAGATGTGGTTCAGCCTCAAATACTCACAGCTGTGCCAGCAGAAAGACTCCCGAGCCCCATGCACCGCTCCCCAGGGCCCACACACGTGTGCCTCCACAAACCTGACACAGCAAGTGCTCCCACCCACAAGGCACACACCTGCACCGTCCTCTACACATCATGGCTCAGCGCATCCTTCTCTGGACACACAGCTGCTGCCCTGCTTTCTTCCACTAGCACACTAGCTTTGTGTCAGATTAGTGCTCATGTTGACCAACTATGCCATACATGTGTTTACTTCCCCACAAGACTAACATTTACATGGCTATGGGGCAGGAAATTGCAGGAGTGGCAGCTCCTACACAGCCTTGAATACCCCACCTCTCCTAGGCTGGCGCTGGGACCACCCAGGACAGGACATTCCTCTGTCCTTCAGGAGGGGAGGTGGGTGCGGAAGAGGCTGGGGCTGCACTGGCTGTGCCTGTGCTCCCCATTGCAGCTGGGAGCTGGGACAAATGCAATGCCGTGAGCATTCCCATCCCTCAACAGCATGGCAGGCTATTTCAGGGTGACACTAACTTGGGTCTGGTTGACTTTCATGTAACCAGCAGGCAACGGCAGGTCAAGCATGCTCAATGTATTTCCCTGGTATCCACAGAGCTGACTATTTAATAGGTGGATTTCTTTTCACATAAAACTGAAAAGCCTTTGTAGACATTTTAAGGACTTAGCATATCAGGCATGATCTTTGTCTAGTCTGAGCTAAACATTCCTGCTGTCTCCTCACTGCAGTGTGTAATTAATATCCAGTTAATTTGGCCACATTCCTTCTAGAAACATTTTCCAGACCTACTCTTTTTTACTTTGTCTCTGTAAGGTTTACTTAAGACTTCTCTTAGAGTAAGTTTTGTTACAAGACTCACGACATTCACAATTTAAAACTACCTTGTGGGGATCCTTTTTTAAGGATTGATAATTAATCCAGAAGAGTAAACAGTCCTCATATGTGCTAACTTTGATAAGAAAGTACCGCAGATGAGACACTTCAAATTAATACAGGAGAGATTCAAGGCATTCGTTAAAAAACATACTCCCCAAAACCCCAGGGCTATGCATTGCGAGCCTGTGCTGAGGCTTCCTAGGGTTTTGGCTGCTGTATTTTAAATAATTCAAAATTATCATTGGGTTATTTTGCAGATTGTGTTAGTTTGGGTGGGGGAGATGGATTTTCCAAGTGCTATATGTTCCTGTTTATATTCACAGTATATAAATCTTTCAAATTCAGTGTATTTTCCACAGATTATAGAAAATAAAAGCTACAGCTGGGAAGTTTTAGGAATGAGGGAGGTTCCTATGACAATTTGTCACAACAGAAGTCCTCAATTTCAGCTTCAATGTGCTCCTTTCCCTCCAGAATTCAACTTCTCTGACCTGAATTCTCTTCTCTACTTGGACTTAAAAAGTATGGAAGGAGTATCCTCACTTCTGCTCATCACAATCGTGAACCCCTTGTCCCTGTCAGAGACTTCTGCAGCACACCATAGCAGCATCTTCCTGCCTTCACAGGGAAATCACTACCAGCACCTTCAGAGAGCTGGTGAGTTTTTTTGCTAAGCAGAGATTGATCCACTTGGGCAATATCTTGGCTTCTCCTCTAAGGACAATCATTTACAGTTCAGTGGGTGAAATATGCATTTTCCAGATATTACCACCTCTAACACAGTAGTGACAGCAAAGTCACCAGAGCAGATTCTTATTAATTTTCAATATTGTTCACCCCTAAAAAGTGGAGAAAGACATGTTTGGCCTGTTGAAGTGGCTGGCTTTTTGTACAGCAGAAGAGATTTTGCTATTAAGTTAGACACTGAATACCTCATATCTCCTGACTCCCAAAAATGCCTGCTCACACCCATCATTTCAGGACAGGTTTTTCTTCTCAGCAGGACCGTGTAATTAAATGTGAACTTAAAAGTACCAGGGAAGCACCACTGAAAAAGACATACACTTTTACGGTGTTGAGGGCAACAGATAATGGAGTTTAACAGATATGAGGTGCAGTTTTGTGTAATCACATTACCAGGAGATTCTGTGAGACAGGAAGCTTTGTTTCCTCAAGGTGTCAGATCAGCTGGGTGTATGACGATACCTTTCCCAGTAAGACAGCCATTCTGGCCAGAAACCTGCTCATGTTTCTGTCTGACACAGCATTTGCTGGCCTATGTTCTCTAGAGAATCTTAACACAGACAGGAGTAACAACTATGTTCTTTATTCCAGTGACAAATCTTGGCAACTTAGGTATCTTCATCTTGGGCAGCAACCACATCTCTCCACTGCAGCTTCCTCCCAACTTTCCCACACGAAATCTCAAGCGCTCGACTTTCAAATGAACAACACACAAGCAATCACAGCAATGTAACTCTCATCCTTACAGGCAATGACATTACACACATTGAATCCTGATCTTTTCAGTCACATTTCTACATCCTGGACTTAGTGGGCTGTGCTGGCCCTGGGGTCCTGTTGGGAATGCAGAACTCCACAGCCCAGACCTTTTGGCTGGGAACATTCTATGTTGTGGAAAAAGAGCTCTACATAAGCCCAGATATTTCACAAGGCCTCTGTAGTATCCCTGTCAAGGATCTCTGTCTGCAGTTATGGCACTTCAGAAATAGAAATGCTGACACATTTCAGAGCTTAATCAGGCTCCGAAAGTTGGATCTAACCCAAACCCACATCCATGCACTGCCCCCTGGCATCAGTGGCATGAGCTTGCTAGAGGAGATGGTTCTCAATGCAAACTGCTTTGAGCACCTCTGCAACACCAGCTCTGCTGCCTTCCCCTCCCGTACCCACCTCCACATCAAGGGTAACTCACAGGTTCTGCAACCAGGCTCTGGCTGTTTGAAGAAACTGGCAAAGCTTCAACATCTAGATTTAAGTCAGAGTCACTGTCAAAGTTCTGATGCTCTAGCAAAGCACTGAGAGCTCTGAGCAGACTTTGTTACCTGAATCTGGGCCACAACAAACACCTCCATCTCCAGGACATACTCATTTAGGACAGTGCTAGTCTAGAGCTGCTGGACTTACCCTTCATTCCTGTCTATATCAACACCTTACAGAGTCCTTTCCAAAATCTGCATCTCTTGCAATTGCTGAATCTTTCCTCGTCCCAGAGTAATACTAGCAAGCAGCATGTCTTTCAAGGCTTGAAAAACCTCATGTTCTTGGACCTTAGTCAAAATAACTTTCATTTGGGGATCATGCCAAAGGACAAACTGTTTCAACAACTATCCAATTTAGAGGTGCTAATATTATCATCCTGTGAACTGACATCAATAGGTAACAAGTATTTCACAACCTCAGGAAATTACAACATGTTGATCTGAGTTACAACAAATTTACTACATTCAGCACAGGTGCTTTTTCAAATCTCAAGAGTATCTATCTTACTTGCTCCCATAAGAGGATACCACGTTGTATCAGGTGACCAGCTAGTGCCCCTAAATAGCCACTTTATAATCAATTAAATCTACAACTTTCTGGACTACACCTGTTCTAAGATCGATTTAATCACCTAGTACAAGCAACATCTGAATAAAATTGAAGACCCTGAATGAACAAGGCGCTCTGAACCCAAATTGCTAGCTGGGTTCAGCTGGCCACCATCTCACTTTCCTGTGGGAAGGAAACGTCAGGAATCATTGTAGTTGTCCTTGTTTTATATTGTAGTGCCATCTTCATTTGGGGTGCTGTTTCAAGCAAAGTTTACAGCAACTGTAAGTCTAGGATGGGGACACAAAAAATGTCTACAGCAACTATATTAAATTGAAAGACATCTCACTGTTTTTATTTCTGACATGTATTTTCTTAACTTTTGTAATATCCTCTCTACCTGTATTAAAACTCCTAGAAAATAATGAAAAACTTAGAATAAATAAATTATGACCTGAATCTTGAAAATTAACAACTTATAGAGAAGTTCCAGTTCAACTCAACATTAGCCCTATTGTACCAATACTGTGGCTAATGCACTTAGAAAATCTAACAGCCAAAATACAAATTTCCTTCTCTTTAGAAAAAGAAAACCTAAGCACCACCACTCCCAAAAAGAAGGAGGAAAAAAAACCCCAAAAAAAAACCCCATCCCAACCAAAACTCAGCCAAACAAAAAACTCAACCAAAATCCCCAACCAAATTCCACCCTCCATCAAACACCCTTGAAAAGCAATGTTTTATATGTTTTGTAAGAGTTGGCAGTAGTGTAGCCTACTCTGTAAAACCAACAAAACAACCACTACCTGTGAAGAACAGACAGATTTCTAGTTTTATAAGATATGTCTGGAAGACTGGCAGAAACAGCATATATCACCTCTGTGATTTTTTAAAAATATTTTTTTAAAATTCTTTTGATCTTTAAGAGAGTTCCCGGCCATTGAATTTATGTCTATCCATGTTTCAGCCTGAGACAGACGCTGCTCCTGTCCTCTAAGCTCCACCGTAAGTAAAAACAGAATGATCTTTCATCATAAAACTGTACATTTGGGGGTCTAATTGGTGAGTTCAGTTCTCTGCTTGCTTGCACAGGGAAAAACCCCTCAATGCTAACAGGTATGAGCCATTCCTTTGTCAGCCTGGAGTGGACAGTTCTGTTCATCCAGAGCCCAGATGAGGAAACTAGAGGCTGCAAAGGGAGCAGTGCACTGGACAACCTCATCCCACGGGTGCTCCTGGTGTCAGCAGCTATTTCATGCTCCTTCTGGTGTGCATCCCTGGAGTAAATTCAGAGACAATGAACCTTGCTTCAGCTGAGATACTACAGCTAGGCAGGAATAAAGGCTTATTAACTTATATAAAGCCAATTGTTTTTTCTGCCATCACATGTGAATAAACGCAGAGCAAGGCTGAGTATGTGCATTAGACCAAGGATCTAATGGGAGCTTGCTGGGCGTACTCATCTGCCCTGTATCACCATAAAGTCATTTATATTTACTTACTACTTTAATAACAGGCTTACCCTGATGGGTAAACACAACTTTCCTGGTGGTACGACCTTTCTGTCTCCTGGAGTATGCACCACGGGGAGGCTTGCCCAGTACCACTCCCTGCTGTGTTAGGCTGGAGCTGCAGTTGCTCTCTGACATGTGGAAGGCCAACTCGGTCTCAACACTTCCCATGCAGGACTCACCATTCAGCTTCAGCTGCTGTTCAAAGGCATTTCCTCAACATTTTCCTCTTTAAAAAATTTCAAATTTCAAAATTTCAATTTAGCAGATCAGATTCATGCAATATGCATATTTGCAGCTTTTAGATGCTTTTGCATCACACACATCACTGCTCCAGCTTCTCCTCCTCCTGCCTTCATAGCTCTGTGCTGCCCAAGGTTTTGCCCAAGGTGTTTGCTGTTCTTCTCCAGTTGCCTAAAACACTCTTGGATTTGGCATGCTAAAATGTTGCCTCTCTGTATTGCTGGTCCCTGTTCCCTGTTCATGTGGCTGCTGAAGACTCCTCCTGATGCAATGGGCAGGTGCTGTAGTCCAGCTGCCCAACATGAAGCTGTATGGGCTGCCTGCCCTTCTTCAAGGGCTCAGCTACAGGCCAGAACCGTCCCTGAGCAGACCATGCTGCCTGAGCTGAGCACACCCTGACTTCACCCTGGGAGCAAGGCAGGGACATTGCTGAACTCAGCCCAAGGTTCAAGGTGCATTTTCTTCTCACTCTACAAATCCAATTGGTTAAATGAGCAACCTCCAATATCTTAAAAATCCAGCATGACTGCCAGTGTGTGCTCCACTAAAGAAATATTTATTTCTCTCTTGAAATGGTGGAGTCAGGAAGGTGTTAGACAAATACTAACATCAAAAGGGAACATAATACACTCAAAGGGCACAAAAAATATTGTTCAAGTATCAGGTAGTTAACAGTGAGAGATACACCTACAGTAATGACTGGAGAGAAAACTGTATATTGTGCTGAAAGGTATTCTGAAATGCTCTTCTGTTTGAAGAGAACAGCACAGGATTTAACCACCAGTTTCCAAAATGCTATATCCTGTGTCACCATGTAGACTCAAGTATACACTTACTGTTAAAACCCAGATGTTTGAGAATATGTTTCCTGTGACATATGTACCTGCATAGAATATTAAGGCTTTCTTGCCATCTATCCCTTGCCCCTCACACAACTTGTTTTAGATTACCATACCTTCAGGTGTTCTAATTTTGCTCTTTTCTTTACAGTGTGCTTTACTCTGCTCTATTTGCCTGAAAAAATGTAATTCGTAAGACACTGTGTAAACAAAACAGCATTTTATTTCAGAACATGCAAACTCAAAATGCAGGCACTAACTATTGTGAGGGAAAATTTATCTCTAGATGTAATAGATTATAATATAATGTCCTAGATTATGCATTGAGACTGTTAAATTCAAAGACTTAAGTCTTCAGGGATTACTTAGTAAGGATATACATGGAAAGAAGCAATAGATTTTTTCTTACAGAATTGTGCACCTAGTCAAGCTCTGATGTGATGCACTAGTTCAGCTTTCAATCATGCCTTTTATCTTTTTTTTTTTTCAAATATGGCTATGAAGCCAACACACAGAGAGAACAAGAGAGCTGTCTGAGGTGAATGGTGCCTAACAAAATTTAGGTTGTCACCACCCTAGCTCATGCATTTGACATCCCTGAAAGTCACAGTACAACTCAATACCACAACACAGCGTTTATCAGTATATGCAAAGAGAAGGAACTTGAGCATATCTTCATTATTTCACAAACTGGTATGCACTTAGCTTTATTTCCCTGGGACAAAACAAAACTTGGAGGCAATTTCTTCTTTCCTTAACTGTGCTTAAGCAAGTTCCCTCAGTAAGAAGCAATTTTTGAAGGGGCATTTTACTCTGAACAAGATAGTTAAGTGGGCCAATTTCTACATACGTTAATTTCAAAATATGCACCCTGACATCAATGGAACATCTTTTAAGAACTCTCTCTCTCTCATTCACTGGTTTTGTCTGTAACTGGAAAAAGAAGAGGTGAGGTCCCTTCCCAAACAATCTATACTATACCTCCTTGATCAAAAAAAACCAATGGGTATTCTTCTCAGCCAGTAGCAGAAGACATTTTTCCCTACCAAATCCCTTGGTCATCCTCTTCCCCTTCAGATATGCATTTCGTAAGGCTTGATGTGTACTAGAACACAACTACACTGTTACTTCTTACTCTGCAGTCTTCTCAGTTCCTCCTGATGCTCCCAAATTTTGCCTTTTGAACTATAACCTTTAGCATCGCTTCTTATCCACAGTGGTCGGAACTTTAAAGTCTCTTCCAGCCTAAACCATTCTGTGATTCCTACACTCAGTTCACTCAAATGCATCCTTGGCAGGTACTTGAAAGATTGATCTGGTCAGTTCTAATCAACTACTATACTACAGATACAGTCAATGGAAAGAAAAACTGTTGCTGACTCCAGGCATGCAGTGGGACATATATCCATACAACCTCTAGTATCTTCCTGCCCTGTGATCTTTTCCTTCTGATCTGCCCTCTCAGTTTTGATCCAAATCAAGCTGGATGTCCCTGTGAAGTCTTGCAGGCTACGCAAGACTACAATAAGGGGCCCAAGGGTGCTTACCAAACTGAGAGTTCAGTGCTAAAAAAGGGAGCTCGCGTTCCCCTTCAGACCATGGAAACACTTCTATCCAGGTAAGGTGAAAAAGTGAATGTTACAGGCCATGCCAGATATAACAGTGATAAAAATCCATCTCTCCCAACTTCCCCCTTAACACAAACTCCACACACACCCCTTTCCTCTGTCCCACAACACTCTGGAGGCTCACTCTGGGCATGCAGGTTTCTCTGCCTCTCCTGGCAGAGAGAACTATGCTGTCCACAGCCATGGATAGCACAGCTGGCAGAGCAATGAGACAGTCAACCCTCAACTCTTGTAATTTCCCTTCCCTCAGCTGCTGGATCCTGCTCTTCTCTCCTCAACCGATCGCTCTCCATCAGCACACCAGATTCTCAAGACTACCTGCCTTCTGATGGGCTGCAGCAAGCTGGAAAAGTTGGGGGTGAACTGCAACTTCCCCTCACCTATATGTTTCAAACAACAGAGAGAAAAGCAGCAAAAGTGACGCTGTAACACTGCTGCACTTAGTTCTGTACAGAGGAAAAATACAGACAAAACAATGCAATAATAAAATATGAACACAAATTCCCAACTGCTGGGCAGCTCTGCAGAGTTAGGAGCAGCAGAATAGTAAAGAGTATGTATGCTTCTATAGTAATGAATGATTGCATGTGTTTTGCAGAAAGAGTTTAAATGTCACATTACAGGCTACTGCTCATAGAAGCCAGCAGTCAGGCTATGACATCCACCACCACACCACACTTACCTATCCAACAGCAGAGCAGAGGACCAGACATAGCCTAAGATGAGATACTCAGCCATGTGTATCTTCTCTGTCCCCAGACTAAACTGCATTTCCTCATGCAAAACCCTTCACCAGCATATGCCTTAAAGGGTGCACTGAGCTGGCCCCAAAAACACCAAAACTGCCAGCTGCTGAGGACGTCAGAAATGTGCCTTACACTACAGCAGTGAAAGCAGTTCAAGAAAAAATACTAACACAACAGTTTCATGCTGAATTTTTATTTCAATGTTATGCAACTGCATAAGTATAAATAATTGTGTTCAATATATAACAATTATGACATCCATAAGGAGTTTCTTAGATAAAATAAGACTGCAAACACTTTATTGCACAGACCCTAACGATTTTTTTAACTTTTAAATTTTTTTGTAAGCTGAGAAATCTACTGCAAGAAGTCTACAAAAGAACACATCAGATCTATAATTACATTAAGACTGACCAAGAAGAACACAGGCAGAAGGATCTCTAACAGCTCACTTATAAGGTAAACACCAACAAACAGTTACTACATAAACACAAGCTTATGCACTTTTACACTTCCAAAATGCAAAGAACTTATTTGTCAGAAGTGATAATACAAAATATTCATAAAGGTATACTGTAAACAAAAGCTAGATGTGTTTTAAAAGAAACAAGAGGATAGTTGAAAAAATGCAGAGATTGTAAACTAGGAAGTATCTCCCAGACAGAAATGTTATTTTGAAGTGCATTAGCATTTATATGTATTAACTGCCAAAGCACAGATGAACTGTAAATGTCGAGACCATTTTATTTTTAAGACTTCTCAAAAATTATTATCCACTGCTTACTATCTCCTTTCTGAATGCATCAAAGGCAGTATTAATGTTCTAGTGACACATGTAAAATCAGGAGTTGTTTGTGATACTGGATTTTCCTTACAGGTTTGCTGTAATCCAACTCAACAAACCAGTATAATAAAGTTTTCAACAGAGGGAAATGAATTCTGCACACTGTCTGTTGTCACACAAATCTCCAAGTCAAGATTACACTGTGCTTTTACAAAAAAAGTTTCTAGCTTTTGAGACAGAAAGACAAACCATAATCATTGGTGAAAAAGGTAGGGGCCTAGCTCTACTGTGGTTACAGATAACAGAAATAAGCAAAATGACCATTCTATTGATCCCCAATTATTACAACCCATGCGCCTGCAAGGGTATTTTGTAGTGCTTCTGTATATGTTTCAAATTTTACCTTTCATCCCTCAAAACAAGCTAAATACTCCACACAAAACTGATCAAAGTCTACACGTTCCACTGTATACAAAATTTAAATAAGGCTTAGCAAAAGTAAAAAGACAGTAACATTCTAGCACCAAATAGCTCCAACAAGTTCCTTTGTTAAAAAATGCTTATTTTATAATTACAGTATTGAATTTTTTTTTTTGCATACAAATAAAAAGATTATGCTATGAAATGTATGGAGCTACTCAATGCATTTCAAAATGAATATGAAACCCAGGATTACTTGCTAAAAACAGCAAGTTAGGTCTACAACATAAGGCCCCAGCTATGTATTAAAATGTGTCAGATAGACTAAACTTTTCTGAGGATATGATACCGAAGTGTATTTTTCCTTTTTACCTTACTTGTCATAAAATAGAAAACAGCTACCAGCTATATGACACTAATTAAACAGACCTATATGCCATAATACGTATTCTCTAAATGTATTAAGAACAGGGATGAACATACTAGTACAACCAGTCATGTGCTTTTTCTTGAGCCTCACACTGTAATGGCCTGAATTTAAAAAAGCTCAAGGAACTCGAGAGGATTGCAGTAAAAAACTAAGCACATGGCATGTGCTTCAGAATTTCAGCCTTGTCTGGGGCGTAAGTCACACAATACACTCCCAATAGACAAGACAAGAAACATCATTTCACCAGAGAACACAACTCTTGCTGGGATGCCCTGATAATTAAGTGGTCTTCCTATAGTTTTATCCACGCTACTCAGACTTTGTGCAGCAGGGAGATGCTATTACTTCTTGTGTTAGATCTGGTGAAGCAGTCAGCCAAATAGAGTACTATCAAAATAAGATTATTAAAAATACATGTAAAAACTCACAACAGGTCACTGTATTATTCTGTACTAGCATTTTCTTTTAGCCTTTATCTAGGATTTTTAGCAAAAATGTGGCCTGATTTCTATTTTCCAGTCAGACCAATGCTTGTGCATGTCCATGCCAGCTCTGAATTTTAGTAATTTGGTTTCATATTCGAGTATGGCAAATACGTGGCAAAGCAACTATCTTAAAAAGGGAAAGAGTAAACAATGCAACCAGCAGCAAAGTATATATGCTACATTCAAACCCCAAACACATTGCTAAGTATTTACAGAAGAAGTATTTTCAACAGCTCTAGGCTGTAAAGGTATTTTTGTACAAATACTATGTGGTAACAGTTTTACCGGTTACAATTGGAAAGGCATTTTGAAAAAAAGTCCTCTCTTTACATATCCCCTTGTATTGTTTCTTCAGTGACATGAAAGCTTTGCCGCACAAAGACACGACACAGTGCTGGTTTAAAGGCAGTACAACACATTGAAATTGTGTCAGCTAGTGTTGAATTCACACTTGCCAGGTTTTAAGAGTTAACACGTTTTTTTGTGAGCACTGCTCCGTGAAACTTCCTTTCCTCGACGCTGCCGAGCCAAGTCTTTGTCATCTGAAAGTGCGTTAGGGCGGTCAGGTGTGGCTGCCGACCGAGGTAAATCTTTACCTACATTCTGTTTTCTTGAAGCAGACTGCTGAGTCAGAACAGCATCTTTTCCCTTTACATCCACAGTGTTAACGAAAAGAGGCTTTTCTTGGTTTCCAGGTTTCCCCCCAAGGTTTGAAGCAGGGTGGTGGGCTTCTGCTACAACAGTGGCACTGTGCAAGGCCATCAGTGAAACACTCTTAGTCATTTCTGCCTTACTGCTCCCTGTGGAAGAGGTGCTTTTCTTACTTAGTTCCTTGCAAGTAGCAGGAAGCTCTGATGAGCCTGGTTTAACCTTTGCTGAAGACGCCTCACTTTTGGCTGAAACAGATGAAACAGACACTTCCTGTCTACATTCAGAGAAATTGGATGAACAAGTCAGTGGCTTTCCTGGTGATGCAGCCACACGACAAGAACTTTGCCCACTGGCAGCTGGCAGATGTTTTATTGCAGTCTGGTTGTTTGCATCCTCTGGCTGTTTCTGATTAACTTGTGCCTTCCCTTTTATATCTTGAGAGGTTTTGCTACTCATGGTTGCTTTTTCTGCTCCTTTCCCTCTGACGTCAGAAGCTGTGAGACAAAGGGTAGGCTCCACTTTCCCACTATCAAGCTGAACGTAAAGTGCATCAGTGCATATTTTTACTTCAGGTCTTTTGTCTGCAACGATCACCTCATTACTAGGACTTCTCTCTGCCTCTTTGTTCAGTGAGAGACAGTCTTTCACAGTGGAAAACTTTGGAGCAGTGGTTTGTTTTTCACTGAAACGCAGTTGCTTTTGATCAGCAGATTCCCCCAAGCCTGCTGCTTCTTGCCTCTGCATCTGCTTAGAACTCTCTGGGCCTGCTGGAAGCGGGCCCGCAGCAGAGGATTTCGGTTTGGTGTCAGGGGCTGTACTGCTCATTTGGAGGGTGGTGATTGAGCCATGGTCCAAACCCACAGGTCTTTCAGCCTGCACATGTTCAATGTTCATTCTTCTTGAAGAGCCTGGAGCAGGAGAAAGGTGATCTAGAACATTTTTACTGGCATGCTTTCCATCCTTTCGGGAGCTGGCAGACAACTGAGTAACAATTTCTTTTTCTTTTACGGTTGGAGCACATGGTTTTTGTGACAATGTCTGTTTATCCAAGGACTTAGACTTGGAGGAACTTGTATCAGAGGCTGGCCTAGATTTATTACTGCTGCTTTCCACACAGGTGGCAGCAGGCTTCACATGTTCTTGAACGCCTACATGAACTTCTATAGTGCTGTGTCTGCTTACTGCCTCTTTCACAGCAGGGGAGCTTGAAGTGTTAAGTTGCTGCCGAGGAACTTGGCAAGACTGCTCTCTCTCACTAGTTTGAAGCCTTATATCTGTATGTGATTTCTGATCTTTCTTCCCCATGTCTTTAGCACAATCCTTCTGCACAGAGGAAACTGGTGCAGACTTCTCAATTTTATGATCACTATCTCTTGACAATTGCATGGACCATTTGGATGGAAGACCATCACTCTTTGCCTCCGTGGTAACTTTCTTAGACTCAGCTTTCTGCTTTGTTATTTCCCTTTCCACAAAACTTTTAGAAACACCACTGTCATCTTTGCCTAGCTGTTTCAATGATTCTCTGCCATCCTTAGGTTGTGCCTTGGGGCCCGCTGGCTGTATTTTTCCTTGCACCTCAAGTGGAATTGCAAAATCAGCACAATTTTTTTCATTGCTCTTGGAGCAGGTTGTTATCAGGACATCCGAGACAGAAACCTTCAGAGATGACTCCCTGATCACTTCCACCTTTGCAGAGATAGGCTCACAACCTCTCTGGGATATTGGCTGTTTGACAGGCAACTCTTTCTGTATTTGTTTCTCTTTTCCTACAGCTTTTTCAGGAGTGTTTTGGCCAGCAAAAGATTTTGAATATGTTTGCGTAGTTTTAAAACTCTGACTTTGAGTAACACAAGACTTTACCTCCACTGAATGGTCCTTTTGTTTTGAAGGGGAGGTATCTTTCTTCTGAACAGCTTCAACAACAGAAATACTGCCTTTAGTGGCCAGACTAGAAACCTTTTTCTCTGTCATTGCTTCTGTAGCCACAGAGATGAGTGGTGGATTCGGAGAACTCTTGCCTGCTTGTAGAGCCTGAGGCTCTGCTATGTTGACTTTGCTTGATTTTGGGTAGGTCAATAACTGTTCTTTCTGAGACACCATTTCTGCCTTCCCACCACTCCCTTGTGGCACAGGGGGCTTAGGAGATGCCCCATCACTGCTGGTGCTCTGTCCTTCTGGCAGCACACCCAAAGGCAGTTCAGTCTTCGAAGCCTGTGGCCCAGAAAGTAACGCGATGTCTAGTGTGCCTTCTATTGGCTTCAGACAGGAAACAGACCTCCCATCAAGCTTATATTCTGAAGGACTTTTTCTGACAGGAGCTTCAGAAGAAATAAGGGCTGATTTTTCTATGCTCATGTCTGCTTGGCCACTAAAGGTCTTGAGAGGAACAAAAGAAACTGAGTTCATCTGAGTAGCATGTGCACTGCCAATAAATGCTCTACCATCTGCAACTGCAGTGGAGTCCTGCTGTATGTTTACAGGTCTGCCTGTACTAAGCTGAAGGCATTCATGAACATTGGATGTCATCTTAGGTTTTAGCACTGGACAGACACTGTCATCTTTTTCTTCAACAGACATTTTCTTTCTGAGATAATCAATATTTGCAAGCTTACCATCTAATCTTTCAAATTTGACAAATTCTTTTGTTGGTACAATTTTATCTGTGTTTTCTCCCTTTCCATTTAGTATCTTGTCAGAGGACTGAGGTAGCACATCTTGCAGGGTACATGAAGGGGAAATCCTTTTGAAGTCATAAGAAATATGACTGAGTTCATTAGAGGGAGGCCCATGACACAATGTCTGTCCATCTAAAGCAACACCATCATTTGATCTCAAGTTTGCATTCTTTTGAAGGGTGTCTTTGAGTATGCCACCAGCTGACTGGGTCTCCACAGTAACAATTTTTGTTTCAAACTGGTTTGATCTTTCTAATACCTTCTGGAATGCTTTTTTGTCTCTTTCTTCCACTCTTAAGGTATTGGGATTTTCTGGTTCGCTGCTAGGCTCGTGTATAGCAGCATTTGCTTTTTCAGCAAAGTCTTGCTTTTTCATAACTACCTTGACCTTCAGCTTCTCTCTGTCTAGCTCATCAATGGATTCTTGTCTACCCAATTTTCGGGAGATGGGTCGTTTCAAGCAGCCCTGCTCTGCAGGCCTGACTCGTGTGAGCGATGGCACGTCACATACATTCTCCTCCAAGCTCTGAAGAGTTATATCTCTTTGAGACAATTCTTTATTCACTTCTTCCTGTGTCACTTCCAGACTGTGTTTTCGTGAACATAAGTGTTTTTTATCACTGCCATAAGAGGGTGCAAGTTTCTCTTCAGACTGGACTCTCTTCAACAATGGAGATCTTGGTGGCTCTGCACTCTTTGGCCTAACAATATGCCTCACAATAGTTGGAGGCGAGTGCATTTTACTAGGAAAAGACTGAGCTATTTTTGTATTTCCAATTGAATGTCCCAGCAATGGTGATGGAGATCGCTGAGGAGATGTTGGCTGGGGCGTTGGAGAAGGTGTCCGTGCGAGAGGAGAAAGGGGAATGCTGCCAGCTGATTTGCGCCTTCCTGATCTGTATCTTTGCCCACCAAGCTTTGGACCCAAGCCATGAAGAGTGCTGGGTCTTATGTGCCCTGAACCAGCTGGAGAATTGGGAGCACTGGAACTAGGGGAGCTACTCTGGGAAGAGTTAGTACCTACAAAAAGAACAAAAAAACAAGCAAACAAACATAGTATTAGCAAGACTTTTTCTATCTTGTCTAAATGTTCAGTGAGAAACAGAACAAAAGCCCTATGCTGTCTCCCATTACAGAGTTCCAAAATCTGGAAGGTTTTAAGTGCAGAAGGTTTTAGGCTGCAAAACCTGCATTATTCCAATTACATTTGCTGTTTCTCCCTTTCTCTCTCTTCCATCATCCCCTTTAAGTTATCTCTTGCTTTTACTTAAATAGAATAACTAATGCTTTCTGACACTTCAAAGCAATGATCAAGGCTTTTCAGATAATTTACCTTTGCCAAGGGATTGTACAATAGCAGTCAATTCTAGTACACACTACAATTGTGACAGAAGTTAAAAAAGTAAAAAGGGGCAGGCTTTTAGGAGTCAGAGATGCATATTTTAGCACTTGGCTAATCTTTTCAGCAATAAATCTGCATTCATGAGTGCTGTCCTAGTTCCATTATGTAGCAACTTTTATGTCAGTTTCTCTGACTCTTTTATCATGTAGCCTCTTAGGCAAAATTCTGTCTTTTGCTTCAAATTGGGACTTTTTATTATTCAACTTTCAGCCATTGGACTGAGCTTTAAACACTAGGACAAACTTAAGAGCAAACTGCTTTTTAGGTGCTTCTGTATCATAAAAACACCTTTTGTTTTGCATCAGGAATCTGTTTCCATTTTCCAGAGAGAAAACAGTTTTTCTATGATTATGTTTGTCAGAGCTAACTGCCCTTAGAGGAGTGTATCAGATCTATGGGGGCTCACAAAATGTACAGTATCCTTCCAGTCCTTTTCCTCTGCTCTCCACTGCTTCACACTCACCTGATGGAAAATCAGGAGTGGAACGGTAGCTTGGGGTAGGAGATCTAGGAGATAAGCTGTGGGTTGGAGACCCAGGCAAGCTCTCCCCTGAAGAAAGTGATCTGTTAAGGCAGGAAAAGCTTCTGCTTGTATGAAGGAGAGGTGAGGGTTGCTTTGCCAGCTTTTTAAAGAGAGATCTTCTCCTTGTGTGAGAAAAACACAGCATTTTATCATAAGTTAAGGTGCACAGAAGATACTATTACCACAGGCAAAATTCTAGCAAGCTGACACTATGACAATAGTGAATCTATCTTTACATGAAAGCAAACCACACAGTAGACTGGGAAGTTTAGAAAACATTCTGATTCACTAACAGGTGGGATAGACACTGTAACTAATTTTATTCATACTAAAATTTACTTATTGTATTTCAGAAGAACATCTATCTCCTTATGAATATAAATATTTATTTTCTTAATTTAGCAATCTATCAAAACTAAAGAAATATCTACGAAGTATTAGCAACATATTTATAAAATACACATGAACATATCATATTAAAAACTCTGATAAGTACTAGCACTAAAAAGTTTAATTAAACAAGTACAAAATAAAATAGTCAAGCCAAAGATGCAGCCTCAGTTGTTCACTATTTTTATATGTTATTTTAGCAGATCTAGTTTAGGCAAACAAGATTTGGAAGGCCACATAATCTCAGAAAAGAAGGTAGAAATACAGAATATAAGAGAAAACTGTATTAACTTCATATTTTAAATTTATTGTTATGTACAGACACACACACACAAAAACAAAGAAATGCCTTCACTGTGAAAACAAAGGATTATTCACCTCTCTAAACTCTCCTTCTTCTTGGTCTTCTTACTGCGCCTAACCATTCGGCTCCTGTAGCTGTTCCTCCTGGCAGGTCCTGTCTTGATAGAGGTGTTTTCAAAAGAAGTTGTCATTACTGAGACTTTGTTGCCACTCTGCCAAAATGAAAGAAGATGCTTTCAGTGTGAGTAATACGAGTAATACGGGATGACTTTGCCTTAAACTGAATCTACACCATACATGGAAATGCAATAAGAATCAACTCCAGAATAAGAGGCGCTTCTGCAGGAAACCCTATGCAGACATTGTCAGGCATACTTAGCAAATGAGGATTGGGAAGTTCTCAAACTCTGCCGGATTTCCAAACTTCCTCCATTCAAGCTCCAAGACAAGGAGTAATTCCAATTGCAGCTAGACAGGAGGACACCAAGGATTAACCAAGATTAAAAATCTGAAGACAGAAGCTTCTGCAGAAAAACCTGATTTTCCCACAAAGAACAGCTGTAACTGCACAGTGGTCCACTCACATCTCAAGACACCAACTGTTACAATGATGTAACAGAGGAGAAAAATTAAATTTTCATTGTCAATCCCAAAACATATTTTTATCTTATTCAAAATGGTTAACAAGTATAATTAACCTAAGCTTTTTAGCGCTGATTGCACAAAGAGATGACTCAAAAAAATATATAGGTATTTCCTGCTGATTTTATGTTTTAAAAATCTGTAGCTCCTGCTCAGCACTGTATATCCCTAGAGTGAAATTCCTTTCAAAGAAATTGCAGTAGCCCAAATTAACTCATGATACAGCCCAACAAATTAAGTTATGGATAAACAATGGTTTCTTGTTTAGCATTTACACTTTTAAGTAGTGAGCAGAGTTGTCACACTTCTTTTTCTGTATCTGACCTAGACAATCAGTACACAGCTGACCGCCTTAAGTCACAGAATTTTCTTCTATGTATTTCTTTCAAAATTGGAAAACTTGTAAGTTCCTCCTGGCTTCAGAGAAATAAAATAAAGATGGAAGAAAAAGTGTTATTTTTCATCTTTCTTTAGCTTTTTTATATTTTCTTATCAACTGCTTTCCAGTGCTTTTTTTGGACTTTTATAACTGACACTCACTTTGAGCTCTGCATATAAAACCATAAATTGTTAATAATATAGGAAGCAAATATACAGCTGTCTAAAGTATTTCTGACCTACATTAGCTTACACTGAAAAGATTACATGAAAAATGATATGATGAGCTACAGAGAAAATAGAAGTTGGGTTTTTTTTGGTCTGGTGGTTTGTTTGTTTCCATGGAAAAACTGCGCTTTTCTAATAGGACAGACTTCAGAAAACTCCACAAGAGAAAAATGTGACAGACTATTCATGAAAGTCCAGCTGCAGGATGAGAATTTTATCATTAATCGAAGAAGCTCTGTCAGACATGAGACAAAAACCTTTTGGGCCCTAATATGAAAGGCAACCTCCTGTATAGCAGGCAAAGAATATTTAATATTCTTTGTTTTTACTTTTCCTCACTGATTTCACTTTTAAATGAGAAAAATGAGAAGTTTCATCATTGTCAAAAGCCTGAGTCTGAGCAAGATGCAGGCATTAGATAATATGCTTGAAAAGGTCAATTTTTTTGAGAGATAGAGACATCTTCGTGTCATTGCCTAGAATTTACTTCAGCTATCTCTGCAACAGTGCCAGTCTATGGCAGAGAAACTAAAATCACAGCACGATACATGAAAGTCACTGGCCCTTCTCCAGATCTGTGGCAATAGCAGCTTAGAGTTTGTACTTCTAAGAACAATAAAATCTAGTAATTAATCTCAAGAAAACAAACATAACCCCACCATCGTTGGTGAAAACAGCAATCACTTTCGTATCCCAGCTGTATAAGAGTTACCTTTAACAACAATTCGATGACTTCTGTATGAACAAGACCATGCACTGGCTCCCCATTGATATGAGTAATCAGGTCTCCAGCTTTTAAACCTGCTTGGTAAGCTGCACTTCCTTCTTCCACATTCTGAAAAGAGAGAGGAAGAGAATATATACAAAATGAACCCCAAACCAGCTGGCAATGAAGAAACTTACAGACACTAATTTATATAAAGGAAGAAAAGAAGAAAAATATGTTCAGCTCTTCCACCATCCCCTAATTACTCCAACTTTATACGATTATTCCCTACTTACTCAAACTTTATATGGGGCCTGGAATGGTTCCAAAGGTCACTGAAACACTACTGGTTGCTATGGATACTAAGTAAGCTCTGTAAACCGGGGAGTTTTCATGCATGGTAAGAAGGGGTGGTTCACTACAAAATTTCAGAACTAAGTGAAGACTTATAGCATCTGAAAATGAGAAACACTAAGTAATAAAGGTAATTGTCACATGCAATACTCTAATCACAACAAAAATTAACTCCACCATATGGTTAAGGACTGTTTATATTTGGTTCAAATTCACCAGGCTTCCAATCAGAGTTGGTGCAGCACAAAAGTGACAATAGACCAAAATAAACTGAATTGAAAAATATTTTGAAGGTTGTTTAAATAATTTATTCTATTTTTAAATCAGTATTTTAAGTCATGCAGACACTACTGAAGACTACAATGCAAACAGAGCCAACAACAAACTTATGATATGTAAAACAACCCCCAAGGTTTAACTTTTACTGCAATGTACCATTTTCCCCTTCCTTTCACTGGTGTGACGTTACACTAGTGGCAAGAAATAATTTTTTAAAATTTATTCCATTATCCACCAAATGTAGCCAGTTCTCCAGATTCAATATTCTTGATGGATTAATAGTTCTAAGGGGTAAACAATAGGAATAAAAAAATAAATAATACACTACATCAACATTGCTATTTCAAAATCTACAATACATATTTAAAACTAAGCAGTGTAAAAAAACTTCAAGTCTTTTGGTAAATTTGTGATAATTAGGGTAGTTGAAATAATTTATATACATATACTATTTATGTATGTGTAATTTATACCATATATAAAATTACAATTTGTTACCAATATAAATTATTAAATAAATGCATATATATGTACCTAAGTGTATAATTATTTTACAGTTAAGGAGGGTAACAACCAAAGACTTGCTTTAGCCTTTCTTTCACCGTGAAGAGAGGATGAAAAATACATTATTTATTCAAGACAGTCCATCTTTTCCCTGTGCCATATAAACCTCAAAAGTCTTCACAATTCCAAATAATCTGCACATTTCTACACAACAGAAAATCAGTGCTTGAGATTAGCTTATGTGTGTCTTGTAAAATAGTGCTGACTGAATCCCTTAATTGATTCTGTTTAATAAACTCCACCCATTTCTCAACAATTTATCTTTATAACCTCCTATAATTGCAGATCCTGATCCCAATCAAAGAGGGTCTGCACGAAGCCTTTGTTTTTCTAAGACCCAGTACTCTGAACTCAAGACACTATTTTTCAAAACTGACAAACTTGCCACAAGTTAAAGTGAAGTTGCATAAGTTCAACACTACATGTAGATAACGCTTCTGCCGAAAATGGCTTGTTGTCTTCCCTATAGGCAACATTGCTCTTGTATACAGGCAGAATTTAATTCTAAGAAAAACTGCTTGGCACATCATTGTAATTTACACAGTAATTGTCAACAAAGAGATACCACAGGTACAAAAAGGCAAATCCATCACTACAGTATTCTGTGGCCATGTATCAACAAGAAAACATGTATTATCTTACCCAAACAATGTGGTGCACAGTGTAGATGTCGCTGTCACCCACGTAAACCCTGATTGCTCGGATGGTAAAGCCATACTTTTTTCCTGAACTATGAATTACAATTGGCTGATGAGGACTTGCAGCAGCAATTGATGAATCACGGCTGGGAGATGAATCTCGGGATGATGAAAGGTCAGATGATAGGGAATGAGGAGACATAGGACTTCCCAAAGGAGAAACACCAAACACATCTGGAAAAAAAAATCTGCCTATTACACTCTGAGTACACACAAGTTTTGTTTGGCTTAATGATATTTTTGTATTAAAATACATCATGTCTTTGTCTAAAAAACCTCTCCTCTTCCTCCTGCTTGCCTGGTGTGCATAATTGTGGATGAGAAGTTTAACAACCAGATATTAGAACTTAATTATTTTCCCTGGAGTGTAAACTGTATTGTTTAATGCAAAGGTTAAATTTGTCAGCTATAGATATATGTTTCTTCCTTTTGCACAGGAAACACACTCATTGCTAACTTTGCAAGAACTATTCTCAGCCTTTTCCTAGCAAACACTGATGAGAAGAAAATCAGAGTAGGGTAGCAATTATTATGAATACACCCAAAATCATTCCCTAAGTAATCCTGCAGTGCTTAACAAATTTCTAGCTGTTTTCTTGGTTTCAGTTATATACAAAAATAGATAAAGACTACTCCCATTTAACCACAGTATCTACTGGGTACCTAGTGCAGTAACTCAATGTTTGTAAAAAGGCTCCATTGCTACATTCTGCTACATCATGTGAAGACCACAAGAGTTTCCTGCAATAATACCAATTCCAACTTAGTTTTATTTTATTGTTTTGAATGCACTATGTGCTCAGTCTTGTGCAAATGTGAATACAATTGCAGTAGTCTGGACTTCAGTTCTGAATAACAAGAAAGCGAAGTACCAATCCTTCATATGAAAACACTCAATGTTACTGTTATACATCCACTTACAGCATTATTTCTGGCTCCAAATTTTGAGCACCTGATCTAACTTAAGATCAAGTGACTTAAGAGTTAAGAGTAGTACAAGTAGGAGGCTACACGCTATTTCCATTTTTGTGACACTGCTCTCCTGTTTATCAGCTTTTCTTATAGGGGATGAGGGAGAATTAGTCATGTGCTGCTTTAACAAACATTTGTTTTTGTGAGCTAGTTAAAACTTCATCTACAACCCTACTGTCAGATGGTCCAAGGAATGAAGTTGCATCTGCTGTGCATACTCAAGATCAAGGAAGGTAGTCACCATTAAGTTGCATTTTTGTCTGTCAGAGAAGGCTGCTCAACCGTAGTGCGAGCACCATGACTTGCTGATGACGTTGCACTAACTAGTCATGCAAATGAACAACAAGAGAAACAAAAGAGAGCGATGCAGAATCAATTCTGGACTATACAGAATCTTGCATTTGCATCACAAGCCTTCATAGCATTGTATAAATCATCAACATTTCAACTAAAAGTATTTATCTCTACCTCCTGGAATCATGAGAGACAAAGCACTTGCAGAAAGCGACTTCGTGACTTTTCCAGAAATCTTCTTTTTCTCTGTGCTTTCCAATCGCTGTCGAGCCACGTGAGATGCAACTTCACCAGCTGGCTTTGAGGAGTTATCTGGACTGTCCACACTCTCACTTCTTCCATTTATTTGATCTAAGTGTTCTGAGAAACTGCCAACTGTACAAAGAAGAAGGGATAGAGACACTGATGGAAAACTGAATATCCTTTTCCTAATGGACCACAGAAAAAATAAATTACTCTCAAGTGCAACTGGTTAAGTGTAAGAAAAGGATCACACAGTTGGAATTATCACTGCAGCTGCTGTGTTAATGCCAGCATCATTACACAGGACCCAGGGGATAGCAAGCAAGGCTTGGGATACAGAGCAATGAACATCGAGGTTTTAGATAAGGGAGGGAGATGGATGACCCTGAGGAAATTTTTTTTCTCCAGGAACAGAAAGGAGGGAGGGGGAGGAAAATGTGTACTACATGGGAAATCAAGTGCTTGGGAATAGAAGGGTGTATCTTGAAAAAACTCAGTGAGGTACAGAAGAGAAGTAAGCTGAAAAGTGGTAGATGTGTAGATATGAAAATAAGGCCCTGGAGTCTACTGAAATGCAACAAGTATTTGAGCAGGGAGACTATGCTCAAAATTAATTAAGTAGAGAATGGTCTGCAACACTTCCTCCTAGATTTGTAATCACCAAAGTGACTTCCTCTTTGGCTGAAGTGAAAATCCTCTTAATTCTGAAAGGTGTACATCACAGAGAAGCATTAATTAAAAATACACAATGTGTAGTACAGAGTGTGAGGCCTGATCTGAACCCAAACCAGATCCCTGTTGAGATAGCTGTTTTTGAAAGCAGTTCTGAAATGCATCACTTCTAAATTTACGAATGCTACTGCCACAAGAAGGTGGTCTGCAACTTTGTAGTATCATCAGTCAAGACACACTACCTGATAGTGTGGAGCTGCTGATTGTGCTTGCTGGAGTGGTTACTTCAGGTTCATCTTGCACTATTTCATCGCTCACAAATGCAGACTTTTCCTGCTCCTCCCGGGGTCCCCGTGAGCTGGTGGAATCATCCTGCTCTACTTCGGCTGATACAGACAGTTTTGGAAGCAAACCAGAATTGCGCTGCTGCCGGCTACTGTCAATCTCAGATGAGATGGACGTAGATATTTGCTGTCTGCATAAAAAATAAGCAAACTCTCATTCAGTTAATAAATGAGGAGACCTGCTATCTGGCAAGCAGGATGTAGATGACTTGCTGTACAATCTTCTACTTACATTTCAGAATATTCTGAACTCCAGCTTAAAGATTCCACAGAAGGCAATGCTACACTTTTTGTTTTGTCCCCTGCATCTTCCTTTTCTTCACCTTGAATTTGAGTGACTCGATCTATACTACTAAAAACCTACAAAACAAAAAAAAAGCCCACAAAAAAATTGAGCATCACTGACACACTTGAGTATCACCAACACAGTATCACAGTGCTTTATATTTAAAAAAAATATATGCATAATCTGCAGTTCTATGCTTTTAAATGCTTATATAGTATTTCAGATTGCCAACTTCCAGTTTCTTGAAACTTTTCAAATTTCCAACACTTTGTGTTCTAAAAATGCTTTCTTGGCTCCTCATGTCTAAGTATACAAATAGAGCCTCTTCTCATTATGTATTTATCAGTTTTCTCCACATTTCGAAGTGTAAACCAAGATAGTAAGGCCAAAATCCTGCGTATTCTCTTCCATTATCTCCTGCCAATTCACACTCCACTGTATTGCCCGAGCATGTCCACTTTGATCAGCAATAATTAGCTCTCATGTCAGCTACTAGAATAATACTACCTTTTGGACAGTTTTACCTTTGATTCACAGCATTCAGACAACTCCCTCAAATCTACATTTCTCCATGACTTTAACACATTACCTTGCTTTTTCCTTTGGTCAAATTTCATTAAATTAATGCCTACTGCAAGGTAGTACGTTAATATTTGTTATATTATCACCTACAAGATACCCAGGACACAACTGGAGCAACATGAAAACTATGTATAAAGAAACCAATGCAAAGAACACTTTCTGTTATACTGAGTCTTCTACAGAAAATACCTTCATATCTAAATAATTTTGCATTAGTATCCTAAAGATTGAAAAAGTAACTTTTCTACACAATCTTCCCATATTTTGATTTAATGGCATTCATTGTGTTCTTGCTCAATTCCAGTTAATCTCATAGTTTCTTGAGAAAACAAGGCCCTATATATTTCTTCTATATTTAATATTTCCAAAATTTGCAAAAGTATAACAATACATACAATGATTACAGAATTTTTTTCTTACTTTTGAAAATCTGTGTGAACATGAGGAGAACTGTCTTATCTCTAAATTAAAATCTTCATCATTGGTATCATCTTCTTCCTCAGTTTCCATATGGTGGTATTTCTCAGAACGAGCTACAGACAAGGGTAATAAAATATGTGAATTTATCACGAAGAATGGATACCATGTTTTAATAATAAATAAAAATCTAGTTTTATCCTTAAAATTATTTTTGCTGAAGTGTCAATTCACTAGTGAAACTGCAAGCTGCCAGTGACTTTGATAAAGGAGATTTTAAAAGCACTAAGCAGGAGTCAAAGATAGTGATTACTTTAAACAAGGCGTCCATCACTTTTTTTTTAATACCATAAAACACCTACTGTCAAAATAACTTGTGTCATCTTCAGACTCCAATTGTGGAATAAATTCTGCTTTCTGCCTCAGCAGGCTATTCCAGTCAAGGCTCCTGAAGAACTGATGCTGCTTTACTTCATAAGCACCACCTGGAGGAGCCAGAGGAAAACACTGAGCAAATGGTACCAAATTCTCTGACAGTAGATGAACTAAACCCTCAGCCAACAATGCAAATAGTCATGGAAAGGCATGGTCATCGCTGTACATATGAACATCTACTACCCATTCCCATTAGAAATTCTAAACCTGTCAGAAACTGTCCCAGCCCCTGTTTTCTTGTGGCCATTTCTTTTAACAGCTTACTGCTTTATCATCACCCCCTTTTAAGATTTTTATTTTTCTAGATGTACTAGTATCTTAGCTACACATTAGTCAGTATCATCATATGTAGTTCACCAAATATAAATATGCACACTAGGTGAGTAAGTGTAAGTTATAAAGTAATGCAGAATGATTCTTAATAGTTGCTAAATATAAATACTATTGCTGACTTAAGAGATCCTTTCAGTGTTTTCATGAAAGCTATACACAGTTTTATAGGAAATACCCTATAATTTCTTTTATTTATTACTGCTCATTTAATGTGCGTTAAATGATTACACTAGTTTAAAATCAGAAAACAACTGTAAGAACACAATGAAATACTGGAAATTTTGCCCTGGGAAGGTGGAAGATGGTATCGTTAATAAACACACATCTAATTCTAAAACCTGAAAAAATAACCTGCAGCAGCAAGACCTGCTGCCAGCTTGTTTTGGGTTTATATTGCATGGTTCTGCCACTGGGGAGGCTACAGGGGTGGCTTCTGTGAGAAGCTGCCTTCCTCTATATCCAACACAGCCAATGCCAGCTGGCTCCAAGACAGATCCACTGTCAGCCCATCAGCATTACCTTGGTTAATGTATTAAAAGAAGGGGAAAGACAGCTGCACAACAGCAGCCAGAAGACAGGAGTGATAACAGATGAGAAGAACAACTCTGCAGACCCTAAAGTCAATGATGAAGGAGCTCCAGGCACTGGAGCTGAGATTCCCCTGCAGCCCGTGAGGCAGACCATGAGGAGACAGCTGCACCCCTGGAGGACCACAGTGGAGCAGAGTTCCACTGCTGCCCATGGAGGACCCCTTGGTGGATCCCTGCAGTAGACTGTGATCCCGTGCAAAAGCCTGTGCTGGAGCAGTGCCCTGGGAGGACCTGTGGCAGAGGAGCCTAAGCTGGAGCAGGCTTGCTGGCAGAACTTGGGACCCCATGGGGGACCCATTCTGGAGCACTCTGTTCCTGAAGACTGCATCCTGTGGGAGGGGCCCAGATTGGACCAGGGGAGTAGTGTGGGGAGGAAGGAGTGGCAGGTGCAGCATGTGATGCACTGACCACTACCTCCATTTCTTGTCCTCCCGTGCTGCTTGGAGTGAGGAAGTAAAGCAGTAATGTAAATTGGTGATAAATTAAACTAACTTCCCTGAATTTTAGTATGCTTTGCCCATGATGTCCTTCCTGTCCTTATCTCAACCCATGAGCCTTTGGCATATTTTGTCCTCCCGTCCAGCTCAGGGAGAAGGAGACTTGGTGGGTGCCTCCTGGCAGCAAGGGTCAACTCAGCACATGTATACAGCATGTATACTTCTCTATGTCAAGGCTTTGGAGAGAAAAAATGAAATCTGCAGGACTGGTTTCTAAATCTGAGTTAGGATTTCTAGATTGGGGTCTTCGCTTTTCATACTGCATCAGGGAAAAATTCGAAGAAGCCAAGTCTTCCCAAAGGAGACCAAAATCACATCTCATCAGAAGTCACTAGCTAAGCAGTGAGTACTTCTCTGAGCACAGTAATGGGATACTACATCAGAATTGTATTATTCTTGATTGGTATCAGACACTTCAAGCCCAAAGTAGTCTTTTAACGGCTGTTTTCTTTCTTCAAAGTAAGTATAGTATCCATCTCTCTTCTTTCAATTTGCCTTTGTCGCTCAGGTTTCCTGAGCAAGTAAACAATTATGGTTTTCACAAAATTATGCAGCTTGCTAATACATATTAAACAGACGGAACTGTAATTTGAAATGCATGGTAGAGCCTGGCATAAACCATGGTATTTTTCATTGCCCATGTGGGACCTGTCACACTCCAGCCTCTATTTCTGTGAGCTGATTCTAACACTTAAAGATCCTACAACTTTTTTATGGTTTCTGAACCCTCTGATTCAAAGAAATAGCTGCCTTATCTCCTTCTTCAGACTGCTAACTGTTAAGAGAGACCAGAGGCTTTAAAGATGTCAGTTCCCAACTGAGCACCACAGGTGCTTCATATTTAGTATTTAAGGCAGCCTCATATCACCCCATTCTCTACCAACTGTATAGCAGCAGACGCTAAATTTGCAATCCACTTGTGATCCAGCCTCTCACATGGAAACAGTCGTCAATTAACACCGTATTTACCAGGAAAATCAACATGGCAATGAAACAGCAACACCTGGAAAGAGTGTACTTAAAACAAGGGAATAAAACTAGTTGTGGAGTTTCATTTTGCCTTTGGCATTGGTACCCTCTGCAGCAGATGATGCAGGCAGCAAGTGGAGAAGCTACTGGGGCATGACACCTTCCTAACTTGTTTAACATGAGGCAAGGGATAGCAATAAACTTTGCTGAGTGCCACTTAGTCCAGACCACCAGTTAGAGTGAAGTCTAAGTGTTGTTCACACAGATCCCAGCCACTCAGGCTGCGAGGGACAAGCAGTTCTTTCATATCAGTCACATCATCATGCCTTGAAGCAAGCCAAAGGAAGACATGTCATTTAGGACCACATCAATACTACTGAGGGTCTGGGTTATAATCATGTTTCCCCTGGCAGCTGTGATAACACCAGTTATGAACTGATTCCTATAGCCTCTTTTTAATTAGGCCTAAAAGTATGTAGCAATTGGACCCAGTTTTGTGAGCAATTTGCCAAGTACTCTCAAGCTGACTCAACCTGCCACTTGGTTTCCTTAGCATCACAAATGTATTTCTGTTAATGGCATATAATGTTCACTGTAAATAAGATTATACCTCTATATTTGGGCTCATTTATGCAGGAGGCTTTTTTTTTTTACTGTGTTTACCTAGTGCTCTGACTAAAGGGATAGCAGTCAGTAACTAGGATTCCCATACATTAACACTTAAAAACAACACACAATAACCATTACTGCTTCTCACAGAAACTCCCAAATAAATACTGGTCTATCAACCAACAAATAAACTCTTACTACATAAATGCACAGTACTTTCATTAGCCTATGGAAGTCTTAATACTTCCTTAACATTCAGTTTTATTTTAATTCTTTTTCATACATAGCAGTAGTACTTGATAAATGAGAATGAGAAGACTTTTCACCACATAATCTCAGACAGTCATTGCTGAATAAGGATTTTGAGTATTCATCACCCACCCTAACACCTGGAGGAATTAATCTGCCAGGGTAAGATACTTCTGAAAATGGAAGCTGTATATTGATTTCCCTCCTAGACTTCTGTATTTAGTCATTTGATACTGTATTGATGAAGAAACCCCATTCACTGACTAACAGGGTCTTTGAGAAGTTTCTGTTATATTTATCAAATTAGTGGAAGAGTAAATACAAATGAGTCCATGTAAGTCCCACAAAAACCAGGACAGGTATCATCAGGTTAAGTTCCTATTACTGGTCTTAATCTATAAATTATCATGGCATATTATCACACTGCATGTCATAACAGATGTTTCCCAAACAAAACAAACAGGTGATCAAAAGCTCCCAATGATGAATACAGAAGCTATTTCTAGTACACTAAGAATTTAAAATTGGTTCCTCCTAACCTGTTCCCAGTCTTTCCAAAGGATTCTGCCTAAGTAGCAGAGTAATAAGATCCTGGGCATCCGGAGGTGGTGCTTCATCCTTTTCAGGCCAGTTGATTTCATCTGAAAAAAAATGAAGTTGTTTGATATTACTGAGGTCTGATCCCAGCACAAATTGCATGAATGCTCTCAAAAGCAACCTAACAGCAAAGCAGAGTTAAAGCAACTTTCTCAACTTACTCTGCTGCATACCAATTATTTCCAATTTTTATACTTTCTATACAGACTGCATAAATATACTATGTTCCCATTTCCTTTCGAAGTATCATTAAACACAAAACTGTGTTCAGCAGCAGAATACATGAATGCCTGGCTCATGGAAAACTTTCAAAATATTAGCACAACTTGTAGGCTCTCTCTTCCCCCACCAAATCAAGGTTTAAACTGTAGTTATGTTCCATGGAAACTGTTGTTAAGATGGAAACTGCTGACCTGACATGGCAGTTGCTGCTCACATCTGTGTTCCCTCTCTAATGCTAGTAGACTCCCTGAGGTCAACTCTCCCATGACTAAGGGTCAAGGTGTCAGACTGTACTCTGGCAACATATATGGCAATGAAGATTTTTTCCAAGAGTCTCATACTTCCATACGACCTCCTTCTACTGACTCTTATACTACTGTGGCTTTTGCACTTCATGGCAACCTGGACTTAAACCATGCAATCAAAATTGCATGAATATGAACATTCTAACAGCCTACAAAACGCAAGTTTTGTCTGATTTTTAGTGGAAGCTTCCTCCACAAATGTAATATATTACAGGTTTAGATAAAACTCCAAAGAAGGGAGGTACAAGGATTGATTTTGGCATCAGAGAAACAGCACACTTGGAGCTCCAGAAACACAGAAAGCTGTTAAGGATTTTGTTGTCATTTCATGATCTAGACTTCCTTCTATAAAATTATCTTAACTGGATAAATAACCATCAGAAGCAACACACAGGTTTAACCTTCATATTTTAGAGATTAAGGAAAGGTACTGATAAAAACAGACATGAAATGTAACCTGTTTCTGGGGCAGTATTTTAAATTCTTATCACTTTAGGTATCTAAGTTTACACTGAGGCCTCCCACAGCTGTCCTTGCAAACCTGAGGGCAGGAAAAGGCAACCTACAATGAAAAAGGAGGCAGCAAGATTTGAATTTTAAACAGAATGTAGATTTTGCTCATGGAAACTGGAAGAAAAATCTAGGCTACAGTTTGGTTCTTTAAGATGGCTCTTACAGTCTAATAGAAGGAGATAAATTATTTTAGTACAGGAAACATATCCAACAAGAGTTCTTCTAGAGACACTAAGAATTATTTCAGTAAGCAAGGATATTTCAAAGAGAAACAACTGACAAATCAACATCAAAACAAGAAACTGGGCCAACCAACAGTCTTGTAGGGTGAGTGGGAGTAGATGATGTTTATAAAGGACTTCTATAAATAACTTCTGTAAGATAAATTGACACATTCAAACAGACGAAGTCATTTACAAAGGTCTAAGCTAGATTGTAACACATGACAACATGTTTTACAAAAGGTAAAATTAATGCCATATGCAAAAAAAAAGCCTAATGTACGAATTTTGTCATTAATTTTAAAACTATTTCCTCCCCTTCTACCCATCAGGGAGTATAAGGATTAAAACACAGGTGTGTGTGTCTGGAAACACAATATAAACTTGAGTTATTTCAATGTTTGCCTGCCTACAGCTTCCACTGCAGTTTAAATCTGATTTGGAAAATAAAGCATGAATATGCATTACAGCCATGGGGTACCCAGGAAACAGACAGCATTTGCTGCTTGTGTTAATTAAACAGTTGATTCTTCTTGCCACTTAGGTCTCAGCATATGACATCAGAAAACAATAGTTATAAATCCATGAACATGTAGGATGTCACATGCATTTTAATAGTTTATAAACAAGTCTGGCTTTCAGCTTCAGAGACAGAGGAAATAAAGATGATGACAGAATGTCTCCTTAAGTGCAAAAGGGGATTTGTTGCATTCTCACAGAATGAGGAACCGGAGATGTATTCTTAGCTATTGGATTTTTTAAGCACACCATAAAACAGACTGGGAAATACTTAGTAACAGAGGTGCCATTCTGTTAACCTTGTGTCATAAATAGTGACCCTCTACATCTATGCATTTGGGAAATTTATGGAAACAGCAGGTAGGATAGTAAACAGTTCTGTTTAATTATCTTTCAGTTTTGTCACAAGACACATAACAATACTTAGGGTCAGTCTGCAGGTTAGGATCTAAAAGGTTATTGAATTTTAAATGGAAGAAGAACAGCTGGTACAGAAATAACATTACACTCCAACAATCACCAATGAAATCGTTAACAATCTGTGAACTGAATTAGTTTCCTTCTTTTTCTCATTATTTATTATTTGGGAGACATTTGTTTTAGAGTTTTATTACATCTTTGTTAATTTCTTTATTGTGCCATGAGGTACAATTTCCCATTTATGCAAATTTATTTAACTGTTTCTTCCTTGGTATAACTTCTTTACCAAAGGAAAGAAATCACTAGTGCACAGTGGCACTACATTTTCACTAACATAGCTTCTTTCTTCCATACACTGCAGCTCAACCCCTGGATTCTACATTAATGAATTTCTGTACTTAGCAGATTAAGTTCAGCTTTTAATCTAAATTAATTGTTACTGCTTTGATAGCAGATTGTGTAGTATATCAGTAAAATTGTAATATATTTACTATTAACAGATTTTGGGTTTTTTTAGTGATGATCCTCACCACTGATTACTTGTCCAAAGAGCTCTTCTGGTGTATCTCCAAAGAATGGCACACATCCAACAAGAAATTCATAAAGAATAATTCCCATAGCCCACCAATCCACTGGTTTTCCATAACCCTGTCTCAGTATCACTTCAGGAGCTATGTATTCAGGTGTACCACAGACCTAAAAGAAAGAAAACAAGCATGATGGCAAAGGAAGTCTTAATTGAGCTATATCAGGAATTTGTAATTACTGAAATATAAATTAATATGGAAACATGGAAAAAATGGAATTCAGTTGGGCTTCGTCTGATGAGTTTGCATAACAACTTACATTTAGAACAACCTACCTACATTAAGAAGCATCATAATCAATATTTGCACATCTGTCATGCAGAGGACAGTTTGTGCTTTGTACACAGGAGTCCATTATGGCAAGTATCTTACTTAACTTAAAACAAATTGTTAACCTGATATGAAAGTTGTGATGGTTTTATCTTAAGTAACTTTTACGGTGAACAGATTGTGAGCAATGGTAATGAGGCATGCTTAAAGGGAAATGGGCCATAGCACAGATTTTAGCACCCTTGGTTGTACAAAGCATGATGAGCTCCACAAGTACTCCGCTGAGACTTCCAAATTCTTTACAAAACAGTTTTCCATTTGTCTCTTTCACAGATCCACTTGCACAGAATTAGGCTGTTCATCTTACTAACAGATCTTAATGTAAAAAGGAAAAAGCCTAGAATAACCTTCAGGGCATCAGTTAAAGTACCTGATATACTCAATTGGAACACCAATGCAGAAATAACTATAGTTTATTCAGTATTACAGCATGTTCTGCTGGCAAAATATTACTTCATGTGAACACTCAGCGTAGAAATGAAAAAGGTGGTTTCTTACTTGTTTGTCAAGGAATTCTCTGGCATCCTTCTCAATGTGACCCTCGTACAGATTGGTAGTCAAACTCATTAGCCCCACTTTTGACAGGCCGAAGTCTGTAAGCTTTATATGGCCCATGGATGTTACCAACAGACTGAAAACCAGAACATTTTTAAGTTATTGTGATATAATTCAACATCATGTGCTTCTCATTGTTATTATAATTATAATACTAAGAGGAAAATGCTTCATTAGCACTGCGGAATTACACATACAACTTAAAAAGTACTTTAACTGGTACAGAATAAACAGGTTAGAAACCTAAGTCTTGTATTTGTTACTATTACTATCAGAAGAAAACAAACTTTTCATGTGCAACTGAACAACATCTTAGAGAACTACAGAGCTTTGAAGAAACAGTTATCATGTAAAAGACCTAGAAGAGAATATGTGTAATTTTTGAGGTGAGGTAATTTCCATTTGTAACAAGCTGGGTCAGTCATGCATTTGGAAAAAACCTCAGGGTATTAGGTTAGTAATTAATACTATATTGTAAATACTATACTAACTAATACTTCATGGTAGGAAGGTATTGTCAGTCAACACCCATGACTTCAATTCTTTTTCTTTTTTTTTAATTGTGAAAATGAAGTTGCAAGGGCCATACTTTGTATTTCAGCTACTTGCTGTAACGTCAATTTTTGTATAGGAGCAACACTGTTCTTTTAAAAATTGAAATTGAAAACCCTAACCTCTCAAAAAACAAAGTAACCCCCAAAACCCAAGCAACAGGAAATATTTCTGCATCTGGTCAATTTTGCCTTCAAACACGCAAATACCTGCAAGTTTATGATATTTTGTATCAGTGCTTTATGTATACTTGGAAAAAAAAAAATTCCTAATTGCTAAAATGTGTTTCACTTCTTTCTAAGAAGAATAAATACCTTTTTATTTTTAGCTACTACAATAGCCTCTTCCATCTTAAAGACAGAAAATTCTTAACAGGTCTTTTGGAAAAAAAATGCATTTGAAAATTCAAATACTGTGAAGAAACTGTGAATCTACGTAACATTTACAATAAAAAAAAATTCTAAGCAAGTTTAAACCTTTTGTGTCCTATCAAACAATTTCACACTCCTCTTTCAGTTATATTCTATGTACATACTTGTCAGGTTTCAAATCCCTGTGTACAATTCCATAATTATGAAGGTATTCCAAGGCCAGAACAGTCTCTGCAAAGTACATCCTTGCCATGTCTACAGGTAAGGGACCCATATTCTTCATCAAAGTAGCACAGTCTCCACCTGGGAAACAGTACAAATGTTCCAGATGACTCTGTAAATTCTGAGGTGTATCAGTATAAACCATATAAGATGCTAAAAAGAACATAAACTGCAGTCATAAGTTTTTATTTTCTAGTCAGATGATTCAACCAAACATGTTAGCCCCATAGCTACTCTACTGGAAGTAGTGTGAAGCTGGGAGAGAGCACTACAAGGATTCAGCTGAGAATCAATAATGTACTGCTACCTAAGGAGAAAACAAACAAACTGGGGGGATGGGGAGTGGTGGAAGCCCACACAACCATACCTTGGGGTCCCTTTGGTACTTGTTCTGTCCACTGTTCTGCTTCAACATTAGCTAGCACCTTTTCAAAATGTTTCCTCTTTCTTCTTTCTTTGTAAAAATAACTACTACAAATCCCCTGACACTTGCTAATGAACATTTCAGCTCCAGAAAAAAACCAAACATTTCCACGTGAACTTGGAATGCTAGCACATTTTCTATTACAATCTATAAGGAACTTATTCTAAGAGCAGTTAATTCCCATTATAGCTGGAACACAAGTGTTTTACAAGCTGTTTACCAGAAGATAATGACTGGTGGAAAAAAAGAACCACCTTGCTGTTGGATCCGGTTCCTAAATCTGAATTGCCAGAGTATGGAGGACACACAGGGGGCCCCTTCTAATTCAAGTACCATATGGGTTATTTTTCTTTTGTGCTGTAAGGAAATTTTCGTCTTCCTCTGTAAAACAGAGGAGCAATTTTACCTTCTACATATTCCATGACCATGCATAAATGACGTCTTGTTTCAAAGGAGCAATACATGCTGACAACAAATGGATTTTCTGCAAATGTTAGGATATCACGCTCAACAAAGGCCTGTTGGATCTGGTTTCGGAGGATGAGATTCTGCTTGTTAATTTTCTTCATTGCAAATCTTTGTCTGGTTTCTTTGTGTCTCACAAAATAAACCGCACTGAAAAGTTCGAATGGGAGAGAAAAAGAAAGAAGTCTGATTAACTACTAAAAATGTATTTGAAAATACATTTTCCACTCAATTTTTAAAAACTATATATATATTATAAAAAAGACTTGTTCTCAATTTAACCTAGTCTTTCACATTAAAGAATGGTTACAAATCTCATTTTGTTTAAAAAACAGTACTCAAACTAAACCAAACAACTCTTATGCCCTTCCCTCTCCTTCCCAATCAAACAACAGCAAATATAACAGCCGATATAATAGCAAATGCTTTTAGCCCAAGCAGATTTCAGGCATTCCCATCAACAAAGGATTACATATAAAATTCAGCTATGGCACAGTATTATAAATCATTGTGACAAATGCTTATTCTGTAGGTGTGCTGAAAGGAAATTATGACTCAGTCCAGGGAATTTTAAAACATATCACAGGTCTCTTATGAAGGTTGCTTAGGAGTTGCTCGAAGGGGCGGCTCCTCATTAGCAGGTGCAAAATCTCCTGTTCTTGTTCAGTCCCTGACATCATTACTGATCCATATCAGAGGAAGGTCACCAGTAGGTAACCGAAAACAAAGATCACTGTGTTAACAAGGTAGTTTGGGGCTGTGGTGTATTGTCACTTGGAGAATTTCCACTGGACACAAGGTTTCCTGTGTATTTGGTCAGGTAAAGTCAATGCGGCAAGTAAAGCAAAGAAAAGGAAACTTCACTTGGGTAACTCTTCTGTCTTTCAGGTCTAAGGAAAAGGTATTACTCTGCTGTGAAATACTCAGAAGGACTTCATGGATGCACTTCTCAAAATCCCTTGAGGCAAATCCTGAACATTTTTGCCTTGAAATCTACTTTATAGCATTTAATGCTTATACCATTTCCAGTATATATTTATCACAGTGTTTATGGAAAGAAAGCACTTAAAGGAGAAAACAGATGTGGTAAAGGCAAAGAAATGGTATTCAATTGTGAAGTTTTAAAAATTAAATTAATTATCCCCAAGAGGTCCAATTATCACCATATAATTATTTATATAAACACAAAAAGTAACACTTGCCTTACTATTTCTATAAAGATCTTCACACAACTACCAAAGTTTTAGGCAAAAATAGGACTTCTCCTTTCCTTTGTGAAGGAAAACTTTCCAGACAGCAGTGTTTCTCTTAGTGATTCCAAAAGCTTTTATTAATCCCTCATTCTTGTCTGAGCATGGGGCAGGTAAAAGACATTACACAACCATGAAAGTAGGTAAAAGCTACCTTGGGCAAAACCCATGACAAACCCCACCCTTTGTGCCTCCTACTAAGCCTCACTGCCTTCTGCCCCTCCCAAGATGGAACACAGAATGAGTTACTCATCTCCAGTACTCCTCCCTGCTGACTTCATGCCTTGTGTCCTGCAACTCTTCCTACTGCCCCGCTCATATTCACTTCTCTCTCCACTCTTACAAGCCACTCCCATGCTTTTCTTTCCCTTGCATTTTGGTTTTCCTCTCTTGTTTGTTGCTTTCTCCACTCAGTTTCATAATGTCCTATAATATCCTTTCTTTTACCTATTTCAGTTCCTCTCTGCATTCCTGGCACACAGAAAATTACTGCCTGAAGTCTCCATCCTTCAATAAAACTGAGTTACATGAATGAACTAAGGACTTACTAAGGACTTGGCATACAAATATTCCTCCAGAGTTTCAAACGGGACAGTGTGCAAGATGCCTCTTAAAGGCAAACAGAAATCACAGCATATTATTACAGCATCTTAACAAATCCTCCTTTCAGATCATATACATATGCAAGATCATTACTAACATATTTTAAATGATCAAAGAGTAAGTTCCAAGGACTATCTAGTCCTGTATATATCTGGTACATGTTGCTGTATTTTCACAGCTATCTAAACTGCATCTTCAGCCTTACAGTCACAAGAAGGTAACTTTCCACTAGGATTCTGTTGTTTCTCAGAAAAAAAGCTGTTTAGCTGAAATGTACCAGACTCATGAGACAACTGCAACACAATAGTCTCTTTTACCTTTGCACATGCATGCACTGTTTATGCTATACAAAGTGCTTCTAAATGATCTTCAGAACACAAAAATGTCTAACATCCCTCACATACTCTGTATGTCACTGTAACCCCAGCAAACAACATTTAGCCTTATGAAGAAAACAATACCCCAGCCGGCGACAATCTGATCATCAAATGCTGCCCATGAGCTTCCGTATATTATAAAGACAATTTCAAATCTAAGGATTCTGTGACACAAAAACAATGTAGGGTGGGCACCCAGAGTATCCCGTCAATTGACTGATTGACTGCGGCATGTCCTGTCGCCCTGCAAAGCCGCAACCAGAGTGGAACTGTTGCATCTTCCTGTTGTTTCAAATGAAGAATTTGATTTCCTATCATCCTTCATCTTTCTGTTTTTGTAACAGCAACAAGAGTTTCTAAAACACCCTCTGATTTCACTGCGTGAATTTCAACAGGTATGCAGGTACTCTGTATTTTACTGATGCTGTAGCTCAACACAACAAAAAACTTAGTTTTCAAGAGAAAGATGAACATTTATAAAGAATAAAGAACATTCACTTGGTAGTGTCCAAACATTACCTTATTTCACTTTCAGCATAAATCTCAGTCTGAAAATCTATCTCTATGATAACTCTAATTAGGCACAACTATGAAACACTGCAGTAGTAAGATGACAAAAACAAGCCAAAATATTTAACTGGGTTCCTGAAGTAGTCCAACTTAAATATCATGCTATCTATCACTCCAATCTTACAGTCATAATTCCTGTTTTTTCTCTAAATTGAAAAATCTCTAATTACAAAAAAAAAAAACCAAAACAATCCAGACAGACAGGTTTCAAGCTTAGTTTATAGCTCTCCAATAACTCCAACTTTCAGAGCATTTTACAACCTAGTCTACATTCAGTGCTTAAGGCTAATATAGCTGACACTATTTTTTAATCTGTCAGAGGAGCCTGAACTCCTTGTGCAGACACAGGTACTGTACTTACTGCTTAAAAATTATACCTGCTGACCAGGAACTTTGTTTCATTTTTACCAGCAATTTCCTGAGAAGAGACTGCTAAATTCTGTTCTATCCTGGAATTATGTCTCATGTTGCCTCCAGTGAAGATAAACAGCCTGAGAGGCTGTGGTTTATATTATTTGGTAAAGTTTATAGATAGTTATTTAAGATCAGAATTTAAAAGCAGCACTGTACTATGTCCTAACAAAGCAATGCCTGTGACCAGATCAGAGTTATTTGGGGCAGGAGGAAATGCTACCTAAAGCGCTGCAGCTCTCAGACAATGCACCCAGCCTTTTCCTTGCAGATTTCAGACTTATCCTATTCTGCCTAGAAGGAAATGAGAAGCTGGCTGTATGACAAAGAGAACATGATGGCTTTGATCTTTCTCTCACAACTGGCATTAGTGCTAGCTGTTCTAATATGTCATCAATTTTGAGTAATAAAACCACCTCTCCATACCGAACAGTACCAATGCCTTCTATCTTTATGGCAGCTGGTAAACACAGATTCAAAGCCATGAAACTGCAGTACAAAATTCTGATGGGTAAACTGTCTTGTGCTATTTTACTGAACCTACAAAGTCACACTTCCACCTGCCCCCTTTCACTTTTGAATCAGTGGCCGCCAGGCTGATGATGAATTAACCTGACTGATGGGGTTTTTATTCTACAGCTGGTAACTTTCTTCCTGTTCCAAACATAACAGTACATGAGCAAGTACTCCAACAGAGTGGAGAAGGGACAGAAGCACTACTCACAAATTTCATGAAGCAGCCGTTCAAGATACACTACTTCTGAGTTTTTTTAATTTATCAAGCAACACTACTTCTGAGTTTTTTAATTTATCAAGCAACACCATTAGCCAATATGTCATGTACATACTGATGTTACTATCCCTGCAAAACTAAAAGCATTCCAGAGAGGAGCAAAAGTGATATCACATATTTGCTTTAAACTGATACAGTTATATATTGAAGAGATACTGAACTAACATCACTTGCTTTCCTGAAATCAAATGTTCTTTTTATTTTGTTGAATTGTTTCAGGAACCCAGGCTGACGCTAACTTGAAGAGATGGAACACCTCTACCTACTACCTCTCACAAGCTGGAATGGGGAAAAAAATGTTGTGATTGCAGTAAGAATTTAAAATTTGGGAAATACCAGTTTTGTCTAGCTGAACAAAGTCAGATAAACAGCTTGTGAAGCCATTAATGACTTGGCCAGAATCCTACACTTTTACTGATTCACAGCTTGTTTAACTTCTTGTATATTCCTAGACATTCCCTAAAGCCTCATCTACTAATCTACTACACCTCATATACTATACAGTCATTTAATTGCACTACAGATTAGTTTACCCAATCAATTAAAAGCAGAAAACCGCTAAGATATTTACTCATGCCTTCACAAAACCAACAGTTTTTATTTAAACTCATCAAATTTAACATATCTGACAAATCTCTGCTATAACATGCCAAGACCAACAATTACCCTGTCAAGTAATCAAAGCTTTCAATTTCACTAATAAAGGCAAAAACACCACAGCAAAGGAAAATAATGTTATAGGGCTTTCTTTAATTAGTTCAGATTTAAACCCTCCATTATAGCCTCAAAATAACTAAAATATTACAACATACTGCAGCTTTAGTAAGTCAGAGCACATAATATGCCCACTGACATATTTTAGAGAATGAACCAATGAAGAACAGGCAGAATTCACATATACGTAGACTATTTAAAAAAAATTAATGGCCTGGAAAAACATAGGAGGTTTGTATTGTTGTTGTAGCACAACAACAGTAATTTTTGTTTCAACTACTTGTACTTGTAAATAAACTACAATAAAAGCCTTCAGGATAGTTTCTTGCTTCATTTTCACAAGAAATAGGTATTACTGGTTTATTACACTCTATTTCATAGATGGGTTACACAGCATTTAGGTTATCTTGATGTGTTTTCCTTTAAACTTGAACATAACATTCGAGTAAATAAACCATCAACTGTATTGCTGCCAACAGCAAAAAGAAAACCCTACTTTAATAAAGACTAGAAAAATGATCTGTTCATTTTACAGTCTGTCTGACATAGCAGAGATTTTCAAGCACATAGATAGTTTTGAAAAAATAATATCCTGGAGAACTTAGGAGCACAGGCCTCCTCAATTTATAGTATTGTACAGGTGCTAAAATCACTTTTAAAAGTGAGTGAACACTTCTGGAAGTTTATTGTCTCACATTTCACTGTGTTCCTTTACCTCTCCATATACTGGGTTTGTATAGCAAGGTTTTGGTAGTGGAAGGACTACAGGAGCCCACAATGGAGTAGGTTTCCTGGTACGGCTTGTGACCCTGGCAGGGGCCTACACAGCAACAGGCTGTGCCTGAAGAACTGCACCCCATGGAAGAGTGTTAGCAATAAATTCAATTAATATTCCCAACTCCAGTTTGTTTTGCCTATAATGGTATTTAAAGACTGGTCTCCCCCAGTCTTTATCTCAACCCATGAATCCTTCATTGTATTATCCCTCCCACATCCAGTTGTGGAGAGTGACAGACTAGCTTTGGCAAGTGCCAGGAATCCAGGCAGCGTCAACCCACTACAGGCTGTTTTCTCATTTTTGATTTTTCTTCTAAGTAATCATTTAACAAAAAAATAAAAACCAACAAAATCTACTTTGTTATTACTTCTTAAAGATGGAAGTAATATGACTCTGCTAAAGTGATGAGCTTTTCAATTTCCACTAATACTACAGCATTTTAACCTGGCAATCTACCCCTGTTTTTACACTTACTAATGAAAATAATGATTTATGAAGAATTTGGATATACTCCAAGCTGGTTATTCTCTAGGACCTTTCTCTTCTTCAAGTATTTACCATGATCTCATCCAATTTTCACAGCATTGCATTGCAAATTTTGTGTATTACTGGCATTTAAAAGGTAAATCAATGAGCCTTGATTCTCCCTGCCACAAACATGAAGAAAAAACTGTAAGTGTGTGCCATAGAAGACAATGGCTTTTCATCTGTTCTTTTCCATCTTTGCAGATCCCTTTTTATCTCTGGTTTCAGGTGGACAGTTGTCCCCAGTCTGTACTCCTTAAAGGCTCTTTGAGCTTCCTTCTGGCTGTAACACCAATGGAGCAAGAGGCACATGTAGGTCTATTGAACCTCTGCCTTCAGGTGCCAGGCCTCACTCTGCTGCATGCTGGGCTGCAGCTGCTCCTCCTCCTCCCCATCCCTCAGCATCTGAAAACTGTTCGTAACTGAGAAAGGTTCAGGGACTCTTGATACTCCTTTCTCCAACAAGGGCTTACCCAACACAGTTCCTTTTATCCTCCAGTAAGAAAAAGCAACAAAGGGAGGAATATAGGGGACTTAACATCTGGCAAGGGAAGGAGAAGGGGTGCAGCCAGGGTAGGGCGCAGCATCTACTGCTAGCTGCTGAGAGGCAGGCTTTTGAGATACTGGGGTAACTGGGAGAATGTGAGATATGGTAAGAAGAAAATTGGTCTGTGAAGAAGTTCTGAGAAAATTAACTGAGCAGAGCTTGACTAGTGAGGAATTGTATTTGGATGTTTATATAACTTTAATGCAGATTATACTATTTTGCTTGGGATTTTTGCTGAGTTATGAAAAAATGTCTTGGACACAAGTGGCCTTCACACAAGCTACCATGGTCAACAGTCTAGGCAGTACTAAATGCCTCCTTATTCCAGAACTCACAGCTATCTTTAACTAAATTTCATCAGAGAGAGAGACCAACAGCCTCAGGCCATTCAGGAGGCCCAAAATACTCCAATGGGTAGATTGCAGGTGCTTTCTCTCCTATGTCGAAGATTCCTTCACAGAGTGCTCAGTCCTAGCAGCTTGCTGCCACTTGCCCCCTCAAGCAGAGTCAGTCTAATGGGGTCTGTGCTGGAAAGCAGCAACACCCTCCTCCTCTGCCAGGCTGCAGCACTGGCTCATTTGCAGTGGGCACCTCACCTCAAGATGGAAACCTCTTTTTTGAGCCAATTTACATCCCTCTTGTTCCTGCAAGATACACAGAACAGCTCCTGTCTTGACATATTTCAGTGCAGAGGAGGAGCCAAACAAAGAGCTAACCAATAGTACAGGATCAGAAGAGGGGACTGAATACAGACACCATGCACAGTACTTCCAGAAAATATTCTGTGTTCCTTTAGAGACCCAGAATTTTCTCTTGGTTTTCTAGGATATCTTAAGATGACTTACAAATCACTAGGCAGTAAGCTGTGCACTCTCCAAGTATCCAGAAACAAACCAAGAAACAGCAATTCCTTTAAAACTAATTGGTTAAAATTTGAGAACTAGAATAGCATTCACAAAGTAACAAAACACTGCTGCTCTGCTTCAGGAAATGTGTTTCTATTGCAATGATACTTCCTGGTCAAATCAAGTAAGCACTCATTTTTATCAATCTATCTCTCTATAGATGACATATAATTCTCTCTAAATCTGCATAAACACAGTATTATATAGGTAAGCTTAAATCTGCCCTTTGATTTATTCATATTTCATCTCCGGCATGTCATCTGATTCTGAAAAATCTTTCTAATATAATATTCAGTATTTCAATTTACTGCAGCACAGAGTAATTCACTACTGCCTAGCAAACTTCCCAAAACTATGTCAACCTAAAATACTAGTAACAAAACAAGAATGCAAAATTAAAAAAGCAGGGTGCAAACTCACTCCCTCACACAAAGACCCCTGAAATAAGAAATAATGGGAAATTGAGCAAAACTAAAATGCAAAAGAACTGTCACAATCAGAGATTTACTCACCCATAAGCTCCATTACTAATCAGTTTAATTGTTTCAAAATCACTTTCCCGAGGTTTCCTCTGCAGTTTCAGTGAGGTATTACAGCTCTTCAAAGTAAGAGATGAGAATGAACAAAGTTAATACAATACATTTTTTCAAAACTAGGGGGAAAAAACCCAAACAAAAACCAACTATCACCAGGCTGTCACTGATGAACCCGATAAAAGCTCTGGACAGCCAGCCAGATAGCCAACACAGAGACGGACCAAGGGCTGCTTTTCCATCAAACAGGTATCTGCTGCACTGCAGCAAACTGTCCATTTCTCTCCATGCACAGGTTACAGGCACAAAGGCTTCTGGTAGTTACTGGCAATTGAGTCATGGACTCAATTACTTATCTTGAGTCATAGACTTCTGTGAATTCCACACGGCATTCATTGGACACTGCCTTCCCAGTCTAGTAAACCTGACTTTTGTATTACAGCTGGTAGCAACAAACTGTTGCTGAGCACTTGTTCACTCAAATAAACTAAGCACACTTCCAGCTAATGTTAGGACAGAGTATGATATAACAGGGAGGACAGTGAAAAGAGACAAAATGAAAGAGAAAAATATGGAAAATAACAATGCATTAGTTCTACTTCTAAAGAGGTCACTTTAACCTACTTCTTTGTCAGAACATTTTTTAAACCAAGTTGCCCTGAGTATGGCAAAATCCTTTTTCTAGTTTGAATTTTTAATTAATCTTAAAGATGTCTGAATTAGAATTGGGGTTCAGGGGGAAAAGATGAAGGCACAGGACTCCAAATGCAGACTTCCAAACCCACAAGATTAAATGTCTTTTCAAATGTCTTTTGAATCTCCAAGAAATTCCGTGATCCTTACCCAGGCAGTTTAGTAACAGTTGGAAATTGGAAGTAGATCTGATTGAAACATTTTAAATACTTGCTAAAAAAAAATTCAGTAAGACTAGTGAAAATGCTAATACAATGAACTACACAGGAACTGACAGAGGACTTAAATTGTTCAACCCACTTGTCTGCCAGTACAGTATTCTCCCTAATTGCTCTTTATGATGATTGTGAGCAGTCCTGTACTTGAAAGTTATGCTTCCTCTCACTCCCCATGTGTGTTTATTCCACAGCTACATTTTGAGATGTTTCCAAATATTCCCTCTATAGTTTTCTTTTCTGATTTCATCATATCCCCTATTTACATTCCATTATTATACCACATTATCCTTTCTGTATTTCTTCAGCATTTGCACAACACAAATAACTTCACAATTTCAACTGCTTAGCTAATGCTAAGCCACTTTGCACCTTAGAATCATTTAAGTACTTTGACAGTTCCCTTAAGCCTTCTAGTTATTTTGTCCTTTCTCCAATTTGTTAGTAAATGCTGCTCAGGTCTAATAAAGTATTTCAAATGCAGATGAATGAAAGTAGCAGAATAAGAAGTACCCTTTTCTCAATTACAGAATCCTTCATAAGTGGCACTTTGCCAAATATTAGGAAAGATCCCAATATAATGTGACATGTTATGATGTCTTTTCTGTTATGCATCAGAAGAGGTCTAACAGATAATCCATGCCTGCTAACATGAAACTGCTCTTGTTTTTACTATCCACTTGCACTGAAAATCAAGACTAAATTGTAGGAATTTCATCTACTCTGTTGACTGAAACACAAGGTGTAAGAACCAACTTTTAAAACTAAGAACTTAAAATAATTGTATTTATGCTCACAATCAACGTGTCCAACTTGCTTTTCTTTTGTCATCCTGAGGAAACATTAACAAAATATTACTGCAAGATACCTATTGCTGTAGGTAAGTGTTCTTGAACACTGATTCAGAAGAATGATGCACAACCCTTCCAGCTGTAAACTAACTTTTTGAATCCAGGCTACTTGCTAACATACTCATTTCTTCCTTGTCTCTTCACTGGGTATGTTCAGAATCTCTCAATTTGATAATTAGCTGCCTCTGTGAATGGATTGTTTTAAAATCTCTTTAAAATATATTATTTTATTAAATAGTTTACCAATACTTCTAAAAGAAAAAGGAATACATTGATTGAATAGAAAAAAAAAGAAAGAAATGATGGATTTTGTGGTAAAGTTATTGCAATATCGTAAACACTAACTGTGGAAGATGAAGACTGAGATGTCTAGGAAAATAGTTAGAAAGCTTGATTATACCTTTAGAAAGCCTTCTGTCTGAAGAGCTTCACAGAGTTAGTGTATTAACCAATGTTAATAAATCTGTTCACACATACCAGGAGAAAACAGAACAGGCAGGTTGGGGGAACACACCAGATTTTCCTTTTTCACATTCAGCAAAAGCAGCAACATAACAGGGAAGCTTACATTTATTGATTCATCCGCTTCCAGAGCTTCTGCTGTCCCACTGTCACAATTAGCTAGCTGAGCTATTTCTGGAAAGAAAAATTAAAATCTTCATTTTAAACTATGGAAAATAGAAAACTAAATTAACTACAGATAACGTGAGAAGTGACATCTTTCTGGAATACTTAATAGAAAATTAAAAAAAAAAATAGAATGCCAAAACAAAAAAAAAGCCCAAACAAAACCCAAAAACCCGACCAAAAAAACACCCCAAAAAAACAAACAAACAAACAAAAACCACACCAAAAAAACCACCCAACCAACCAAAACAAAACCGCCCCTGTAGCACTTGACCAATGACTTTCAGGGCATCTCCAAGCATATATTAAAAAATCCACTCAGAAAATGAAGACTTGCTATTCAGTGCCTATATAATAATCTTCCACTGAAGCAATGAAGATTAGCCATGAAGCAATGAAGAGCAGTACTGTTTTCACTGCTGAGACCTGGGAATTCCAAGAGCTGTGTGCAAACCGAGCGCTAAGGGAAAGACAGCAATAATCTGCTAAAACTCCTGAGGATCTCAGCCTCTGAGGGGTTAACAGTAGGCCCCATCCTTCTTGGGATCCTTTACAGTTACAGCAAAAGCTTCCAGTTTAGACGTAAGACAGACCCTAAATAGTTTGCTGCTTCTACAAAGAAATGCTGATAAGCCTACCAGAACAAGCTAAAAGCCGTTTTCATGGAAGCTTACCATTGCCAAAGTCACTAACCAGATGAATTCTCTGGGAAAATAAGATTTTAGAAGCCTACAACGCTATCAGACCTGTCAGGGTCAGCCTATGCAGCAGAGCTCCTAAGCCCAGCCTGTTCTTCAGGGTGGGTAATAACCAAGAATTCATCTGGGTAAAAAAAGCCAAACAGGACAGCTAGTCACTAGAAGACCCAGCAACCATAAATATATTTAATTATATATCCTACATAGTCAAAGATGAAAATTTTATCACAATTATGGGCTGGGAATAAGAAATAAGACTACCTAAAATTTGCAAGATTAGATTTTATCTCAGGACCGTTAACTGAATTTACAACTATGAAATGTAACTGAATATTCACACAGGATACCTAAATTGGATTTTTCTCTATAAAAATAAATTATTATTACAAGTGAAATGCTCTGCAAACTTACTACAATTTTTAAAAGCAAATTAACCACAGAGATAATTTTCTGCTGGAACAGCTAAAGATTTAAGGAGTAACTCTCATTTGTAACCACTATACAAACCAAAACATGTGATAACTGTAAGAGACAGAAATTAGAATGTCACTTCAAAATCCAAACAGACCTTTCAAGTGTTAAAGAAGCTAAAAAATATTCCAAAAATTAAGTAAATAAACAGTGAAAAATATCCCATTAGGACAAATAAAATCTTGAAGAAAAGAAATTATACAGGCTGAACCTGAAGTGAATTTTCTAGTCAAAAGTCATGGTTTTGTGAACATGGGGGTTTTAGAATAGAAGTGTTAATGAAACCTTTACTGTAAGGACGAGAACCAAGCTAGCTGGAATAATATGCTTTGACAGCCTCCTCAACTGAAATTACTTTCATAAATAGCAAATTAAAGTAATCCTTTTTGAAACAAAATTTCTGCAAAATAACCATTAGCTGAGAAATCCATATTATTTGCATGCAGTAATTACTAACAGGATGGAACCAAAAGTCAGCTTTCAAAACAGGGAGCTATGGGACCATTTTGGAGTGCCTGAAAAGATTTTTCAAACTCATCTAAATACCATTAAACATCTGTCCTTTTTCTTCCATTGATTTAAACCTTTTCTGAAGACTCATGATTCAAAAAGGTAAAGATGGTAATTTAAAAAACATGGAAAAAAATTTCTCCCCAGGGAACTCTTCAGAAATGCAGCCACCACTCTCTGCCAAGTGATGAATCTGCTGTGGTATTGCTTTCAGTATAGTATAAATTCATGTAGCATTATCTCCAAATAATACAAGCATCATTTCACTCAAAGAAAGGACACTACAGTTAAGACAGCAAACAAAGGAGGCAAGTAGAGAAAGATCTAAAGTAGGTTGCTTTTCCCTGCAGATGGAAGAAAATCCTTTACATGAACATTTATGAACAATGAAGACAAAAATTAACATCTTGGTTGAAAATATAATTCTGTGTTACAGGATAAGTAAGTAGTGCTACTGAGGTATGCTTTTTTGTTTTGAAAAACTTGGTTCTGATTTTTAAAAATTTTCTGGTTTTACATAAAAGAGCTTTAAAATTCTTGAGGATGACCTTCCCATAATATTTTTATAGTAATGAATACAGCAGTCCCATTAATTCTCTTTGTAAACCATTAATTCCAGGGCATAAACCCATAGTGCCCTTCTTTCATTTTTGCTTAAGTTGCATCCCTATATACAGAGACACCCATTAACAATAAAACTAGATAATTTAAGAAGTCTTTGCACAGTGATTTATATTGCTTATAAATATTACTTTTTTTGGGTGTGGGAGGAACGCATTAACACAAATCAGATGGCTTAAATTACCTATTACAAATACTCACATACATTAATCTTTAAAACAAAACTCTAAATAATTCAATTGCTCAAATCTCCAACTGAAATAAAAATCAGTAGTCCATATGTTATACACCCCTCAGCATTTACTGGCAAACCATGCAGACCATTTCTTCGTTCAGAAAAAAAAAAACCAAAACCAAACATTTCAATTATCATTTGAATGTGTCAAAGTTTGTTATATTCATTAATATTCCATTTATGAAATACAGTAAGATGTGTCTTAAAGTATGTTCCCATAAAACAAATACCTAGTTAAAGAAAGCAGGGTTCCTTTTTTTATATATAGGCATTTTTTTCTAGATCTCTCTCTCCATAAACTGTCAAAAAAATTCAAAGGTGTTATTAAAAATGGGTAATGAGATGTTCTTGACAACTGCTGAGGAACACTTTCATCCAAGTGGCCAGGAAAAGTCAATGAGAAAGATAAAGTTCAACTGGCAGACCCAGAGTCAATAACACAAAGCTCTCAACCCACACTCCAAATTAAATCTTGCATACTTGATCAGTGAAGAATTGATGAATTGTCAGTTTAGGACAGGCCAACAGCTCACCAAATCCCAAAGACAATGCTTTATCTTGCACAACATTTCAATACTTCTTGATCTTTTCCAAAATCAAAGGGAAAAAATATATATGTATATTTTCCCAATTTGTCTGGCTTCCTTTGCTGCAGTCCAAATATAAACAAAAAGCATCAAAGCTGTTAATCTGTATCTCAGACAAAAAATATTATTAAATTTGGATGAGGAAGATAGGAAGTGGACTAATAATAGGCTTGACTTTCTTTAGATCTGTTAATACAACATTAATGTCATCTGTAACAATACTCAATCTAACTGGATTAGAACTAACCAAATTCCTGACACAACTGGCAGTGCTGAACTTCTGCTTTAGTTCAGCAGAAAGGTTTTAAAACACAATATACTAATTCTTGATTTAATAACATGCGATTTTACATCATAAAAGCTAGTGAAAAAAAGGTTTATCATCATTTTTTGCTAAGATTTTTTTGTTAGAAAGCCCTTTCTGGGTCCTGGTTGATAACACAGTAGACAAGCCAATTGGCACCAGCTAGGACCGTTTTTCCATTAATGCACTTCTCCTAATTTCTTCTAAATTGCAGAACCAGCACTGAATACAATGAACCGATTTATATTTGTTACCACTGTTAGAACCTGGTCTCAGGGTGGCAAAGAAGGTGATCTGTCTAGGGTAGAAAAGCTGAATTTTAGTTTTTTCAATGCTGCCCTTCAAAGAATCATAGAATGCCTTGGGTTAGAAAAGATCTTGAAGATCATCTTGTTCTAAGACTTCCATCAGGGGCTGGGACACAGAATCACAATATCCACCGAGCTGGAAGGGACACGAAAGGATGATCAAGTCCAGCTCCTGGCCCTGCACAGGACCACCCCCAAGAGTCACACAATGTGCCTGAGAGCCTTGTTCAATGCTTCTTGAACTTTGTCAAGCTGGTGCTGCAACCACTTCCCTGGGAAGCCTGTTCCAGAGCCCAGCCACCTTCCAAGTGAAAAACCTTTTCCTGATATCCACCTTAACTCCCTGGTTGACATAACTTCAAGACATTTCCTTCAGATACATCCTGTCACTGATCACTAGATCAGTGTCCGTCCTGCTTTCCCCTGTGAGGAAGTTGTGACTGCAGTGGGGTCCCCCCTCAGTCTCCTCCAGGCTGAACAGACCAAGTGGCCTCAGCCTCTCCTCATATGGCTTCCCCTTGAGGCCCTTCACAGCTTCCATGCCCTCACTGGACACTCTCCACTCTCCTTATACTGCAGCATCCAGAACTGCCCCCAGCACTCGAGGTGAGGCTGCCCCAGAGCAGAGCAGGGCAGAGCAGAGCAGTGAAGAGCAGAGCAGAGCAGAGCAGAGCAGAGCAGAGCAGAGCAGGACAATCCCCTCCCTTGCCCAGCTGTCAGTGCTGTCCCTGATGCCCACAGGACACCCTTGGCCCTCCTGGCTGCCAGGGCACTGCTGGCCCATGTTCAACTTGCCATGGACCAGAACCCCAGGGCCCTTTCCATGGCACTGCTGTCCAGCCTCCCATTCCCCAGGCTGTCTGTAAATCCAGGGCTGCTCCATCCCAGGTGCAGAATCTGACACTCTCCTGTTGATAGAAATCATCAACCAATTAAATATGGTTGATGATTGTCCAGTCCTCTAATTTGTCAAGGTCTCTCTGCAGGGCCTCTCTGCCTTTGAGGGAGTCAGCAGTTTCTCCCAGGTTTGTACCATCTGTGAACTGTCTTAGTATCCCTCCCAGTCTTGCCCCTAATAATTTCTGAAGATATTGAAGAGCACAGAGCCTAAGGTGGAGCCCCGTGGAACCTCCCTAGTGACAGGTCACCACTCTGATGTCACCCCATTCACTGTAACCCCTTGTGCCTGACCCATGAACCAGCTGCTCTCCCACCATCTGATGTGTTTATCCAGCTGTGTGCTGGAAATTCTGTCCAGCACGACACTGTGAGAGACAGTACTGAAAGCTTTACTGAAATACAAAAAGACAACACCAACTGGCTTCCCCTGATCAGCTAGGTGTGTTACCACGTCACCTTCGGCTAGACCACATTGCTCAGAGCCCCATTCCGTCCAGTCTTAAACATTTCCAAGGATAGGGCACCCATCACTTCTTTGGGCAAGAAAGAAAAGTAAAGAAAACTTCTGCAGTGACAATACCTCCACTTGAACCTAAGTTCTCCCTACAGAAGCCCCCAACATGGACTCATATTACACAGAAAATTAATGGGATAGTCTTCGCAGAGACTCCAAGATTAAAAAACCTGGGGGCATTGAAAGGCAAACAACAGCTCAACCAAGGGCTGTTTATAACTGTGCTTAGATAACAGTCACTATCCCAGTAAATTTCAGCTGAAGCTGCAAAGAGGAAGTTGCATTGTCAAGCTGGAAGAAGATGAGTAGTATCATTGATACAGTGTATTTGTGAATGATATTTACAAAATAAAAAATCCTGTTCAGAAGAGATGGCCTTTTAAATGTGTTTGTTTGAGCTTGTGAGTGTACAGTGAAAGTCAGAAAATGCTTGCTCTGCTATAATCTTTATCTTGACCCTTTTCAGGTACCTACAGATTATCAGAATGATAGAACACATTGAGAAGGAAGAACTTAGAAACCTATACCTATGCCAGGAGATTCACTTACCTTCCAGAGGATCTTTATTTAAGCCCAGCTGGCTAATAATATATCGAGGGATGTCTGTTTTAATGCCTTGTCCCTCTTTAGCATGGCCTTCAGCTGCTTCCAAAAGATAGTAAAACTCTTCAGGATCAAATTCCTAGAGAAAAAATAATCATCATAATTTTCTCTGTTGAAACTGGTTCCTTAGGGTCTAACGTAAGTTCCTTTGCTTCTTCTAACTCTACATATATGGCACATTCCTACTAAAAAACAATACCTCTTTATTCTACTACTAGTAGTCTATTAATCTAGTCCGATTCTTATACAGTGTAGCATGATGTAAGCAACAGAATTGCATGTCACTATTTTAGAGCAATAGTTTATATAAATAATATGTTCTTTGCTGTCAATACTTCATGTAATACTGAGTGAAATTACCTATAAGCAAAAATAAGATTTCAAAGCGAGAAGACTATCTTCCTGCATGTGCTTGCTTATAAAAATCCACTATGACCATGTAAATATATTGCACTACACTTTTAACTTCAGAAGTATTAACTGCAAGTATTTCTAATCAATATATATGCACTGTGTTAAATGGAAAATGCAATTTTAAAAAATCACTAACTTTAGAATGAAGATAAAATTGAAACTTGATTTAAAAAAAAATCTGAGCTTCATTGGTCCAATTGTTTCAAATTCAGAAATTAAACATTCTCCTGTAGAAACTAAATATACTACAACTACCATTTATAACATACCAGAAAGGTAAGCCTCAACAAGGAACAAAAATTAACAAAAATAACAGAAACCCAAAATACTACCTATGCCCAAGTCCCTTGGAAATACATTTATTTTACTACCTTTTTAGTATAAAAAGATAAATACATTGAAAGGGGCAAAGAAGATTATTAAGACAATGTGAGTGGGATTTTTTAAAACAATTTCTCTCTACTGGCATGAATTCATACGAAAACATCTGTTCATGGTTACTGCATTCTCTGAGGTGCTGGTGCCTATAGGTGCAATCCTTAACAGAGTGATAGGCATCAGTTATTAAGGTAACAAAATAGACTTTTTCCTCCAGTAGGTCAGCTCTGTCACAAATACCTGTAGAAGCCAGGCAGACTGCAGAGATAGCTGATTTTCTGACTATTTAGCAGCCAAATGTAACTCCATGGCATTTCAGACTACATGTTGAGTCACAAGAGTCCTGTCCTAGATCCTCAGGCTACTTAGGATTTGGAAAGTCAACATCCTGACCCAGAAGGCAGCTTGAGAAATTTGGTACCATGCTTCATTTTGCAAGCATCAAAACTGCTGGAGCTAAAGAGAAGGAGCTGCAGCATGTCTGAAATAAAGTATCTTTAGATTTTTGAGTCTTATGGAAACAATCTTAGTTTTACATGTGTCATGAAACAATCTTCACTATGTACAACCTACCACAAAGGACTTATCCACAAACCCATGAACTGTCCAAGCTGCCTTACTTTAGCCCAAAGTCACAGGATTGAGGCACACCTGCCCAAAAATCTGAACCAATAACTAAACATGCTATTTCAGTCTTAATCTCCTCATCTTAACATGCCATCCCCAGCTGTCTCTCTTACATTTACTTCTTGGCACTAAAGCAGCCAACAGCATGATGTTGTGTGCTAAGATTTCTATTTACTTTTGTAATGAAAACATTACCATGTCAGTGACAGATAGACAGCTTCTCCTCCACTTACTAGCAAGACAAGGCAATTTTAAAACAGGTAATTTTAATCATATGAACGTGTGTGTGTGTTTGTGTGTACAACTATCTAAAGACATACACATACATAATAATGAAAAGCAATTAATTTATTTGCTGGTCTTCACTTCCAACTCTGCATTTCATTTTCCATGTACAAATGGAGAAAAAATATTTAAATACTTGGCAGCAGCTCTTTCCACATATGAAACTGTAAAACCTTTATTTGTATGATTATCAAAAACAAAAATAGGATTTCACATGCTATGAACCCTTGAGACAAGACTACCATCAGAAAACTGACAGCTTTACTGCATGGTATCTGAAATGTCTGATGACCACAAAGCTGGACTTTTTTCCTATGATTTTATGAACTTCTTTACAGAGGCTGAAGTTTTCCCCATCTGGCATCTATTTCAGACAGATATTCTAAAATACCACACAGTAATATTCAAAAGTTTCCAGAGAGATAGTACAGAAGAAAATACTGTTTCTTTAAGTTTACAATTATGTTTATGATCTAAGATTATCAACTTCGTCCATGAAAAATGTACTGCTGTATGACTGTATGCCTAAGTTTGTTTAAGCTACCTGTATATGTAGAAACACACAATCCAGGCTTGTCACAATCCAGTTTAAGCCTTCTGAACATCCTGTTTTAAGTGAGAACACTAGAAGCAAGCTGTGCTGGCTTTCCCTGCCACTGGTGCTCTGAAACTCAATTATGAGACACTGTTACAACTGGACTTTGCACCACTGTTCTTCCACTCACAACAGCATGCCCAACAAAAAGAGAGGTGCAGGATGCACATCACTCTACTTGAAGGATATGGCAGAGCAAGTAGCCTAGGATGAAATCCCAGAGGCAGAAAGTGGGAACTAAGTTTACAGAGCGACTAGATTCCATTAGAACTTAGCACTCAGGGAGAATAAACTAATAGGCAAATAGATCACCAAGACAGAACCTGAATTGGAGCCACAGAATCATCATGGTTTAAAGAAATCTTTAAGACAATTCAGTCCAACAATCCATCCAGCACCACCACTGTAACCTCTAAACACTGAACCAGCACCCACCGTGAGATCCAAATACCTCTTGAACACCTCCAGGTAACTCCAACACCTCCTACACAAGCTATTCCAATGCCTGACCACTCTAATAAGGAAGAAATTTTTTCAAATATGTAATCTGAACCTCCCCTATCTTAATTTAAGGCTTTTTCCTGTAGTACTGTAGGCACTGTAGGAGAGATCAGCTCCCACCTGTACCTTCCTTTCAGGGAGCTATAGAAGTGATAAGGTGCCCCCTGACCCTCCTCTTCTTGAGACTAAATAAACTCAGCCCCCTCAGCTGTTACGAGATAAATTTTCTAGATCCTTCTTGAGTCTTGCTGCCCCTCACTGGACACACTCCAGCACCTGAATTAGAAAGCTAACAGAGAATGATGATGCTGGGAACAAGGGTTGATGGGAGAAAGCTAGCAAGCCTGTAATGGAAGGATGTAAAGTATTATTAAAAAGTCTTGGTCTGACAGCCTACAAGATGTATTTAAGAGAATTTCTGGATGTATGATAACAGAGAAGGATGCAAACCAGAAAGGGAAAAACAAGGCTATGAGAAACTGGATGATGTGGAGAAACATATAAACCCTGTAAATAGAGCAGGGAACAACACACTAGACACAGAATGAACTTCTTAAGGAGGAGTAAAACAAGTTTGGATTCAATGGCAGAAGCAGGACATGCTAAGATGTTCTTCTCTCTAAAGCCTTCATTTTTGTTTTGGTTGTTTTTTTAAACATCTCACATCTCTTTCATGCTGATTCAGAGCACGTATCTTATTTTTAGATTCTTTCTGAACTGCAAATCATGAACAAAAAAAGCAACTGGGAACACTGAGACTTGGTGTTTCCAAAACAAAATAAAGGCAGCTCTCAAAATGTCCATGGCTGAATGAGCCAGGGTGTGGATTAACATTGCCACAGATGAAGGCACTCAACACAGAGCCAAAATCACATTGGAAAGATTTACTAGCTAGCTTACTAGCTCAGATTCAGTGTGACACAAATGCAGTTATGACAATTTCAGGCATAACTTGAGTCTAGCAGCCGGCTGGCTTCCACAATAGGCCTGCCAGCTTCAAATAAGTGCATGCAGCACCAACACTGGTCTTATATTGGCAAGCAGAGTGGCTCAAAATCAGCTCAGGCTGCCTGCCAGGCCTTTTGACTCAGGCTGGCTCTGGCATGGTATTTGGGTGTCTACACCACCCTCCTGTGTACACTGTGTTCTGCAAGTGTTTATTAGTTCAACTGAACAACCAAAGCACACTGCGTGTAGGAGCAACTTCCCGCACCTGAGCCATCCCAGCTCCAACAGCATGGGCAAGAAAAGCAGAAACACGCCCACATGGCACATACGAACTAACCCAGTCTGGCAACATCACTGCTATGCTCATGCATTAAACACATCAATTATTCTGCTCCTCTGGTCCCCAGCATAACACCAACTACCTGTATCCAGACAGCCTAATCCCTCTGCTGATCTTATCACCAGGTCAGGTACTGCAGAGCTGACCTCAAGCTGTTTATAGTTCTGGTAGCTGTTAAGTGCAACAAAATTATGAAACTGTTAAGAAATGAGAAAACCACAAAGCAATTACAATTCTGGAACAGTCTTCCTAAGAAATGGAGAAGTCTAACAAAACAACAGAAAAAGCCAACTGGTTTTAAACAGCACCTTCCTCAGTTGATGAAAGGGATTCTGTATCATAGTATCTGCAATAGCAGGTAATCACAACTGAAGAAGGGTCCTGCCAGTATACTATATCCAATAATAGAAGTCGAAAGGATTCCACTAACAATGAAGCCCTTACCACACTGTTTGAGATGTTCCAAAAATCAATTGTAAAGAGCCTTGAATACTAAATCAGAAAACTGCCTGCTCTACTAAGTGAAAACATAGTAAGCATGACCTTACCAGGCATTCCAGCAAGCGAGCAGGACGAGCAATAACTATCAAGATTTTTCGAACAAGTTGTTTAATAAATGCCATTTCTCCACTCTCTGATCGCTCTTGCGCCTAAAAGATAAAAATAAAGTCATACTAAACCAAATCACATTCAATGCACTACTTAGGAAAGCTGTGATATTTAGGACACCGCTAGGGTTTGAAGCATGTACTTGATACAAAGCAGGCATCAATTTCAAGATGCCACAGAGAAAACAAAGATCTGAGAAACACTGTAACTTCTGTTCCAACAATCCAAGCTTTAGAACTCTTAACAACTCTAACTGTAACAACAAAAGTGCCTACAACAAACACCTACTTTTTTTTTCTTATTTCTTAAGCTTAGACAGTATTAATACCACCAATTTTGCAAATGGATACAATGTGTCAATACAGATCAACAAAGATCTATACATGCAGGTTGTGCCTCAATTTGTTAACAATGTTAGGCCAAAATGAAAACTACCATAAATAACAGTAACAGATATAAACAGCATCCATCCCAAATTCATACTGTCTTTTGATCAGTCGTAAGAAAATGACAATTTATGTGCATATATACATACAAAAAACTGTACCTGCAGAGAGGCTTCATCTAAAGGTACATGTAAGAAAGGATGACAATGAAAAATTGAGTTCTACAAAGATTACAAGGGGGAAGTGCTATAGAACAATATATACAGAAAATGTACTTCTAGAAGTTTTGACAATATCTGCACAATGGTCTGAACTGCATTTCAAGTTTCTTTTAAATGTTTCACTCTAAGAACAATTTACATTTTTAAGGATGCTAGTGAATATAAAGAAACTGTATAATTCTCCTTCTGATTAGAATGTACTAATAGCCCTTGCCTAAAATATCAAAGCATTTTCTTGCTCTGAACAGTAGAACTCACAGACTTAAGTTTCTCAGCATCTCTTGCTTATTCAAAACCACAAAGAAAATTAAGAAACACATAAAAATTATTATTATGGACCAGTAAGTACTATTTCTATAACACATTACACTAAAAAAAAAAATCTATGAAAATAGGAAGCTATGCATACTGCTCTTAATGTAAGTACCACAGTTTAAAAAATCACCAAATATATGAGAGGAATTAATTTGTGGAGTTTACAAAAGGAAAAAAAAAAGAAAATGGCACAAGTATCATCTAGCTGTCTGCAACAGGTTTCAGAAGAACCTTAAATGGACAGAAGCATAATTCTGAACATTATCAGCTGAGCCCATATAAAACTATTTTGTAAATAAAACAGCTGCCTATTTTAACCACCAACAAAATTTAAAGCACCTTTGTAGAGTTTTATGAGCACTCAGGTGCCTAAGTGAACAAAAGATTCAATACATATTACATTTAAGGAGGATGAAGCAGGAAAGCATTCAGGTCCACTTGACCTTAAAATTCCCAAACTTTTGGCTGAACCAAGCTGCTCTGACCTCAAGGGAGTCTTCCCCTAGTTAAAGGAACTGCACAGTGCCAAGCAGCAGCAGGAAATGCAGCTTTCTACTGAAGACTGCAGCTGGGAATTAACAACAAATGAATCACATGAAACCAAAGCACAACTAAGTGCCCATAACAAAGTAAGTTGTGCAAAGAACAATGTTTTCAATACTGTCACAGCATGCTATTAACAAGAAGCAAGCAGTGTACTTGAAAGTTAAGTCTGAATTTTTTAAGGCATAATGTCTTTGCAGAACAGGAATCTTTTTCATAATGAAGAATATGACAAAATGGGTGGTGTGGTGACTTTTTTGAGCAATGCTTTATATGCAGGTTGAAGAGTAATGGGGTAGCATATTTTTTTAGCAGCTTTTGGGAGAATTGTTGGTGAACACATACTCTAAACTCAACTTGTAGCCATTTTAAGGTATATATTGTCAAGGTATTATATTGTTATGTAAGGTATATATTGTCAACAGTGCTAACAGTGGTTCAGTGAATCTTGGCTTAGACATATTTTCTGGTATTCTGACATTATCAATTGCCCAAATCTGCCTTCACTGTGGCATGGCAGAACTATGACCATATCAAAAAAAGGTTACTGGTTCAAAAGTTCCTCTTGACTAGTAAGCAAACTCTAGGTATTCTTAATGTTTAAAAATAGGGTTTCAACAATCCAGAATAAATTTATTAATGTCTTAAATTTTGTTTTTCTATATGAAAAGAAAAAGTTGAAAAACAGTAGAGTACCAGAAATTTTATTGTCTGAATAGAAATTTAAAAAAAAAAAAGTAGCATAGGAAAAATAAAAAAAAACCAAGAAAACAATAACAAATCAAAACAAAAAAATCCCGAACAAAGAAAATTTTTAAAAAATCCCATAAAAACTGAACCAAAATTGCTTGTGTATTCAAAAGAAAGCAAAAGTCAAGCATGTCATCTTAAGATATTAACGGGAAAGAATTTTAAATTAATTTCAAATATGCTGCTCTTTTGGGTTAATTTTCACTCATAACATACTATCAAATCCCACAAAAATAAATGAGTGTATTACATGTTGCACTCATTCTTTTGAAAATGATACATTACTAAACTACAGAAACTTAGGCTGTTGCACATTTGTCAGGTTTCAAGTTATTAATTATTTTGCTGATTATTCTACGACAGTTTCAATACATTTAGAAAAGACATTTCTGCAGTTAATCAACCTTTCAGCTATGACAGGAATGCTACAAATAATTAAATAATAAATAATCTCTCTAATGGAAAGCTAAAGGTTGCTGTCTGCTTTCTCAACACAGTAGGGTTGATCAAAGGAAAGTGTGTATGTTACCTCATTTATTTAAAGTAAATGGAATAGCCAGCCCTGTCTGGGCCTTATGCACACACTTTTGTAAGCAATCTACAACTTGCACTGCAGCACATAATGCTGTTGTTTCTGGAATCTTTACAACCCATCTATTCCAGACCAATATGCCAGGCTGCCTTATAGTTTTTGTAGGAGTCCTTATGTAGACTAAAGCATCTAATGAATACGACTTTGACAACTACTTGAGTAAACAATTGTAATTCAAGACAATATTCAAGAAAACTCTTAGGCAAACAGATTTAAACAATTTTTCAGGCAAACACACAGCAGTCTCATGGATCATACCTCCTGTAGCAATTTGTCTAACTTCTGCTGTAATTCAAGGAAGTATCGTGATGTGATGAGGCCCTGGTGAGATTTATCCAAACAATCTCGAGCCAGTTCTGTGATCTGATGGTGGGTAAAACTGAGCACTCCATCTGCCAGAGGAAGGGTGTTCTCTGGAGAATGGTTTGTTATAATGTCCTGAAGCCTCTCTTCCATCTGAGCTGTGGCCTATTGAAAAGTAGTTCAACACATTAACTCAGCTCTACATGAAACTAACAGCCTTTCTGACTCTAGAACATTTCTATACTGCCTAAGAATTTACCTAGCTGGAACGCATGAAATGACTGAAGCTAAAAGGCAAGTACACAAAGGCAAAGTGACAGATGACATTTCCCCACATTACCAGTACAGAAAAGCAACAGCCTTGTTGTTTCACTACAGTCTCCCAGTTTGTCTGCCGATGGTGATCAACTATGCGCTAATCTTGTGATAATTACTAACAGAACTAAAAAGCCTTTAAGTCAAAACCGAAGTGGAAATATATAAAAAAGAAAAAAAGAGAACTAACAGGGGTCTATTTTTTTCTGCTAAAACTGCACATACTAGACAGCAGAATATAATCACTACTTTCACAAAGGTTAGTCCACAAAAATATTTCACTGAGCAGAGTTTAAATGAGGCTCATTTGACTAATTAAAAGTACCACAGGCTCACAGGTCCTGCCAAACGTGTCTGTAGGTTCCTAGATACATTTGTTTTACAGAACCAACTTTCTGGTTCTCACAGAACTGCAAGATGCTTGAAAAAAAACCTTGAATATTTATTATTATTATTATTATTATTATTATTATTTATTATTATTATTATTGTTGTTGTTGTTAAGTAATCCCACACATCTTAGTTCATATCTCAAACAGTAAGATAAGTGAGTTCTTCATATCGTTGTTTGATTACTCTGCAAATCTTGACATATCTTTCTTCATATTTATATGAAGAAACGCAAAGAAGTTTCTCTTTTTTTTAACTCACATTTTAGGAACAGTACCTTGTTTTATTTTCCAGGGGTAACCAAAATCCTAGGAGCAACCGAGAGTACAGTGCTTCAAGCTGCACACACACACACCTGCATCTAGGAACTCATCTGTGTCTCAAGATCTCTGGACAGGAGAGCAAAATGTCCTCCTATCCTCCTGTCTAGTGCAACTCCCACATCTGTGTACTGATCTTATTAAGTGCATTAGATCAGTGAATACAATGCATATACATGCATGTAAAGTATATAGCAAGTGCTTGGGAAAATGAAGAAATGGCACTAACCAAAGGATCTGCTCATGTATCACAACAGACGCTTCTCAAGACTTAGCACTGGAAACTGGATTTGATTTACTATGCAGTATGCATTTGCCCAAGTACACCACCTACTGAAATCCAATGTATCATGAGATTCCAATCAGCAGAGTATTTTACCAGCATGATTAATTTCAAAACCAGTTTGGCAGCATTGCCAAATGAATGTCCAGTTCTCAGCCAGAGTTGTCTTTATCATGATTTTATTGTTGCAGTGATGTTTAATGGAAGCCATTACAGGGCTGGATCATTACTTCTCATAACAAAAGCACACTTACTTAGAACCTATGTTGCCTACCAATTTAGATACTGGTTATCTTAAATATAATTCATTACCTTTGGGAACCTTTCTTTGTAGACATGGTTCATCATAATTATTTCATTGTCACAGCAAGCAGGAGAACGTCCAGGGCTGCAAGCAAAGCAAATTATCCCTTTACACTTGTCCCAGCATGAACTACAGTTAGTTCTTATATTTTTATATGATTTATTTGCAACAAAAAGTCAGCACAGATTTCACAGCAAAGGTACAGTCTACAATCAATAGTACACTTGGTTCCTTTCTGCTGTTTCTCTTCAAATAATCTCATGATTATTTAATGTACTTGACATCTAACTCCGAACCATGTTTTTCTCCTAGTTTGTACTTGTATTTCAAGGCAGAGGAAGCCTTGTGAACATTAACTTTTCCTCAGAAGGGCAACAGAGATCGTTTTAACTGGTCTTATACCTATACCTTTGAAGATTAGATACAATCAAAATAGCAAGATCTGACCAAGAACTCTGCAAGTGAAGAAGTACAAAATGAGTTTGAGTTTTGTTTTTCTAAGTAGATAATTTGAAAGACAATCTATTTTCAACCTGACCAGCAGATAAAGGCAGTAACTGCCTACAAATAATGTCATATATATGCACGTGTAAAACAAAGCTGGAGCACTGTGCCTGTAAAAAAAAAAAGCACAAGACTCTGAGGAAAAGAATTCATAAAAAATACCCACAGACCTCACAAACCTACAAAATTTCTTTTTTCTATCATGAGCCTCACTGTCCACTAAAAAGCCCTTTAAAAAAAAAAACCTCAATACGGATTTCCTGTGTTCGTGATTCTGGTCCATGCAATCTGTCTAGAAGGTCTGGTCTAGTGGAATATCCCTGCCCACAGCACGGGGACTGAAACAAGATAGTCTTTAAGGCCCCTTCCAACTTAAATCATTCTGTGAATCTACATCTGGCTTCTGGTATTCTTAAAGATCAAAACTGAACACTAAACTTTGTCACGGATATCACAACAGCGAGTCCTTGAATTGATACAGGCAATCTGTTACAGACATTCACAGGCTACTGCTGAGAACAGCGCAGGTACATAGATTCAGAAAAGGAACACTACAATTGTATCATTAATGACTAAGTCATCAAGACAGTCTCTGCAGGTTAGTTGCCTTCACATTAAGACCTATCCTAATATTTACTGCTGAAGTAAGTCATGGCCAAAAACAGATTAAGTATTTAAAGCACTAATCTTCATTGAGCTTCAGTTACATATGTATTTCAGCCATTTCCAAACCAGTACACATCCCCAGTGTAAAACACCATGATCTAAATTCACATATTCACCCTGTTTTCAGATACACAAACTCACCTGAGACTTCGGGACCGAGGGCGCATTGCAGTTGTCCTGCACCTGTTATCACTGGCAATGCTCTCAGTGGTACAGAAATGTTTAGACAAAAAATGTAGCTCATCAGGTGTTGGTTGGTATGGTAACTGGTGTAGCTTCTCCTGGGATGAGCAGGATGACTGCAAGAGCACAAGAAAACACAAGCTTCCATCAGAGTGAAAAAAGACCATTTTCAATACCATGTTTGGTGCTCATGAATAATGAATAATGTAATTTAAGTTAAAAATTATAGTCACTGTTTCTCATGCCTGACTACCAATTTAAAGAAGAAAATAATTACTCTCAAACTCATGAACTAAGTATAGAATAAATATTTAGAAAAAAAGAACCACTTCAGTTCCAGAAGACATACTGCATTTCAAAAATTCAAATTTCCTAATGCAAAGGTGATGTCTGATGTCAATGATACATAAGAATAGCTAACATGGAGTCTGCTGAAAATTAATTATTGGAATAGGACGGCCTAAGTAACTGCAAAGTATAACTTATTGTCACAGTGCCGACTGTAAATCTTCATAATAAAGGTACTTCATTACCCATATTTAAGGCATTACTAATGCTCTTAAAAATAAAATTAAATACTATCTAAAATTTGGCTGAAAAAACCAAATACACTAATAACTTATAAAAGCTGTACACTGAAAATAGAGTGAGAGAACTCAATACATTTGCCAAGACGTTATATGGCTGACAAAAAGTGAAAGGAATTACACTAAAACCATCTATTTAGTATAAAATTGGAAGATATGGACATGTATGAAAATGGCAGTACCACCAAGATAACCACCCTTGCAACATTTAATGTATAGAGCTGCACTACATAAGCAGTGCAAATGACCATACTATGTACTTTAAGGGTTTTTATGCGGCTCTGCCTGAGCCACATTAACTGTTTGGAGGTAGAACTTTGAACTTTTCTGTGAACCTGGATCTGGTACCCTTTTTAAAGAACACATACATAGTTAAAATCATTAATAACCAGCCTTGCTAATATGGACTGACAGACAGAGAAATGTTCTACTGTTTCTGGTACCAAAATCAGTTTCCAAGTTAGCTAATTCATAAATATTCTTGTACAACTGCACAAAGCTGCTTAGTATCATGCAGACATTCCCTATATTTTACCCACTAAAGGGTATAAGTTAAAAAACTTGAGTATCTTTCTGGAACTCTTCAGTCTCCAGCTGGATTTCTCAATAAAATTAATTTCTTTTGTGTATCAATTTACATGTGCCCATTACTGCTTATCTGATTTCTCCTGTTGAACACCAAGGCCATTCAACACCTGGGCACTCTTTTAATGGAGGCAAACACAGTAAAGAGTTTCTTTGTTACATCATTTCTAGCAAGGGAAATCAATAAACTTTTGTACTGTACAAATACTGCCCCTGCATTGCTAAGATCAGCTGGTAACAACCAGGTTGTTAAGTACAGAAATTAGGAAGTCTTTTAAATCTCCTGGCAACTTGTGTGGTAAAGGATAATATCCTAACTCTTAAAAGCAAAATAAAAGTTTTCTTATCACACTAGATCTCACGAAGTCATCTCCTAAAAGCAAAAAAGAATAAAACCCACTGGCAGAAAAGGTTAAGAAGGACATGGGAATGCCACACCACATCAGAACAAGCTGAAGACTGCGTTACCTTGCTTTGCTGCGGGCTAAGAGGCATGCACACTAAGAACTTATCACAGCTCATTGGATAGGTAGTAACTTGTTGAGTTACAGTAACTCATGCATGAAATTCTGCCTCAGCACATTACCATGCATAATTCAGCAAACAGCATGATAAGGTAAATTCTTTCTTATCTCACACTATAGCAGCTAGCTGCAGTTAACCTCACAGCATATATCCCACAGAGATGCTCTGTAAAATAAAGGATACTCTAGCCAGGTGAATTTTCCAATACAAAGCATCACAGGTGGCTATTCCTCTAAAATTATTCTCTATCTCTTTGGTTTCAGGGGACTATGGGAAGGTCAGTGGGAAAATAACACATATAAGGTGACCCAGAGTTTAGTGAGGATCATGACTGAAGTGAGGATCTTTCTAATGCTAACCACTCTCAGTTTTATCAGGACCAGAGGCACAAAATACATTTTTTGGTGATCTAAATTCTTATTTCAGTACAAATCCAAATTCTTACAGCAAAATTCTTAAATATTCTAGTTCTCCTGGCATTCTACAATTAGTGCTCCAAAAATCACACACGAAACGCAAATGTTCTTCTGAAACAGAAATGCAGCTTGTCTCAGTTCACAGCTCTTATAAGGCTTGCTCTCCTAGAAGACACAATCACCTCAACTGCATTTGCTAACTTACAAGATTTGATCCTACTGTGCTAGAATAAGATACATCAACTGAATAATCAAGCAGAAGGTATTTTAATTTTGATTTTGTTGTGATAACTGGCATATGTGGTACTTGCACTACTTCTAAACCCACAGCCTTCCATTATATAGGGAATTCTATCCATCCCATCACTTTCAATATTAAAAAACAAACAAACAAAAAAATAGAGTAACAAATGGTGAGCTACACTCACCTCAGCATAACTGTGGTAACTACAGACACTTTGGCTCTACTTTGAATTTCACTTGCTTGTGAATAACAGACTTGTGCTCTATCGAGAAGTTTAAAAACTTTCTGCTCACTGGTTGATAGTGGTTCTGCTCACTAATTAATGTGAATTTTATTTATTCATCACTGAAAAGGGAGTATTCCAAATGTACATTTACAGTGTTGTATGAACTGTCCTCTCCTCTAATAATAAGTAATAATGTGGAGAAGGCTGAACTGTGCTAGCTCTTTCATATGCTGAAAAAGTACATGAAATCAATTAGATGGGTACACTTCTACTTTTGGTTTTGTGATTCACATATATCATCCAGGGGTAAAAGAAGAATGAGAAAAACATCTCTAAGAAGTGAAGAAACAGTCCCTAGACTTAGAATTCAAAGGCTATCCAAGTGCTTTTGCAGGGCTTATAAGCAGTAGCAAACTCTTGGGGAAACGAACCATGAGATACTGCAGAAGCCAAGACAATAAAGGCTAATGTGTGTGTCTCCAACATCAGTAGCAGGGTGGCTGTGGCACCAAGGACTTTAGGTAACAGCAGCCAAGGACTGCTGGCCATAACATGCTGTGAGAAAGAACAAGATGTGACTTGACAAGGGGACATACAGAGGTAGGACAGCACTTTTCTGGGACAAAGGTCCTTGATCTACCTCCTGGAGATAAGCACAGCTCAGTACAGCACAAGCAGAGAAATGAGGTGGAGAAGCAGGCACAGACTGTAGACCAGGGGAGAATCAAGACTACCAAAGACCCCTGAAGCCCTCTGACCCATTTCCACAAGGACCTGGAAGACTGGAATGTGACTGACAACTAATTTTCATAGAAAGTGAGAAACCCACCTTCAGGGTGGCAACAGCTTCTCTATAAAACACAAGCCTCAGGCATCCCCAGAATCCTGAGATATCCCAGCAGCTGGACTAATGCTGGAACCAGCACTGGTGATCTCTTCCTCCCTCTCAATCCCCCTTTATGCACCCCACCCCTTTATGCAAAACCCACTGACATGCTTATAGAGCAGGTCTGAGACTAATTTCTATGCTAAGTGTGTAATTTACAAATAAAACATAGTGAATTTTTGTAGTTCATCTGAATTCTGTAATTTCTTTCAACCACAAGTATTTACCTGTCTTGGGTGATCCCTTACTCTTAAGGGTGGGACACCACTGATATTTATGGCATGAATTCTCTATTACTGCTTTCTTCAACAAAATTAACATGTATTTATTGGAAAAACAGGTTTATTACAAGTAAGAAACTGTTTACTCAGTGATATGGAAGACATATTAAGGATGTTATTATTTATATCTTCTAGTCAGAAATAATCATGGGGTAGGTAGGTCAGCAATGATTTATTACAGAAGTTAAGATATATAATTCCATAAATGTATGGATAGCATATGCAAATACCATGTAAAACTGCTCCACATGCCAGGATTCCTACAGCAGCTAGTGAACTTAAGTGGTGAAGAAAGTATATTAATTAGAACTACCATTTAAAAACTGAAGATATCAAAGTATAAATATGGACAGGAAATTAAAACTGTATTTTGATCTGGTTTTGACACAGCTTTTAATCTCCTTTCTAGCACAAGTCTGTTTCTTGCGACAGTGACAGTGTTTCTATGACAATTCTTTTATTTGCCATAAACTCCTTTATGTCGATATATTTTAGGTGAAGAGCACAACATATCGGATCTAATTCCAATAAGAGGTATACAAACATGCCCTAACAAAAACTGCTTACAGAATTAATGTGAAACCAAGGAATTTACTTGGCAAAAGTAACATCTACACAGAAAAGAAAGCAGAGGTCAAAATTAGTGCTTCAGAGAACAAGTTCTTAAGATACATGAAATTACTCAACGTGGTTTCAGACAGAACTGTCCATCCAGAAGTCTTTGTGGACAAAAATAAGTAAGAGTTTATCATAACACAAAATGGTCATATTTCATCATTATATAGAATTTGGAATTCAATTGCTTCACAAGAGAACCTGAACAAACCCACTGGAAGCAGGAAGAGAAAGCCTACTTTAATTGTCAAAGAAACAGCTTAAAAAAATCAGTTACTACCCATTCAGTAAAATGGGCTATTCATAAAAGGTAAAATACCTTCTATTGGCATATAAGGCATAAAACATTGACAAGCCATAGTTGGATCTACACAGACCAAGTCTTCCCCAGCAGTTATGTGCTCTAACTGTCAAAATGCCAAATCTATTTGCTATTTCCAAAGCAGGCATTCTCCACAGTCTTTCAGGTGTGACTACCACAACCAAGAGCTTTGCTCTAGGTTGTAACATGAGACTGTCGTTCCTCTCCAGCACAGAGATGTGCAGAAGCACAAAGTAGAGGCTGGTGTTTCTCCCATGGCCAGTTCGCAAGTCCTGGAGCAGGATCCCTGTGGCATGTGAGATGTACAGGTATGGTGGGGGGCTGACATAAGACTGGCAGAAGCAAGCCTGAGGAGAGCAGAGCCGAACTCAGCTGAATACTGACAGCCACAGCTGAGCCCAGCGGTCTGAGGACAGACAGCAAGACAGAGACAACCCAGCTTTTTTGGGGATTTGTTCTTCATTGCTTCTTTTTCCAGCCTCGGGGATGGGGAACACAAGCCGCAAAGAGCAAATGCCATTTTGTGTTTGTCTCAGCAGCCACACAGAACTGAGCTGAGGTGCTGAACACCTTTTGTGTGTAAAGCACCTGCTCTTTTGTAAATTTTGTTATTAATATTGTTGTCATTACTGTGCATTTCCTACTCTTTAGCTGTCAGTTTTATGTTACCACAATCCATAGTCTCTGCTGTAGTTATCTCAACCCATAGTCTCTGCCTTTATCCCTCTCTCACTGGAGCGGGTTCGGGAAAATGGAGGTGGCCTATTTGGAGTTTAACTCTCAGCTGGTTTTTTTAAACCACCAAAATCACACTGAAACACCTGGTCCAAAAGGTAAAAATTAGTAAACTAAATTTTACCTTTTGGACCAAACTTACTCTATTACGCATCCCAAAGGATTCTTTTTATTCTGACTACAGCCATCTAAAAGGCTAGGTATCTAACCTATTATCATGCACTAACATCTCATAATTGCCAAAGGAAAAGAAAGGCTAATGTGTGATTCATCTCATCCTAAATTAGCAGTCTAACCCAGGACAGATCAATCCTGCCACAGATAGTTACCCTTTCTTCCTGTCATCAAGGCAGCCTCAGTTAAGACTTAATACCTAACTATTGTATGGTTAAAATAAGGCAGATCTAAAGGGGGCAGCTGGACACCATTCACTACCAAAAAGTTATCTCTAAGCAATGTATACATTGTGTAAAGTTTCCTTCTAATTCAGGGAAGTAAAGCAGTTTCCTATCATGTCTTCGTTCTATGTCTATCACACACCCCAAAACCTACACTGTCTTCCAAGAGAAAGAAGCATGCTACATTTGACAAGCTAAAGCATGCAAAAGACTTATATCAGCACAGCAAAAAAGAAAGTATTCTGTAAGATACTTACAGAAACAGTTGAGCTGGGTGTATTTGTACCATAGCCAGAAGAAGGGAGAGAAGCCAAAGACCAGCGGCGACCATCAGTCCTGGAAGTTATGAAATGGAGGTTAGTCAAATGAACACTGCAGTATCCTCATGCAGTAACATCTGCTGAAGTATTACTGTGTAAAACTGCATCCCAAAAGCATGATACAAATAGGGTATATAATAAACAGTATACTTCCACAGAGCACCACAGTAAACAAGCATTCACCAAGGATGAATTATTTTTATTGTGGTTTTCTTTATAGTTAAAAATCTGTGAGATGAAACAACTACAAAGAGAATAAACAGCTCCACAGACTTCGTATCTAATACAAACAGAAATGAACAAGAAGCTCACAACTTTTAAGTCCATTACATGAAAATTAATGAGAAGTAAATTAAAAAATTTGTGAACAAATGCAGACCACCATGCTCTGATCCACAGAATAATCATCACAGTATGATTGAGATAAAAGGGCAGTGCATTCTTCAGTGGCATCAGCAGAGGATATCAGCAAACTAGCAAGCTAATGATGAGGTAAAACCAAGTCTAAATGTTAAATGTTACATACATGAATCAGGAAAAACAAAACCTCATAAAAAATCATGCTCACTCAGAATAAAAAAATAAAATACAGATTATAACCAAAGCCTGATGTATGTTCTTCATTGTCTGAGGTGATCTACACAAAGACAACATTGAACTTCAACATACAAAGTGGCAAACGAAAAACCAAGTGGATTTTTGAGAAGGTAGAATTTACCTGTCATTTCGATGCCCATGACTGCAATATAATTGAATCAAATGTGTTAAAAAAAAAGGCAAAATAATATATAAATAACAAAACAGGCCAAGTTTTTATTAACAAATGGTATTGACAGTGCAGAAAGGAGAACTGAAGAAATTTCAAAAAGTGAAATTCTGAAGAACTGAAGATTAATTGAAGTGCATTTTCAAAGAACTGAAGTCATGTCAAATCAGGAATCTGAAACCTATTGATGCAGAGGTTAAAGAGGTCCCTTCCTTCAAGTTAAAAATCTAAAAAGCCCCTTGCTTCTTTCCAATACATCCACTTATTCATCCACAAACTACAACCAGAAAGCTGAGACTTGGTATACATAAAGTTTAAGAAAAGGAACTACAGTACATTATTAGTACTGAAATTGAAAAGCACATGTGCTAGAGACTCCGAATTACATCAAATACTGAACTCTGGAAAAAACTTCCACCTCTGCCACAATCTTGTTCTTAATTCATTCTTTAACATTCTCTTATTCACCCAGATATGTAAGAGATACCTCCATATGAAAGCACCATTCTAAAAGTAGTTTTCTCTTCATTTGGCTTAGCTGTTCACAACTGAAAGAATTTAGGCAGTGTTTAAAAATGGGTGAGACACATGTATTCTGCATCTGTGAGAAAGAAAGTGTTTCTTAATTGAGTAACTCACAGTGAACACACAAAGCCTGTCAAGGGTGCACATAGTCTACCACAGAAAGTTATCTGGGAAGCAAACATGGGCGAACAGGAGGCATTCATAAGGGATTATGGGAGAAAAGCCCCTACAGCATTTTTGCCTGGACTCTTGATACACCACTTGCTTCTGTCAGTATGGCTTTACTGACTTTCCAGCAGTCTGTCACCTACCCACAGGTTCGTTTTCAATATAAACACAGAACAAAACTGGTTTAAGTACTACTTAGAGCAGAAAACTGCTCTAAGAATTTCTTGAATCCCACTAAAGTGGTGAGATATTTTTCAATCAGAGAAATTTCCTTCAGCTAAATAATCTCTTTAAAGCTCATTACAGGGCTCTAGAGAGATCAAAATGCAAATGAAACACTGGAAAACAAATCCTTTTTTTTATTATTATTAATTCTGAGTTTTAAGGTTTGCAAAAGTATGTTTTAAAATTTCTGTTGATTATGGGTGGGGAAGGAAAACTATCCCGGCTGCTGCATTTCTAAGCAATGCTCGATCTTTCACATCTGCGTTTTCCATTATAATCTATTCCTGGAGCTAACGAACCTTTCTAAAAATACACTCACAAACAAATGTAATCTCTGAAGAGATAATATCTCTGACAAAAGGAAAACTATCAAGAGGAAGTAGATTCAAAAGAAATACTCAACTTTCTTAAGATAATTTAAAAACCAGTATCACAAGCTATTAGAAAGATTGACAAGATCTACTTTTCACAAATTAAATAGATTCAGATTAAAAAATTATGCAAGTTTTCACCACTTCACAGCTTTAATGAAAATAGTTAAGCCATTTCCTTGCACTTCGTTTTGAGAATTTTTGTGTGCTACTTTACTGATCTCCAAAAATAAAGTAACTAAAACTTTACAGGCAAGTTATAGGTCTCTGCAAACCCATCAGTTACATGCCTGACATTGCTTAAGCATTCCAGTTTTGTTTTTTATATATACTCCTGGCTAAACATATGAACTCTGCCGACCTTCACAGACATAAGAGTTGATGAACATATTATTTGCAGTAGGGTGACGATGTGTTAAGTGATGGGGAACCACACTGGCACAAACAGGCAGTCTCCCATGATATGCCATCAACTTTGATTATGGTTCATTTAATAATAATTTACTTCACAGATCACTTCAAATTCACTTTAGATCTTCAAAAATTCTACTAACGTTAATTAATCTTCACAACACTCTTGTGACAATGCTTACTGTCTCAAAGACAGTATAGATACTGAAGCAGATAAATGACAGGTATTCAAGGCATGGTAATGGTATTGCTGTTGTCAGAAAAATCAGGACCTGTATTAAGAGTGATCTTATAAGTAATGCACTTCTTATATAATTAAAAAATAAATAGGAAGAAACCTTCAAAGTAGTTTGACATTTCCCCACATCTCAGTAGGTAATACAATAATGTCTGAATCAAATTCTTTACAACTAAATCATTCATCTATTTTTTTTTAATTCAAAAACATATACTTACATTGCATCACACATTTAGTAGTTTGTTGCCGCTGAGGTTTAAAATGGTTTACATTAATGAGCTAATACTTATTATTCTAAGTGACAAACCTGACAGATGTATTTGCAATCGTCTTTTGTACCTGCACACAACAACATTTCCTTGATGCAAAATGTGTGTTGAATACTACAAACAAGCTCCTTCTTACCTTCGTGCAAAAGAAAAGTGGGCTGAGGCACTGGGAGAGAAATTCCTAGGGCTGTCTTGAGGACTGTTTCCTGTTGGAGAAAATACACAAAAAATTATTTTAGATGGTGGGGTGAAGAGAAGCCATTAAAAATGTTCAGACATATTAATGCATGCATTTACAGTGGGTTAGAAATTAATTTCAGAATTTCTTTTTTCATAGTCTTTCTGAAAATAAATTCTGAAACAGAAGTTTATTTTGACTCAATTTTCATTAATACTGAATTTTAGTGACTGGATTTTGTAACTCATAGAGAACTGTTCATTCAGCATTTTAATTTGAAAATTCTCAAAACAATTTGATAATTAATGTTTAAAGAAACCAGTACATTAGCTTGAAAGAAAAGGTTTTTAATGTGACAAAAAAAAGATTGTTTTTTTAAAATATCATACAAAATAATGAAAGATAGAAAAATCATTATCAAACAAATTTAGACTTCATATACAAAATCTCTACAGCATTTCCACAGGCTTCCTTGCAATTTTTTTTCATTGCTCATTTTTTCTATCTCCAAAACAAACAAGCAGAACTGAACTGAACTTTTTTCCCCCTTAACTGAATTTTGTGAATAGGTTTCAACTTTGGGGTTTGTTACTCCTTCTTAACAGAACACCTCCTGTGGACCAACATAAGTGCAGAAAGGCAGCAGCTGCTGAGTGCTGCTACTGCAACTTCCACCCCTCAGCCCATACATTTAGAGGGGAAACTGCATTCCTTCCTTTAGAAGGAATAAAAATTACCTCTAAAATAGCCCCAAAAACCTACAAAATAACCCCCCAAACACACACAAAAAGCCTAAACACCAAATAAAAAGAATAAACAACCCCTCTCCAAACAAGCTAAAAGGATCCAATTTAAAGTAGTAGTGGCATACAACTAACAATCAATCTTTGCTTAAACTTTTCTTTAAAATTACTGTAGCAGCAATACAAGAAGATAGAAAAAAAGTAATGCATTTGTTGTAACATTTTATTTGGACATAAGTGAGACTGTAACAATAGCAACCGATAAAAACAAACAAACAAAAACAGATCCTATGTAGCCAGTTAGAAACAACATTTTTGAGGAGAATTTTTTAATTTTTGAGGGGAAAATTATTACCTATGCATGAAAAGGCTAGCACAAAAAATTGAGTCCTTAAAGGGCTTCCAGTGGCCTTGACTGTTATTCAAATGTTCGAATGAACATTGCATTTATCACAGTGATGCCCACAACAGATTGCATTAATTCTATATGGGAAAGCATAATCATCAAGTGATTAGGTAGCAAACACAGCTATCAACACACATCCCCACACTACCCCCCCTCCTTTTTTGTCTAGAAGCAGATGCAAGATGTTTTTTGAGCTGTGCTGAGCTGCTTCTGCAGCTGCTCTTTGCACAGCCTCAAGAGACATAGATTCCCCTCTCACTGGCCAATACCCCCAAGTTTTTTTTGCCCATTAATCTATCATGGCAGAATTATGCCCTTCCTACATTCTCTGCATCCCCTCAAGACCCCAGCTTCTTCATTACCCTTCAGACACTCCTGAGGGCCTCAATAATTTCAAGGTGGCAAGGATTTTCATTCTCTGAATGGGCTGGAGCAGAGGGAATCTGAAGCCCATCTTTACTTGGGGACTAAAAAAAAAATGTATTCTTACCGTGCATCAACAGTAACACCAAATTACTGAGAGTAACAGTTAATTCAATTTAACAGCTAACTGGATTTCTTTTTCTTCTACCAGAAATTATTTAACAAAGATACGCTACGAAAAACAATGTAACACTGTGCAGATAAAATACAGTCACAACTGCTGCACTAGAAAAAAACCAGCTGTAATCTGTGTTGTGGCTTAGATAAGTAAAAGACAAAGAAGCCACCTTGAACTCTGGCAGAAGACCACAGAATAAGCCTTAACATAGTGAGACAAACAGCTTTTGACAGGCAACAGTTTTACATATCACAATATGTGGCTTTGTAAACCAATTCCTTCTTTTTTTCGCTAGCTGAAGTTATATATGGATATAAACATATTTTTAACACACATCAAGGACAAACCATACTGTCCATGAGTTAAAATATACACAAAAACTTCATAATGAAGAAAGATATGATTAAATAATGAAGCAATTTTATAGCTATCGGTGTGGATTTGGATTTGTGGAGTCACAGTGCTTCAAACTCTGTTGCTAAAATCAACATAGATCACTTCCTTACAGACAAAACCTTAAGAAATCAAAGTCTTACTCAGGAAGAACATCAGATCCTGTTATTAGGAAAATCAAGTCATAAGCATTATTTTCAATAGCAAATCAGCTTTTAAAATAACAAGACTGATGACGCCATACACATAATACCTGGATACTAAATCCTGAAGGTTTATCTGGAAGTTGTAAGAACTCAGACAAACCTAGAAACAAACAATGAGAATACAAACCCCTAATGACTGGAGAAACAGCTAGTGCTATTACAGGTTTAAGGTGTAGTATTCCAGAGGAGCAAGACAGGTTGGAAGCAGAGTCCTACATGGGATTCACCCACCCATCTGCAAGTCACTACCTGGAAAACTTTCCAATAAAACCCAGTGCCAGTCACCTTGCTGTCCATATGTGCAGGGCTTGCTGATGAGTCAAAGCCTGATGTTATCTGAAATCTGCTTGTATTGTATGTGTTAGTCCTATAGTATCTCTATGTGACTGAGATTACTGCCCAATTACTGTCTGATGCAGTAAACTGGACTGGTGGCCAGACATTAGATAATTAACTCCAGCATCCTCTGGGAGACACAATGAATAGGCAATCAATGTACCAAAACAATACTCTGCTTCATAACAACACACAGTGTGACTCATTTTGCAAGCACCTATTGTTAAGAAAACTGTATCAAGACAATTAAACTGTGATTGTTTTGCAAGTAGCTTCAAGAAATCCTATGTCTTTGCCACTGAGGAAAGATGTTCCAAATCTTTTAAAAAAAGCATTTTATAGCCACTCTTTACTATTAATGTATTTTTTATAGCTGTGTACCTGCAAAACAGTTTCAGATGTAATGACTTTCTGTTAGTACACAGGGAATACCAGATTAATGATAACTGTTATCCCAAATTCCTGGTGGATCAAAGACTAATCCAGTTCATTTTTTTTAAATGTACCACAATACATCAGTGCCCCATTAATACAACAATACAACAAATATCAGTTTACATGGTGGTGAACCCTGACTGTGAACTGCGTAATACACAAGACATCATACACCTGCAGTTACAGTCTGACTTTCTTACCATAACAAACAGCATCAGTCAGCAGAAATACACCAGGGTAGTAGAATCATTCTGAATACTTCTGCAGGTGCTTTCCAAAAACTGAGGAGCTCAGGCCATTATTTTAATGTGAGAAGCTCAGGCTATTTAAAAATCTGGATTAACTATACCTGAAACTAGCAAAAAACTTGCCTCAGCTATGGCAAGGAAGGTCACTATGATCCTTAAATCCATCTGCAAGAAAGTTCTACATGTTCCAACCACTACTTAAATACTGAGAGTGCTATTTTTACAGGATTTAATTTATATCTGCATGTAACTTACCACTTAGATTTTCTTCTCCTGTCCTTAAACTAGTAGATGACGTTTTGAAATTTACATAACCATTTACTGCACCCAAAAGAAAGATTAAATAAAAACTTTTGTTTTAGTAAATCTATTTTTGTAATTCTACATGTAACAGTAGTCAGAGTAATTGATATACTGTATTATTTTCCTTTTAGTTGTCTTTCAAAATCTGACATTCAGAACCCTGATTTATATCCCAGCTTTTAGCATTTCCATACTTCAACACACTACAGGGCCTCATTGATTTACAAGCATAGTCTTTCTTTCCCTTAAAATATATGGTGCAAACAGCTTTGTTGATTACTATGCTTCAGTGTTGCTAACTAAAGTACACCTCTCAAACAGAATAATCTGATGCAAGCAGTGAGCCCTGACATAGTGAGTGCAGAGTGTGAACAGCCAGCACTCTACTGATGTTCATCTAAAAGCCTGAAAAATCCTAGAAATAGGATTACAGTGGACATAAAACCTTCTTGAACTTTAATTTTGCTTTAGGGAATTGCATCATGTAATCCTATTGTGAAAGACTGATGTCTGGAGGCATTTTGGGATGCATGTGTGCTGAGGAAAGGGGCAGGTCAGACCTTACCCTGACAAGGCAGTGCCCTGCCCCCTTAGAGCCTGTATCCCAGCCCAACAGAGATGCCACTCCTTGGCACAGTGGAGGCAGTGTCTCCCTGGAGCCCCTAACCCAGCTCCTGAATGGCCCAGTGACCGCAAATCCCACCTGGAAGGGCCCAGGAAGGCCAGGGTATTTAAGGCTCAATACGAGGCCACTGCATTGTCTAAGAGACCCTACCTCCTTGGGGAAGTTCTGCCTGAACACTGCTGGAACCAAGGGATTGGTTACTGTATGTGAGCTCTTCTGTATCTTTTCTGTCTTTTCCCTCCTTCTCCTTCTTCTAATTACCTATTCTTAGAATTTCTGAGTAACATAATCAATCACACTTAGCGTTTGCTAAGTTCAATGGGTCAAGTCAACACTCTGAGAAGTGTTCTGTGCTGACTGAATGTTGCGCTAAACCTGCTGCCCAAGTTCTTTGATATTCTAAAGTTGTCAGTGAAGTTGTTTTTGTTGTTTTGACCTCTTAAGAATATCTTGTCAGTATTTCTCCTGTGCATACTACTCAGGGTATATGAACAACTGTAAGTAATTTTAAAACTTCATTGAGCAAGCTGCTTGGGGCCTTATACTTGTTTATCCGATCTCATAGAGAAAGTTAGGTTTGTCCCTGCCATACTTGGGTGGACAATTCTTTAAGACCCCTCATGTTCCAGTATATGACCAATGTTTTTCTCTTCCTACTCTATGAAGGGTGGGGGGGAAAAAGGCAACTCTGACTGGTTTAGATGAGAATACCATCTTCCAGTCTTCTGTTACTACAGAAAGCAAGTAATATCTTTCAGTCTTATACAAGAAATCTCCCACACTCTATCCCATCAGCCCTTCTCCCCACATAATCTCACATGAATAAGTATGACAATAAATGTATGCAGTATTGCAGATGAAATCTAACCAGGGCACTGTACAGTGGCATGATATCTTTCCAAATTAAAATGAAAATTACTTCCTTTATACATCTGCTGAGATTTCATTTTCAAAGCTGCACTAGACTGGTTCTTGCAAACATCATCTTATCCATAAAATGCAGTCAGATCCTAAACTAAACTCCTTATAATAGGAGTCCTTATAATAGTTCACAGTTTATCATAGACATTTCTGTTACAGGTCCTCCAGTACAAAATGTGACATATTGCAATTTCATACTTTTTTATTCCAGTCATGCACTCACTTCAACATAGTTCTCCAATGCTATTTCATACTGGATGCCTTCCAAATTTGTAGAAGCTACAGTAATTTTATGCCAGTGCCACTTATAAGAATAATACAATGTTTGGCCACAAAAACAAAACCTGATGACTTGACTGATAACCTCTATTCCCACTTTATAATATTCCTCATTTTAGCACAAGCCTCTTTATACCCTTAAACAATTTCCTACTATCTTACAATTCTTGTCCTAGTCATCTCAGTAACACCACATTCTTAAAATACAGACAAATAAAATTTACGGCATTGCTCCTAAGAGCTAAATCTCGCTCCTTCAGCAGACACAATTACGAAGAATCACATATGACTATTATCCTTAGGGGTTAGTATCACCCACATGAAGAAGCTCCCGTGACTTCTGAGGTTTGGACACCTGAATGCCCTGACTTGCTGAGATTATAATCATTCACTTTGCAGGCTGGGTGGTGCAGATGACCTGCCTACACAGCATCAGACAGTCAGGTAGAAAAGCCCATTAATGACATAGGCACCAGGTACTATCCAAGCTAATGCTGCAACAAAGTTTCCCATAATTCTCTATTTATTCGACAGCTCATGGAAAATTGAGAAGTACTTTTCAGCAGGTTTAACATCCTTCAGCCCGAATACTAAAGGTTAAGAATGACCAGACCACTAACTAAGACAGTTGCTAATGAGCCTAAAGATATTACCTGGCATGTTTTCTATTTCTGCAAGAAATAGAAACACTTTATGTAGTAAAAGCTGATACTGTGTGATCTTTACAGGTATGCATAAGGCATGCAAGAAACTTCAGCTGCAAACTAAAGTCTGACTTTAGTTTAGACAGAAATTATCTCTGCAAGCAGCTACAGGTCCTGCATAAAGGAAAATGGACTTGCATATATTGTATAAGCAATTAACATACATAACAGAGATATATATTATTGGCTGTACACACTGGTTTTTTTTGTACCCCATTTATTATCCTCAGTCTCAGACCTTATACCTCCCTGTGTGCTCTCCCAGTCCTTGGACTACTTAATCCTCTAATAACTCTTCAGTGTAGCCCAGGAGCTTTTATAATCACTGTTGCTTACAAACAAATCTGTCCCTTCCCTGACAGGTGCCACTCATGCACTACTTGCACTGTGCACAATCTACTTACTTCGTAAATGTGGTGTCGTCTCACTACCAACTGATATGAACCTGAGCATGACTGGGATGGTATGGCTAACAGTTAAAAAAATCCATGTAAGTATTCAGTGTTTGTCCAAATCAGCTTGCATCTGTAAAGATTAACAACAAACTCCCTTGTAGGAAAAATCTTCTATTATCTCTAGAGTAAACAATGAAAACTGTAGGGGGAGAGTGGGGGGATAATTTGCCTGAGATCTCTATATTAGACTTTCTCATATGGGGCAATTACTATTACCCTAAACTTGGGCTACTAGCCCTTCTCAAAGAACATCCATCTAAACTACAGAATAGCTGATACCTCCAGTTCAGACTGCATCTGGATGAAAAACAGGACTACCAGGAAGAACATAGGTAAAAAATGCACTTGAAGAACTATGCTTACATTCAACATGCTCATCCTCTAAAACAGAGCAATCCTATTCACATCCAATCTAACTCAAACCCAGTTTATTATTAAATAATAGCTACCTGAGCTCTTCAGCAGACCTGAATTAATGGTACATTGCTTCCAAAGGTGCAGCCAGATCTCTAAATGATTGGTCTGCAGATACCAAAGATGAAAATATTTTTGAGCAAAGTCGCAGGTACTGGCAGGAGCACTCTAAGATAGCTCCACCTTGAGATTCTGCAACACACCTTCACTCACTTTGCTACATTTGACATAGAGGACTCGGTACTTTTCTGTCCTCAGACATGGGGGACCTTTGGGGGAAAAAAATCCAAGTAGCTTAAACTAGTGGTCCAAATAAAATAATTTCAAGTATGCCATGCAGAGATAACCGAGTATGTAGTCGGCTTGCTCACAACAAGCTATGAATTAACGTTGAAGGGAAAAGGTTGTTAGGGAATCGAAGGGTGTTCTCACATAGAATGCAAAGACTCCCTTCAGATGCCTCTGGGGCAATGAATTCCCAAGCAATACCAACCATCTCATTAGGACTATACACAAAGCTAAGGTTAACACTAAGACTATTGAGAGGACAACTAAAAGAAATTGATCCTGGGTGGATTTTCAAGAGTGCGACAATGTTGAATCTACTCAACTTGAATAATCTAGAATAAAGGGCATGCTGATTTTGGCTGGGTTAGAATTTTCTTCACTGGTTCAGTGCTGTGTTTTGGATCCAGAATGAGAGTAATGCTGGTAGCACGCTGATGTTTCAGCTGCTGCTGAGCAGCGCTGACCCTCAGCCAAGGACCTTCAGCATCCCATTCCCTGTCAGTGACCACGTGCACGAGACACTGCGAGGCAGCATGGCCGGGACAGCTGATCTGAACAGGCCCAAGGAATGTTCCACACCACAGAACACTGTGTGCAGGATGCAAACTGCAGGGAGCTGGCCAGGAGGGGCTGACTGCTGCGGGGGGCTGGGCATTGGTCAGCAGCTGGTCAACAACTGTATTGTGCATCACTTGTTTCTCTGGGGTATGATACACCACTCTCTCCTTTTCATTACAGTTGTTATTGTTGTTACTATTATCTTCAGTAGTAATATTGTATTTTTTTGTTTCATTTCAATTACTAAACTGTTCTAATCTCAACTCATGAGTTTTACTTTTAATTTTTTTCTACTTTTTCTACCTGCTGTAGGGGGATGAGTGGGCGAGCAGCTGCATGGTACTTAGTTATTGCAGGTTTTTATCCCTTTGTTGTGCTATAACCCCAGTGGGCAACTAAGATGGTACAATCATTAAGAACCTAGTCCACTTAAGTAAGAGCAATGATCGGAACTCTTTTTAGTAAGAGCAACAGCAGGGTCTTCCCAGAGATGGACGGAGCACCTGAGAGTAGAAAGTACAGGAATGGGATCCAGTAGAAGAAAAAGCCTATCATGCAATGTGACAAAGTTAAAGATTTCTAGGACAGGTGATACTAAAATAGTCTTCAATGCCTAAAGTTCCTGGCTTTCTCATTAGTTAGACTGAGTCCCTTAAAAGACAGATGAAAGAATCAGCATTCTTTTAACAAGCCAGTGACAAGAAATTGTGCAATGGTCTCACAAAGTTAAATCAGATGTTAGCATCCATGCAAGCTGATCCTCAGCCTGCATTCACTGCATTCATGCAGATTGCATGAATGAAACAGAACTCTAAAAATACACAAGAAAAACTTCTCTAGAGCATGTGCTCTCCAATGTCCTTCACATTCTGCATAATCTCACTTGAACATATTTGTCAAAAACTCATGTTATTACCACACTTTAGCCAAGAACAGTCTGATGAATAAACCTGTCTTCATTAAATGCAAGCACTGATACTTTGCTGCACATTCAGCTTGCTACATGCTCCTCGAGGTCTGGAAACTTGTCTGTTTGCCTCTCCCTCTTCTATTGTTTCCTATTCCAACAGCACACATTAATAAGAAATATATGAAGGTTTTTCAGAGGATCATCTTCAGTCCCTCTGAAACTTAAATCTTGAGGTACATTCTCCAGGCGGGTGATCTGGCTGTAAAGCAGCAGACTGCAAAGTAAAAACTTCCAATGTAAAGAACTTTTCTAAGAGACTCTCAGATTCAAAAAAGACCCTAAAATCATCTATAGCTGGGCAGGAGATATACCAGGCTCTCTCAGTGGAGTCAAGGAATACTCTCTGACTTGGAATAATTCCTCTCAGCCAAGGAAGGCCAAGAAGAATTAACCCGGCAAGCTGTACAGCACACACAGTCTCTTGTAACATCCCTCTATGACATTTCACAAGGAAAGAGGCCTTCAGTCCAGACCACCACAGAGAGAAGGAAGGCAATTTCAGTGTGCAGAAGCTAAGGCAGTTTAACACCTGGCAGCTCTGACAACACAGAAATAACAGGATCACTATAAATCCAACCTCTCAAGTCTGACATTCTCACAGATTTATAGACATTAAACACTTGAAACACTCCTACTGCCTATGTAGAGGAAAGTTTTTAATTTACTAAATTTGCATATTTTTTTGTCTGGATTAGGATGACAGTCACAGGGATTTGATGTACAGACTTGTCTAGGTACATTAGCCAGCTGAGGTAAGAGCCAATAGTTGCATTTACAGAAGCAAGTTAATAAAAGAGCTGGCCATGAACATGCAAATATTCATCTCATATATGTGATGAGATTTATGATGAGTTTACTAGTGATGCTCAAGTGTCTTAACACACACGCCTTCAGAAGTATCCGAGTAAGAGAACCTACTGTATCCTGTGTAATGGAGAAGTTGTCATATTTCTGTAATACATTTTTGAATAAAGAGTACATACTGATGAGTTTATGGAAGAGAACTGCTTACACTTGATCTTTTTATGTGTAGAACTGGTTTTCAACCTTCATCATTTGCCAATAGCTGTGACATCAGCAATATTATTTCTCCTTTACTGTTTGAGAAATCATTTCAAAAGCTGAAGCAACCTTTTATCAAATACTCAACCTACATCCAAATCCCAGGTAACACATGCAGTCTATACTTCAGAGTTCATCAGGCATCATTGGTCCAAGGTTTCCTTTTTCAAAGGAATGGCAGTGCCATTTACAGCAGTAGACATGCTAGAGCAAACATTGTTACTGCTTTCCTCAAGTCAGCACAGCAAAACCAAGGACACTTTTTATGATGACCACAATCTCCTCCCCAAATGGAAATTTCTGTATTTGGGAGACCCAAAATGGCATTCCAAACATTCCAAAATTTAATTTTTCATTTTCAAAACAGTCTGCACCATGTTTCACTTTGTTTGTTTTAAATGCTCTACTGCCTTGAGCTCTTTACAAATTTTCATGTTGCTTGGATTCCTACTTGTGACAGCTGCTTCTGAGAGCGGAAATCACCACCGTATTTTAACAATTCCACAAGAAAACTGGAGATGCCTTAATATACTTCTAAAATTCATGTGAAGTTCTGCACCTTCTTGTTTAGCATCTCCCTGCAAGCAGTTCTCCAGAGTATTCAGTCATTGATTATAGAAGGATTAGTGTGGTGCTTTCATTTCGGCCTGTAGCTACAGCCAATGCACCCTCAAAAATAAGAAGATAATAAACCTTTGTGGAAATGTGAGGTGATATGCTAAAAAAGTTACTTTCAAAAATTAAGGCAATTATTACAAATAAAGTATTTATTTATGTACATTCATTCAAGCCTTAAGTGTTTCAGATGTTTCAGAAGAAAAACAAAATTATCAGCAATTTATTGTCATGCAAAGTGAAGAACAGCAATTACCAGCGAAGTGCCTGACACTATAAATCATTGGGAGCTGAAGTTCCAGAAACAGAATGTAATACAGACTCCACTACCTTCATCACAGGTGCAAGCTATAGGAAGGGCAATGGTAGCAGGGAGAGAGAAAATCTACCAGAATGCAAGGTGGAGAAATACAAATAGCTACATGATATTTTTGGACTGCTCCTGATCATAACACAGGATTATGGATCTAAATGTAAAACAGAAATTCAGATGGGATGAAATCCAACTTTTTTCTATTACAAACAGTGAAAAGAACAGTAGAGTGTGTTTTCCTTCAGTTATAGAGACACTGTAAGAATTTCAGAATAGCAGTAGTAGCAGAATTTTAAAATCACCTGTATGAGCTGAGAGTGGCGAATGAGGCCGAGGCAGAGCTGGAGACTGGCTACTGCCCATCAAACTCTTCCTGTTACTTGTTCTACAGCTGTGGACAAAAAGAGAGGAGAGAAGACATTAGCATCAGAAATACAGTATGTACCACATACGGATGCTTTGAGATTCTGCTACTGAGTTCCTTGACTTCCCAGTTTCCTATTATAAATCAGAGCTATTGTTGTTTTTGTAGGCATGTCCAGGAAGTCTATGATCATAACAGATAATGGCAAAACCTGAAGTTTTCAAAGAAAATACACCATGGATACTTTTCAAGCTTGCATGTTTGCTGTTCTGTGCAATGACCAGAATTTCCCTGCAGAGTAGTTAACAAAATGTTCTTCTCTGACTACAGCTTATTTCTCTGCCATACACTTTTACAAAATATAAAAATAAATATAATGTGAAACATAATCTCAGGTTTACAATCACCATTCAACAACTAAAACTATTTCTATTTCATTAACTGTAGCTTGAAATCACATGCCAGAGAGAGCAAGAATTATCAATCTGAGAATGCTACAATAATTATCTATCTAATTATTGAGATAAATTTCACATCTGTGCCTTTTGTCAATGGAACAGATTATAACTAAGAAGATAAATGCATTTTTTACTCATACATTTTTCATCTGCAAAGCCACTAATTTCCCATACCACAAGATCATTAAACAAGATAAGAAGTAAATTAACACATCGATTAAACTTGAGAAGGAAGTATTTTTCTTAAACACATAATACAGTTTTTATATATTAGTTGGCAGATGTAGTTTTCTTCTTCCCTCATTCTACTATAAAGAATATTCTCATAAACATAAGTCCCCAACACTCCAAACATTAATGCAGAAGGAAAATATTATTCCTGAACTGAGAGATCTTAGCTGTTTATAAACTGAAGTGTATATGCTAATGTTTACAGCACTACAATCAGAACTTTTCTGTAAAGGTTTAGAAAAATTCCAAACTATTAAAATGGGGAAAGTTTATCCACAAAATCATTTAATTATCAAAGCAGACTGCAAGAGAAGCAGATTCAGATCTTACTTTTAGACATCTCAAAAAATGAATTTTGTAACATTATGATGGCCTCTCATTATGTAGCAGCCAGAAAGTAAGACTAATTAGTCTTGCTATCGTTATATTGAATAAAGCGCAAAAGAATGGATGGAGTTTAATAGCATAAAGAAAAACAGACGCAGAAGTACTCCAAAGTAATACAGAAGACAAGGAAAATAAAGAAAAAAAAAGGAAAAGTTGAGTATGAAATCAGTACAGATGGTATCTTCAAAATGCAAAAGAAGTCAAACACTAAGACCACTCTCCCCTTCAAACTGCTTTTTGAAACAGCAAGAGTGCCACTTGCAAATCTCTAACAGGTTAATACAAAATCCATTCGCACACTGCACAAAGTTTTGCCACATTACCTAATTACTACAGTAATTTAACCTATAAGTGCATAAATACTGTAGATCTATTTAAGAAAAGAATGTACAAAATTATTTCAAGTTTCATATGTGGAGTACGGGAAAAGTCAAAATTTATTTAAAACATACACTGACATTTTTAAGCCAAACAAAAAGCAAAAACTTTTTAAATGTGGAATTATAAACATGTTTTTAGTAATCTGTCTAGATTAATTTCTACCTTTCCAAAATCTGAGCAAATATTTGATATTCCATTAGACAACGAAGTCTTAATTGTTTGCCCCCTTCTCTAAATTTTGTCCAGGTAAAATCATTGAATTCCTCTCTTATCAAAGAATGGTCCAAATTTTGCTTCTGGCTTCATGCAATGTCACTATACTTTTGCTAACTTTTCTCCCTTTTTTTGCTACTCTTGTTTTAAAAGCTTGATTAACTGTTTCTTTGCAGTTCTCCAATCTAAAATTGCACCTAGGAAAAATTTCTGGTACTCATTAGGCAATCATTAAAAGACACACAGATTGCATCTATCCATGATGATGTGATGGTATCACCAACACCTGTGATGTGGGCTGGGGCTCAGAGGACCCATGATGTGACCCGAAAGTAAGTTTTTAATGGCTGAAGTCTGAGATTTAAAGAACCACCACAAATTCTGGCAAAAGAAAGTAATACATTTAAAGCACAAAATTTTTAGATACCCTTCACAGGTTTTACTACTATGATTCCTTGCACTTACTTGTCACTTGCCCTTACTTTTAGAAATTGAGACTTCTGTTACTCTTGCCAGAATCTCCTATGTAAATAAACAAATGCCTTGTATTTACTTCTACATTAATATCCAAACTTTACATTTCTCAGTTGAATGTGCAATGTCTTTCACAAATCATTATCAAAAACACCTAATTAAACTTATCTTTGGGTTTTGGGTGTTTTTTTTTTTTGGAGGTTGTGTATTTTTAATACTCTGGAGAGTATGATGGCATTACTTTCAATATCAAGATTGATATTACACAATGAGAAATCTTTCCCCCCTGCTGCCATTTCAAAACATGTTTGCTACTTGCTCAGATGTAGCTGCAGAGATAATTTATCTTCCATCATACTCAAATGAAATATTCTATTAAGAAATAAAAAATAAAATATATTAAGTTCTCCTCTATTTGCCTTACTAGTAAGGTAAGATGCAACTCACTGCATGGAAGGACAAATCTATCCTACAGCACTCACTGTAAGCTCTGTTCTTCAATTGTGCTTCACAAAGATTTTGAAACAATGTAATCCATCCTGTATAATCCGTGAAACACAATTCCTACCCCAAAATAATGCTACTATAATAGAGGCATTTTGTGGATGAAAAGAAAATATACTTCAGGGAACCTTGAAACATGATCTAAGCTGCCAGAACTCCACAAATACAGGGAAGCAAGGCGGCACAAAGAAGTATCAATGCATTACTTACTGAACTGTGTGTAGCCTTGAAACAGCAATCTTCCTTATACAAAAGAATCTCAGAAGTTAAAACCATTTTAAGACAAAATTGTGTTTTTTTTAGATCTCTGAACACATCAAGTAACTTTCCCCTTCTATTGTTTTCATAAAACTATTCTTCTCCCATTCAAATCTGACAAGATAAACCGATTGATAAGAGGCAGCCCTGAAAGAAACCTTCTTTGTCTGAAGTAAAGTTACAGCCATGCAGGAACACTCTACAGGGACTGTAACTTAGGAAATATAAACCGTGGTAAACCTCAGAGCACTAACCCCCAAAATGCAATTCTCTAAGCCTTGAATTTCATGCTGTGATCAGGTTGCATGCCAAGAAGAGACAAATAAGCTAGGAAGCTGGTAAGATGCAAAGCTTAGAATATTCTTTTTTTAAAAAAGAAGACCTTTTTGCAAGATGAAAAAGAACAGAAGAGAACACAGAAACAAAAATTAGTCACATTTAGCAATAACTAAACTTTGGGGAGTGCAGAAAACTTGAACAGAACAGAAAGTTTGTATCTGTTGCCCTTTGCCGCCTTCTCTGTCCCCACAAGTATCCTTCTGGACTTTATTCCTCCTAGATGACTACCTATTTGGAAGTCATTAACCTTACACTGTATCAGCAGTACCCTAGACAAATGGCACTACTACTTATCTTAGAATCCAATTCATAATTTTGTATTTGTTTCTCAAATCTTCCCCCCCACACACAGGTTCTGTCATACCTCCTGCTCTCTGTCACTGACACTCCTGCCCACTCACTCTTCTCATCCCCATCCTGACTTCTCACCATGTCTCACTGTGGGGGAATTCTTCCTTCACCTTAGCTCCAGTATCATTCCCAATGCACTAACTCCAAGTCACTTCTCCAACTGCTACAGACAACGTTTCTGATGAGAAGCACTCATGATAAAACAAATAGAAGACACTACATAGAAAGCGCTTTTGCTAAACTTCTATTGTAACAAAGCCAGGGTGAACAGCAGCTGCTGAAAGATGCAATCCAGTTGCATCAAGCTTGATTACTTTGCTCCTTAAAAAGCCACAATTCCTCCCATTATCAGGCAAAAGCTATTTGGGTAGAAATGAGGGGAACAGACTGAAATCAGCAAAACACAAGACTCAAGTAAGAATATGGTTGTTAAAAGAGAGTTACATTCCACGATCTCTTAGAAACACTAAACAGAATAAAAAGCTGAAGCAGAAATGCAGTGCTTCTGGACAGACAGTACTTCATCAAGAGCTGAAATTCAGGTTTCGGGTACAGTAAGCAAGAAATGGCAATAGTTGTGACAGATATGCACTGAAATGGAAATTTCTTCCTCTGAATGAGGGCTAAAAGATGAAAAAATTACTATCAGTGAAGGTTAATAACTTTTATTTATTAAAAAAAAAAGTAGGGAAAGCTGGCTATTTTGTTAGAGCCAGGTTTGCCAAGCTTTTCATGGGATATATGGCAGCAGCCTTTATAATTTCTAATTATTTCATTTCACCATCCTCAATTATTAATATTCATGCTTGTAATGAACATGTATTTGAGGTATAAGCTATTATAACAGTTCACTACTTCTCACAGGCTATGTTGAGCACAGCACTACTCCACACCATCTTAATTCTGGTATTAGTGTAATATATAGCAGTTTAGCTGGAGGCCAAGATTAGAAGGGGATTTCTCCCATTCTAAGCAGAGGCTGCAAATAAATTTTCAGTTGCCAATACAAGCACAAAGAAATTAAGTTACTGCCATTCCCAGAATGTGAAGCCTAACCAGGTACACATGAGACACTAATAATGCAAGACCAGCCTTCCTATAAAGGCTCCAGGGATAGAAAAAGGGGTTATAATTTCTCTGATGTTAAAACTGCATGGTTGAAAACTACCCCAGCAGGAACATGCTGTCCCTAGCAAGACTTCAGATGCTGTGAACTTGGTTATACAGGAAAGTTAAATTTAAGTTCTATTTCAGTTATATTTAACTTTCTGTGAAGGTAGCCAAGGTATCTAGTGACCATAGTTATTATCTTCAGCAACATTAAAACTGAAGAGTCATTGAACAGTGCATCCTGCACTTACAAAAACCCAGAACATTTGAACTGAGGAATTTAGTTTGTCTTGGCTATTTTGTCTGGTTGGTTTGGTTTACTTTGCTTTTAAAGAAGCAGCCTTCTGCATTAAAAAGCAGTTCACTGAGTACCTCTAAGAGCTTCAGAACCCAGATAAGCGCAGTGGGAAAATAACTGGAATAAATGCAAAAACCAGCTGCCTTGAACACATGACACACATTGATACTGCAAGCAGCTTCCTTGTCGAAAGTAACCTTGAAGCTTGTGTTTGATGAAGCATCTCCAGACCTAGAAAGTCAAAGTAACACACAGCCCGCACTTAGCACCAGTTCACAAATAGATTGCTTTATGCAAGGAAACAAACTGGCCGAGAACCTTCCTCACTGAATACTGCAGAATTAGAGTTACACTGGGACAATCAAGAGACTCCATCCAGAGATAAGGATTGCTACCTTTTTCTAACTTACAGCTAATTAAGGCTAAAGAGTAAGGAAGCAAAGGTTTCCACTTTTGAGAGGTATTTCCTACCGCTCTGATTAAAAATTTCAAGGTGATACAATAACTGGGAGAAGTGTGCAAACCATCTGAATGCAAGCAAAATATAGCATCAATAACACACTGAACTTTCATTTTAGTCTTTTAAAGGCTGTTAGTATTTCACATTCATATCAATTTATTACCTTGCAGTATTTTCTGATATATTTACCTAGACCGTATGTCTGCATATACGCTCTCCAAATTTGGTATGTGTACATAGATGTGTATATATGCATATACAGACACACATTCATATTTGCATAAAATGTATGCATATATGACAAATATATATCTGTCTTACATCCTACCTTTACAATATTGCAGGTGCAGTCAAACATTCTATTTCCTATATATACTCTCTATGTGAAGAATTATTCTATATCACTCTGTAATGTGCTGGGGAAAATAAGCTATTGGGATTTAAATTTTAAGTGTTATAATGGAGGGAGGAGGGAGGGATTCAGATTTTCCTCTTTTCTATGTGAGGTTTAGTCAACTAAATTAAGGTGAGTTTTAGTCTAAAGAAATGAGAGTGCTGTCAAAACATAATGAAAACAGCACACCAAGATGCAGCTGCCTGCAGCCCTAGTTTGGTGGTCTGTCTTGAGCCTTTGCAACACTACACTGACTCCTTTAGCTTTGGCTACTGGCCAGATAAACATGGGCAGTAAGCTCAAGGTCCTCTCTAAATTCTGAAAAATGTGCCTGCAACACCCTTCTCCCCACCATTAATACCAATCACCAGCATGCCACAATGCCATCAGAACTTCACCTTTCCTCAATCATACAAAAGAAGAGATGTTGTTCTTTTTCTTCATATTTCTAAAGAAGAAAAATTTACACGGAAAATAAAACGTAAAATGCAATCAACTAGATCTATGATCACCCTTTTCATAAACTGCCTAAAGGATTCAAATGCATGCAAGACACCATCACTGCAAAAACAGACACCAGGAAAAATCACAGAATTGTAAAAATATCTGCCAAATCTCTAGTGACCAGATCTGAGGGAGACTGACACAAAGACTTCTAACACTGAGAAGGGCTTCTCAATCTCCTTTAAACTAGAGTCTTACAGTACAACTAACAAGGTCATTATGCCTTCTCAACTGAACTTGCTAGTTGGGTATGTTCAGTGTCTTCAGCCTCACTGACTGCTCTTACTTTTACTCTAGTCAATTTTGATCCATAATTTTTCCTCTTCTCACAAAGGAGAATAATCAGTAGTTACAAGAAATCTGAAATTCTTCTACAGATTTCAAATTACATACTTCTATCTGTCCTGAATCTTTCTAAAGAAACTGATTCACATTTAACTCACATAATTAAATATTCATCTCTACAGTAACAAAAAAAGAGTATTAAGCTAACTACTAACTCCATAGTTGTACAATATTCATAAAATAGCTGCACAAAACTTAAAGTATGTACTTCAACACAACTGAGTATGCAGAGGAGTACATACAAAAAGAATGCTCAGGATCACAAACCACTGGGCCACTGAACAATTCTGCTTTATTATACCCAAAATTACGCTTTTGCATCTTCACATCATACAACCCATTGAGAACATGATTATGAGGATTATTTAAATCCCACTGTTTCTTGAACTTATAGTTTATTTTGTATTCTGACAAGGGAAATAAACCAAGTTACTAGGTGTCTCCTACCATACTGAGAAATTTAACTAAATTCCTTGATACAAAAATATTATTAATTCAAAACAGAAGGGTATCAGGAAGCGAGCACCAGATGTAGAGGAAAAACATGCAGGGCTGGCCTAAATTACTGCTAAGTATGATTATCTGCATGCTAAGTAATTCAGAAAATGCAAAAAAAAAACCCAAACAAAACAAAACAAACCAACAAAAACCAGAAAAAAACCCCAAAAACCACCAAAAACAAAACAACACCCAAATCAAACAAAGAAACACAAAAAAGGCCTAACTGAAAAAAAAGCCAAAATCAGTAGCCACAATGAAGGGTTTAAAATATATAAAAAGCCTTATCTTAAAAAAAAAAGTCATACATCACACTTATTAAGATTACAGCATCACTGGTTTGGAGGCATTAACCAAATGAAGTAGCACCTTGACTTGCATAGTAGATAATACTGCAGAAACTTCTCATTAGACAGGAAATACCTTTTTACCAGAGGGCTCGCCTGTCAAGGCTACAGACAGGAGGTTCAAAAAAGAGGCCTCCTTCTGCTTTTGGGCCATCCTCTACAGTTTACATTAACCCTTATCATTCCATATTCTAACTACAACATCCTGGTGTATCTCTTGTGCTGAGAATGCAGCCAGACATTTCTACCAAGTTAGAAAGGCTGGGGCAGGATGTTTCTCACTCTGACCCACTGCTGGTTGTTAACAGCTTGGGAGAAACTGTGGGAGCAGATGGAGGTGAGTCAGGAACTTGGATGCCATTTCCTCTGGAGCTGCCACTTCACCTCTGTCATGCTGTCTGCAAGGCTGTAGTAGACACACTGTCACGGGGGATGCTTCCACTGGCTCTGTCCCTGGTTCAGGAGCTCGGCAGGAGCCCTGTTGCTCACAACACAAGCACTCAGACTCAGTCAAGGAACCCCCTCAGCTGAGGGACCACCTCCTCACCCTTCCACCCCCACAGTGGGGAACAGTAACCTTTTCCACATTTACATTCAACAAAGCAGTCAATATACTGTCAACTTTTACCCAGTCAGCCCCTTCAAAAAAATAGCCCTAAACAAAACCAACAAACAAACAGGTCCTATCGCAGCCATATTTCCTTTGAACAACATCCATCCAGACTCAAGGACTAACTACAGCCAATTCCCCAAGACATTTCAGTACTGCTAGAGAGCCAAGCACATATCCTGAGTTTTCCATAACTCCGGCTGAAACTGAGGTCGGCAGAGTTCAGAATTTAGATAAAACTTGGGAGTGTCTCCAGATTACAGACCAAAGACCTGTTTCTCCAGTTACCTACCACAGTGAAACCCTCTTCACCTTCTCTCCAGCTTTCTCATTCTGTTTCCCCCTTAGAACTACCTCCTCTTGAGCTTCTTTCCTTCTTACTTGCTCAGAACAGCATGGTTCCTAACTTACCACGCATCTAGGAATCATCAGGTCAGGATGATAAGCCATATAGGCCTCTACACAGCAGCAAGCACATTCCCCAAATACCTTGGAGAGAACTTTAAGGAGTGCTTCTCTTGGGTCAAAGTGTCTGCATGTCATCAATACTCAAAATATCCCAGCGGGTTAAAGTCTGTCATGTTTTGAAATTAGGTAGTTACACGCAGCCAGACTAAAACAGCGTACTTCCTTGGTAGATGTCTAAGAGACACCGCAAAAATTACTAATCATTTTCCAGTTGTGGGAAGAAAACAAGAAACTACTTTGTTTGCCCTGCTTCTTTCTCTGGAACTTGTGCTTCATCTTCCTTTCAACCTCCTCTATTTGTTGGCACCCATTAAAAAAATTTATGTTGCCAAGGTGACCTTCACATAAAAAGAATCAGAAGCTTATTAAAACGAAAGTCTACATAGCACCCTTTATCACATGAAACATGGTCTGCTTTGCACTGTATTCCAGAGACTTGCCCAGGAGAAAAGCCACTAGGAGACAAAGTCCTAGAAACTTTTTCCTACATTATTTTACAGTATTTTAAAGACAGTTTTATGATTTTTCCCCCTTTGTTTTCCACACCCCTCCCCCACCTTTTTTTGTCCTAATAGTCTTCAAATAGTAGAATTAAAGTAATCACATCCTAAAATTCAAGGGTAGAAGATTGGGAGCTGCTTGAAGGAGACAGGTTTTACATTCTAATTCAGTAGTTCTCTTCTAGTTTAACTTCTAATTATAATTAAATTTGACTCATTTCTCCTATAATTAAGTAGAAACTATTCATATTACTCAAAAGAACAGTACGTCCAGACAGGACAGTATTGCTTCTTTCCTTCTTTAATAAATCTGATAGCTCCCATGCTCTAAAACTATGAGGCTGCACATGATGGATTAAATGTGATGTCTTCAAACCTTTAGCAATACTACCAAAGACTTAAGAAATTAACAGGTAAGAAAGACAATGTTAGAGCAATGCACCTGACTGAAGGAAAACTATACAGCAGATCAAACACAGTAACCAGGGAGTCTGAATTCTTCTATTATCACACCCATAAGGACAAGAGTCTGAATTCTTTTATTCCTACTTGTGCAGGCTTCCCACTTGGGCAACAAGAAAAACAAAGGAGGGAAAAGCATTTAAGGAGGATAGTTCCCAGGAAATACATGCTCCTACTAAGAACATAAAGTTAACTTTTAGCCTCTTAAGAACCAGAATTGGGGATACACATCTACAGATTGGAAAGCAGTACAGTGATGAAGCACAGCTGCCTATTGAGCAACTGATATGTGAGGGAAATGAGCTTCATCCTTTCAGCAGCACTGTCACACTAATTGCTGTGGATTATCTTCTTTCTTCATCCAAATAAGAGAGTTGCCAAAAATTCAAAATAAATGCCTACCTAATCTTCAACAATGCAATGTAAATTTGCATCTTTTCTTTATCAGTGGAAGTAACAGGAAAACTGGTCCTATTCCTTTTCCCTCCTCATGTTTTAAAAAACACAAGAGGAAATACTATGTAACTAAAGTGTCACATTTTCTATACAAGAAATACAAACACTTCACAATTAATATTCTGTCTTGCCTTTTCTTTGGACAGAAGTAGTCAGTAACACTTAAGCAGTTAATGCACTGAACTTAAAAAAAAAAAAAAGAAAAAAAAACTTTTAAAAAATTAAAATCATTATCTAGGGCAAAATACGGGTGTTTGAAAACTATGCCCTTTACTGGTTAGGAGACTTAATATGAACAATTAAGTGGAAGGCATTCAACCTCAAAACTATGTCTGTTCCCACAAGAGCTCTGGCAGCACCATCAGTGTCCCACATTTGAGCGTGCACACATTGACTGCAGCTCAGAAATTCAGTTTGCAAACAAAAGACCCTCCTCTCTTTAGTGAGATCCACATTCTCCTTCCCTCCCACTGACAGCTGACCAAAAGTTTTTTAATTAAATGATAATTAAGCATCTAGAAGCATTATTTTCCCAGGGGAAGGTGAAAAAAAAAATCCATTCAGTATGCCCAGTCAGCTATTGGTCTCTGTTGAGCCTGTGGCAGAGGGCATCAATTAATGCCAGCTATGGCAGCTTTCATGAAGAGGGTGTTTGTTCTGCAGGAACCAGACGTCTACAAAGTTATGCTAAAAGGTAAGTGACCAAAGACTCCACAGTCATGATCTTAAGACACCACTACAGATTTATCTGCAGCCAACAAGGTGGCACTCCCCACCAGTCTTACGGAGAAATAACAAATTGAAGTCTGTTTATGTTGGAGTTTCCAAACACAGTTATATCCCTTTAATAGCAAAACAATAAATAACTGTTATAAAAATGGGTATGTCTGATCTAGCTTTTTTCCAGATTAAAACTGAGCTTATGTAATGACATAACTACTGATCATTACTTTTCATTTAACAAAGCCTTGTGGAAATTTAACAGAAAAAATTAAGTACGTGCTGGCACACAGTTGACACCATTTATAAACTACATAAATGATTTCTTCTCCCCGCAGATTTGTATTAGATATAAAGTATCCACACTTAAAAAGTTAGCTGTGTATCTAAACTGGTATAGTCACATAAGTGATGTCCCTTCTAAAGAAAAAGTTACACCATAGATAAAAGTCTTTTACAGGTTCAGAATTTCCCCATTAGGAAATAAAAATAAACCATGAGAATACAAACTGCCTTTTTCAACTGCAATTGTGTACTAAGAAAGCTGTGTCAGCAAGATTAACCTGACACTAGCTACAGCTCCAATTATCATCCCTGTAAAAAACCCAGCGCCCAGACTAAGTCTGGGAGCAAACTTCAGCTCCACATGGCAATATAGCTACTGAGGAAGGCAGTGTATTACACATGCAGATCATCACACTGCATAGTCACAGTAAGGTAATTGGAGACATCTGAATAATCTCTAGTGAAGTAATTTAAACATCTCCAGGCACAGTCACAAGTGGGGAGGGATGACACAAGCCCTCTGACATCCACTCACTATTTTTTTTTTTTTATGGTAATGCTTAATCATCAAGCACCACAGAAGCCAGGAAAGATCAGATGACTTATGTGTTTCAGTGTCCTGCCACAGACCTGCAACACATACACATGCACATTTATAGTATTAAAAATAGTGTGGCATATTGAAAAAAGTTTCAGTGGTGTATGCTTCATGTTTCAAGTGACTGGATTACTCACTGAGGTAGAGAAACAAATTATCTAGGCCACTGCAAATAAAGTACTGATAAAGCATTCGTGTTTTGTCATCAAATATCCCTTCCTTCTGACAAGCTGTGCCACTTTAGTAATTCAAGTCTCTAAATCACAAAAAAACTGTTCAATTTTAGAATCCTTTAGCGTATCTAAGATAGGTTTTCCGCAAATCAAAACACCATAGTGCTGGGTTGTGACCTCTCATATAAGCTCAGAGAAAAAAAATGATGCATTACCCAGGGAAAGGGAAATCCTTCTCTGCAATGATACACTTCAAGCTCCCTGCCACAGCTGGTGTCCTAGCACAACTAGAACACAATATGACTTCAAGTTTATCCACCCATTTATGCCTCATGAAAATCCGATGAGTGAAACTGGAAAATTAATAGCATTTTTCTAGCAAAAAAAAAAAAAAAAACAAACCCACTACACATTCAACACTAGAAGTTTCCAAGCAGAGTTAAGCATATCAACATGAATGACTCTGGCCCACAAAATCCATTTATAGCATATCTTAAAAAAGACTTCTTACTGTGAATGAAGTTTTACAGAAAAAAAAAAAGGAATTTCCAGAATCAAGTAAGTTCGGTTTCTCATTTACATCTCTCCTGACCACTTCAGTGGTCAGTAACACCTTATTCGCTTACGAAAATCTGAACACAGAAACACAACAACAACAACAAAAAAATTAACATGTATACTTTCTATACTAGACTTAAATCTATACATCAATACAAGAATACAGGAAAAAGCTAAGACCATCTTAAACACATTACAGAGTATATAAGCAATTTACGAAAACAACTTTTGCATGTACTTTGCTCTGTAAAAATGCCCGTACTGGTAAAGGACTATTTTACCACCAAAGCAATGTACTAATTGCTCACAAATAGAAGTAGGTCACAGAAGACTCATGAAAGCAAATGCCAGTGACTCAGTGTAGAAGGAAGAAGAGAAGGAAGAAAATGAAGCAAGGATATGATTTATAGTGTGTAAATAGGTATGAGCTAATAGTGTGAAGAGGAATAATTTCACAATGAAGATGTGATTAATTCACCCTGATGTGTCAAGAATGAAGTATCACATAAAATGACTAGTAAAGCAATATCCACTATAGAGACAAAAAAGCAAGCAGTGATAATTATAGTAAACATTCTAATTTTGAACACATCAGTTAACTTACTGTCTGCAGCCACAACAGCCCACAACCCATGTGACGCAACCGCTGCAACAGAGCAGTGCTACTGGCAGTAACAAGAGCCACCTGAGATGCTGCAGGAAATACTCCTTGTTGAACCATGCAATGCAGGACAGAAAAAATATCTGCTCCAATACAAGCAGAACTGCTGACAAAGTAAAGGAAACTAGAGTGCACTGCTGTCAAGTCTTAAATTACATAATGTAGTATGTGCAGTCTTCAAGTTCCATCTTCTGGATTCATATAGTGACTCAAACAGTCCAAGTTTTCAGTGTTTGAAGGTAGGGGTTTATTATTGCTGGGTTTGTTTTTTTTGCTTTGTGGTTTGACAGTTTTTCTTGGAAGTTTATGTTTCAAGCTCTATTTTGGCAATGGAGAGATTCAAGATGAACGGTTAAGTGTCTAAAACAAGATAAAATTAACTTCTGTTAAACTCTACACAGCAGTAATGAATTCCAAAGAAAATGAACATTGGCTTGGATGCATATGAAGTTGAACAGTGCAATCCAGTGCACAGTTTTTCTTCTTTACACATCAATCTTTTCAAGAACTTTGGAAATTTTATCATGTAGTTAAAAATATCTCAAGATTTCATAATCCTGCAAGAACAGATCTGTATAGGCTTTTAAACTTCCAAAAATCCACACTGAAGCAGCAATGTCTGGGGGAGCAGAAACATGACAGTGGAAGAAGTAAACTGGAAAGGGAATTTGTCTGAAAGTTTTCAATTCTCTCCTCTCTCAGGGGATAAAACCCACAAAAGGTGATTTTACATTAAGTCTTGTTGCTCATAAGCAGTTCATTACACAAGAGCTGTTAACTTGAACAAGAAGCATGAAACGTACATGAAAAACTTGGAAAAAAAGTCATGTATTATGCTTCAATGGGTACATGAAAAAAGTAAAAATGGGATCCATAATGGACAAATTTCCCCATTTCTCAACTGTAACTTGAAGTACCACTACAGCATGTCACATTTCACAAATTCTCTAAGATACATTACTATGCTAACAAGTAACTCTTACATAGACAAGCTAAAATCAAGAGTTTCCACACATCCTGTACTGCCATAAGGTTAGTGTCATCATTACTATTCTAAGATTCACATCCATGACTCCACCACAGAAAGCTGTCTTGCAGATTACCTGTCATCTTAAGCATCACGGCAGAAGAGAAAAGAAAGCTGAACGTACAGTTTAAGATTAATTCACTGGTTTTAACAGAGGAATACACTGTTCTATTGAAAATTTCCTCACTCTGTCTGTTTGAGATAATGTGTATGGGTTCAAGTAGAACTACAACACCTGACATTCCATGATCTCCTAACCCTCTCAGCAGTAAGAAATAATGTGCTGAGAGTTTGAACACTAATTCTTCATTTCCTGTTTTTTGTAAAAGAGAGGCCTCAAACCTCTAATTTGGTTCAGTGGTTTAATCAAACATTAGATTTTCAATTAACATAAGGTCTAGTTCAGCTTTTCAAATAATCATTACAGATGACTTCAGATTACATTCAGCTTAAAACCAAATATAGGCATACTTCTGAAAGACAAATTAATGTGAGCAAAAGCTATTTTCTTAAATGTTTTCAGTATAAAATAATTGAGACATTTGTTGGTATAATCCTTCCTTCAAATCATAACCATAAAAATTACCACCTTGAAGATACAAATTTAATAATAAAGCACAGATGAGTCAATTTTAACATAATCATATTCTTAATAATCTCCCTTCCACAAATCCATAACTAAACATTAAATCAAAATGATTTTTTAGTCCTTCAAAAATCTCGAGAAAGCCTGTGCAGGTAGGTAATGATGGCATACAGATTCAGGAGGCCTGGACAACTAGATGGATGTACATATGGGTGTGTAACCAATTAAAAAGTGACTGATTGTTTTCTCAACCTAGCTTACAGAGTTCTGATTTGTTTTTAGGGGGATATATAATCTCTTGCCTCACTGTGACTGGCATAAATTTAGTTGATACAGGAAAACAGTGACAGTGAAATACTAAAAAATGACCAATAAAAAACCAAAACCCAAGGTTTTAACTGGTAAACTGGCATACAACAATTTGGTGAAAAACAAATCAATCTCATAATCTGTTTCTTCCAAAGTGCTTCATTAAGTTCCACACAACTGTGGAGAGTATTTATTGAGTGACACGAATTCTTTTTTTTCTTCGTATTTTACAGAGAAATATAGTATCTTGTGCTCCTAATTTTTCTTTATTGTTTCTTTTTTTCCAGAAAATAAACCCAAACACTAGAATAACAGCTTCACACCCAATTAATATAGGACGGGTACAGTATCATTCTGCAAAAATCTGCTGAACTCCCAAAACTGGACTGAAGCTGGACTAACATTATATTACTGACAGTTTCATGTTTGATGCCACATCTTAGCCATTGAAGCATTTCCCATTCAGAGCTCTAAAAAGAAATTATAGTAAAATAAATAATATTCTGTTTTTAAATTCTGACTACTCACTATGTTATACCAGCCATATTTTTGAAGCAGATAATGTAGTCACTCTCTCCAAAGGGCAAATTCTTATCTTCCTATTCACTAATGTCTCCCATCACATTTTACCACAAGCAGAAGAGTGGAAACATGTCATTCACCAATGTTGGAGACAGGAATCATGCTGCAGTGATACAAAGCTACATGTCACATTCTTTACAAGTCTAGCTTTAATAGTCCAAATGCCTACAGCCATACCGCCTTGCACTGTGATTTTTTTTCTCATCTTGGGCTACGCAGCACTGGGCTAACTAGCTGCTGCAGGAAATGATGATCACCTCCGAGTCAGAGCTAAGCACACACCCCAGCATGGTGCTGGAGGGTACAGTGCTGTTTTGCAGATGAATCTGGGCTGCCAAGCACATGAGATCATTAGAGATCATTGCTTTGAGGAAACACAAATGCAGTGAAGCACACACCTGTGAAGAAACTCACTGAACATTCTCAAACCAAATCAACTGAATGTGTTTTCCTCAGTCCTGGGCTGCTCCTTAAGATCTCAACTTCCTCAAGCTAATTAAAGAAACAGTCCAATTATTTAGACAGCATATTTGTGTTAAGCAACCCCCTGAGTACCTTAAACATTTGTCTGCCAATGTTTAATTTAAAACCAACAATGTCTTTTGATGGGGAAAAAAAATGAAAAACAAACAAACAAAAAACTCCACAAAAAACTCCAACCCCCCCCCCAAAAAAAAACCAAAAAAAAACCCAATAAAAAACCAAAACTAAACCAAAAACCCCACCAAAACACCTTCCCAAACTGATAAAGATTAGTCTGTATACCCACTGTATGTACAACTGTATGTAAGAGAACTTGGCATCTCTGACAATAAACTGTTAGGAGTCTGGTTTCAGATTAAATTTAGCATTACACAGCTAGCAAATCACAGGCCAAGTATAAAAAGTAGGCAAATTATACTGACAATCTTGTTAAAAGGTTATCACCACTGAGGATGCAAAGAGAAGCATGGAAGTTCACTCAGTTTGTTAAGGTGATTGTGCGGTTTGTGGCCACATTAAAGATTAGAAGTCAATTTTTCATATATAGGCAACTAAATCATACTCTCAAGATACACACAAATGTTCTCAGAAAGTACTCAGTACAGTTCAATATGGTCATTTTATAAATTCAGTGTGCTGGCAGAAGGGGAGGAAAACAGAAATGAGCCTTAAGGATGGAGACTACTGCCTTAAAGTGTAACAGGAGGGTACCTTCCAGCTAAGTTGAAACACATGAAATCAATAGAAATTAATCATACATTATGCTTGAAATCATGCATGCTTGAAAATCTTGGCAACCACTAAATTCACCAAGTACATTAACACTATTACACATTTTCTGTTCCAGAGTTAACATGCAGAGAATGTGTGAAAAAATTATCTGCGATTTTGTTTTCTAAACATTTTATCTTCTACAAGGACATATGAAAACACAAAATTGTAGGTGCTCCTATGCATGGCCCTACAGCCACGTGGTTATTACTCACAGCCAAAGAAACCCTGACTATGCTAGTACAGGCAGAAATAGTGGTGCTTTTTGGTTGAAAAAGTCTTTGGAATAAATGATAACAGGTTGCAGATGCTTTTACTAAATATTTAATCTAAAAATAATGACTGGATTATTTTCTTTGTTATTCAACACTGTACAATGATTTCAGATTACAGCCTTCTTCCTTTAGGCTGCAATGGAGTGAATTTGAAGAAACTCTGAAAAAACAGCCATCTTTGTCCCAAGACTTCTAAATGAAAGGTATTTTGAGAGATCTGTTATTTCTCACATTTTCTACTTTCAAGAACAAAACCATCTGGGTCCCTCAGGCAACACAGTGAGCAAAGAGAAGCATTATTATTTCTTATATATGCAGTTGTGCTACAAGTCTCCACTGTTTTCCAGATCACAGGAACACAACAAAGGACAGCCTCTGCTCCAAAGAGCTTACACAAGCCCAAAACCCCAGCCTCAACACACAGACAAGACAAACATCTCCAACAGGTTAGAATAGGGTGTGGATGAGGTAAGGTGACAGAAAAGGGTGTGCTACAATTTTTGGCCATCAGGAAGAGTAATCACCTCACTACTCATCCAGCCCATTAGCTAATTTAAGGTTTCTATTTGCATCACAGCAGAAGGATGCCTTAAGAAGTAATGTTCATAAAGCTTAAAACCACCATTTCTGCAATCTTTGTTTTTTTTTGGAAAACGTGTCTTAAGAATGCCACAGAGAGTTAGAGAAAAAGGAAAAAAATGTGACACTGGTCAAAAAACTACTTCAGTACCTCACAGTCACAGTCAAGTCACAAAGACAGGAACAAATTCACCTTCTACATGAGTTTCCTTTGTTCTGTAAGTTTTTTACAAAGCAATAGTAGCTCTTACTTTTGACAGGACCTGGAAGAATACATTGCCTAATAAAGGCAGAAGCTAGTATATTAGAGTTGTTATCATAAAAAAGGCAATTAAAAAGCAAATGCCTTCAAAGCAAAAATTCTGATACTGCATATACCTTATCCAATTAACATGAAGCACCACATTCTTTCTAAGTCAAATTGCCTTTTAACTACTTGGACTTCAAGTCCTATTCTCAGTTGTCTTCACTTATCTTGAATAGGTGTATTGGTAATATTTGCTGTCTTTGCCCTAAGGATGGTGAATGTAAAGTGAAATCAGCAACTCATGGCTTATGAGTTTCATATTTACAGAATTTTGGAATCTCTTAGAAAAATGGTTTTATAAAATAATATAAATTTTGTAGGAAAATAACCCTAAAGCACAAACTGTTCAGGTGAAATATCTATGAATGTATTAAAATTAGAATGAAAACTACGTCTCCATCCTGCTTTTGGTTGTGCAGCATTACGTGCCTTCCTGCTGTGACTTCAAAGAGGACACTATACAATACAGAGCAACAAACCAGTTCGCAAACGATAATCCTCCTCTAATATTAAAAATGTCTATAACTAAAAATTATGTTTTTCCATATATATTGGGCAACATACTTTCCTAATTCTTTATCTTCTGTTACATGTATGTTTAATATGCCTATTTATATAAGACTAGCAACACCTTTGCGTAAATTTAAAAAAATAAAAGCTCAATTTGTAACTTCAAATCATCTGAAACTTGACAGATACTCTTATTCTACAGGCATATGCCACCCCTATACTAAAACAATGTTCAGCAACAAGTCATTGTATTAGGGTGCTGGATTTCTAATATGCACTGGGTGTTCCGGCGACGTGTTCCTGTTTATACTGCATGTGTTCCTACTTTTTTTTTTTTTATTTTTTTTTTTGCAATGATCTAGTTGATTTAGCTAAAAGATAAACCTGGGAGCAGCTCTACAACTAACTTAGGACCAATGGGACAATTTTGCCTCCTGCTGCACTACAGTCATTCAGCAACACCTCAGCAGGACACATTCCTTCATACAACTTCTACACCCTTCCATCTTTTCAGATAGCCTGTCACACCTGAAACAGAAAAGCAGCATACAACCTCTCTCTCCAAGTCCTTATACACATCCTGAACTCCCACAGGGACCTGAGCCAAGCAGTGCCACCACACAAAGAGGCCAGACCATGCTGTCAGCTCCTCAGCCAGCTTCCCGGAGCAGGTATCTTTTAGAAAACACAACACTATTGTTCCCTTAGTATGACTTGAAGGTACAATTAATTTTTCCATACCAACTGAGGCAGAAAATGCCAACAGTCCTTTGGATCTCTCTTTAGATTGTTTCCTTCTACTAATATCCATCTGGTGACCCTTGTACTGGATTTAGGCAGTCACAAAGAATGTACTGAATACTCAGCATTTATGAAGAGACTCAATATCTCTGAGGTTATTACTAAAGTTAGTGTGAAAGACAGTAGCATCAGCAATAAATCAGTACTGGTAAAACACAGCTCACTTAAGGAACAAGAAGAAACAAAATAAAGTTGTCCTGAGCAATGTTAAATCTTTAAAATTTTGCTAAACTCATCAATGATTAAACAAACAGGTTACATTATCTGGGAGAGCCAAATTACTAAATCTCTAACACTATTACTCTTTGTCTTGTTTCCTGTAGACTGACAGTGTACGTGATCCTACTGGTTTCTTCTTGCCTTATAATTTATGAATCAGAAGAAGGAAACACATGATCACTAAAAGGTATTAATTTGTAGATAATGCTGAATGCTTAGGTCTGACCCACACAAACAATTTGCATATTTTAAAAAGTAACCTAATGTATTCATACACACTAGTATGTTTTGTATTTCCTTTACAGAAAAAGGGAAAAAAAGGAAAAAAGGGTCTTGCTCCCCTAAGATTTGAAGAAGACACAAAGAAATAATGTGAAGATATAATTTTCAAACTTAAGGGAAAAAAAAACCAAAAACAAACAAAAAAAAACAATCAGGAAGAAGGTTCATTTATGTTTTGAATTTTTTCCCATAGACAGAAATCAAAGCCTTGCAAAATACGGTACTTTGATATTTGCCAAGACAGAATAACACGCCTAATATATAAGTGAGCAGCAAAGAAAAAACAGACAGAAGCATATTTCCCAAAGGAACTGTTCTCCAGTTACTCAGAAATCAGAGATGGGGAGGAAATTATTCCCAACAACAGTTCAATCATCAAAACATGGCAGAAAGGCCAGGGATGAAGTCAAATCATCAAGCGTCATGTAAGAAAAAAAAATACATAATGCAAGCTTACTTTAACAAAGTGTTCTATGCTTTCTGTGCTCATTATGCAGGTAATGCAAAAGATGCTCTGGTAAGACCTGATGGTGCAGTGAACTGACATAATCATCCTTTTGCTTGGCATGTTTGTAGACAAGGTGAATAGAGCATACTGCACTTGTCTGACTGCTTTTGCTTCTACTGTTACAGCACTTATGGAAATTCCCTTGACATACCCATGCATAAAAACAAGCTAGACAGGTCTAGAGTCACTGAAAAGGCAAATTTGTAAAACAAACATACACAATCTACTTTTTATAACTCCAAGAGGGTTACCAGTATTAATACAAAGGATATTTGTTAATTAAAACTTCTCACTGAACAGCACTGTCTGATGAAGGAGATACTAATCAAGCATTCTTCTTCCAGTTTCCCAAAAAGGGAATTTTTAAAAGTCGTGTATTGATTTACATTATGAAAACCATGCTGAAGACAAATTCTGGTAAACATCAAGACATTCTTTCAAGGCTGTTGAAAGAAACATGTCTGATTTATTCTTATCATCAGTAATTAATTTCTGTTTCATCAAAGACTAGATTGTTAGATTTATGTTTGAACTATGCCAAATCTGTAAAGTTATATTTAATAACTGGAAATTCTAATAAAGATTTTTTGCTTTTTCTCAGTCAGCTCGGACTGTAAGAAAACAGTCCATTTCAGAACTTCAATGGAACTTCACCCTGGATGGCTAGGCTCGTTGATATTAACCAATACGCTGTTTAATTAAATAACATGTATATGTTACAAATAATTATTTCAAGAGAATAACCAGGGAACCCACATATAATATGGATGCATGTCCTCTGATTGAATCACAACACTACAATGCTCCTGTGAAATTTTCATCTCTCATACTCCATTTGCTCTCCAAACTCCCATTGGGGTCAGCTTCCCCAGCGCTGTTTAGCTATCCACAGTGCAAGAGGTGCTCCACAGAGCCACTGAAAAGCCACCTTGGGGAGGCACTCATGGAACTTCTAGGGAGAGTGTCACAACCTGGCGGGAAGAAGGTCCTGGCTTCTAGTTACAAAAACCTGTCTGTGTCCATCAGGCACATCAGTAAGTTCTTACGTTCCATTAAAACAGTTTGGGTTTGAAGAGGGAAGGTTTCAGGGTCAAAGCACATACTTAAAAAATACAGTATTCTCAGGACTACTTTTCTTTTGTTTTCTATTGTTGAAGTTTCTGTATACTTTTTTTCAAAACGTTCTAGCATCTCATCCAAGAAGTGATAACAGTGGCTCCAAAAGGATTTTAAGAGTAGGAAGTACTTAAATTAGAAGCCAATTCATTATACTAAGATTTATTAAAGGAAGTTCAAGCTACTATACCCATCTTCCCTAGAGTAACTTTAGGACTTAGAATGAATGCTTAAAAACATTATTTTTAAGTGTATTTCAAAAACAAAGTAAGCACTTCTTACAGAAATCCATACCTAAGGAATAGCTTTAATTAAACAATTATCATATAAACGCCTCTCTTCCAAGCATGCATGAAAAGAAAGTGCCAACAAACTCAACAATAAAAACACTGCAAGTTGTTTCACGTATCAAATCTATCTCCTGTGAGAAGTGGAATTCTGTTCATAAGCCTAGTACAAATGCCATAAAGGCACTGGGCCCAGCAGCCCAGAGAGGAAAGACTGACAAGGCACTGCTCCCAAATGCATTCAAGAAAGCAACCAGAAAAAAATAAAGAAATCTACCTACTACTGCTTCAGTTTTGCATATCTTGAGTGCCTCTTAACACAACCACAGGTGGTTAGTACCAGCATTCACCCAAGTAATTTATTAGCTTCCTCAAGGTGAGCTTCCAGGCCAAACTAATATCCCCAGAATTACGCCAGAAAAGTGAATCCTTCCCCTATGACTTAAGGGGAAAAAGACTCAGATTATAGGGTATTTCAAAATGTAAACACTAAACTAGTTTGAATTAGTCTAGTTCAAAAATTTTCTGGTTCCAAACCCCTGCCATGTGCAGGGACACCATATATACTGATATATATGAAATCAAAAATAAACAAAAATATTGACATTTTCTCTCCGACCTCAAAGCAAGCAACTATATACTCATGTATGTCTGCCAAAATCAAAAGATAACAATTTTGTCAGATACATAAAAAACAATGACTAATTTAGCTCCTTACTGGCAAAAAAATAAACTCTATTTGTTCTACAACCACCACCTTACTGCCTTGAGAGAAATGATGTTTTTTTAAAATTCTGAAACACACTCTGGAATACTACAATCAAGTACTAAGAGAACTGAGGGTATATACATTTTTATTCAACTAAACTATTTCAATGCTTAACACTTCACACTGCTTGTTGCAGTAAATTAAACAGCAACAGGAATGGCAATCCTTCAGTCAACACCCTTGACTTTACACAGGACTACCTAAATCTACCCATCATTTAATAAAATAGATATGTGGTATTGATGTCTCCATATTTACTTTGATGATAATAATTATATTTTAAACCAGTTTAGAAGACTCTTTGATAATAGATATTTATATGTGTCTATAGACACATATCAAACCATTTTCTTAGCTGAAAGCAGTGCCTCATTTGACATAATTTTCACCTTTTTTTGAGGGAGGAAAACAAAATTCACAGTGGGTAGCCTTTTATAAATTTTTCTTTGATGCCTTAAACATAGGTTAAAGTCAAATGATAGAGATCAAAAGCTTCAAAATTTCACTATGACCACAGTTAGAAACTGCAAAGGTTCAAAGGAAAAAATCCTCTAAAAGGTTCTCAAGAAAAAATCCAGAAGCCATCACTGAATGCAACATGGCCTGTTGAATAAGGCTGAATCACAGATATGTGAACTTTGTGACTCTCCTCAGATATTAATATCTCTTCGTGCCATGCCAGTGTTCCTCCAAACAAATCTAATTCCTACTAAACCCCTTCTAATGACAAATAATATCACAGCCTATAGGTAATGTGACAATATACACAAAGCTATTGCAAGCAACCGTCAGTTTTACACAATTTTCAGTATGATCCATTTAATACACTTCATTTAAAATGTTAAACCTAAACCAGTTATCAATATCTTCATATTCTAAACACAGTGGCACAAAATACTGGGTGATTCCACCTCCAACTAACAAAATCATTGCTATTCTTGTACAGTGACATGTAACAAATCCACAGAATCATAGAGTGGGTGAAGTTGGAACCTGAAGACTACAATGGCTCATGTGGTCCAGTCTCCCTGCTCAAGCAGGGTAATCCCAGAGCACATGGCATAGGATTGTGTCCCAGCAGTTCTTGAGTATCTCCAGTGAGGGAGACTCCACACCCTCTCTGGGCAATCTGTTCCACAGCACGGTCACCTGCACAGGAAAGCAGTTCTTCCTCATGTTCACTTGGAACTTCCTGGGCATCAATATCTGTCCATTGCTTCTTGTTCTACTGCTCAGCATCTCTGAGAAGAGCCTGGTCCATCCTCTTGAAATTTATCCTTTAGACATTAATCATATCCCCTCTCAGTTGTCTTTTCTCAAGGCTGAACAGCATCTGCCTTTCCTCATAACAGAGATGCTCCAGACCCCTCATCATCTTTGTAGCCTCCTCTGGACCCACTCCAGGTGCTCCATGTCTCTGTTGTTCTGCAGAGCCCAGAACTGGACACAGCACTCCAGGTGAAGCCTCACCAGGGCTGAGTGGAGGGACAGGATCACCTCCCTCCACCTGCTGGCAATGCTCCTCCCAGTGCCCCCCAGGACAGCACTGACCTTCTTGGCCACCAGGACACGCAGCTGGCTCACGGACAGCTTGTTGTCCACCAGGACCCCCAGGTCCTTCTCCACGGCACTGCTCCCCAGCAGGTCAGCCCAGGCTGTGCTGGTGCCTGGGGTTGTTCTTCCCCACATGCAGGACCCTGCATTTGCCTTTGCTGAATTTCAGATGGTTCTTCTCTGCCCAAAGTAATCAGAAACCTCCCCTGAAATCCACTTTTCTGACCACCATTTCCAGCTTTGACAAAGAGCTACTAGAGGCAAGCCCATCAATTGATATGCGCAGCTGCACAAGTTGGTACTCACCTTATCACTAACAAAAGTTTGAAGCTCTCTGACAAGAGGCAAGCAGAAGAGACTACTATTAACTGCATGGGTGAGCTCCAGTGTGCTTAAAAAAACATTTGAGAAGGATGAGCCTAAGTCCAATACACTAAGAACTGTAATGACTGCAGAACATCAGTAGCAGCTGTAGGCCAAATACAACAGAGTGAATCTCTGTGCTGTGCCTAGATCACGCGGCATGTCCAAACAACAGCTCATGAAGGGATATCTGAACTACTATCCTTTAAATTCTCTGAGTAAAAAAAAAAAAAAAAAAAGACTTTCTCCTACCATGTCATAGCAGATATTAACCATGACAGTGGGAAAAAAAACCCAAAAAACAATTACAGCTTCTTTCAGCATATTCCAACATTTTCCTAAGCTTCATTTTATTTTGTTCATGTACTAACTTTCCTCAGGCTTTCTAAAATAAGACCCTTTTGCTACTTCTTAATGATCTTGACAAAATTCTAATAAAATAACATTTTATCAGAGTGAAAATGAAGCAAAAAATAGAAGTATGAGCCAATGAATCCTCACCAGTCTGGCTGAAGCTAAGAAACAATGTTGGCTTATTCAGACTGTAAGCAGAACTTGAAATACATTAATTGACTGAAGAAAAAGATTGGTCAATTACACCAAATAAACCAAAAATAAAAACAACACATTCTATTTGACTGTGAGACTGTAAAACTATCCCCCTAACAGACAGCCTTTACTGTGAATGAAAGGAAATACAATAACCAAGATACATTAACACTTCTCTAGGTAGCAGAGAAAACAACGTGATCACTGGTCCAGAGAATTAACGTCCAACAAAACATACTGAATGACAGTGTTTGCACAGATGTACTTCTTAATCCCCCCAGTTCTGGAATAATAATCTTCTCTAAAGTTAGTCAGTATCTATTAGAATAATAGCTCCTCTCTCTTGCACGTAGGAACTAAGATGAACAAAGAGAGTTGAAAGTCAAGGAATGGTGAAGTTCTTCAAATTACCACACCCCCAAACATACATTAAAAATAATACATATACATCAAAATAAAATACTTTTTAAACAAAGCTTGAAGTGATGTTTACTCTTATGCAGAAGTAAAATAACTCCAGTAGAACATAGTTTCAGCTGATATCAACATAATTAAAGATTGGTTTTCTTATATTATCAACAGGACCACTTTGAACACCTGTTATTAAATAAAATAATCCATTTATAATATACTTCTGGTATACTGTGTTGACAAAGTTAAAAACCAAAGTCTACCTAAAAACCAGCACCAGGAGTCTACATCACAATTTTAACATCTTTGTAACTATTTGAACTGTCAAACTAGAGACATCCAAAACACCTGCTTTTCCAGGTAGCATGCTGTCCCAAAACTAACAGAACTACAATGAAGTTTGACTACTCAGTTCTGTCTGTTTCCAATACAAGTTATAATTTTCCACTGTTTTTCAAGTTTCAGAAAGGTTATGAACTATCACAACATATATATGATGAGTCATGAAAGACTCACTACCACTTCAGTGACTGTAAACATATAAAATGAATTTTCAACACAAATCATCTACGAGTCTACTTTGGTTCAGAGGCAACTGGCAAAGCATGCATGAATTTCATGCCTTTGGGGAAAAAAGCCCACTCTGACTCAAAGGCAGAACAATTGCACTAACATTGTTCCACTGCAACTACTTTAAAAAAAGCAAGAGAAAAGGACACACACAAAAAGGATCACTGGCTTGTTTGTTCTGCGAAAGATATGCAGAGAAAATCAGACACAAAGAGTGCAAGTATCAGAGAGAATCAAATATGTATCATAAAACAAAGCAGAAAGTAGTGATTTTTCCATGTGAAAAGTGTATCTGTACACACTTACCCATCTGTGAATCTAGACAGCAGTTTCTGTAAGTAGATGTCTACACTTAGAGACCCTCTCTAGCTCACTCTAGTTCTCTGTATGATGGTACACATATTTCTTCACTGTAAAAGCACATGGTAGAATCCATAGCACTTACAATCTCGGGCATTTGAATAAAAAATGCCACCAATTTAAAACTGACAATAATTTTTCTACCCTCCAGTCCAGAAAACTCACTCCACTTGAAAGTCAGGCTGTGATACTTCTTATTCAGGTATCACTTCCCAAAGAGCTGTTGCAACTGAAATTCATCTAAGCCAACTGTTGGAAAACTCCTGAAGAAGGCTATTTCTTCATTCCTTACTTCTTAGAACCTCAGAGAGATATATAATTACATCAAGTAAATCTGTACGAAGACACAAAATTCATAGGACTATTAGACAATTCTCATTATCCCAGGTGTTAAGAAAGTAGGGTAGTGCCCACAGAAACAACAGGGTCTAGCATGCCACAAAAATCTAGCACCACAGGTAAAAATAATTGAAGAGGCAAAAGGAACATAACTGAGAGGCAAAAATGCCCACCTAAAAGATAAAATTTTTGCTCTTAAATTTGCAAGGAGTCCCAAAGCCAATTGCAGATACAACCAGAAAGAAATGCTTCTTCAGAAATTTTGCTTGAAGCACCTAGACCTGCACCAGGCTAGACAAGTTTCATAGGCAGTGTAACTATAAAGAAAAAACCTCTCTTGAATCAGCAGACCCAAAACTTTCACTTAAGGCCAGCAGGAGATTCAGCTGACAAGAACTAAACTCCCCTCAAATCTCACTTCTTACCTTACTCTTCAGGCATCTGAAATGCCTGGGAAACTCTTAGAAAGGGAAGGCACCTCGTGGCAAGTTAAGCTAAGTAAGCACCTATCTATCCAGTTTTTACATGCAGTTGCAGCTATTACAGCCAGTTTTTACAGCCAGCTGCAGGCTGGCTGAGCCTGTGAAGATAATGCTGGTGAGACATAGCATAAAACACATAAACCTAGCTAGTACCTTAATTAATCCATTTCTACAGTAGAGTTAGGAGAATCTGTGCTGTCCATGCTGGGTCTTATGCTTCTGACAGTTTTATTGTTCCTTAACTTCTATATCTTACATTAGTAAATGAATTATGAGTGTAGAGGGGCAGAGGTCCACCTTCAAGAAGAGAGCTGAAGAAGTATATGGACAGCTTCCCCAGGAGACGTAACAGAGCAGATTTTGACTTCCTAACACTCAGAAGATAGAACCAACCTGACAAAAGAGGGTTATCTGGGCCCATTAAGCAGCCTTAAAATTCTACTGCTGGCTTTTTAACTTCACAGTGCTGTGACACACTGATACGGCTATAGAGGGCATTAAGTATTTAACATCTCTAATACATGAAACATAACTGCATATATGGCATGCACTATTCACTGACATACCATATATGTGATATGTTGACACAATATTTAGTGCCGCTTTAAAAAGTCTTTCAAATATTTCAAAAAACCCAGTACACCGCTGAATATGTTTGAAAAGCAGAAAGGCATCCAAATATATAAAACAAACAAACCAAAACTACATATTTGTTTCATGCTTCTTGTGAGATCTAGGAAGTTTCTCTCCTCCTCAACCTGCCACATACCCATACATTTATAAAAGGTATTTGTAGGTCTTCATACAGTTACAAACCAAATTTGAGTAAGAACAATGAAGACAATTGGAAAAAAAATACCTCAACATGTCTCAGCAGAAAAATCTGTAAGTCCTGTTTCAATTCCCAGTTAATGCTGTGTAAACGTGAAAAATTATTTACAAGACAGGAATAATAATGATAAAATAACTCAGTATTTTCAGCTACCCCAAGTAGGAGACACGAAGATTAGATATTTACTGCAGGAATAGTTTTTCATTTATGTCAAACAGGCCACTTGTTTTTCTTAAACTTTCTGCTATTAAACAGACAGCCTTCTTTCTTCTGAAAAAAAAAATCAAAAAAATCAGACCATAAGTGCTTAAAGCTCAGTAAAAGCCAATTTTGCTATGCTTGCTTTGTGCCACCCTTATAGCCAGCAGAAGAAACATTTTACCCACATTCTCCAAAGATAATACATAAGCTCAAGGTAGTTGCACAGTCAGAAGCTTGTCATAATTTAACACCACACCTGGTATGTCTCAAAATGGCATACAGGGTACTAGTGTATGAAGTTACAAACTTCCACACATTTTTTTCTTATCCTTGTGATAAGGACATATATTTAACTGAAAGAGCCACCACGGCACAAAAAATGACCATGAAGTGAAAGCCTGTCAGTCTTTTGCTCACTGATGGCATAACCCTTTAACTACTACTCAGCCTTTACTAGTTCCAAGCCTTTTCCCCCCCCGCTCCTGACAGTAATGAAAATGCTACGAGAACAAAAAAGGCCGTTCCTGTATTAAGAAATGTCAAGCTTGCCTGATTTAAAAAAGGTATTTATGCAAACCTGTCCCTTTAAGAACATCAAACAAAATAGGCTATCTTGAGTTGCCCATATGAAGATAATCTGTTTCAAATAAAAGGTCGAATACTTGAGAGCAAGCTGGAAATATCTTTAAGGAGGAAAAAAAGAGGAAGGTAGAAGGGCTGGACAAAACAAAAGATCTGATTCTGACAAAACAAACGCGTCAGGTTAGAAAGAGCAGCGGGGAGGGCCCGGCAAGGCGCGGCTGCCGGCGCTCACAGCCCCAGAGCCGCGGCAGCGGGGGCCGCGGTCCCGGCGCTCCGGCGGGGCGCGCCGCCGCGCACCTGGAGCGGCCCGCTCACCTCTGCGTCCGGCGGAGCCGGCTGCCGCGCCGCAGCTGCGGCAGCGTGAAGTTGGAAAGGAGCGTCCAGAAACTGGGGTCCGACATATCCATTTCTCTGCCTCTGCAAGCTTAATAACTCAGTGCCATAGTACGACGAGGAAGAGGCGGAAGGGACAGGAGCCCTGGGAAAGAGAGCGAGAAGGCAGCCAGCCTCCGAGGGGGCGGAAGGAGAGCAGAGATAGCAGCAACCCGAACCCACAGAAACTTTTCCGTGCGGCTGCTCCGCGGGTGCCGCCCCGCCCCGGCCATTGGCGGCCGCGCCGCTGCGCCCGCCCACCGCGGGTCAGCGCGCAGCCGGCACGGCCCCGCCTGCGAGCGGGGAGCCAAGCACGGCCGCGGCCGGGGCTTCTGCCCCTCCCGGAGAACGGATGGTACAGGCACTCAACTGCCGCTGGTCACACCGGCTACCTGCCACTCCAGACAGCAGGCCTTTGCCACGGAAAGCTGGGACACCCGCCTCCCTACGTTGCCTGCTACCTCTTTTGAGAAAGCTACACTGAAGCACAGGCTGGCAAGAGAAAGGTACAGAAAGGCTCTGAGTATCTTTCCCATTCGTAACAATGACCTAATCCCTCAGGTACTTTGACTCATTTCTCCCCTTTCTTCCTTCCAACTTTCTACCTTTGCTTCCCTCTTTGCCACTCGCCAGCTGCCTCCCAGCTCAGCTGGTTTGCTTTCTTGACGCCCACCACCCAACATTCCACCTTCACTCCTCATTTTAGCCCCTGCTGACGGCTGTCCTCAGTCTATTCACACCTAAGCTAACTCCAGCACCATTCTCCAGCCCTCCTCTCTCCCTCTGCAGCTGTCTAGACTCGCATTTTTCCTCACATCTCTGCAGTACGCAAATAAAAGTGTTTCTAAAATTAGTGCTCTACTACCCTGTCATTCCATAATGTCTTAAATCCAGATGTTGAAAACAATGATGGTCAGGTAATAGAAAAAGATACTGTGGATTCAAAAACTAGGGGGTTTCTTTCAATGCAGTTAAAAATTTCCACTTGCCTTTCTGTTTGAAAGTCACAGAGCAGAGCTGGCAGGGCTCACATGACACTTGGGATGAGACAGCTCTCATTAGACAGCTCTCACTCTACTTAGCGCCAAAGGCTTTAGTAAAAATCTCCAGCAAACACCATTTACTGTCATGACACAGAAAACGTCAGAGTAACATTGATCAAACACAAAAGAGTCTTAAACACTTCTTTAAAGGCATATTAATTTTTGAAGAGATCATTTCCATGTAAGAAGGGAAAACACCTCATCTAGGTCTCAGGACAGATTTTCTTGTACAAGAAAGGCTGAAATAGGTGCAGAAGCTGGTACTTGGGCCAATGTCCATTTCTGCTCTACAGGAGAGCACTTCCTAGCATGACTGCTCTTTTTATACCTCTCCATTAGCACTGAGTATTCACATCTACTGCAGCCAGTAAAAGGAAAACTCTCATTCATTTATTTTCACTTTAAGGCATGCCTGAGCACACTGAGCATGAAGTTTTAAAGGTTCACATGAGGGCAAGCATAGCTGGCAACACTCCTTCGTTAAAACTGCCTAAGAAAGAAATTCTCAAATCTCTACGTAAATACCAAGAAACACCTCCTTCTCCATGAAGTTCATAACTTTATCTTCTCTGCTACATACAAGGGTTTTTTTGCCTGTAATCAGCGTGTTTGGAGAAAGAACTGTACATAATCATGAAACCAGAGAATTATACACAACTGATGTTGTGACCAGCACTGGCTAAAGACTAAAAATAGTCTTCCACCTATCACACAGGAGAAGTTTCAGCGTCCTCACTGCCCTTCAGGTTCTCCCCTTGCCTCTAAGAGGCAGTTAAGAGTAACAAAAGCAGTTCGGGTTCCAAAATTCAGTCAAGAACATCATTTGTGGGGTGAGCATGGAACATGAAGTTCAAACTTTATTTCACATTAAGGCCAAAAATTACCAATCTTTTCTGTTCCAAGCCTAGGACTGAAACTGAACTCACTATTTCTTTGTGAAAATCTCTACCACTTCATCAAAATGATGTGGAGTCTCTAATTCTGAAACATACCTTAAAAGCCTTTAAAAATTAAACAAGACTGAGCCTATCATAATGTTGGCTAAGACCCACTATAAAAAAATAAGATTGGTGCTTCCAAGTAGAGAAATTCTGATGGAAAAATATTTAACCCTTCCATGTACAGCCAGACATGATTATACTGAAAGCCTTACACATATTTCACTATCTGAAAAGCTGGATTTTGTAAAAGCAGAATGAAGAAAAAATAGGATAGAAGAAAGGATAAATTCTAGGCAACTCTTTCTTTCCACATATATAGCAACAGAGGGTATCATGTCATGGTTTTAGGAATAGTGTTGCCCAACTTAGTGCTCTCACTGAGACTCTAGAATCCATAGATACTCACTTCCCTCTCCCCCTCCCCACCATGCCCCTGCAGCAGGATGGAGACAAGAACTGGAGATACAAAGCATAAAGATCACAGGTTTAGATAAGAACAATTTACTGGAAACGACAAGATTAAAAACTAACAATAACAGCGCCAATAATGAAAGAATGTACAAAAAAAAAAGAACTATTCGCATCTGAGTTCTCACACCCCTGAGAACACCTGATTACTCCTTCCACCAACCCAAGAGACCCTTTCCCCCCATCCCCAGAAAACTACACGAGGTGGACCTTCACGTCCTAGCCATGCCCCCTCCTGGCTACTGCAAAATTTAACACTGGCCAGAACCAGGATACCTATCAATCAATGGTAAGCACTGTTCACTTCAAACAGTGATGGTCAAATCCCTTGCAATTCAGTCTCTAGATCCACAGACTGCTCACAAGCTATAGATTCCCAAATTCCATGACCTGTAGATCCAAACATAACTTCACCAAGGTTTTCTGTGCACCATTACATGCACACATAGTCCTGCTATTCAGTCATGTTTTTGTAGCATGGGCTTGAAAGCAACGAGACTTAATTATTTTTCTGAAGTGCTTGCTGGACATATGCATATTAAGGCACTACAGAGACTTTGACAAAGGTATGAAAATGAAGGGAGGAGCTGTAAGAAGTCCAGCATCGCCCCACAACAACCTTTGACAAATTATATGCTTCATAAAGTAAAGCAGAGGCCTTATCCTTTAAGAGCCCAACATGTAAATGGTTGTGAAGATTTCTGCAATGCCTGTCAATAAATGACGTAGCTTACAAAGTGGTGCCTACAGTTTGTGACTTTCCATGACACAGAAATGCCTGATTTCAAAGCAAACACCTTAAGGGAGAGTGAGGTTTTGCAAGCTTATTAGTATTACACAAGACACCTAAGAGGACATCTTCTCTTCCAATTTAGTAAGTGGAATCAGCTCAAGAAGGACATTCCAGGACCAGCCCCAATACAAGGGATACAGACAGAATGAAGGGTCAGGCAGAGAGGCAGGGGCAGCAGCACCACTTCTTTTTCAGGAGCTGTCCCTAAAACTGAAGCCTCTTTCACTATCAATACTGATAATGCTGCTTATCTTTTACAAACACAGGATCAACAGATGTATTTTGTCATGTTCTCTAAGCCACTGCAATTTACTTACCTCTGTCATGTAGAACTGGACTGATAAATATGATAATGTCTTAAAAGTATGAAAACCTCAAATTACTAGGAACAGATCTATGTCATATTGATAAATGCGTAATTGACAATTAGCTGTAATTTTCCTGCAACAAAATGTTGTTGGCATGTTCAGCAACTTTCCTTCAGTATCCTACTAAAACAGAATTCTGCAGTTTTCAAAAATAAAGTAACAAAGTTAAGAACCTGCAAACATGTTCTCAACAGCATTTATTGCTTAAGTTATCCTCTATACAGCCACTTGCAAAACAACAAGCAGCTCGCAACTTCATGTCTTAGGAGATGCTTCATTGCAGAACTTGGGTGATGACTTTTATTTATCATGAAGAGTTACATAAGCTAGCATGTAACAAAACAAGTGATAGGGATCATTAAGTTTTCCCTTTTATATTCACTTGAAGTAAAAAAACATCATACCACTCAAGTCAGAAAAGGTGCTTAATCAATCCCTGCTTTGAAGATTACATTTCCAAAAGCAAACTTACAGAAAGCATCTTTCGCAAAGTCTCATTCAATATATAAGAGGAAAAAAAATTCAAAATGTCAACATTTAGCAGTAAAAATTCTTCCCCAGTAACTTTTTAATTGTATAACTCTGATTACTTTGTTCAAGTACTACCATAAAATACAACTTAGGAAGTTGAAAGTGCATGTTTAAAACCACAGTGCCATACCAATATGAAATCAATATTTTGCACATAATATTCCAATGCAAAACTTATCTAATCTACCATCTTCATGCTGATGAATAATTACACTAATAAACACTGGAATTTTTCACAACATGAAAATCTTGAGAAGTCACTGTTCAAAGGCATTACAGAATGCTCAAGTCTCAACAATTTTATAGGATGATGTACACTGAATGAAGGTCACTAGCAACAATACAGACAATAAAGAGTTCCTTAATAACACTAAGACTAGTAATATCTTAAAAGCATAGGCCTCTGAAAATGATTAGCAAATTTGTGAACCAGGAAAAACAAAAACAGGTCACCTTGGGGCACCTTCTCTGTTTTCACAGGCTAGGAAGATTATGAAATCACATCTTTTAGCAACAAAGAAATGCTTCTCACTTCATCAACATCTTAGAAGAACAATATATTAGAACTAAGCTAACATTCCTTTGAGAGGAGTTTGTTTTTGTTTAGTTGAGTCTCTTTAGTGAGATAATTATTATCCAATGACTACCAAAGGAACTGGTGAAGCTGCTCATTCAATTATTGCTATTTTCAAAGTGTCTTGAAATAGCTGGAAGTTATTACAATGGCTGAACAAAGCTGTCATGCCATAATGCTCCTTGAAAAGGACAAACAGGATATCAGCTGCTACCAGTACTGAGTTCAGGAATGGTAGTTTATTTAGTATGACATAAGACAGTTTGCCCAAAAAGTATTTCAAGTGAGATTTCAAGTCTGATCAACAATCATCTCAGCTGACTATGTATCAAGACATTTGTAAAATATTCCACCTATCTCCTAACAATATTGTAATAAGTTCACTACAACGTAAAAAAATTATGCATAAGGGAAACATTAAAACTCGCCTATACATTTGAAAAAGTAACTGCACATTAAACATTTCTAGTAGATCATATAGGGTTATGTTTTTCATCTAACACAAGTAAAACTGGTATCAATGAGCCGGAAAAAAATATTATACCGTTTCTAGCAAACAAGACATAAGAGGTAAGTACCCAGAGGAACAGGTTAATTTATAATTGGACAAACCAGTCTTATTTGCATTACAGCCTTGTTAGCCATCAACTCATACCAAAGGACAAAACCACCTCCCAGTCATAATATACATACATATTGCAGAATCTGGAAGACAGGTATCAGGCAAAAATTTAGATGCTATCATAGATAAATAGCTAAATAAGATTTTTTTTTTTAATGTGATGTATAGATAAAAGAATAAATGCCCCTCAGTTCTACAAGCAGCAAAATCTCTCATGTGAGCAAGGAGATAACTGAGCACCGAGGGGCTCAAATGCAGCCCCAAATGGCATTTCCCAAAGGCTGCAAACAAGATATGAGGAGTTCAAGAAAAAAAACTATAATCTGAAATATAGCATACTGCTTGAAAAAATTTATTTATTTCACTGGGTTAAGTCTATCGGAGAACCTTCATCATTCAGCATGCATTTCCACAGCAGGAAGAGATTTCAATGAGGAATTAGAGGTAAGAACAGAAAATTCTATCATGTCCTCCCCTCACATACAGAATTAGGCGTTCAATGTGTAAGAGGCAGGCAAAAAAACAGTTTCAAATTATTTTCTCTTATCCATTTTAACACAGGGATTTTCCATCACTGTAAATCCTGTAGTTTATATGCCTTTCTAACTAAAAAAATAATCACACTTCAAACAAGCACTAGAGGATGGATAAAAAAGCCGTAAGCAGTAGACGACGTCTACAGCTTATTTTATAAAGGTTGTCCAACGAAAAGATCTCACTGGTATATTAAGTGCTTAAGATGTACTAATTAATTATTATCACGACACTTAATTACAATAACTGAACTCTTGCTCCCTCTAGTGGCTGATGTTGATGTTTATCACCGTATCGTGACTGCACGGGATTTTCACTGGGATGTTCAGTGTAAAAATAGATTAAAGAAATCATGACACAAAAGAATATTTTGTGGGTGTACAATATATGTCTGCCAAGCTTCCAAGTTTTCTTAGCTATGTTTATAAATACACATAAACACTACTACTCTAACCAGTTTTGAAGCAATGTGCAAAATATTAAAAAAAAAAAACCTCCCACTGATCTAGTTTATTATAGCTCATCTAACATAAACATATTTAGGAAAAGCAATGGCTCCAGCATCTCCCTCCATTTCTGAAAGGTTCTAAAATTATGCACAATATATTTGGAAGTTAAATATACTGTCTATCCATCTGCATCAGGCATCAGAATTCACATCAGGCAACAATATTTTTAATCTAGGATTTTGCTGCCTGTAGTGAAATGAGCCAACCATGCTAACAGCTATACTGCCTATTCACTGTAGCCTAGAGATTAGCTTCTCCTTCTGAGTTTATTTAGCAAACCAAATAATGAGAAAGTGTAGAAGAACCATCTCCCATTTTTATCACGGAATTTTCATTCATCTTGGCAAGCAGAGCAGCATTACTATATTTCAGAAGTGCTGCTTTACATGGTAAGCAAGTCAGAAAACATCTAAAAAAATGTTGTAATTTTCCAGATACCATGATGTTTGAACCTTGACTTCATTACCACAAATGCCAGGGAGTGGGGAGAGGAATACTGTATTAAAAAGCATTAGTATTTTCTGATCGTTCTTCCTTTTTGCCAGCACTTAACAGCATCCCAAGGGGATCACAGCATCTTTTCAAGTCATTAATTAACCATTTTTGTGGCTGCAGTACCACTGTGTGATATGAAGGCACCATGTTAACCAACAGATATGTAAAGAGTCATAATGAAGTCTTCTATAGTTCTGGGCACTCATGTGAAACAATCACCACTTAAGACTTATTTCATTACACCGGTTTAGACCTTAGAGGTTTAGACCACTCTACATGCTCTACCCACTTAAGACGCTCTCCTGATATCACACACATCCAGCCCTATTTTACCAAGCATCTTTTTAAGTCAACATCAATAGCCTACATGGCAAATGGCATTCCTAAGGGTCAAAGTGCAGTTCCTAAGTACTTCTTAAGAAAATGTGGATACAATCATTCTTCTAAAACAGTGACATACTTAGCTATTGCCATCCATTCCGGACCACAGCTGCAGTCAACTAAGCTGTATTTTTTGAGAAAAAAAAGTATTAATTCAAACTGTAGAAAATCCGTTTTTTTAATAGAGAAGCTTTTTTTAGTTTTTCCACTGGAAAGTTAAAATTTTGTTTCTGGCATTTTTAAGTGACATCATCTGTATTTACACATAATCTGTATAAATCAGACTTAGAACACACAATCTTTCTTTACCTTTTAAAGATGAAAATATTAATAAAACAGCTTCTCTTTATTACAGGAAACAGACTACATAAATTAGTGTTTGAAACACATACGTTTCAAAAAAAAAAAAATACTGTTCAGCCCTTGTAGGTTTATCTGGTTTTGTTTCATTTTTACAAATTTCTAATTGTGGAAAACAGAGTCCAAAACCCACAATCTTCAAAAAGCAATTAAGTGGAGCATTTTATCCTGTCACCACAGCTTTTTGGTTTGAAGAATCCCAAACAATATACTCCTCTGAGAGAAATGCTACCCCTTATACAGAGCCAACTCTTCCCTGGGACACCCCAGTGCCACACGCACACATCTGAGTAACAGACTTCAGCAATTCTCTATTTTTAGTCAAATAAACTAGGGAAAAGAAATCAAACTCAAGTTTTGTTTGATAGCTTTTAATCCTGATAGGTATGGGAAAGATGTCATCATGAGTTGTAACTTTCCTCATTCTTAAAACACTTTTTGGTTTACAGGGGAGGTTCAATGGAGGTGAGCACAGCGAAGTTCTCAAGTCTGTCAATCAAAATCTAAACAAATCTACTCCTGTGATACTTAATTTATTCAGTATAAATGCTGACTTCAGTGAGATGGAAAACTTCATCCACTGTAATATTTGCATACTGAATTTGCTAAATGAAACACCCAGTCAGCAGGTCTCTGTCAGAGCAAGGACATTACAGGCTCCTCCCCAGAACTGGCAAGTACTCTGTTTACTTCCTCTATTTTAAACACACAGTTTTCTTTAAAATCATGATTTAAATGACAGTGAATAAAAACCAGGTGCCAAGAATTCAGAGCTTTGTTATACGTGTATACCCAAGCATTTCTTGAGTCTTCCCTGCACTCATCTGGCTTCATGCTTCAGTTAATCCATGTGATGGATCTGTTGTCAGTAGAACGGTGTGAGATGCAGCACCCCATGCAGTGCAAGCTGGTACACTGGAACTCAGGTACACAGGAAGTTGAAAGGAAAAACATTATATTTAGAAGAATATTACATGGACTGTCCATTAATGCTACCCTTGGTATTTCAATGACCTGAGAACATAGCACTGCAAATTTATATCCTTAAATCACTTTACTGGTCACCCTTAATGCTCTCCTACTCAAAAGGATAAATCATAAATAATCATAGGTGTGCTTCAGCACACATCTCCGTTTTAAATCTGAATTTCTGAACAACCGATATTACACTCAGCACATACTCTTATGTCTATGGGGTTTACTAAACAGTTAACTATCAGCATGCAGATGATATAGCTGCCAAACAGATGACTGGAAACAGCAGAATTAACTACACAGAAAGAAGGTAACTTTACAGAAACAAAATTAAAAGCAAGCATCTAGAATTGCAAGAGGAGTAAAGATTACTTTAGTTAGTCATACTTATGAAAACATGACAGAAAATTCTCAAAATTAAGGACAAAATACTAAAAATTACCTCATGGCTAAGGTGTCTCAGGGTCTAAGACCTGTTGTCATCTAGTTATTTAATCTGTTTGCGCTTCAGTTCTCCACCTGTAAAGCAAAGATATTTCTACTTCCTGGGAACACAGTGAAAATAGTTCCAGAAACACCTGCATGAAATGTTCAGATACTAAAAAAAAAAAAAAAAAAAAAAAAAAAAAAAAAAAAAAAAAAAAGAGGAAAGACAGAAGTAGACAGTAATAGGGAGATCTTCTTCGGGCTGACCACTCTGCAGATTCAAAGGTACTGAATGATTTCTACAATTCCTGCCTCCCTATAAGCAAAGACCATATATGCATAAGTTGAAAGGGATTCAGATGAGTCAAGAAACAGTCTTAAATCTCTCTGATATGCACATCAGGAAAAGTCAGGGAGAACACCATGGTGAGTCACAGAATTTCACCCTCCACTTCCTAAGATAGGCAATCACATTTTGGTTTATTTTTGTTGGACTAAGAGTGCACATCAGCTCTCTCTATCCAGGAAGCTACAGTCAGCACCTGATTTGTCACAAAGACTATCAAACTATGTAAACCAAGAAGCTGAGGATCAGTACAACCCACATTAGCTGTTTTAGGCCTCCAGCATTCTGAAAAACTATCATAGTAGTAACAATGTGATAAACCATTTAGCTGTCAAATAACAGTTCAAACCACTAAGTGTCCTAATTTCTCTGATACCAGACAACCTTATTATTCCATTATAAATAATGGAATAATAATTGTAAGTAAGTTTATGGAAATATTAATATCCTGATACAAAAGAGACTTATATAAGTACTTACCACTGCAAACATACACTCTTCCCATACCAGCAATAAAAAACCCCAAACCTATCTCAAAACCCATTCATCATCCAATCAGCCTCTCCTTTGACCATCTCTGTCACATCTGGACATGGCTTACCATGAATTTTAATGAGCCTAAACTATGAGAATGTATATAGCTTGTTTCTCTTAAATCATCATACTCACTTATCTCAGGATTTTGCTCTTATTTTTGGTAGAGGGCTTGTATCTTTTTAAAATTATACAACAATTAAATTCTGCAAAATTTAGTAATAACCACGCTTAATGTTGACAAAGGATTATCTCAGCCTATCCTATGTTCTGTTGTTCATCAGCATCCACACTACATACTCACAAGAGAAGCAGGTTTCAACCAGTGGCAGACTGCATGGGGAGAGCCTAAATGTTTTCTTGGCAAAGAAACAGCAGCATGAAGCTGAAGGTGAAAGAGGAACATACCAGGCTGCTCATAATGAAATACTGGCTTCAGCTGATAAATACGCACACTAGCACTTGCCATCATCTCCTTCTCTCAGGTACTACACCAACTTTTAGAAATATTTTTAGGTTTTATCAGCTGGGGAAGTTACACAGCATTACAGTCTTCCCAAACTCAACAGCATTTGTTCCTATGTACTCGCCAACAAAACTACAGCAACCAGTCTACAACTTCTCAAACATGACAAGAACTCCTTCCAGTGTTCTGGCTGCACTTCACAGTCCCACAGACGTGTCTTTTACAGTGTTTTTGTTGTGTGACAGTTTAGGCTTGTTTCTGTCACCATTTAAGTAAATTGATAAAAAAGTTTTTATCAATTTGAAAAACTGCCTTCCTAGCCAAGCAGTATCATGTCATTCCCCCACCCAAGAACCCCTCCTGGAGCAAACCCTTCTTTCCTCTTTCAAGGTACACATTCTGGCTGTCAGACACACTAATGGTTTGCTAGGTAACCCTGAAGGTCTAACCTTCCACTGGTTTTGCTCTGCTGAAGTGTTACTGTGCTCAAGCTGCTAACTGCAAACCACCCTCTCTTTTCCAGCCCAACCAGGGCCTTGGTGGTCTCTTTCTGAAGAGCAGAAAAAGCAGCCTCCATCACTCATGGCATGAACAGAGGGTGTGCCGTGATTCTGCTCTATGACAGCAGCTTTCTTATTGCTACAAAAAAATTTAACAGGTCTGGGTCATCCCTTTTCAGTCTGTAATATTAACAAGCAGTTTGCCACAGAGTGCCCTGTGGATTTGAACATCAGACTGTTCCAGGACAAGCTCAGCACATCATCATGCTTATCAAAGCCAGATGTGACAAAATACACCCAAGATATACAGAATTACAGGAATACTGACAATATTGTCACACCACACAGAAAATTATTACCACAAGCTGACAAACACACTAGCGTGTGAAAGCTGGGTTACAAGGAGAGAGATTTGCAAGTTGGGATCATTCCAATATCAGGTTCCTCAATACCTTCTGCTTCCCATCACTACATTCCAATCCAGGAGGAGCATCCAATACTTTCTAAGAAAAGTGGTGTCCCAGCAGCAGGTGGAAGCGCTTCCTCAGAGATGCCCACGACTAATTTCACTACATTCACTATGCGTGTTTAAAAGAGCCCAGCTCTATCTCATGTCATACTGGGGAATGGAGACACTGGGATAGCTGATCAGTCTGTGTCCCCAAACCATGCCATGAGGTATCCCTCTCCCATAACATCCAGGGAAACTGCTCTCCTGTTACTAGCCATGGGATTATTTGCTGAATAGCTCTTCCAATGAGCACTGGCCTTCCCTATGCTAACCACTGACGCATCTCATGGATCAAGAGCAAACCACCCATAACTGGCATCAGGGAAAAAACTGTGAATTCTCAAATACAGCAATTTAGTGATGTTCTCCATTTTTTTTACAGCTACAAGGCTTTGCCTCTGGAAACCTACACATGTACTTTCTTTCTGAAATGGTTAGGTGGAAGCAAGAGTAGAAATAAGATCTCTGAGAAACAAAAAGACTGAGAAGATTTCTACTTCTGGGGGGCTCAGTCATACGCTTTTTCATTCCTACTTACCATTTGGTTTCTACAGCATTCATTTTTAAAAGGTTTTCAGAACTCTGCAGCTGTGAAGCTATCACTTCTGTAGTACTCAGGAATAAGCAATTACCAAAGCAAGGCACCCTCAGGGATCACCAACTTTCAGTGCAAAGCAATTCAGCCAGCACAGCAGTGGAAACAAGTTGTATTGTGTACAACTAAAATAATGAAGCCTTCACAAAAGGCCACTGCAGGGACAGAAGTGTGTTTCCAATATACACCTCCTTCTGCACTCCTCACTTAGAATCTTTGAGAGTCTCAAAGCATTTCCTCTGCTGGAGCTGTGTGTTGTAGGGAAAGCTAATGCACACAGCGCTGGTTACTGTTCTGTATCTATTTTTATCAAGGTGTGATAAAATTATGCAGATGCAACATAATGCTGCAGCATTGGCACTGAGCAAGGTTGAGAATTTCCATTGCAAGAATATAGCTGCAGGATTTTTTTTCTCTGGCATCTCATACAAGGACCAGCTGAAATTTGTCACTTTACTGCAAAAGAACTGAAGAATTTGTGATTTTTAGTGGAATTACCTCAGGAAATACTTCTGCTGAAAGTGAACCACTGACATCCCTATCAGATACAATTTTCAAAGAAAAATACAGGACAATTAGCAGGTTAACCTAGCAATTTCTCTTTATCTGCAAGAGCTGACTGGCAACAGATTACAGACAGTACATTTTGGACAGTAAGTGGACCTTAAATTCAAGATGTACTAAATGCATTCTTATCAAATCAGATTAAGTCAGTTTTGAAGCCATACTATTAAAGTTTGAAGTGTACACAGGCTAAGAGCAGTTGAGTCTCAGCACGTTTCAGTCATTGCTAATAAATATGTCACCTGACAGGCAAAGCAAAGAGTCACATAGCGACATATGATAGCTGCTTGCAGGTAACTTACCTGTACATGAAACTCCGTAGCATGACAGCACAGGAAGAGAGCAGACTGTCCATTTTCCAGTAAATTTCAAGACCCACCTTAAGAGTTATTTTCATATACAGAATGCAGATCAATTGTTCAAGTTTTAACCACCTCCTTGAACTGCAGTGATTTCTTAATACCACAGTGTGCAGTACTCAACTCACCTAGGCTCTGTGTGGCCCCAAAAGAACTCCCTGTCATACTTCCCTCCTTTCCCACAATTTCTGATTTAGGTGTGGTATGTTTTTTTGTAAGTATTAACAACTTACACTTTGAGGCTTTTTTTAATTAAAAATGTGGGGGAAAAAAATCTAGAGTAATATTGGGTTTTGATTTCAAAATGAGGCTATACTGGGCCATTTGTGTTTAAGACCTGTATGGCAAAAACAGTCATAGATTAGCCAAAGAATACTTTATTAAGTAAACCGAGCAGCACATAAGATTAAGGTAAGTGCAAGCTTTATTATGAGGGAATATCTCAGTGGGAAACACTTCTACAATATTTTAATTCTCTGTTTTAGGAAGTAGTAAAGCAATTCAAAAAATCTCCATTTAGGTAATTTCTATGACTGCATAGCCTTCAAACTTGTAAGACATTTTTCCAAGCAGTATTTTGAATAAAAAATAAAAACTGTCTTCAGAGTCAGCATTCCCCTGTTACAGCACAACTCCAAAACTACTGTAATTTTCAAATTCAGGTTACCTCCTGCTTAGAAATGCTTAGAAAGCCTAGCATACTAAATTCAAAATTTAACATTCAATGGTAAACATAAAATACAACCCAAAAGGCCAAAAGATTTAATAAAACTAACACATAAGTACTTTGTGAGGATTTTTATGGGAGTTGAGGGAGAAGAGATCAACAAACTGGCATTTAAAGTGATTCAGATGAGCTCTGTGTCTGTAGCTTTCAGTCTACCAAAAAAAATGACTGTCACAAAGAACTTCCTTTCTTTCTAAAGATGCGCCTTGTATATGAACTAAAAAAAAACCAACAAACCCAAAACAAACAAAACAAAACCCCAACACACACACCCCCTCCCCCAATTAAAAAAAAACAAAAACACCCACTCAAAACCACAGGACTAAAACAAAGATCTCTATTTTTGGTAAGCTTTCTAGAATTCTGTCATCTGTTCCTATAAACTAGAGGGAAGCTTCTGTTCCTTGCTTTATTTGATCTAAAAAATATATACCTAAATCTTCCTGCAGAACAATATCAAGTAGTACAAGCCACAAATTAAATGTTAAAAGTTACATGGATAAAACAAAGCCATATGGAAGAATAAAGTATGTCCTGGGAGCTTTTAAAAATGTGCTTAAAGCCTAATCTTTATGATATAAGAAAACCAAGTTTAATACTCCAGAAGCTTTACAAAACATCATCATAACAATACACCCTTACCCTCTCTGACTCTGCATCAGTGGGGGGGCAATTAAAACCTCACTTTCTTTAGCATCAGATAAAAAAAACCGCACAGGGAATCAGAAATTCACATCCCTGTATCACTCTTCGATGAAAACTAATAATCAAGATCCTCCAAGGGACCAGACTGATGACTCACAAGCAAAAATCTTCTCCTCTGCATTGAATCCAGAGAGCTCAGAAAACAGAAAACTTTTTAAAATATTTCAAAAGCTGAAGCTAGAATAGCACACTTGAGCACACAAGAGATCACATCTGCTACATAAGGCGCTGTTTTTATTTAACCAATCCTCAAAACTGACTTTTACATCACAAAAAACTTATACATGCAACGAAATTGTTTTTCACTTTCCATTTTCAAGTTCCAATGGAAACCGCTCTCCCTTTGACCTGTCATAAGTTTTAATATGGGAGAATATGGGTAAGAGCAGAGGAAAGTGTTTTAGAAGGTTAAGTATGTAGTCCTAAAAAGAGTTAAGAGAACTGCAAGGACATAAAAATAACTCCAGAGCAGACTAACTACTTTTGGAGGAGAAAGCCAAAGATTAATTTATTTCATCTTGAGGAACTTGTGCTTCATGGCTAATGCTCATGAATACTAATCAGCTCACCTTGAAAGATGAAACAGCAAGTTTTCCTCATTTTAAAGAAAAAAATGAGAAAGAAATTGATTCTTTAACTCATCCACATCAGCCATTCCCATGAACTTCCTCTTTCAGGGTAACAAATCAACAGCTTCATCTTTCAGCATAACCTTATGGTCAGTGTACTTTGTACTGGTATCAAAAAGCAAAGGTGGAAATAAATTTTAAAGAAAAATATCTGCTTGTGAATTCCTGGGTATGGCAGCTATGTCACTGAGGAAAGGAGGGAAAGGAGGCATCCTCTGATGTGTACTCCTCTCATGTCTTTTATAAAACCTTATGAATCCATGAAGTAGCAGTTCCATAGTAAAATTACATAGAAGTAAAACTACTCTGAGACCAGAAGAGTCCAAATTTAATACCTAAGTCCTCTACAACAATTTTGTGCTACCTTGAGAGAACCATGTCATGCGTCTGCACAAGTCCGTCCTCATCAAGGAGTGAGTACTAGTCCTTCTTTTTCTGCAGTATTCCCTGTCTACCTAGACTGTATTTTTACACAGATTTAATAATTAACCAGCATGTGTAACAGCTGTCACCTTGGCTGTTGCTCAGGTCTGAGTGGGCAGCTGGAGCTGCTGAAGGCAGCAGAGTGCCAGTCCAAGTACACACTGCCTCTGTGTCCCCCCACGCTGAGAAGCGCTCCCCACTCCCTCCTCGCTCCTGAGAAAGGCCTGCTCTCTCTCACAGTGGAGATTCAGCTTGGTGCAGCCACATGATCCCAAGCTAACAGAAGTGGGCAGGAACGTGATCATGGCAACAGGGTCAAGGACAGAATGGGCAGGGCCTCTGGCCATCGGTCTGGCTGTGCAAGCCCCTGAGGCAGTTCTGCCCCAGCAGCCCCATGGCCATCCCAAGAGACCCAGCCCAGGCAGCCGAACACACCAACACTGTCCACACCACTTTCCTCCCAAAAGCACAGGAACATTGCTAAGTCTAGAAACAAACTACTTACTTCAGTAAGGCAAAAACCGAACAGCAAATTAAATTCCTACTGTCCATTACATCTTTCATATGGGTGTATATGCTCCACATGCTCATAGAGCATCACACTGAGCCAGAAAACACTTAAAAGATTCTTTAGACATGCTCCCTTTCAGAACAATAAAAAAATCACTAGAACTAGAAACTTTACTGTTCATTTTTCAACTGAAGCCATCCATTTAATTGATGATTTCATAATACAGACCAATATAGTTGTTAGAAAGTAGCTACCTTAAGCCTTCTGTCTTTTACCTGATTCTGAGATGCAGAATGTCATAGGGGAGAAAAGGCGATGCAGACAGAAATTGGAATAGGAACACACTGACTTTTACACTGACTGTATTCAACAATTTGATATATGAATTTAGACAGCTTAAATAAAGTTTCTTATAAAATTTAATGATTGTATTTTAAACTTTCATACTAATTCTCCCTTTGTAATAATTACTCAGTCAGGTTACCTATAAATTCAGCTTACATGTAAAGAAAATGCAAGTCTCAACATTTTTTGGCAATTTCCAGATATAAAAACTTAATAATAAATACCAAAAAGTGGCCAAGCTATCTGTGACACTGACATTTGTTCTTCTTTCAATTCAGTGCCAAAGGATGAATTTTAATCCATGCCAGTTACACTTCTAATTGCTGCCCTTGGTAACACATACGTAATCATTTGACAACATGACCCTATGTAAAATGCAGTGTTTACAGTGGCATCCTCAGCAGCTTCCCAAAAGAGGAGATTACATTACTGAAAGGTTTAAATAATAATCCTCATTTGCCTTCCTGCCAACTCAGCTGTAGATACAGACAGGTGAACTGGATTTTCCTCATTAAGGAGTCTATTAAAAAATTTAACCATAAAAAAAAAAAAAGTACATGGGCTTTTTTACCTGATGCTTTCTTTTCCAAAGCTTCAGAATGAATCTTATCTACCTCTTCACCAGTCTTAGCCAGGTAGTAACATTTGTGTCTGTACAGTGCCTGACACTCATGCAATGCTCACGCTCCTGAGTAAAGGCTTTCCGGAAAATTCACTAAAATATTTTCTTTCTTGTAGAAACTAAGAGCTTTCTATCAACTGCCTTGGAGATTTTTTTCCCCACCAGTATCAGTATCAGGATCAGTATCAGAATCAGTAGCAATGTCAGTATCAGTGACATCAGTAAAGCAAAAGGTTGAATAAAAAAATTTTTGCTGACAATCACCATTCTGTACTCGTCAAGTTCAAATGCATGCTGTTATGTATTTTTTAATTTACTATTTCCGTTTTCTTTATCACTTTTGCTAGAATCCACTACAACTTGTAGCACTTAGTGTTTCCTCCTGGTCTTTTCCAAATACTTTCCCCGCCCCACTCTCCATTACTATCACAAATTATCCACAGCAAAGAAAAACACAAAAGTTATGTTAGAAATATGAGGATCTTAAATATCTCAGTAGCTGTGCTCAGTTATTTACATCATCTTCTCTCTTTCTTCGCAAATCTGTTGCTTCTAACTATTAGTAATAAAACTGCACATACTTTTCCCCCAGTCAGCAGCTGGAAGTTTTCAGGTGACTCACACCAAAGATAAAAATATAATGGTAAGTATGTGCCTATCTTCCTGAGTTCTGAAATACCACTTCATCCCCCACCCTCTCTCAGAAGTAAAGAATGGATAGCTTCACACTGTACCAGCAGGCAGGTATTTCCATTCACAGGATGTTACTGTTTATTTCAAAAAGATCTTCATCATCTAGCTGGCAAGATGCTCCCTTTAGACTACTAGTGTATGTGAAAAATGCTATAAGCAGAACTTCAACAAAAACAACCACCCAAAGAGCAGCTGTGAAAGTCAAAGGCTATGAGGGAGATGAGCCAGTATGTCAGAGAGAGATAGAGAGAGAGAGAGAGATAGAAATACCACAGGAAAACCCTATCCATTCATTCTCGTAAGGCCCGCATGTTAACATTTCCGAATAAAAGCAGAAGTAGTGTCACTGAAAATTCCTCTCCTCCCACATACGGGAGTATTCCAAATTAATGGAAATGCTAATTATTTATATACCCTAAAAACCAACACATCTTTCCACTATGTTAGGGCAAGCTTAAGAGTAACTAATAACTGAAACATTCGATGTTCAATACACCAGCAGCTTTACAGCTAGAGATAAATACAGCATTCTGTTTCAGATTTAATCAGACTTTAAACATTTCCACTCCAGAGAAAAAGTAACCATTCTGGTACCCTTACATAAATTTCAGGACTAAAGAACCTAAGAAAAACCCCTATGAACTTAGACATTTTCCAGCTATATCAGGGGATGAGGCTTCACATCAATAATTTCCACTCTATTTCTTCAAAAAGTATCTGAAAAGTCTGCTCCCAACATCACAGGTTGGAAAGCTCAAACTTGGCACTGTTGGGTGTCTCTGCCACCCAGAGGGGTAAACAAGGTCTGACCTCTAAAAACACTGAAGGCTTTGTCTATCACACAGTTTGCACAGCAGCACATCCACACATCTGCAAAGGCCATTCAGCAGATCATGCAGGTCATACAAAATATAAAATTCACATACAGCTATTTGATTCCACAAAACTGAAATTTTGAAAAACAGCACATCCTTCACCACAAAGGGAAGTGATTTTTCTGGCTGTATAAAATAAAGACCCAATTAAAAAATGCTAATTTCACTAAGCATTCTATACCAGCTGATGATTTTGCTGATAATTTATCAAACAAATATAAAAAATGAAAGTGTTTTCACTGAGGAAAAGCAGTGTATTTGTTTAAATCATACTGAAAACTGTACAAATAAGGGATTCTCATATCATCTCTTCCCTAACAAGAGAATATCTAAAAAACTACCATATTTCTTCAGAAACACATATCAAGTCTTTAGGTTATTGCTCCATTTTTCAGTGTCACGGGAACCCTGGATAGAAGAGCTCTTACCTATTAAATTGGTTTTAACTTTAAAGTATATTGAAGCAGGTTAACACATCCAAGCAACTCTCACCTCTGCCACATTATGTTCGAGGTTGTACCAAAAAAGCACAAATGTACTTTATTATGTAATTTAACAAGGTGGTAGTTCTTATTCTTACAGTAACAAGTAAGACCTCTGACCAAAATTAGAAGTGGTTTGATTTTGCTTTTTTTTTAAATCCATGAGGCATTGATGACTTATTAGTAACGAATTTTAAAAACTACCCTCCCTACAGAGCAGAATCTCAATGACTGACACCCGTGAGATTCCTGACTAGCAACTTCCTGCTCTAAAAAGAAGAGAAGGAAGGAAAAAGTTTTTCTGTATCAAAAACAGCCATCAATTATTGTTTATTATAATTTTACATAACAGGAAGGATTACCAAGTATTTTTTATCACTTAATAATTTTCTGATCTCATGAAGATAACTACCTTTCTGACAAGTGCAAAAAAGAATTATTCTTACGAACAAACATGGCAGTTCAAGAAAGAAGAGAATGAAAAGGATGTTGTATGTGGCTGTTGGGGTTTATCTAGAACACTACTGAAATAGAAGTGAAGCTTAAAATCCTCCCAGCCCTGAGGACAAATCAGTCCTACCAATTTACTGAATATGACTCTGTGTTGTTCTGAATCACTCAACTCACTAAGCACACCACTAGCCCTCACTTAAGCAAAAAAAAACATGTGTTTCATGAATCACCCTCATTTCTGAATGCACCTTAAACTTCCCACATAACAGAATACAATCTGAAGCATGATCACAAGAAGTAAACTATAACATTTCAGATACACTTCTAAGCAGTCAAAGCAACACAGAATTATACATTAATATCTTGAGTCTGTGTACTAGGTCTCAAAATACATATTATCCTGGGTTTTTTTTTCCATAAAATACTTACCTTCAGAACAGCAGCTGGTCAAGTAAAATGTATTTTGGATTGCAGAGACATACTTTTTTTTTTTTTTAATTTTCCTTTTGCAATATGTTTTGATCATTATGTTTTGGATGCAGAAAACATCAACAATGGAAGTTTACTTGCTTACCTCCAAAAATGAAAAGCGAACAGAGGACTGCATGGACTGCAGGGGCTTGTTGGGGTTGGGCTCAGGCTCCTTGGGGTGAGACTGCAAGTTAAAATAATGTCATCTCTAGTGAACAGAAGGTTTAGCAAGAGTTGCATGTTTTAGTGCAGGAGTTATGAAAGGAGTTTCGGTTAGAACCAAAACATGACCATTCTCCTGAATGAAGTGATTAACAGTAGCCACACAGGTTTTGACTTAAAATGAAATTGATTTAAATAAAAATAAAAATGAGAACTGGTGTTGATGTATATGCTTGACTACCTTAGACTTCTTCCAGGAAAAATACTTATGTACAAAGTCTCAAGAGTGTGGAAACATGGTAACTTTTTTTAGACATCTAACCAAACAGAATATGCATATTGAGTGTTTTTTTCCTCTTAAAGAATCTCGGGCGGCTGTGGTTTAAGTTTTTTATATGCAAATCAGATTTATTAAAACAAAAGGAAAACTAGAACTGATTATAAACTTCCACCAACAATATAAAAATTATAATAAAATTTTCCAGTTTGAGAGCCTAAAATCTGCACACTTACTGAAAATTATAAGTGCTCCAGTTAGTCTCAATTTTTTAATGAAATGTCTCCTCACAAACACCAAGTTCTTCTAGGTAATCAAACATGGATATAAACAATTAATCCATAAAATTCTTACTTGAACATTTTACTTCAAAAGCAACTTCAAGAAGTTGCCTCAAGTACATCTCCATTCAAAAGGTTTCCAAAACAGCTGACCACTGCCAGATTTCAGAGGTCCTCTTTCAAAATATACTCATCCTATCCTATGCACAGTTCCCCATAAAACTCACAAGAAAGCTTCTTTTAAAAAATATGCTTATAGCATGCCTCTCACTGCAATTTGCTTTAGTAGCAATCTGTCAAAAAAAACCACTCTGTGCAGACTGAGCCAAGGCAGAAGCTTATGGGGAACTTTTTCAGCTCATCTTCATAAAGATTTATTCTGCTTTGTACCAGACCCTTGCAGCCAGCCAATGCTAGCATTCCTGTCCTGTCCCCAGTGGAGATGCAGACAGCAAATATGCTAAGCACAGCTAAGGTCCATTTTTTCAATTGTGTAGCACTTTGCCAGATATTAATACACTGCCTTCAAAATCTTTCAAGGTGGACACCTGATCCAGGTTTTTTCTGAACATTTCAGCAGGAAGAGTACTACTGCTTCCAGAACAGATAAGGAATACAATTTTAACATTGTACATTTTTGCAATGTTTTCCTTTTTGAGATGCCTTGGAGAAGCACAAAGTTTGGCAGGAACCTGCACAATGGACAAGGATGGGCCCACAGGTAATTTCTGACAAGGCTACTGTGTATGAGTAAATTCCTCTGGCTGCTGGCTGTGCTTTCATAATCTCTGAAGAAGGTGCACAGAAGAGCACCAGCAGTTGAGTGCAAGCTCGTTTGGTTTTAACTGCAGACTACCTGTACTAGCACAACAGTACCTTTGAGCTGACAAGATCCATTAAGGCTCAATCTATCACTCTGAAAATGGCTAAACTGAACCCAGGTTTGCACCAGCCAGCCCATGCGGGCCTGCAGAAAAAGGTGTGGATCAACAGGCAGATTTCAGCTGTTCCACTGGGGCAGTCTCTACTGTGTTGCACTGCACTGACCTGCAACAACATGTGCTGGAAGGATTGTTGTTTCTTTATGATCAGTACAGTACAGACTTGTAAAAACTGGTTTTGCACTTCTACACTTTATCTGCTGTATCTCTTCATCTCTGCTGCAGCAGAGCTGATAGTTTGTCCACCATTGTCCCCCTTTTGTCCACCAGTCAGTTCGGGCCCTGAATGACTGTAGGCTGGGAAACGATCCTAGGCTGCAGTCAATGCTTGCACCGTGATTCCTGGGGGCACTGCAAGGTGAGATGTAGGGGCAGGCCACACAGACCACCACCAGCCTCCATCAGGACCTCCAATGGTCCAGCGAGGGTCCACTGGACCCTGAGAAGCAGTGAGGGGAAGCTGGAACTGATCCAAAGATAGTCCGAGTGGAGGGAGAGGAGAAGCGGCACCAACTGGCCAAAAGCATAAGGCTGCAGCAAAGGGAGAGCAACAGGACTGCTATGGAGTAACAGCTGGGGACAAGTAATCTACTGAAGCCAGAATGCTTAAAAGGAGAGGAAAAAAAAAGCTCTGGCATTGAATAAGAAGAATATCCTAACTTCAAAGCCCAGCAAGTGAGATCCCTGATTCACCTTGCTGTGAACAAATCCTAGAAATATTCTATGGCAAAGGGCATCACCCTTCCTCTACTGGATGGCTCACACACAGCAAGCAGAAGTCCTACACTGGCTAGTAGCTACTCATATTCTTCCTCATTTTCACTACTGCAACACATCAGAGTCTCAGTAATGGCACAGATTCTGAGGGCATCCAATATCAGATGTGCTAGTACTATGGATCTAAAAATTCCCACCAAGTGATGATACTGGTGTGTCAATCCACTTCTTCTATAGAACTCACCCTCCAGCTTTGCTTTTTTAAGACCTAAGAAAACCTGTTAAAACAAATTATCACATGTGCATGACAACACTACTTCTTACACTTACTAAATTTGGAATGCTTTATTTTGGATTTAATATTCTTTCAAGGAGCTTTTTGCAAGTAATGAATATAAAGTAGACAGACTGTACTTGTTTCTCAGGGAGACAACATAATTCTAGTCCCAACATTCAAACTTTACTGAGAGAAAATTCATGAGACTCAGGATGCGAGGAATAAATTGGATTTTTTCCCCCCTGGGTATGCTCTTCTTTAAATGATTGCAATTAACAGTTTGGGAGACATGATTTAAGTCTGCATTGACTCAACTCTGGCAAATCATGAGAGAATGATTCTATGGAAATCATTATGTGCCAGCAACCAAAATATGGTATTTTCTTTTCTCTACAGGTAAATCAAGTTCAAAAAGTAGCAAGTATGATGATAAAAATAATTCAAATATATGGAAAAAGTAAATATATCCAGACAACATTTTAGCAAAAACAATTAACAATGTTGAATTCAAAATACAACTATAAATGTTATCAGTATTAAATATTTTGAAAATATGGCAAAGTAAGTGGAATTATGTTAGGTTACTGTAAAAAAGGAGGAAGCAGTAAACAATTACCTCATATTATAAAGCCACAAATATACATTGAAAAACACAAATCCTTTTTCGTCCTTTGCAGCTAGTGATGTTATTCTCACATGATGATTACATAATTCGGTGAAGACTGATTTAAATTTATTTAAATTGCCAAATCTCAAAAGAAGTATAATTATCAATTATTCATGGAAAACATTCTAATGAGATCTTTGATAAGACCCCCCCTCCTCCAAAACTCATGAGAAATTAGTAATGCTGTTGTTTTGGTTTTGTTTTTTTTTTTAATTTGTTTTTTTTTCAGAAAAATATCTAGAGCTTAGCCTGCCGACAAGCTAACACACAATACTCTTACCAGAAGATGCCTGACTGAAATGCAGAATTTCTGAGACATTTCACAAATGTAATTCTGGGGAACCAGTATGACATCTACATTTGTTCCCTGGAATAAAGTGCTCTGTCATTTCAAGTGATTATTAGAATAAATTATTTGCTATGCTGCACACTTACCTAGACCCCCGTCTTTAACACATAGCAGATGCCAGAGATAATACCTTTCATAGCTATATAACTTTACTGCAGGCATCTGCAGCATTCAGGATTTTGTTGGGTTTTTTTAATCCAGCAAGAATGGGGCAGTCCCAGGGAATACTAAAGGATCTGACCTAGCCATATCTATTTACCTAGATTAAATTAGCAAGTTCTCATGGTGGCTGTAACATGCATACATACTGACATGTCAGTGTAGACTACAGGTATATATGTATAGAAATAAATATTTGGCTTTGACTAACATGGGGTATATGCTGGCATTTATGAATAAAATACTACACTTAATATCACTATACATTAAAATTACACGTTTTCATTTAGCTACTCTCTAAATAGCTGAAAGCACACAAATTAGTTAATCAGTTTTAAGCAAGTATAAGTAAACACATTGCTAAATTAGGTAAATATACTTACTGAAGAAACTATCAGGAATCCTCCAGAATGTCAATACAGGTCATTAGTGCAGTTACGTATGTAAAATATGTCTTGTTCCTGATGAATTTTCACAAATCGCATTTTTATAATGCTTTAATCTCTCACAGTGCTCTCTATTATTCAGCACAGAAAGAGGCCTTTCTAAAAGGCAGCACCAGGATAAACAAACAGCAACGGAGAGCTGAAGAGAAAGACAGTCACCATGGCCTACTGACAGATTCTTCCCCTACAATGCTTCATACACTGAGATTCAGTAACTTTAAATATGCAGAAACGCTTTCTTTCCAAACACACTGCAATATCCTGGCTCCAGGCTCATACATTTGCTGAAACCAACTGCAATGCATTGAAAGCGTGCTCCTTCAACCTGGAGCTGCAGTGCTCCCAGGCTGTCAGCACAAACGTATGTTAAAAGCTCCTGACTGCACAAAAGCCGGCATCATGCAGAAACCATTAAAATATTAAAGACAGACAATACTTACTCCAAGGTCAGCCCCGGAATTTGTAGCCTTTCCCGCTGGGCTTTCATTGCTGTTATGTGTTACCACACTCTATTGTAATCATGACACACATTCACAGGCAGCATTCTGGCGATGACAGAGAGCCAAATGAACCACTATAAAGGAATGGACTAAGGATCTCTTGGGGGTGGGGGGAGGACTGCAAGTTGGGGTCCTTCCACCTCTAGCTGTCACAAAGAGCCGCAGGCTGCCTCTCTCAGGTTAGTGGCAGTGCACGCCGCACCGCTTTACTGGAGCAAACGGCACCTTCAGTTGTGCACACCAAGTAATTCATCCCCGGAATTCCGCAGCAGCATCACTGCGCCGACACAGCGCACACACTCACACACTCACACACACTCACACACACACACACACACGCTGCACCTCAGAGGATGCAGTGGTCCCCCTCGCTACACCAGCCCACCACGCAAAACAGATGCTATGCTTAACACAGTTTCTCTTGGCAAATGCCCAGTGTTCGCCACCCCCTCTGATCCTGGCAAATAGGATTGAGCCATGTTCTTTAGTCACATTATCCCCTTCCGTGGCAAACAGACAGTTTCTGCAGTAATAGAATAACAAACTGCTGAATGAAAAACAGGCTCTTCTCCTTTAATGGAGAAAATTAATTGCCAAGGCTTTTCAGAACAAATATATTCTTGTAACACAAAGGTTAATACAAAAGAAGTCATCATTTGGTTCTGTCACATCTGCACCTGAATTTTAAAGTGATATACTCTGTAGTTTATATTAAAAGTGAAAGCCAAACCTAGAAATTGTAGAAAAGTGTATTAAGTTCAGTATTAAAGCTAGGATCACTTAAACCACTACAGAACTCTATACAGACAGTTTAAGATCAGTGCTGCTATGTGGGATTTTGGTTATAATTTAATTATATTCCTTTTTTAGGCACTCTCTCTTATTCTGAGATTACAATTTTAATAAATAGATACTATGAATTGTTCCATGAGGAGTAGCATTTTTTTTCAATGCTCTGCAAAAGACAAGAAAAGCAAAGTGCAAATACTTATTTTTAGTAATTTTAGAGCTAGAATATTTTATCACACCCACTTACTTTTCCTGTACACAATGTAATAAAGTCAACCACATGATTTTATTTTTGCTAGAGCTCTGGACTTGCTCTGCGGTGGACAACTTCTACAGACTAGTCAAAAGACAGGACCAGATGAAGCTGCTGCTTTTTGGGTCTTGGCTTAATTTTGGAAGACATTAGCGAGTTCACAGGTGCAAGGTTTTAGAGACAGAGAGAAATCTTCTAGTTATGGAACTGCTGAACTGGATTTGGTGAACTTGATTGTTTTTTCAACCACACAGTAAAAAACGGTAATTAAATTCTCAATTATTGCCTATACATTTCTACCGGAAATATATCTCCTACATATTTCTACAGGAAGGTATTTTAAATTTATGTTATATATTATCTGGAGCCTTTATTTATAGTCACTGAAAACAAACTGAAAGTCTACACAGAGCTATGCATTTGAATTTTTAAAACATAACAGACATCTGGATTGTGAAGGTTAACTTGAGCACCCAGCAGGCATCCTGTAAGCAATTTTTGAAAGGAATTTGTAAATTCTACCTCCCAAAAGAAAGAGAAAGAATGAAATCAAAGGAGTTAAATTCCATCTACTAACCACAATGGGTGTATGCACAGATTTCAAGTGCACGAAGATCAGTTAGGTGCCCAACTCTGAAGAGCATGGACAGACAGGTTTTTCAAATTTTACTCAGAACACATACAAAACATCAATTTTTGAAGATATTCTAAAACTTTAAAAATACAATACAAGAATCAACTATCTAACAGTCAAACAATTCTGACACTGAAACTATCTGATGAAGCTGCTATGCTTTTTCATTATTGGGTTCGGAGACAATCATTTAAGAACAGAAATTCAACAAGAGAGCAGCAGTTCTATTTCTGATGGAGAAAGAAAATTTTGACAGGTAAACTGTGACTGTATACAGACATGTTACAGTTTTAGTTAAGCCTTAAAGGATGTTTGAAGGATGTTGTGCATACCACCCTTTAGCTTGGTGCTTCATTCAGTTAGCTATGTAAACACGTACGTATAGCTTGCATCAAAATATTATTTGTTGTTCTATAAAACTGTTAACATTTTGTTGAAGGCACAAAGAGTAGGCGACAACATGAACACCTCGAGGAGGACAGCCAACTCCAGTAAATCAGGATGGCACCAGAACTATTTCTGTAAACTAGCAAAAGGCCTAGCTCTGGGGGTGAAGGTATGTTTCCATCAAGACTGCAATACAAATTTTACACACTACTTCCATGAGGCAAATTTTATTGCTGACGTTAACAGAAGTCCACAATAAAGGCACTTTTTTGTTTGTTTTTTCCTCCACATGCAAAGAAAATAGTCTGTCACTACTAAACACTACTTCATGAAACACAACAGCTGAGCATTTAGTGCATTTTACCTGCAAGAAGACAAATACCAGCAGCTTGTCTTGCCTAAAACCCAACTGAGTGGGACTGGCAGTTGGGCACAGGCATTTAAATATAAACAAATGCATCCAAGGGCTATTTCATGATCCTGATACATCTTTTCTGAGCTGACTCATGCAAGCACCTCACATTACATTAATGGTAAATTATTCTAAACTGAGACTGAGCTGTGGCTTGACTTTGAAAATTCTTTTTCAATGCATTTTGCCTGATCCAGACAGAAGTTTAGAAAATTGCAATTCACTGAAAAAAAGAGAGATTAATCCAGAGTACAAGATGAATTTTTTCTCAATGTTGCAGTCTTACACTTTTTGCAGGATTAAACGGGATCTGCTTCATGCACTTGGGGGCAAAAAACCTGCAATGATTAAATTAGATGAAGCTTTGCAAATGAAAGCTGACTTCAAGTTTCACCAAAACATCTGTTTGCTGTTAATTTTGCACTGCTTAGATTTCATCTCACCAACACAGAGTTGAGGAAGGAAGCAAAAGTTAGCAAGAAGGCTTATTGTTATTACAAAAGCTAAATGTAGATTAACCTGAAAATACTGTCAGATGTTGCCTATACCGACACAACTTTTGTAAAGAAAATGCTTCATCTGGAAAGAATTCCAAACAAAAAGTCACTCATAGCACTGAAGGGCTGTAAGTATTGTATTCCGCTGCAAATGCACACCCTGGTCTCCTCTTGGCTACTTCAAGAGCGAATTCAGAAAACAAGATATAGGAAAACATGGCTCAAATTATTTATTTATGTCTTCACTGGTCTCTGGTTTAGTAATCTCAGACACCTGGTTAAAACCAAGCAAAACCAGACAAACACAGAGAAATGTTTATTTCCTTGAAACACAAACCAGAAGGGCATTACTTCCCTAACACACTTATTAATGTTGTATGCTTTCAAAGTCCCTCTCTTCTGCAGATGTTGACTATTCTTGCTTTTTCCCCTTAAATAATGATGGCACAATAACGCCATTAAAAATGCAGGTGCTTTTATTATTCTGTAGCATTTAACAACAATTACAGTAATACAATTAACAAGTCAATGCATCCTTTGGTTCTGCAGGTGCTCTTGGCTAATGCTTTCCAAAGGTATTCTAAGGTTAGTAATCAACTCTCAAAGAATAATGGCACCTTTCTGTCATAGTCCTTAAACAACAGATTATTTCATCTGAATTTCTGTCATCTAATCTCTTTAACACACCAATTCACACATTCATGCATTTCCAGCAAGCACAGCTGCTTCACTGGTAGCACCACAGTTTATAAAGAAGTTCTAGCAGGAATGATGTCTGCGTCCTGTGTTGAGTGCAATTAAGTGCAACACTGGTCCTTGGCATCAGTGAGATGCAAAACACAGCACAAGAGGAATGGGACAAAAAACATACACGCAATCTCTTTTTACAGTTTTTCAACACAGCATGCCTGGGCATATTATAACTGCAAACAAAAAAAGTCTGAAATATGAATCTTCCCATTTGTTACCTCTGCCTGAAGTCAACAGATTGACCAACACAACGTGTATAAAGCAAACCTCATGCTTCAGCTATCTGCCAGAAAATATTGATCTAACTGGCCAGTTAATTCAGGATGTTTTGGCTACTTCCTACTTTTCCCATTAGTATTTGAGATAGGTCATAGCTAAGGAAGCAATACCAGATGATGAAAGCAATCCTTTTCCTTAGATCCCTGTCTGTTATGTCTTAGTCATGTGCTCAAATTCACAGTAATTGCTCAATTTGTAACTGCAAGGAATATTTTATCTTTATCAAGGAATATTTTATCTTACATAAAGAGGAGGAGGAGGTCGGTTGTCCTGTCGGTTTCCCTGGGGAAGGGAGGAAGTGGATGCCAATGACAGAAGGTGTCTGCATTCACCTGCACCCAAAAACCTCAGTTCACACAATGGGCTCAGCATGGCATGCAGAAATAAATTCCTTGTCACTGCAGGGAAGTGGGTAGATACTGGTAGAACCTGCATGTCCCTGGGATATCTGTGTTCAATACATGCCAGAACAGAGCACTATGAACTCCCAGGGTACGAGGTCTTGTTAACATCATGGATCTATTTACATTTAAAGGCATATCCATAAATCTGATACCACTAAGCAATTTACAATAACACATTTTATTAATGTGCCACTGGAGTATGCAGTGGAAGACTAGGTGGTCTTGCAACACATGACAGAGTCTATTTAGAGCTCTAACTCATATGATTCTGCAAGGAACTTGTTTCAAAATTACAATTCTAGGAAACACTCTATTAAATTCAAATATATTTTAATAACTTTTTATTAATTAGTTGTGTATTCTGCTGATAGCATTATGGTATTGTATGTATTGCTAAAAATGGAATGGATCAAAATAATGTGTGTATTAGCAATGTTAATTAAACATTAGAAATAACTGAACTACTGTAAGTTAACCCAGCAACTCGTTGTCACATTGAACATCCACTGATCCTAAAACATTGGAGACAAAAGGAACCAATAAACATCCACCAGCCAAAATTTGGCAAAATCTCTCTGCAATCTCACCCACTTCCATTCCTCCACAGTGAGTTTCAACAGGTACTTAAACATTACCTACAGCCAGGACAGCCACCTTGTGCATTTATCTATACAAAGCAGGACTCACACTGACTGGTCCTGCAACTTTGAGAGCTCAGAAGACATATAAAAATAAAGAAGGTATGCGGCCAAAGAATGAGAGAAAAAGTTCCCAATTCTTTGTTTAAATATCATCTGAACTGTTACTGTAGATGACATCAGCAAGAGGTGTTAGAGGTGTTGGCAATCTGTTAAGGCAGCCTTCCTCATATTCCACCAACCAATATTCCATCTCCCTTGACTAGGCAGCATCATTTTCATACCTGCCTGTACAAGATCAAAAATAACACCCCATGCAAAATCAATACAATGGCACAGCATGCCCTTTGCCAGTTTTTTTTTTTAATTGAAAAAGCCTAGAGCAGCTACCTCAGATTTGGACAATCTCCTACCATATTCCACTCTTACACTGTAATAATAAAAAAAAAATTAAAACAAAAATTAGAGAGCAATAAAAATAGCTGAACCAATAAAGTCTCTTGTCAACAGATGTTTAACTAATATTAAAATGGTAAAAAGCTTGAGAAATTACATGTTAATAATTATGATCTCAGTCTGCACTGCCTTTCATAAAAAAAGCATTAAAAATTAGTGGCAAAAACAGATCTACTTTTTGAAGAGCTCTACATTACACAAGGTTTAAACAGTTGCTCTTTTTAAAGACAAGACCCTTGTCACACAGGAATAACCCAAACCCAGGCTCTTTGTTTATCTGGTCTTCATTTAAGCTATATTTCAGTGCTAACTGATGCTATTTAACTTTCCTGTGTGTAATTATGTCAAAAGAATGAAAACATAAAAAACCTTGAAAAATAAAAAAACATCTACTGAACTGTTTCTTAAGATCATGATGGTACCTGAATATCTCCTTCAAAGAGTTAAAGCATAAGTAGGAAATTCCATGATTCCACAGTCC
>QUSF01000011.1:14799463-14817926 GCA_003676055.1 Chloebia gouldiae
TTACCCTTACCCTTACCCTTACCCTTACCCTTACCCTTACCCTTACCTTTCGCATGAACCCTTCATTGTATTTTCTCACTTCTGTCCAGTTGCAGAGGGGAGTGACAGAGAAGCTTTGATGGGTGCCAGGCACACAGCCAGGATCGACCCACTGCAACCATCTGTAGAAACCTAAGCACTTTAGTAACTGGGTACGATTATGCTGACAAGATGGTGTTCTCTACTACACTTCAATAAAGCCTCAGTACAGAAAGCACACTAGTATCCCAGTGATCAGCTAAACTAGTATGTATGTGAATGCAACTGAGGTGATTGTGATGCAGTCATTATTCAGATTTGGAGAAAACTAACTAGTAACATTCAATATCAAACATCCTAGAAAGAGTAAGCAAGGTCAAGTTCCAAGAGCCACTTTCTGCTCTGGCTGCAGTGAACGGCAGTTTAGCCATTAACAGAGGCAGTCTTGTACCCACATAAGAGTTTCAGGTTAATATAAAGCATCAAGGACACCAAAAGAACGCACCAAAAATAATTTTCTTTAAACATTTTTTTCTCTGTCACTGAAACACTTAAATAATTAAATACTTTACAGGAAAATAGTTTTCTATTTTTTTTTTTACTTTTCTTACATAATGGGTTTGCTTACTGTATACCATAAGAATTCTCATGAGTCCAAACCTAAAACAGTAATCTTTTCCAACACAGCAGATATCCTATTAAGTACAGACTTCTGGTATGCTCTTTGAGTCAGAACAACAAAGCACTTCACTGCACTTTCCCAGCAGTTACAGTTTCAGTTATTCACATATTTCACCTATTATCACTAAAACCTACACAGCACTATCAAGTTGAAACCAAGTAACCAGCCTCTCATGCAAGAGCACAGGGTTTTACTCAAAATTGTCACCAATGATCTACAGATCATCTTATAGTATTATTTTTCAAAGAAAGCAGTAAATGAACAGAGTTTGCTTCTTAAGACATTTTGTGATGTTCTTACCCCAATACTTTCTGAACAAGCCACTAATGCAGAACAAGAAATGAGATGCAAATAAAAAATACAAGCTTTAAAAACAAACAGGACAAACACATTGGAGCATCAAAGCCAAGGTACAGAAATCCAAGCAAAGAACAGTTGAACTCAGCATCTGAGTACATATTATTATAACTAACAATTTATACAAGAATATATAGTCTTTATTTCCATAATCAAAATAGTAGCTTAACAAGCCTATACATTTAGTAAAACTCATCTATTCTTTTTTTCCTACCTTCTCATCCACAGGACTGTTCCATAAGCATGACAAGTTTCTTTTATATTATTCACAAAGAAAGAATGTTTCTTCCTCGATTTTTAACAACAAAAATCTTTAATAGAAAACAAAACCCTGAACCTAAGGACTTTTCATCCCTTTGGAAATCCCTCAAAATAGCTGCTCTAAAAGATGGGCATAAAAATGGTGACTGCACAGCCCTCAGGTTTTCATTTACAATTTTCATTTCTTTGTATGTATTCTCAGGCAGAACAACTGCCATATTTATTAACCTCCATTCCAACTGCCCTGAAAAGAAAACTAGTCTACTCTAAAACTGTCAAAAATACATACTACAAATCTAAGCACAATAGCAAAAAACTTCATATACTCACAAACTTCCTCTTCTTGGAAGGCTCAACTCTTTCTGCAACAGAAAAAAGTTACAGTGTATTAGCAATAAAGTATTTTAAATGGAGGTGGTGTTTTTGAGTATCACAATCCTCTCATTCCATCAGTAGCAGAGAGACAAAAGTGGTACCTTCGGACAGTAAAAGATGTTACATGTACCACCTTCCTTTCTTATTTGAAATATTAACATTAGCACTTTTAAATATTAACATTAATATTTATTTGAAATATTAACATCAGCATTTGGAAAAGTCTGTATCTTTTTGTAGCAGCAAAATTAAAGTATTTCAAGCAAAAGACAGATCTTATGGAAAAGCCTTACAGTCAGCTATGACGCACTGGCAACATTTGTAAAATTTGCAAAACTCACTGACAAAGATAAACTAAGTTCTTTACAATATTCATAATTCACAAGAGTTGTTAATAACAGGATCAGAAGCTGAACAGGTGACCATTGCCACCAAGCTTTCTACACTATATTCTTAAACCCAAAAAAATTTAAGTACATGACAGTTTGGTCCACAGTAAGTAATTAGAATTTATTACAATCTTCTGCAAAGTACTAGCATAACAACAGAAGCACCACTGTTAAACTTTACTACAGCTTTTGCTGACAACAGTTAAATAGTCAGTCAAACTACAGTTTAACAGTTAAATAACTTTTTATGGGATTGAGATAGCCTGCTAGTCAAATGGAAACTGGAAAACAAACATTTTTCTGTTATTTTAGCAAAGAAGAAAGCCACAAGATCCATAAAGTTTTGTCCATCAGAAACAAGCAAAATATATATACCACAATACATATATTATCATCTATTGTATAAATCACAGAATAGCTGAGGCTGGAAGGTATCTCTGGAGATCATCTGGTGCAGCCTACTCACAGCAGACAAAATTACAAAAATTACTCAAAACTACATCCAGTTGGATTTTGAACATCATTTTGAACATTTTGCAAAGATGGACACCCACAACTTCTCCAGGCAATCTGTCGAATGTTCAATTACCCTCATTTCTTTTCACTTCTCACATGAACCTGAATGCTACATTAGTTAAGCATTACCTTTGCTTAAGCATTTGCTTTGCTATGTCCAGCAGAGAGAATCAAATGCATTCAAATAAAAGGACAACTTGTCTGACCTAGAGGATTCACAGTCAATATACATTTGAAGAGCATCATCCTTGTTGAAAAGTAAGGTTATGTGTGTCCTGGGGTGACTTTATGATGCTGAATTGTATCCCCATTTGTCTGTTTAGCCCAGAAATAAGTTTTACATCTTTAAGGGGGGAAGAGAAGAAGCATGGTGTTTGTTTTCAGACACTGCACTCACTCCTCCAAATTCCTGCTCCTGGACTGTGTTGTCTGTGGATGGACAGACAAGACAGGCAGAGCTCCCCTTTTGCTTTTAGCAAGTTTTGAGCTAGCTGATGCAGAGATTTTCCCTGGGCTGTGTTTTTTCTTTTTCTTTGGACCTGCTCAAAGCTGCTGTGGACGGAACACGCGGAAGAGCACTGGCAGCTTGCACCGGCAGCCCACCGGGCCCGGCCTGGGCTGTGGCACTTCCAGCACAGGAGGGACCGATAAGAGACTGAGTGAGCCGAGGGAATCTTTTTCCCTGAACCAGCTCGGAGACAGCCTGCTTAAAACTGCTTTCTAGAGTAACCCCTTTTGGAGGTTTTCTCCCAAATCTGCCCTAAACCGGGACAATGTGAATGGTTCAACTTCTGTGGTTGGATGCATTTAGTAATTTAAATGCATTTTTTTAATGTTTGCTTACAATAACCTGTTTTAAAGTATGTAACAGACACTCAGTTTCCATTCTAGAAGTTATCAAAGGGAGTAACTGAAAAATTCTCTTTCAAAAGTAAATAAACTACATATATACAATCTGTGTATGTGCACGTGTATTTATTTCACACAGCAAATAAATCTATAGGTATTGACCAGAAAACACGTATGAGAATATAATCAAATGGACAAAAATAGTTCAGCCAGGCACCTCAGATAAAAGGCTATAAGGGAATGAATAATTATGTATTCTTTATAGAGTTTTAAATGGTGTACAGTAAATAAAGCCTGGGCTGCTAAATGAATGATAAGGACTAAAATATCAAGTAGCAGCTCAATTCCTGAGTACCACCCATCCTGTTCACTGAATGAGGAAGGAAAAAATAGTGTGAAACAATGCAATTAGACATCGTAATGCAAAGGCATAAGAGAGCAGGAGTAGGGGCCCTGGTAACAAATTCTCATACTTCCTAGGAAGTTCCAGCAACTGTTCAGAATTTGCATTTTAAAACAACATCTTTTAGCATAACATGTGCTTTTGTACAAAAGAACAGTTACACCTGCATACAATATTGCATTATGAAGCAGAGTAATTCCCCTCAATTTAAAATGTCACATTCATCATGAACAAAATGTTACCACAAGTTAGAACCCACGTATTTCCCTTTGTGTTTATTTTTCTTTAATATTTACAATGTCATTGTGTTCTATTTCTAACATGTAACTTTACTTATAATGGTAGGCACTGTCATACTGTAATAGACAATGCTTGTGGGAAAGCTGCCAAACGGTATGAGCAAGTCGTACATGGGTTTGAGCTGCAACGTGTACTTTAAATTTGCTTCCTATGAATCTGTGTAGTTGGGGTTTTTTGTTTGTTTGTTTGCTTTATTTAACTGGAGTGTTTTGGTTGTTTATAACAGCAGCACAAATAAGAGGCACTAGCTTCTGTAGAAACCTGAAGTCACATTAGTCTCTTGGCACATTCTCATGCATGCTGTGCTGAAGCACTACTTTTGACTATCAAATGAAATGCCAAAAGAGTAATGGCTCACTGTTAAAGATGTTAAAAAGTGCCAAGAACACCCCATATAGCATAAAAAATAAAGCAAAACCACTTGTACGTAATTCATACAGGACAATTTACAAAACGTTGCATTTCTAACGCTGAATTTTAAAACAATATTTACAACAAAAGAAGTATTGAAATAAAACAAATATCCTTCCTGGATAATATTTCTATCCTCATTTTTCCTATCTATTACATGATGTTAAAATGAAAGGTCACTTCTCTCATGCTTCTCCAGCTGGAGTACTTCCAAGAAAAAAAAAAGTAACCTGAAATATAGTAAACTGAAGCTTGTTTTTCTCTCTCAGATCACACTAAATTGTTACAGCTCCTACATGATTTTTTTGGTGTTACTTAGGGCTCACCTGCCCCAAAGATTTTTCCACAGCCTGAAGGAATTAACAGATTATTGTCTCTGTCCCTACAGACTTTCTCCCTCCTGAGAAGGCTCAACAACATGATGCTAGCTTTGCAGTAGTACATCATAGCTCCACAGCTGGCTCTATACAAAACAAGTGGGAAAAGCATAAACACGCTCTACATAGGGCTTAGGTCTAGCTTATAGCTTAGATTAGAGAAATCATTTATTTCCTTAGTATACAAAACACTATTTGTACTAAAAAGTTAAAGACAATACTTTTACTCTGCCCCTTCCAGCTGTTCTTGTCACAGCCACTTCAAACAGGGACGAATGATACCAAACCAAAAGTATTCCATTCTTCAGGCTTGCAGTGCTCCAGTTCAGATCTCAGTTAAACAAACTCCAAATGGCCTGCATCAACTTCAGTTTTCTGGCATATCAGTGTTTCCTTTCTGAAAACCTCAGCAGAAGACCCAGAAGACCTGTCTGTCCTAGTTCCACTGCTCAGCATCCAACGCATGCAGACTGCCGAAGGCAAAACTTAGCAGGGTCAGGACCTTTGGATCACCTACTTAGCAGGCAAGCTACCTGGGGCAATACAAAGAGAAAAAGATGCCTTCGCTATGACTCTGCATGGTTCTCAGTCACCAGCTCTGCCCCGGAGGATCCCACTGAGCTCTTCTGCCCTTGCCCTACATGGAATCCTCCTCTGGCCAGTTCAAGATGTGCTACTTTTAGGGCTACTTCATTCCACTGCAATAACATAAAGCAGATTTAATGGACCAGAGACTGTTAGCCTTGAGGCCTGTGTGTCTCAAAAACTATTGTCACAAAATATAATAAACCTTCTCTCCAGTTTAAGAGATCTGTGCAAGCTGTGCCAAATTGCTATGATGTAGCACTAAGAACCAGGTATATTGAATGTAATTGCAGCTGTCAGTCAGTTCAAACTCTCTACTCTGCGCATTTTACTGTCAATAACATGTTTTGACAAGAATAATGTTTTTTGATTATATCAATAATTATGATTATTCCCCTGGTCCTACACACCTCTAAGACACTTCAGTATGCACAAGTTCAGTATCTTCACCACAGTGTAGATATTCAGCCTTATAAATAGATCACACTGAACAAACAGTCAACTTCATTCTGAGTCAAAGCCTTCTTCACATTCCTTGTAAAGATTACCAGCAAGTTAAAGAAAATTTTAAATACTGAATTTCGTCCCCTATATGCAAGAAGAAAAAATGTCATATTGTTTGTTACTGTTTCCCTTTTAAACAATCAGTAGAAAGTTAAAACATTCATGAACTACCAAAGACACAGCTAATATAGTTAATACAAGGTTGACTTAACAATCACAGTAAATCTGCTCCACCTTCCAACAATTGCAATCTTCAAATATTCAAGAAGTCTTTCAGAGTTTCAAGTTGCTCATAAAAGTAGTCTGGAAACGTGCACCTTTTCAAAACAAATTTCAGTCATACATTCTTCCACTGGTGATGTGTTAAGTATAATAAGATTAATAGGAGGAGCTGGGCTTTTTTTTGAACACTGTTGCTCTATCCCTCCACCCATCATGAACTGTAAATATCTGACAGCTTTCTGGTAACCTGTGTTAGACCTTAACAGCTTAAATTTTTAACATTATCACTGCATTAGTAACAGCAGGAAGGAAAAAAAACAGCAATGGCACACAGCTCACCTTCTTATCATCATCAGTGACAACAAGACTTACTACTTTGAGGAATGAATTGGAAGGATTTCTTCCTAAATAATTACTATGTTTTTGCTGAGGATAAGCTGGGGGATGACAGCAGATCTTGCATTTGGATGTGGCAATAAGAATATAAAGCAGTGCAAGTGACAAAGTAAAGTATTGTTTCGATCTATCAGAGAAAGGTATTACACCATGCAAGAGCTTTTTACAAGCTAATCTTGACCACTTTATAAGATTAATATATCAAGTTGTTGCACTAATCCATTGTAAATACCTTCTAAGCAAGGCAGTGGCAGGTGATGCTTTTTATTTTATTGCTTACAACTTTGCCAGCATTTGGTTCTTTTGAATGACAGAGTAGTGACGTCTGTGTGGAGACAGATCAACCACAACAAATGACAAGCAGTAATGTCTCACACCAAATGTGCATCTTTTGCTCTAAGTTTGTTTCTCTGGCAAAGCTGTCTTTTGTTTCTATGACAAAGTGTTTCCTAGTTCCAGGAATAGTAAGCCTTTGCCTTAGAAAATGGTATTATATTAACATCAGGGTGGAATTTTAGGAGTGGCTATTTACCCTAAAAATTGCTGCTGAACACAGGATTAACCAATTTTTTAAAATATACTGAAAATACTTTGAGGTCTTTCTTCGGCAATCAAGGTGTTTTCACTTGGATCTGATTTCTCTCAAAACAGGTGTAACTGTAAAACTGTTCTTCCTTTCAGATGACCCAAGTGAATTTATATTTGCAACACCTCTTTCTCAGCAGTCTGAGTTCTAGACTTGTCCAAGATGCAACTCTATATCCACTCTTCTCAGGAAAACTCTACCAATACCTTCTTCGCTGGAAATATAAGTCAAGATCATTGTCTTTCCTTTTCCACACTTGCTGCCAAGGAACCTGGCAGTATCCATGCCTTACAGTAAAGTCTGATGTTCTGCCTTTTAGCTGAAAGCTTACAGATTCTTTCCACTCATTCAGACACAGCCACCAGTTTACCAGGGTTTTTGCTTGCTTATTATGTACTCTCACCAACTGAATCACAGGTCATCCTTTCACAAGCATTTCCGTGAACAAAAATTGCCACTTCTGCACTGGCAAGCTCTGGAAGGTAGTTATCCCTACTCAAGGAAGATTCCATTCATAGTTGCCCTGTGAGAGCAAAACATTCCTTAAGACAAAACACAATGCTCCCTAATTCTTAATTCTGCACATTCTTAATTGTGCATTTAAAAAATTTAAAGTATTATTCTGCATCACATCCCCAAACTTCAAGTTGCAAATGAGCAATACTACCACAATTTGTAATGGGAATATATTGTAGAAGAGAAGAGGCACTTAAGCTCCAGCTTGGGCAGAAAAAGCCACATTTTATCTAATACAGTATTGTGTGTTCTATGTAATTCATTTTTATCTCCTTAGTTAACTTTCCCTGCTTTTGTTACAGGCACTGCTAACTGTATCCTTCAAAGGAGGAACATATCTTTGTGTCAGTTCTGTGTTCTGAGATGTAAAAGGAATATTCAGGTGCTAGGCAAATTATCAATTTAAATGCAAATTAACTGGATCAAAAAGGATGCCAAACTGGCTATATATAAAAACCATATAACAAAAAGAAAGCAGTAACTTTATCACGTACAAGAGCAATTTGATTAATCTATTTTCTTACAGATGAACGATGCAACATTATGATTTATAATAAACTAGACTCAACTAAGTAAACAGCAGTTAAATGTGTTTTGTTTTGCACAGTATTCTAGAAATTCTCATACAGCATTAAGAACACTGAGCCATATAGAAGATGAAACATTTCAGAAGGATTCCATGAGTTAAGATGAGTTAACAGATTTTTCCTATGAAATACCCTTTAGTCTGAAGACTCTACAATTGCAGGATTGGTAATAACATTTAGTAAGCAAAAGAACTTTGTTTACCTTGTTAAATATTGTTTAGGGATACAATACAATAACATTCCCACATATATTTTGAAATAAATTAATAGAAAATAAAGAAAAATAATTGCACTAGGTTTTCTGTAGTTGTTTTATAGAAGACGAAGAACTACAACAGTTTCTTCAGAAAAAGTAGCAAGAACCTGAAAAGAATCACTCACAGTAGTTTTGAGTATCATCTTTAAATGTTAGAAAGAGAAAAAATAACCAAACTGACACAGCCAGGGAAAAAAAAAAAGGAAGTTAGTAAACAAATAAGTAAATCAAAAGTGCTACAAACATACCATTTATGGGAATAAAATTAATCAACATAGAAAATGAGGCATGTCTAGTTTACTCCAATGGAGTCCATAAAGTCCATAATATTCAATGCTTCAGGAACATACCTGAAAATATCACAAATCACCACCAAAAACCCCCTAACAAACTGTATTAGTAACCTCCTGCCCAAATGAGAAGCAGGGATGCATTTAAGAATTATTCAAACCATGCTTAACATTATCTCTACTGGATCTCATGTTCTCCATGAAAAGCAGCAGTGGCAGAACACATCAACATCACTACCTTATGACAACAATGAGAGCAGCTACCCTAATGAGTAAAAGGTGAAAAACCCCTTTCAATGACGAGCACAAGCCTTTCTGAAAAGAGAGCAATTTGCCTGTTGCCAACATTAACTGTAAATCTTTGCATTCATTTTCTAGTGGTGTGATTTTTCCTTATTTCTAATAATTCACATTAAAACACAGTAGAAAAAAATATTTCTTAAGAGAGAGTTGCCCACTATGTTGCACTCCTAGCTCAATTTAAAAAATAAATAAATAACCATGTTTCTTTAAGAAAAAAGTGTGAAAACTCTGAATGAACTCTCCACTTCCCAGCACACAAAATAATTTAATCTAACACAGCATTAGAAAATCTATGCTTCATTCCGACCTGCTGTCCTACAGTTTATTTCACCTCTTGGCAAAGTACATCACCACATGACTAATGGAGAAAATGCATGGACTGCAAAGTGTTTGAAACACCAACACTCAACAGATTCCAGCCGCCAAGTTCACATGAATATTCCCATCAATACAGTTTTAAAGTGTTATCATATATTAAGGGAAAAGGAGATGAAAAAGAAAAAAAAGTCACACCAGATAAAAATGCCAGCTACTGGTACAAGTGTTCATCTGAACAAATATAAACAATTATACATTTAACCAGAACAAGAAAAACTTAAATCCATGGTTTAACTAAAGCTGGTGATTTCTCTAAGTTCTCTCTGAATATGTAAGTTCTTTCATCAAACAGAAAGCAGTGCTTTTTATACGGGCATAAATACAAAGGATTTTGCCTACTATTAAAAAGCATGCTGTCTGGAGACCAACTAGGTAAATCCCATTTGTGAAAACAGGTTAGTCATAATGCACACTTAATTTTTTCACTTCAAAACTCTAGTCACACATTTTTCCTAACATTTCATTTTTTAGCTTGTCCAATTTCAGCTGAAGCTTGGTTTCTGACAGAGCTTTAAATGCTCTGAAAAATCTGGAGATCACCTAAACCAGATTAATCTAAAGATAGTTGCTCATGGGCCTTTTCTACATGTCCTGCCTGTTTGCCACATTTGCTTGCTGCTGAAATGCGGAAGGCTATTGTGACTATTCCTCTTCCTATACAGTAAGCAAGAGGACACCACCAGCATGAACTGTTTCACAAATATTCAATTAATAGTCAACACACACTCCAAAGCAAGAAAAATTTATTTCAACCACTCCAAAGATAATACAACAAAAATCCCATGACCCATACTGATATTATACTGCTCTCCCTGCTGATGTTATCCAGGTTCTCTAAGTAGCTGCAATCTCAATTTTGAGTATTCACCACAGGAAGACAGGAAAAAAATGTAATCTGGGAATTTCAATGCTCTTTTTAAATATTCATTTCCCTGTCAGAAAGGGAACATAACACAAACATTATCAGTCCGCTGCTTTTATTTTTATCTGAAAGCACCAAAATGTGTTCAACAACACATATATCTACTGTATCAGTCTGTATCAATCTCAGGTGTAAAATCTCGCATGCACAAAGTAAGCTGATGTCTAGCCGCATCTACCTTAAGGCACAACCTCAGCTTCATAATACTGACAATTTTTCACTGGAATAATCATTGATAAAACAATACTAATTACTAGGCTAGTGCTGTACCACTGTGTGTAAGAATTTCTGAACTCTTGACATAAAGCACTGTTTCACTCTAGACACAGTTTTCAGCTAAAAAACACAGTGGAAAGACAATCTTTCTTCCATAAAAAAAAAAAAAAACGTGTAACTGTGATCAATCCTTTTCCACAATTTATATCATTACCTGGTCCTACTGTGTGTGCTAGCAATAAAGTAAGGTATATTTTATAGTTTTTATTTAGACTACTAACACTCTAGATCAAATGAGATTAGGACTCAGATAGTCTTTTTGGTTTATTGCCATTTTATATACAGTGTCATTCCCCTCCTTATCCAATATGGCAAAATGATTGTTTCAAGTGAAACTACAGTAAATCACATCAGCAACTGTATTAAGTTTTGGAAGCATTACATTTCTTAAATTTCCTTTTACCTTTGACTGATAATCCTATTTACACCAGCTTAATAAGGTCTAACAGGATCAGTGAAGGTTACTCGAATTTGTATCTCTGTCTAATATCTTTGTCTGCAAGTTTCTATACTGAAGTAGCTCCTAATTAACAGGAAGAACTTTCCAAAGGCAGATTTCTTGTGCAACTAGTCCAAAAGACCCTCACAAAATAAAAATATAAAAGAAGATACACTTTCAAATTTGTATCTATTCACTATGAAACAAAAGCAAAGGGAAGCCAACAATATTTTTTCCCTGCACTTCCCAGATGGTTTTAAACCAGGAGACAAGCCAGTCCTAAAGTAAGTCTGCAAGAGGGAATAATATAAAAAATTCCTCCCAGGTCAAGATATTTGAGTTAGAGAAAGCACCAGTGTATCTTCCATGCTAATTTCATTAGTGAAGATAATAGAATCACAGAATAGTTAAGGTCGGATGGCCTCCAGAGATCATTTGGTCCAGTCATCATGTCCAGTTGAGTTTTTAACATCTTCAGACCTTCCTGGGCAGTCTGCTCCACTGCTATGCTATCCTCAACATAAAGAAGTCCTGCCTCATATTGAGGTGAAACTGCTTGTGTCATTTCTCCTTGTCATATCACTGAGCACCACTGAAGAGAGTCTGGCACTATCCTCCTGGTACCCACCTTTCAGATATTTACATGCATTGATGAGATCCCCTCTCAGTCTTCTCTTCTCTAAACTAAACAGGCCCAGTGAGATGCTCCAGACCCCTCATCATCTTTGTGACCCTTTGCTGGACGCTCTCCAGGAGCTCCTTGTCTCTCTGGTACTGAGGAGCCCAGAATTGGACACAGCACTCCAGATGTGGCCTCACCAGGGCCCAGTAGAGGAGAAGGATCAGCTCCCTTGACCTGCTGGCCACGCTCTTCCCAGTGCCCAGGATCCCACTGGGCCTCCTGGCCACAGGGCCACCCTGCTGGCTCATTGTCACCTTGTGATCCACCAAGACCCCCAGGTCCTTCTCCACAGAGCTGCTCTTCAGTGGGGCAGCCCCAGCCTGTGCTGGTACTTGGGGTTATCCCTCCCCAGGTGCAGGACCCTGCCCTCATTCAACCTCATTTGGGTTCTCTCTGTCCAACTCTCCAGCCCAGCCCAAAGGCAGCAGAACCTTCAGGTGTATCAGCCACTCCCCAGTCTGGATCTTCACCAAACCTGCTGAGGGTACCTTGGATCCCTTCATCCAGGCCAGTGATAAACAAGTTGAGTGAGACTGGACCCATTATTGATCCCTGAGGAACACCACTGACTACAGGCCTCCAACTGGATTCTGCTGCCCTGATCCTGAGCCTCTGAGCTCTGCCAGTCCTTGGTCCACCCCACTGTCCATTCATCTAAACCACGATTCCTGTGCTTACCAACAATAAGTAGGTAAAATGAGTACATGTATAGTGATGCACCTCAGCCCAGGCAGCTTATCAGATGACTTTGAATGTTATCACATGGCACATCCAAGGGATCAAATAGCATATATTTAAGAACTGCAGCTCCTGCATGGCCAACCTGATCTCCTCTCATGATCAGGCGATCTGTCCAGGAGATGACAAGAAGTCTGTGGATGTAGTCTCCCTTCAGCAAAGCCTTTGGAGCCTACTATCTCCTGAAGGATTCTGCTGGAGAAGCTGTCAGCCCATACCTTGGACAGGTTAAAAATCAGCTGAGTGGCTGGGCCCAGAGAGTGGTGATGAATGGTGCTGATATCTCAGGGGTCCGAAATAATGCTTCACTCAGAAAGTTACATGGAATAAGAAGAGGGTTGTAGAACAGGTTTTTTGCTTACCCCTGAAACAGACCTCACAGCCTCAAAGGAAGGACCCTGAACAAAGGAACACCTGGGCTTTTATTCCCTGAGCAAGTCTGGGGCCTTTCTGCTGAGTTACCAGCTCTTGCTTTTCTCTCTTGTCACCTGGCTGTGCCAGGGCCTCATGCACACTGTAGTGCAATGGACTAGTGCCAGTTTACAGCCTCTTGTCCTCAGGTTCTAGGGAACTCGAGTTCAATCAGAAGCTGCATACTCAGACAAGGTAAAAGGCCATTCAGCAGGGGGGAACTGTGACCTTCAATACATGGATCAAGAAACCCACTGACTCAAAAGGAGGGCAAGACTGAGCATGCAGATTTACCAGTATGAGAAGCAAGAGAATAATTCATTCAAGAGAACTTAGAATACTAATTAATATGAGAAGTAGGTAACTTGTAGCCAAACAGTTCACCAAAGTGGATATGTAGTGTAAAATTTCAAGAATGGGTGTTAGCTTTGCAGATTTACCACACAGCTCTCATCTAAGCACAAATCTGAAAGAAACAAATACCTCAGCTCCATGTGTGAGATTGGCCTACTGCACATTCTAGACAAGAATTCTAAGGACAACGGTGCCACAACCAATTGGCAGACAGTCACTAGTGAGGTTCCCGAAGGCTCAATACTGGACCTAATATTGTTTAAATCTTTACCAATTATTTAGATCAGAGGACCAAGAGTACTCTCAATAAGTTCATGGATAAGACTAAGTTAAATGGGAGTAAATGGGAGTGTTGATGTGCTGGAGGGCAAGAAGGCTCTGCAGAGGGATCTGGCTGGATCATGGGCTGAGGCCAATGGTGTTAACAAGGCCCAGTGCTGGGTCCTGCTCTTGGATCACAACAGCCCCAGGCAGTGCCACAGGCTGGGGCAGAGTGGCTGGAAAGGACCTGGGGGTGCTGGTGACAGCAGCTGGACACGAGCCAGGGTGTGCCCAGGGGGCCAAGAAGGCCAAGGGCATCCTGGCCTGGATCAGCAATGGTGTGGCCAGCAGGAGCAGGGCAAGGATTGTCCCCCTGTGCTGGGCACTGGTGAGGCTGCATCTTGAATCCTGTGCTGTTCTGAGTACCTCAATTCAAGAAAGACACTGAAGTACTGGAGTGTATTCAGGAAAGAGCAACAAAGATGGTGAAGAATCTAGAGAGTGGGTCCTATGAGGAGCTGTTGAGGGAGGTGGGATTTATCCTGGAGAAAAGGAGGCTCAGGGGTGACTTTATTGCTCTCCACAACTGCCCAACAGGTAGGTGTAGCCAAGTGGAGGTCAGCCTCTTCTCCCAGGCAACTGGAGACAGGATGAGTGGAAATGGCCTCAAGCTGCACTAGTGAAGGCTCAAGTCGGACATCAGGAAGAAATGGGTTGCTAAGCACTGGAATGGGCTGCCCAGGGACATGGTGGAATCACAATCCCTGGAGGCTTTCAAGAAATGACTGGACATAGCACTAGTTGGTCAGCAGGTTAAAGATTTGCACTAACAACCTTAAAGGTCTTTTCTAAACTACATGACTGTGAATAACATAGTTCTCTGTGGAAAAAAAAAAAAAGCCACCTGCCTTTTTGAAGACACAAACCTGATCTCAGTATGGTTGAAGTATTTCCCAGCTCTGGTGTGACCCAACACTTCCCCAACTCCAGTTCTAGACAGACATTTCAGAATCTAGTTCACAATCTGGTCCCTTTTCACACTTTTTTTGTGTCCATACTATGCATTCCACACCTAAATGAGGCTGCATGCTAACTAATTTAAATGTATTTTAAGACTGACTTTAAATTTCTGTAATATTTTTTACATATATATTAGCATTTATTCTAGCCAAACTATTTATAATAGTATTTCTGCCACAGCTGCTTCTATTTTTAATCAACTGGGAAGTATGCAAGCAACACTAGATGGAGATCACACATCTAAAGTAACAGCTGAAAATATCTAATTATAACTTGGTATTGCCCTGTAAAGAACTAAAGTTTTAGTAACGAGAAACGGGAGTACTGTGGATTTTTTTTTCCCCAATTTGGTGTAGAATTGTTACAAAACATATCAAGTGCAATGAATATTACACTACTGACACACTGACTTGGCCAGAAGAATAATTTTATAAGGAAGACAATTTTAACTTGCCAGGGAGGATCCATCCATAATATTTGACTGTAATATATCTTCTGTTCCTATTTATAAATCTACCAGACTCTCTAACCTTTGGTAAACATAGCTGTCTAGAAATCAATTGGCCATCAAATCAATGTTCTGTCAGCTGTTGCCACAGACCAGTGCTAGGGAACAGTGCTTCGTTCTCTGCACTCCCCTGCCTACTAGATAACTTCTTTTTTTATATGAGCAGATCCTATGATGAACAACTTACAGTAGTATTCTACTCTTACCATAAGACCCTCTGATTTGTGTGAATTTTATGGTAAAAAGCTGTAAAATTTTAAGAGTGTAGGTAGGTTTAAAACATACTTCAGGTGGAGCCTAAAAAGATATAAAATAGCAGCTGATCCATCTAGCCATTTATTATCAATAACCATATATAAATCATTCTTTTTAATGAGACATCTCAACTATTTAAGACCTTCTCTCTAGGTTGAACAGGTAGAGGCATGGTTCTCAACAGCAAACTCTTTCTTTACAATTACAAATCATGAGCCACTTAGACAAAGAAAACTGTTGTAGAAAAATTTTATCAGCTCAAAAAGTACAAAAAATTACTGTCTTAAATTCAGAAACTAGTTTATAAGCAAGCAAGTATCAGATTAAAAAAAAAAGTTCTGCAGAAATTGTTCAGTATGAGTTGAGGGAAGACTACTTGGCTCTGTAAATAATTGACAGGGTACTCACACCAGAATGTATGTAAAAGCAATCTGTGCTGAAATGTCTTCTCTCTTCACAAACAGTCTCGAGTTTATTGAATTATTCTTCTACAGTGTTTTTTTTTCCAAGCTAACAAAATTGTCAGTAACCTTCATAATTGTTAAACGGGATTTAGCATAATTGTTAAATCCTAATTTACATCTGCAGCCTAATCTGAATACAGCTTTATTTATTCACTGAAACACAAAAACTTGAAAACTGTCTGAATGCTTTCCTTTGTAACTCTTTCTCAATTCCATGCTCCTATATCAAATAGGTTTCTATTCAACTGTTAATTTTAATAGCTTTATAAATGCATGTTTTGTCTTTCAAATCATTACTACTAGAGCACTTTCTTTAACTTTGTCTACCTGTGTCCACATTTGTTACTCACTAAGAAGCTCCAGCAAACAAATTAACCAGCAACCCTTTATATTAAGCTTCTGTTTCAAGGCACCAGCAGCTAATGTAAATACATTAATGCAATGTTAATACAGCAAAAGCAATCTAGAGATTACATTTACATGGCTACCATGTATATCTGAGAAGCAACCCTGCTTTGTAGTTCAAGCAGACAAGTCGAAATCCCCAGTGTCTCAGCATATTTAATACTTCACTTTTTTTTAATTGTGTGACTATATCAATGGACAAGAACAGGATTACAAGTATCATTTATCTGCACTTCTCTAAGGCCTTCGACACAGTCCCCTGCAACATCCATCTCTCTAAAATGGAGACAGATGGATTTAATGGGTGCTGTGGGTGGACTGTTATGTGGGTAAAGAATTGTTTGGGACAGTCACATGCAGAGGCAGTGATCAATGGTTCAGAATCCCAATGGGATTCTGTGTGAATCCCATGGATTTACATGGGACAAACAATGCCCTTAAGCATTATTTAAGGGGTCCTTAAGCATTATTTAATATCATCCTTAATGACAACAGACAAAGGAATCAAGTGAACCCTCAGCAAATTTGCAATTACCCCAAGCTGAGTGGTGCAGTTGACACACCTGAAGGAAAGGAAGCCATCAAGATTGACCTGGACAGGCTGGAGAAGTGGGACCATGGGAATCTCATGAGTTTTAACAAGACCAAATGCAAGGTCCTGCACCTGACCTGGGGCAACTCCCAGTATGAAGTTTCAGGATGAACACATTGAGAGCAGCCCTGCTGGAAAGCACTTGGGGGTGCTGGTGGCTGAGAGGCTGGACATGACCCAGCCATGGGCACTCACAGCCCAGGGAGCCACACATGTCCTGGGCTGCATCCAGAGCAGTGCATTTGAAGGGGCCAGGGAGGGAATTCTGCCCCTCTGCTCTGCTGAGACACCACATAGAATACTGCGCTCAGTTCTGAGGTCCTCAGCATAGTAAAGATAATCACTTGTTGAAGTGAGTCCAGAGGAAGCCATCAAAATTATGAGAAGGATGGAGCACATCTCCTATAAAATAAAGGCTGAGAGAATTGGGATTGTTCATCTTTGAGAACAGAAGTGACCTAACTGCAGTCACTCAGTATCTGAATGGAGTCTAAAAACAATGGAGACACCTTTTTACAAGGGCATATAGTGAGAGGACAAAGAGTAATGGCTTCAAACTGAAAGAGGGCAGGTTTAGATTGGACACTGGGAAAAAAGTTTTTCCTGTGAGGTTGGTGAAGCATTGGAACAGGCTGGCCTGTAGAACCTGTGGATGTGTTCATCCCTGGGTGTGTTCAAGGCCAAGATGAATGGAGCTCTGGTCTAGCAGAACACGTGCTTGCCTATGGGAGGACAATTGGAACTAGTGATCTTAAGGTCCCTTCCAATCCATACCATTCTATGACTGTGTAATTTTTTGAAGTTTAGCTTTCCCTGATTTGCATCAGACCCAACACGAGCTTATAGCTGTCCAAGTTCACAGCACCGTATCCTAACAACTCTACTCTCTTTTGACTGGACAGGCCAAGATCCTCTCCCCTCATGAAACATTCATCTCACTAAGTCAATACAGCATGTTCCTTGCTGCTTTGGGTCACCCTAATCACTGACCCAGGAATGGACTTCATCAGAGTCCAGGACAAGCAGATGCAAGTGAATCACTGCAGTCAGCTGACCACAGATGAATGATCTTCTGGGCAATTTGTAACTCAGTCCTCTGACTCACACAGCACTGCTGCTGCTCTCATGAGACACACTATCTTGCTTCCAAGTCACTCAAAAATACAACCATTCTCCCCTAACCATGAGATTAGGAGGTAGATGCAGGAAACTTGGGACATGCAGAATTAAATGCCAGAACAAAGCCCATCCGAATGTAGGCACAAAACCAGTATTCCTTTACAAGTTTGTGATGGTCTTGCTCCAAGCCCAAATAGCATCCCTGATACAAGCAACAGTCCCTGCAAGCTGTGCAGGCTGTGCTTCCACTACATCCTGCCACCTGGGCAAACAGCTGCTACACAGGAAGACAAAAGGAATAAAAAGGATCCCACCAGTCTTTACAGTGCCAAGGTACAAAACAACATTTCCAAAGTAACAAGTTTGTTTGGTTTTAATTTTTTTCTTTGTTTTCGTGGGGGATTGTGTGTGTGTGTGTGTGTGTGTGTGTGTGTGTGTGTGTGTGTGTGTGTGTGT
>QUSF01000011.1:14817936-14840216 GCA_003676055.1 Chloebia gouldiae
TGTGTGTGTGTGTGTGTGTGTGTGTGTGTGTGTGTGTGTGTGTGTGTCTGTGTAGTGTGTTTTTTTTTAACTACAAGAGTTGAACTAACAGGCTTAAAGAAAAGCATGCGAGATTTGTTGATGGCAATTTGCCATATTTAGTCTAAAAGCAGGCAAAATAGTCATGGATTTAGCATAATAAGAGCATGAGGCTTCTGTGCACCTGTACCACCAGGAACAATTGTCAGCTCTTCCTGAGGCAACAAATGAGTGTGACAAAACAAACAGCCGAAGAAGTTCTGCCAGACTTGCCTTTCTACAGCTTCCTACTCTTGAACTACCTGCAAAAGTGACTCTCAACCACATTCCTAGTCTTGAACAGGAGAGCATCCTTGCTCCCCCACAGCCCAGGAATTAATGATCAGCGATCTGTAGGCCAAAAAGGTAGAGGAGGCTGTCAAAAGGCACTGCAGCAGGTATATCTGCTGAGAGACAAGGTGTATGCAGGTAGGACTGGGAGATAGGCTGCACTGCCATTGCCTTTGAAAATTTGAGTTGCCTTTGGAACTGGAGTTCAACTTTCCCAGCCAAGTTACAACTTCATGAGAGAAAGTTGTGGGCTTTCTTCACCAGCTGCTTTGCAAATGGATTCCTTGAGGTGGAGTGCTTTCTCATCAGGTTGTCACAGCAACTACTGGTAAGGGCTGACTTGCAGCAGTCTGTAGGTGAATGACAGAAAACAGTAGTTCTTCAAGTGCAACAGGAATACAAAGGAAAGACATAGCTTGTCTCACAGAAGCCCTGTGCTAACAGCACTTCCCTACTTTACTTTCATAGTGATCTCAATAGTAAATACTGAGGATTTCACACTGCCTGAAGCATGTCCTTGGAACACAGATGAGCCTTTGAAGAACACAAGATTTCTCCCTTTTGTTAATCACTGCACTGTGCCACACTTTGGCCAGCCAAATCTGCTCAGGGTTTCTCCTCCAACCAGCACACAACCAGATGCAGTACCTGCTCCAGGACAGATTTGTCTTCCTTCCTTTTCTTGAGTAGTCTCAGCCCATAGAGTAGTAACCCACTACAGCCTCAACAGTCCTGAAAAAAGATGTTGAAAACCACCTTTTCACAATTCTCATGTCCACTTCCAGGACATGTACGATGTAGAGCAGCAAACTATGCCACCTTGTCCTATAATCACCAGCCAATATCCCTATTCCAAAACTTTCTGGTGAGCTGCCAAGGCCAAACCAGATTGTACATTTCATCAGCTGGGCCCACCTGAATGGGGTCTGACCACAGGTTAACATGACATCTCCCACACTTGAAACACAGAGAAGTATTAGACACAAGTTATGTCACAAGAGGTTTAGATTGAGTATTAGGAGCAATTTCCCCACTGCTTAGGCAGTGGAACAAGGTTCCCAGGGAAGTAAAAGAATCACCATCCCTGGAAGTGTTCAAAACATGTGCAGATACAACATCTGGAATCATGGTTTAATGGTGAATATGGTGCTGGGTTAACAACTGGACTTGATGATCTTTGAGGCCTCTACCAACTTTGAAAACTCTATGATTCCATGAGCCCAAAACACATCATCCAAGCACCTGCATGTGACCCAGCCACAAAAGAAGGGAGAAGGCATGCAGGAAGGATGAGGAAACAAACAGAAATTAATAGCTCAAATTACCTCAGCCATACAAGGGATGTACAGACTTTCAGCTGTTGATTTCAAGAACATAGCAAGGGTGGTTGTGGCTGAGAAGAAAAGCGAATACATGTAGGACATAAAGCACGACATCTATTCTCCACGAGAAATGTGTACCAGAGAAGAGGAAGACAAGGCATGGTTGGCAGCACAGATAGGTACACATGCCAGTTAATTTCATAGGCTCACCATGTCTAAGTACTGCCCACTCAGTGAAATGCTATCAAAGAACAGGACTCAGAAGACTACTGCTCCAGATTTTCACCAGTCTCTTGCCTGGACAGCGAGGGAGATTATGTGAACAACCTGGGGGTCACAGAGAACTATCAACTTGCAGTTTTTCTCTTCTTTCCCACTGGCACTGAAGAAGTGCTTCTTACTTGCCTTCTCTCTTCTCTTCCCCTTCCTCTTTCCTCTTTTCCTTCCTTCTCTCTCCAGACATATTTTAATCAAAACAAAACACTGAACCAGAGCAATACACTTCTTACTATGTGCTGAGAAGTTTTTTCTAAGCAGATGGTCATGCTGAAACTGCTGGCAGTCATTGTAAGGGGAAAGGTGGAGCTGATGTTGCCTATGGTAACAGCCCCCCTCTAGATGCTTGGCCGGTGTCCAGCAGAGCTGAGCTGCTGACATGCTCCCAGTGTATCAGGATGTTCTCCCAGCAGCAAAGAAACTAAAGGACAGTGGCTTAGGACTCTAGAAACACCAAGCAAGTCCTTCTGTCCCAAACAAAACAGAAGAGCAAATACTAAGGTTACTCATAGCTACCACACTGAGGTTTTGACAGCATATCTACCTTTGACAATATATATTCAGACAAACAGTAGGGCACTGGAGCATGGTGAAAAAATAAATGCAGGAAAACTAGGTAAGAGGAGGGAGCAAAACTTAGCACACTTAAATCCACAGAACTGCGCTTCACTAGACATTTTTCCTTTACACCACATTGAGGCTCTACACATTGCAGAAATTACCTGATTCCAGTAAATAGTAATGCACCCAGAAAATGGCTTGTCATGAGTACAGGCTGATACATGCGTGCGTGCGTACGTACGTGTGTGTGTGTGTATATGTTTTTGGGACTTTTTTGGGGGGTTTGTGCATGTGTCTGACTTACTTTTGCTTCTTTAAACCCCAAAATGCTCTTCCCCAGACCCCCAAAAAGATATCTTAGTATTGATAATGTTGAAAGATTTTATAAAAATCAACATTACTAATACTAATACCTAATGAATTAACATATATAAAAACAGAAGGAATCAGTCTGACAACAGTACTTGGAATCCTAATTAAAATGTAAGACAAAATATAGAATCAGGGCTTTTCTTACGTAATTAGGACTGCTATCACAGACCTACTTCAACCTGCATCAAAAGTTGTATGTAAATACTGCAATTAATTTTGCAGTATCTCAAATAAAGTGAAAAATGGGATTTCCAGGCAGTGGCAGTAATAGATACACAGTTTCATATTTGCTGGAGTCTCACAAAAGAAGTAGCACAAAATAAATACAGCTGAACACTGATGCTCTAAAATGTGCACTGTAGTTTATTTTATTAGAAGTTACATAGTAAAATCAACCTCAGTGAACCTATCAAGTTTTTTGAGTACATCTCTAAAAAGGTGGAACAGCATTATGAACTAGGAAGTAGTGTTATTAAATCTGCTCATATCATCTTTTGATACCAGTCTATTTTTTTACTCTGAAACTTCGTATCACTTCCTAGCACTCCATAATAGTGTCTGATTATTTTCCATATCCTTGCCAATTTTTTATTCTATTAAAACCTTTTGTTGTTTAAGAATGAGACAAATGAACTTCACATGGATTTACAAAAAGACATCACACAAACTCAGAAAAGCAAAGTGGAACTTTTCATACAGTTTCTATTACATTTTGCAGATACAAACAGAATCTCCCCACAATTTTTTTAAAGTTAAAAAAACAACTGCTGCACTTGAGTAGGAATCAATTCCCCCATCAAGCACAAAGAGCTTCTCTTTAGCAACAACTCCTCTGCTGACACAATATTTCATTTTAGAAATGGTCCTTCAATAAAGGCACTCACTTTTGTAGCTGATGGTTCCACTAGTCTCTGACGGTGGCGTGCGGAGCTGAAATGACTCTTCTGAGGCGTCCCTTCCTGACAGTGAATGAAGAAAGGGGAGGAAGAACAGAGGAAAGGGGGGCAATGGATCGTGGAGGGGATGGAATGGAGGATGTTGGAGAAGGGAGAGGGAGAGTATTTAACTGAACTGTATTTTCACTAACTTTGAAAAAACTTTATTACATCAATTTAAGTAATACCACTGTACAAATATCAGAGAGAAAACAAAGCATTTGCTTTAAAAAGCAGCATCTCTAAGTTTTTATATACGTATTACTCGCACACATTTAATGATGCTGTCTCCTATAAAGCCACATATATACACACGTACACATGCCTACTTCACTTCCAGATACACACATTAAACATTCATTTCACTTTTCCAAAGTATACACATTATCTTACATTTTCTGTATCAACTTATGCAGTTAAACACAAAAACCCCAATCCAGCTGGATTTATGCTTCAACACAAACATCAAAATCTCCTCTAGCAAAGTGAGATTTTTTTAGATTCATATTCTCCACTCAGACCTGCAATAATCACCTTAAATTCTAGACACTTTTACCTTAGACAGATTAATGTCCTTGCCTGAGAAAATAGAGAAAGCCCAGGCTCACACAGGTAAAAGGTAAGTATTTTAGAAAGCAAAACCTGAGAGAGTATTCAGCTGAAAAATAGCCTGAAACCTGACAGTCTTCACTGCATGTGCAATACAACAAGAGATTTTTCCAGGACATGAGATACTAGCTCCAAATCCCCTACGTGCTTAATATCCAAGAGACAGAAGTGTGACATTTAGTTTCTTCCCCATGACACTTCAAACGTTCTGTGTCAATCTCTCCAGAAACTTTCCAATTCTGAAAGCCCCTCATTGCTGTAGTAAGTATGAACTTTACTTACTCTGTAGTTAAGTATGTAGTAAGTCTGCTATTTCAGATATGTGTCTTTAGGGGAGAAGATATGGGTGAACAGCTTGCTTCTAATCATAGGAATTAGAGAATGAAAACTTATAAGAATCATTTTTTCTTTCTCACTTTTTTTTTTCTTTTTTCTTTCAGAGCCCATGCACAATTGTCCTAAGAGTCTTCTCTGGAAAAAGAAGTCATAGTATTTTAAAAATATAAGACAGACCCTCTCCTATTTTGGAAAAGATATTCACCGGGTTGTTTAAATGAAAATACAATGCCACTCAAATATTTTTCAAGGTCTCAAGGCTTAGTTTTCAAAACGCATTTTTATAAAAAAAGGTTTTACACCTCCTTAACAAAAAAGCTTCCACTTCTGGCATGACACCACACAGACAGAACCTGTCCTGTAACTCAAAAAGATCTGGTGGAAATAAAGATCACAGCCACAGTGGGAGGATTACATCATAATTCACCAAACCCGCAACAGCAGTAGTCTAATCTAGCTCTAATCAACAGAACCAGCATTACAGAAAAAGTAGTTATCCAACGCTTGCCTAAACACCTGGCTACAATTGCAGAAGACTGTTCTGCTGATGGCAATGTACTTTGGTAACATTCCATTAAATTACTGGTGTAATGGACTAAAATTAGCAGTAAGTACTATGGCTGAATGACCTCTACACTTCTTATTTAACAATTTCTTTTAAAATTTCTCAATGCCCTTGACATTATAATCTAACATCAAATTTTATATAATTAACAATGGATGCTTGAAAAGGGTCTCCGTTCTGTCACACCTTGGAAACAATGGTAGGGTCAGCTTAACCTGAACATTAGCTAGCAAAAATGCTGAACTTCAGAGGCCCTACCTTCTCCCATATTAAATTATTAACTAATCTGACATGGAATCCTGTACTTAACTGAGAAATGTGGAATTCTTCTTCCTTTAGTCACATTTTTCTTTCTTTCATGTCTCTCCTTCAGAATGCTTTCCAGAAGCAGTTGAGAGCTGGCACAAACACAGTTAACTCATAGCAAAAACCCAGTACAGCACCAATACCATTTCAGAAGCAAAAATGTCTACTTAAATTGATGTCATTACTCCTAAGAAAAAGGAATGTCAGAGTTCAGGCTATTATATGGGCTGTGCCTTCAATCACGTCAGCCAATACAACATTCTGATCAGAATATATTAACAGTTCAGTTTTTAGCCCAAAACAGTCAGGGTAGACTTCATGCAGTACTGTCCCATGTACAGATGATAATTTATCATCAGGACATGTGAAGGGTAAACTAAGATCAACAAGAGATTAAAAAAAGCTACCAAGAATCTGGTTCTTTCACTATGGAAAAAAATTCAACACAGAGCATCTGAAGACATTAGAGACATTAGACTGTATGCATACAAGTTCTGCATCATAATGTCATGTTCCTTAGTACTGCATTTCAGCTGATAAAAACAGAAACCTTCTGCCAATGTCAGCAGTAGGTACTGTTCCATATAGGATTGTCTAATAAGGGCAGACAAACCAGAGTCAATGTCACAGAGACACAGCAATCTTTAACTTGGGGAAAAAAAAAAAATAAAAACTGAAAAAACAATACAACAACAACAACAAAAACTTACATGCTGAATAGACTAAGCAGAGTCACTACAGTTATTACCAGTAAAGCAGGATTTTGTTTTCTGACAGTAGTTTTATTATGTCAAGTTATAATTGCAACTGACTCGTTCCTCTCTAAAGGACATTCATCCTTCAAGGGTATCATGGATCCACTGTCAGAAAACAAACTCCTTACAAAACCAACACAATTCATGTCAACAAGGACAGCTAAAGGAAAACACTGATGGATCCTAAATAATCCTAAATAATGAACTAAATAATAAACTAAATAAACTAAATAATAATGTAAGAAATAATAAGGTATTTTAGTATTTTAGTTAGGTGGCATGCAGAAAATTGGCATGGGAGCAGAAAGAGACAGAAATTTATTTCATTTAACAGGTGCGTAATCAAAGAAATAATCTTGTGGGAAACACACATCTTGGGATAAGAAAAAAAAACCACATAAAACCAAAAACACACACCCCACCAAAAAAAAAAAAAGGCAACACAGACGGGGCAACAAGTATTGCACATAGTTTATTTCTGAAGTCACAGAAGCCTGAAAATAGCCATGAGGACAAAATATGCTTTTGGCTGAAGAAGCTGGTAGCTAATCCAGCTATGTATAGGCTTCACTACTGATACCAAAAGCAGTTTCCATTAAGAGCAGCTACCATTCACTGTATGGCTGTTCTCATGAAAACATGAGTATCAAGAGAAAAGCAAGAATAGCAAGTGACACAAGCATGTGGTCTTATCTGAAGAGATTTCTACCTCCAGACTGAAGTGGCCACAGACCTCTTTTTTGCCTCTCCATGTTTTTTAGCTACCAGACCAAGATCTGAAATGAGTGGCAAAAATTCCTCACAGAGGAGATGAATTCACCAACAAACCCCACAGCTGGTCTCTGACAGATCTGCAAGTATTTAGCACTGAAGTAAAAATAATTCACAGATACAACTCCATCCACATCAAGTTGGGCAAATCCTTATGCTGACAAGGCTATTTACATGTTTTTACATTAATGAGTGTCATACTGAAGAATACCCTCCTCATACAACCTCAAACCATGATCATTCTAAACATGCTTCCCCCAAGACTAGCCCTGGGCTATCTCAAGATATAGCTGCACCCAAGACTCAAGTCCCTGCCACGTCCTTAAGTGTCCTATAGAGATGACTAATATATAGAAGTGTCCTATAGAGATGACTGAGCATCACGGCCAAGACCTGCTGTCATAGTTAAGACTGTATCTAAACTTTTTGTTACATTCCTTTACATTGCAATCTACCTCCTGTTGTATAGTGTCTCACACTAGATGCAGCTGTTCTATTCAATTACCAAGCCACTACACTGTATATTTTTAACTGCTCTGAAGATTCCTTTTTTCCTTTCTTTCTACTGCAGTGTTAAAATGTTACTCTGTTATAATTCATCTATTTAGGAGGGCTACGTAAATACAGCTGTGAGGTACAGCAAAAATACAAGAAAGAACAAAGTAAATAAGAAAATTAGGAATAAAAATGTGTTAGAACGTAATGTGTTTAGTCTGATTTTTCTCTTTTTTTCTTACTTGCTTCAAAGGAGCCAAGATACAAGCAACAAAAACTGCCATTCAACTTCTGATACCTCAAAAGTTTTAGGATATAGCAAAGAAAGCAGTAAATACTTGTGGCATGGCTATACAATCAAGTCATTTCACATTACTAAAACCTTCAACAGCACCAGTGCAACACTAATTTACCATATTACCCAGTTATGTTTTTATTAATTATATGACATCATTCAGAAAGTCAGTGTGCTACATTAGCATTAGTATTTCTTCCTATACACACCTTCCTGGCACTGGATACCTGCTGAACAGATCTGTGAACAACACCAAGGCCATCTCTATCAGATACGTGCTTAGTAGAAGACAATGATGATTAGACTGTGTCCATCCAGACATTATGATCATTTCATACTTAATCCTTGAAGTGTGTTAATAGATGAAATTCTGACATCTCTGTTTTCTTCTATTACATTCTATCTAAGATTATATCTTATCTGCTGTACGGTGACCAGTAGCCTAGCCATCTTGTACAAATAAATTTCTCTGTGTTTCAACTTACCAAAGAGACAATGAAATGCTATTCCTGTTCCAGCAATAACATGAGACTTGGAAAGAGGAAAAAACAAAAGATCTAGGAAAACTCAAAAGGTAAATTATTCAAATTTTCAGTGTTATGGGTGCAGATTGGTTAATCAGCTTTTCATAATTAAGAAGGGGAAGAGTAGTCTTCACAGGCACTGGGGGCCTTTTTCTCATAAAAATTAATTCAACTTATTAAAACAATTTGATACTTCATATGATACAGAGGTAGCAGGGATGTGCAGAGAGGGAGGGAAGCTGTACACATTCTGTTCTCACAAAACTGGACAGCAAAACATACTCTGCTTACATGCAATGATACTGAAAATTCACACTTAAAGGGTATACAGTGTGGAAAGGCTGAATTACTCAAGGTAACATGCAAATAATGCAACAGATTGATGACAAAACTATGAAAATCAATATAGGCAGCAAGCCTATAGACCAGCAAGTGCTCAGAAGCTTGGAACTTACCCTTCTGATAATATAGTACAATCTAAAAATATCTCCAAGCCCTTGTACTGGTACAAGAGGTAACAAACAACACAGTATAATCCTCCATTGTAGTCTCCATAATTTCAAAGTACACTGAATTCAAATTACTCATTTTTGTGAAACAGAGCAGCAGATAGCAGGCAAGCCAGTGTGCCAAGCGTGGGGGCTTAGTTATAAATTATAACACACAGTTATAAATTATAACACAAGTTATAAATTGTAACACTAAGTCCTTCCCTTTCAGAAGCAAGTGTGAAATCTTTTGGGATTTGCTGGGGGGAGGAAGGATGTGTTGGTTTGGCTTGGTTTTTAACTACCAAAATGTTCATTTCTTGCTGATGTCCACTGCCCTAAAATTTGAATTCCAGTGTAATACTTAACTAGGCTCTGAGCCAAGCTCTATAGGCTGATCAGGAAAGCTCTTTCTGCTTTAGAGGCGTCTCACAGCAGAGAAAAAGCATAGTTAAGTAAGAAAGATTTCTACATAATTATGGAATTTGAAAAACAGTCATAACTGTTTGTCAGTTATTTGACAAACAATGTCATATTATGGCACAACTGACAATCCTTACAGCCAAGGAAAGATATCATGTCAATAAAACCCAACACACACGTGCAGCTTCAATTTTGAACAGTAAGAAAACAAACCCTTGAAAGCTATCTCCCAAACAGAACACAAACCAAAGGCCAGGAATGTATCTTGCAGCAAGAAAGCTGTAAAGTACTGGCAGACGAAAAAAATCATCTCAGGTAAATTTCTGTATCCCATTCTTCCACCACAGCAACAGATGTCAAATTCTGAATAACAAAAACAAGTAACTAACATGTTTGCTGAAATTGCTTGGCAGTCTAAGACATCAGTGTGCCAGACACTCTCCTGTTAGCTCTCCTAGTTATGGCACTAACCTCTTCTCCCTAATCACTTCCAGTTCTATGCAGACAATCATTATTACAGCATTTGAGCAAAGAACGCTGGGCCATTTTGAAGGAGAAAGGGGCAAGAACTAATTTTTGACAGGCTCCTCATTGATTACTACATTTCCTCAGTTGTACTAAAGAGAATGCACATGAAAAATGGGTGTTTTAATAAGACCTTTTTTCTAGAATAGCTCCTTTGCAGAAACTCATCCATTTAAAAGTAACTGAATCTTCCCCATGTATCTCCTGAGAGCCTGAACACAGGAAAACACACTTCACAAACCTATAAGCCAGACCAGCATTACTGGATTGAGCATCAGAAGAGGTTAGTATTGATTTGTCAGATAGACTCCACATCAGAAAGAAATTACATTGAAATAATGGAAGGTGTCTTTAGGGTGAAACAGGCAATCGAAAAGCATATGCTACTACATTTTGCAGCAGTGCTAAAAAACTAACTGGAAGGTTCCGTTTTTACTGTTAAAATAAAGCAAGAGACATAAGGTGCTACAGAAACCATTGAAAGACATCAGCCGTAAGCATACACAAATAAATAAATACACAGGAACAGAAATTCAGAAAAAAAAATGCATACATAAAAAAGGTGGTTTTTCTCTTGTTATTCTACTGTAAAACCCCTGAACACCATAAACAATCAGACAATAAAATCAGTTCCAAAGTCTTCTCAAAAATGCTCAAAAATATTCAAGTCCTGAGCTGCAATCTCAATCAGACAAGATTTGAGATTTGGTCATTTTGCTGTGACCATAAGGAGAATGTAAGAAAGAATGCCAGAAGACAAAATGGAGAAAAATAAAGCTGGCATTATTGGCAAGGCAAATTGCATGCAACATAAAACAAATTCCAAAGAATCATGAAATAAATCGTGCTGAAATATGAGGAGTAAAGCAACACACAGTCCTAAGAGCAAGAAAAAAATTACACTGAAGCAACTTAACAGTCAAAATGATGCTCCAGTCTAGCAGGCACTGGTCTCCTCAGTCAAATGCAATGTCTTTGCAGTTATCTCATATAAATATATTTGTTAAGAATTAAATATCTTATCACAACTACAAAACAAAGTATGTAAATGCAGCAATAGCTCCTACGCAAGTCATAAATGTGATATGTTCAACCTCAAATCTTCTTTGCTGCCAACCAACCCAGAAAATTTGTAGATTTTGGCTACCCTGTCTTAAAAAGGTATTTTGAACTGTTGCTTCCGGACAGTAGCAAATACTCATGACAAAAGTGACAAACACGAAAATGCTACTAATGCTTGAATGTTAAAGCCTTCTATTTATCATTGTCAGCCTAATAATACACCATACTTGACAACTACTTTCTTTACACCAAATAAACTGATACTCTCCAATGTTGAAACACAAATACACTACTCTGTCTTGAAGAACTAAAAGAGACCAGCACATGAATATAGAATCAGAGTAACATGAAATGCAGTGCTTACTCTCGTCACAAACATTTGCTCTAATTTTTCATTTATATTATTCCTTCCTTTACTGAACTTCTCGATTTACTAAAATCTCAAAAAAACCCGAAGTAATTTAAAACTAAAAAGCTGGGTTCCCAAGGGACACTGAAGTCCTAAAATCAATTTTCCACTCATAACCTAAATTTTCCAGCTGCACTTATGAGTGTTGTATTCATAAAACATAAGAGTTTGGGGAATACGTCCAGGTTCTTCTGCACACAAATTCTGACTGTTGAATTCCCCTAATGTATCTGCACAAATTGGGTACATACCACTAGGCTTTTTTAAAGCAACTGAAATGGTATTCTTCTAAACGCATAATTTAAAGGAAAGTGGTAAAACACCTTAAAAAACCTTTTCCACATCAAAATAACTCAGAAGTTAAAGCAAGCACACCCTTCGTACACTTACCACACTCTCCTTACTTTCCACATAGAAAGTTACAATGAGGGACAGGAGAGTAATCTACATTAGCTGAAAAACATCTTCAGATACGTTTCTGTATTTGATATAGCATGATTTATTTGTAGAGAATACCAAGAATATTCAAATATACAAAACACATGCATAAACATGCACACTTAAAGCTGCAGTTTTCTACAGCTAAGATACTATCAGAGGATATGACATTATCTCAGCAAAACGTATCAATGCACTTAAGTCAATTCTACAGGGCAGATATTCTGAAGTATTTCCAGGTTCCAGACACCTGAAAGTGAAATTCAGAAAAACATATATTGTTTCATAACAGCAACTACCAGTTATCACAATCCCATCTTCTAACCACAGACCATCTACTAGTTTAATTAGATTGTAAGTTTTATTACAAATGCATTCTCTTCAGATTTGATCACGTGCAACATTTTCTTTTACAGCACCCAGAAAAGGATGGAATTTTTTACATTGTGCTGCGAAATCTATTTCTAATGGTAAAGCTTAAAAAACCATCCATCTTGTAATATTTTGCAATGCACATGTTCAGTGAAATAGTGTCTAGTTGGGGAGGATAACCAGATGTCAGAGAAGTGTTACTTAACATCCTCATGAAACTAAGCCAAGCATATATACACAAAACAAAGGAATTTCAAAAAGGACAAAGTACTCAAAATAAAGCTTGCACTGTAAAAACCTGGAATTTCGCTGCTAAAGTCTGTGAAGAGCTTGTTTTTTATCAAGGGCACAGACACCGAATATAAGTATCCTTTTCGTCACTAATCCCAGCTGTTGTATGCCTCTGAGAAGCACTAAACTTTAGACCTAAAATCAAGGGGGACTTGAATGAAAGGGTACAGGGAATCCAAGAGGAACACAAGTTAGAAACTGAGACAAAGTAATTGAAAAAGATTACAGAAAGCATGAGCTGCTGACAGAAAACAATTATGTTCTGATTTACATGGGATGAAGCAAGGATCCTACAGAGAATAAGGTTAGCATTCCAGAAGTTAGTGCTACATGTATAGGGGGAAAAGTAAAGTCAAGAAAATAAGATCAAAATCAGTTGCAGTACTTAGAAACACTACTTTGAAATCCTAGCAGTAACTTAAGAGATTTTAATGTAATTTTAATGTTCAAATTAGTAACTGGTACTGTTACAAGCAATTTGAAGCAAGTATTGCCTCAATTTAATGGAAGGAATTAATAACATCTCAAAGCCTGTAGGTAATTTTGAGAAAACAGCTAATTTAACAAATCTAAAACTTTTGACTTTTAAAGCAAATGTAGTTTATCAGTTAGTTAAAGCAAATCTAAAATCATTATGTGAAATATGACACATGAAGCAGCATCGCAATCAAAACTACATCAAATTCAAAGGAAGCATCTTACAAAAAAATTGAAAAGAAAATATAGACAATTACTAGTTTCATCAGTTGCGACAAAATAAAATCATTTGTCAAACCAAGGACATTTCATGGAACTTTACAAAAAATCCTTTTCAATAAGCTACTGTCATTCATGCAGCTATTATTCATACTGTTACCAACAAAACAGGCAAAGAAAAAAAATTTAAAAACCCACACAAGTAGATTTTGGAGATAAGCCAAGTAACTCAAAAAGAGGAGCTAACGAGTACACAGAAGATGCCAAACCTGCTTTATTTTATGACCCTTAAAATACAACTGAGATCAGCTCAAATCATTACAAACTCTACCACTGAGCTCACCAACAGATTTGACACAAAGAAATGTTAAGTTTATGTTTCTCCTTCCAAACCTAATACAAAACAGTCTGTCAGCCTTGTGACATATTGCAGACTTTATCAAGAAATGTTGCTACAATTATGAGAAGGCATTAGCAAGAAGTATGATATGGGCTACAGGCACCAAGTTTGACCCCATGCCAAATATTTTAGCTCTAGATGAAGCATGGTGCTCTCTTTTCTCTTTTTGATACTGGACTCTGAAATAACATGATCACAACATACAGAAGAGCAAAGACAAAGATCTGGGGAGGGAGGGGAGCATAATCTGAAAGATTAACTCTTTTAGAAAAGCTTTCACACCTCAAATAATAGCAAAATATGTCTGACAGAGTGTTTTAGAGGACCTGACAAACATGTAACAAACAATGCATCAATGTCTGGAAAATAGAGCTGAATACACTGATCAAGAGATTGTACACTCTATTAGGCCTGCACAAGTGACAGCTAAGAAGGAGAGGAAATATGTTCTTTATCTCAGTATCTCTTTTCTCAGAAGGCTGGTCCTTTGCTTTCTAATGGCAGCTATCACTGCCCATCACTATTTAAGCCAAGAAACCATCTATTCTATTCTAACGTTAGGTACTCTTAGTACCTAAGATGCCCTGTTTTCTGTAACAGTGTATGGAACAACTCAAAAATAAATATGGCTCTATCCAGAAAAAAAAAATTACCAAGGTTATACAAAATTTAGTGTTTTTTTTTTTACATTTTACATCTATGTATGTTGCTCATGCAATACACTCATAAAATGAAAGAGCAAATATCACAATTTAAGTAGTCCTGAGTAGCTCAATCACTTTAAAAATGTTGAGGCTTTAGTAAATGTAGAGAAGATTAGTTTCCAAGTGTGGCCCCTTTCAGGCCCCCCTTTCAGTCAGGTCTGGGCACAACTACTACGCAGGGTATTAGCACAGTGCACAGACATACAGCTATTCCCATACAACACCAGAAGTGTTATATCCCTCTGCTTCTTAACTGATTAATTTTAATCTCCTGCAAACTCCAAATTTTTGTCTGTTTTTTGTTTGTTTTTAATCCTTCTCTGGTTCCACACCCTCCACAAACATTTTCTTCCAAACACTCACTGAAAGGCAGAGAGATACATTGGAACTGGTTCAGTTACACAACTCCTCTTTGATACTGTAGAGAAATAATAGAGAAACACCAGCAGAAACAATGGCTAAGGTCTCTCTTGCCTAGAGAAGAACACTGACATACGCAGTATTCAAACCAATGACAATTAAGAACCCTTCCAGAACCTCTTCTGTAAGACTGACTTCTACACTCTTTTTTCTTCACTTCGCAAGAGATACCAGGCCAAATTCCAACTAATGCTCTTCAACTTTTATCATTTTTTTTCCTTAGGAGATCACCCAAAATTACGTACCCAAGCACAAACTGCATTTAGAAAAGAGATAATTACAGTCTACCTCTTTCCTTTCCTCTCCTGTAGAGTGTGGCTTCCAAGACAACCCTTTTACTTCGCGCATCAATTTTTAGTATTTCAGAAAGAATTCTTTTCATTAAACCTTCTACCCCAAAGAAATCTCACCTGCTTAGGAGCTGCGAATAAGGCCATATTTTTCCATGAAGTTCTTTCTTTCTGATTTCTCAGTAAATGCATTTCCAGTTGAGCCAGTAAGCCAGTACTTAGAAAAGTCTGTAAGGTATGACTTTTTGCAAAGGTCTGGACAATTTATGTATCACATTTCAAAACATTTATCTACAAGAATAACTGCTTTACTGTATTGAAGATAAGAGTAGTCAAGGTTACATAATGACTATGCCCCTTGCCACCTTTTCTAGAAATATACAGAATTGATATAAATTGATTTTCTCAAAAATAGCAACTTTCCATTTACACCACATTTTCCTTCACATTGCTTACTTCCATTTCTGCAGCAGTAAGTCCGAATTTTGCGATTAAATTATTTTTATCTCATACCCATTCCCCCCTCAAATCAATGCATATATTAGATTTCCAAGTGGAATTTTCCATGTTGACTATAATCATATCACTGCAAACAATGCAGTGCAGTCACCTTGAATTTAAAGAAGGATTAGATTCCCTATGAAAATTTTCCAGCATTTAAAAAGAAAAAAAAAGTGTATATATACCTAGAGAGAAGAAAAGAAATAAACACAGTATTTTCTTTGACATTTGAGAGGTTTCATGTACAGCTGCTTTCTCTACTGTTGGTCAATTTCTCTGCAAGTCTAATTAAAAAAGCTCATGTAATTACCCGAAGATTTACAAGACACTGTTTAAAGGCCACTTAAAGGCAAACTGAAATTAGCAAAAGGAAAAGTGAAGGCCCAAAGCATCTGTCTGACAAAGTGAAAGCTTAATCAGCACTGGAAGCATGACTGAAGCTGGCTGCTTCTGGCAGTAAGGTTTCTCCCACATTCCCATATCCTTACAGATTCAGGGAAATAGGTGCTACCTTTACCATCTATCATCTGGGTTCGGAGTCGTTACTTCAAGGCAATATGAAGTACAATGCGCAGTCAAACAACTACAAACATAGGCTGCTAGCAGACTGCAATTAAGAATGAAATTAATAATGTGCAAGAAGTAATTAGCTATTTTTGCCTTTTTCAAATTTATTTGCTAGAAACTGTTATTTCAACCCACACGAAATTGCACTTTAAAAACACAGAAGTTGAAAGAAATTATCGATTTTGTCCTGATGTCCTAATTACAAAGAACAAAAAAGTGTTCTTTGCAATTAAACCTTCAGCCTTTATTCTTCTATGAATACAAACACACAACTAGACACAGAAAAAGGTTGTAGTAAGATTAAGCAGGTATGTGTATTCAGGTTGCAACCAATTAAAGGCTCAGTTTCTTTCAGAAGCCTGAGCAACAGAAAAATCTTTTACATACCAAGCTGAAACAAAATTCATCCAAGTCTTTTTAACATTTACTTAAGGCTTGTATTTTGAGATTCAATTCAAGCTGCTTCCTGGCTTTTTTTTAAACACAGCACGATGGTACAAGGCATTAAACACAACTACATCAGGTTCCCATCTAAAAGGAAACGGTTTGTGTGTCCTGTAAATCAAGCTTTGAAGCAAACTCTGTACAAAGAAAAAATAAAGCCAGCAGTTATACCAACTTTGCTTTTAATTTACTCATATGCTATTTATCATTGTTTAATTTAAATACACCTTCACCTATGAAAGCACACAGCTTTTAAGCAGATTTACCTGCTTTTAAAATGTCTACTTCTAATGAAGAGAACTGACAAAAGTTACATGAATCTACCTGACCTTATACTGAAGATCACAGGTACTTCAGAACAGTCTTAACTCAGAAAATTTCCTTTTCCTTTCCCCAGTTGTTTTTGGAGGTTTGTTGTTTTGCTATTTGGAGGGGGAGGTGGGTGTTTTGTTGTGGGAGGTTTTGCTTGTTTGGGTTTGTTGTTTTTTTCATTTGGTGGTCTTTTGGGGTATTTTAGTGGTTTGTTTATTTCTTTTGTGGTTTTTTTTTTTGTTTATTCCTTTCAGAATGCACTCAACAGTCTTTACAAGAGAGTATCAATAACATATGAAAATGAAGGGGCAAAATACATGGATTACTCCCAAAGAAAACAAGGAGCAGAGTGTTATTTAGGGTTGGGTTTTTTTACGGTAAAAACATATAATATGACTATTAAATAACCAAGTCACTATTTTGGAATGTACTATAAAACCAAAAGGTCAGCAAAGTAAACAACTCAGACACTTAATATTTATTAACAAAACTTTAAACAAAACTTAAAACATCCCTTGTCATATAACCTGCTTTCCAGCTCACAAGATCACCATCTCTAGGCAAGCTGCATGGACAACAGATGAAGACCGAAACAAAGCAACAGAAGAACTTAAGGGGAGCAAGAGGACAGTATGAAGACAGGTTAACTTTAAAGATCTAATGAATACAACTTCAGTGTAAACGGCATTTCTACCCCTCCTATCTTTGTCTAAATGATAGTATGTCCAATTTAACATTTTTGACCACTGGCTGATTTTCTCCATTCTAGGACCAGATCCTAAGGAAAGTCATAAAGTACCCATCTTCAAAAACTCCATGCACTGCAAGTGTGAATAGGCCCCTCTGCTACTTGGATTATTCACCATATAACTTTCAGTACTCTTAGGTGACTGTAAATTGTTCTGTAAAATATTTTTGGTATTTATTCAAATTTGTTTTGTTAAAGTTACAGAAAATAAAATAAAAATAATCTCTGCAGAACTCAACACATTTCTTTCACACAAAGGTTTAACTTATAACTTAATCAGACTAGACTGCTGTTTAATTCAAAAGGAAGAAATCCGGTTTACACTACTAAATGGATTAGGGAAGGTTTAAGAGAAGGAAATCCGGTTTCAGTATGAAGATATACCTCTTGAAACTTATATATCCTTTAAAAGCTGTTATCCACAGTCTCAAGCTGCAGCAGAGATTCTCCTTCCTACATGCGTATCAAGTGATAGAAAATATTTAAGATATAAGCACTGACTGAAGTTACTTTTTTATGAAGTTACTCATTTTCCACAAGCAAGTGTTATCATATATAAAGTTAAATAGTTAATGGATTCTTTAAAAGGCCCAAGAGAATTTCAGGGCTTCCGTATGGTACATAACAACATGTACAACAGATTCTACTTCTATACCTCTAACAGAAACTGTCGCACTGGGTCAGCACCAAGTTGAAAGCACTGATCAAAAAGGGTGAAAAGGGTGTCTTACTAAAAAGTTCAGAACTGTGCAAGTTCAGAGCATGTTAAATGCTTTATGGGGGTTCGTATTACTTAAGAATAACGATCGCAAATGTATGGAGACTTTCCTTTTCACCCTCCTTCCATTGAAATTGCAGATGTGGAGGAAAACAAAAGAAAGGAAGTACATTCATCGCTGAGAGCTACTTGAGCAAAGGGGCTTTCTGAACAATGGGCCGTAATGATGTAGTCTGAGGTGGTGCTCCATTTTGGTGAACATTAAAAAAGTAACTACACCGTCTATTCGGCTGTAGTCATATATTCTTTACTAATGTACTTTCTGCCGATATATAGATACATAAGTACGCACATTTTAATTATTTGAATGACTTATGCATTATCCTAGAAAGGTATATGGTTAGAGTCTTGGGTTCAAAAATATACGGTACCAACACTGTGCCATAACCTCGCTCTATCTGAGCTACGGGGGTTTCCAGAGTTTAGGGACGCCAGCGGAAAAGTCAGCCCAAAGCCGCCCGGGAAAGGAAGACGCGCCCGCTCCGGCGTTCAGCAAAGTGCGCCGCGGCCGCCCGGAGCGCCGAGCACCGCCAAACTTTCGCCCCACCGGCAATGCCCGGCCGCTGCCCGGCCCGGAGCGCGGCCGGCGGGGAGAACCCACGGCCGCCGCCGCTCGCGTCGCCCCGGGAAGCGCCCGAGCACGGGCTGCACCGCCGCCGCGCCCGGCAGCCCGGCCGCCGCCGCGCCCCGCCCGCCCACAGGTGTCTCTCCCCGCCGCCACCGCGCCCCGCCGCAGGTGAGGAGGGCAACTTCCCGACCGCGGGGAGCGCGGACCGCCCCGGGGTGCGACGCGGCGCCCCGCCCCTACCTGCAGCCCGCGCCTCCGCAGGATGCCCGGCTCGTCCATGCCGGCGCTCCGCCGCGCTCACGCCGCGCGGCGCCGCCTGGCCATGCCGGACCGCCCGGAGCCCGCTCCGCATCCCCGCAGCTGCCGAGCGCTGACATCACGCCCGCGCCGATTGGCGCCGCCGCCGCACGTGACCGCCCGAGGTGCGCGCCCGGCAACTTCGGGACGCGGTCCGGCGGCCGCCCCCGCCGCCGCGCAGCCCGGGCCGCCGGGGCCGTGGAGAACGAGTTTTCCTCTGCTTGCGGGATGGACCTGCAGCCGTGCTATAACGGCGCCGTGAAAGAACCGCGCCCCACTGGATTCCCATGTGAGGCTGCAGAGAACCCGCGGAGACAGGACGGATTGTCTCAGGGTGCGGGCACCGCGGCCGGCAGGTCCGGCTGTGACCTTGGGCTTGTCGCCCGAGGGCCTCTCATCAGCTCAGCTGACCCGACTGGTGGAAGGAAAACTGGTCTCCGTCAAAAACTAGGTGCTAGCTCCTTAAAGGTTATGTCTGAAAGCACAGATTTTAAGGAGCAAAACGGCAGTGGGAGTTTTCACATCTGCCAAGCTGCTGGTTAAACAGATCACTGATTTCCACCCCCCCCACCCCACCCCAAAAAGGCTGTCAACATACTATTAGCTACTAACCCATTAACAGCCTAAGATGAGGCAATGACAATCACAGCCTTAAATCTAGTATAAAAAAGAAATATTGATTTCCTGTCATATTGCATCATTTTGAGAAGTAGTCCATGTACATTCCATAGTAGTAAAACCTGCCAGGGGCAAAGGCATTTAGAACAAAAAAAAAAAAAAAAGGATTGCTGAAAGGATAACGCTGAGAGTAAAAGCTTATCTGAAGAACAGAAAAAGAACAGGCTGCTGTATTCCCTGCCCCCAGCTCTCAACTCTTCTTCATATGACTGAAATGCATTAACATTATTGTTTTACACTTGATGCAATTAAAAAATATACAATTTCTGCTATTAAGCTAGATTGCTCTGATACTTCCAACTGTGCTATTCTAAAAAAGCAGTCCAAGTTACACGGTCACATTAACTGAACATGTTTCCTCCTTCCAGTCACTCCATGTCCCCAGCTCCAAATGAATCCATCACATTTGGTCAGTGGTTTAAAACTGAGCCATCACAGACTTCAGTTACAGGATTAGAGCAGTACTTTAGTAAAGAAAGGAGATACTCATACTGACCAAAACTCCAGTTCCACAAGAGGGAGACAAGGAAAATCAAACACACTGATAGATTTACAAATCTGCAGGCCAGAAGTGGACATGCAACCATCCTGCCTTCCTCTGTAACAAATGCTACTCATCCCTCCTGAATTCATTTTTCAAGAATAGCATCTCTTCAAGCAGCATGCTGACCCTAGCAAACTTTTTTGCTTTACAGAATCAAACTGAGAAGTGACTAGATCCCCTCACCTGCTTGAAACAAAGGGGGGAAATGCTACATTATCTCCTATGGGATCCACCCAATATTCCTGTTTTGCCTTTTCTATTTCAAAATGTCATCTTCCTTCTTCTGATAGCACTTTAAAACTTTATCCCAATCATTCGCATCCATGTTGTCCTCACAGAGGATCTCTTCTGGGTATCTGTTTCCAAAAACAACACAGGCAAATGAATGACAATCTAAATGCTGTTACATGCTTCCAGTAAGAAGCATGTAACAGCATTACAAAATTGAATTAACCAAAGACTGTCAAGTTTCAAGGGTGAGAGGCAAAATCTTACCATTTGTCTCACATGACACATTCCAAGGCTGTTTGCATTTTTACACCCAATCTTTATAGATATTGCACAAGTTTTATTTTAATCACTCAAATACAAAATCTCCCAATGCTCAGTTTATCCGTTCCTTTAAAGGTAAATAATACTGAAGTGTAGTTAGCTTGAGTCCAACCATCATTTCAGCCTGTTTATTTACCTGTGAATGTATAAATTAAAAGTACCCCATGCCATCTAGCTCAGAGGTCATTATTGGAACAACACCATAAGAAAGTCATATCGTGAGGTAATGTGTCACTGACAGGCACAGATGCAAAAAGTCCACAACCTAAGAAAACACCTCAAGTATCACAGAAGCTATAATTTCATAGCAGGACAATTTACAGAAAGGATTACAGGCAGACAAAGCACAGATGTATATGCATGAAGAAACTATCCAACTACAGAGTGAAAGCGTAACATATTTTGCAATATGCTGAAGGTCATTGGTACAGCTACCTAAGTAACACTGGAAAGCAGAAGAATGAAACAAATAGAAGACTACCTTCCAGTAGAAGATGACATAAATCCCAAATAGAAGAGTATAAACTACCTTTCAGTGAGAAATGCATTCATTATCAATTCTAGAAGTGGCATTTTTCCTAGGCTTGTGCTGCATTTTATAAAGGTGTATTAAAAGAAACTGAAAGGCAGATGTTTTCAACATAGGAAGGAAAGCATCCACTGAATTTTCTCACAATTTATTATTGTAGTTATTGCCTCTTTAGTTACTGCTGAAAGTGCATCTTTGTGTTGAAAAGCGTAGATTTTTCGGGAGGCTTTTATTATTTTCAGATTATTATTTCAGTTATATTCACCATCAAAACCATAGCAGGTAAGATTGTGGTATATAAGAATTTGTGTTTTAGGAGAAGAATCCATGCTCTTTGAAACATTTTAATGTAATTATCCTTATATTTATATATACGAAATACAGCAAAATATCACACATGTTGTTTCACATCACTTGTAGCAGAAAGGCTCCATTCAGTTTTACATGCATCACAAAATAAAACATGTACAGTTGTCCTGGATTAGGGCAAATCTGGGAGCAGACCTCCAAAAGGGGCCCCCCCAGAAAGCAAACCCACATGGCCCCTACTCCCAACTGATTGGGGAAAATTTCCCCAGAGAGAAGTGGAAATAAACCTGTTTATTTAACAGGCAAAGCATTCCCCAGCACACAAAATGAACAACCCCAGATGACAAAACTCGCTTGTCGCTCTGCAGAGATGACAAACTCAGAAAGTCTCTCTGGGGGTGGTGTCTCTGCTCTCGGTGCCCCGGCGCTGGGCAAGGCTGCTGCTGCCCAGGGCAGGCCCCGCTG
>QUSF01000011.1:14840226-14935718 GCA_003676055.1 Chloebia gouldiae
CTTCTTCTTCTCCCCTCCTTCGCTCTCAGAGCCAGCCTTGAAGGCACAGAATATAATAACCAGAATATAATATAAACAGAGCACATAAGTGGGGATACAAGCATCATAACATCACCCTAGGACACAGTGTATGAAAAAAACTTCTTTTTTCCTTCCCCCCATCAGGGAAGGCAAAATTATTTAGGAAAACTGTAATCAATCTCCAATTTTGCCAAAAATTTTTCTCCCCTATAAATGAAGCATTTGACCTGATTAAATGTGAAGGATGTTTCAGAATTAATTTAGACACATACTCCTAAGCCCATGTTTATTTAAAGCTGCAAAGAAACATAGTAAAATATATTTTTCAAGACAATTACATAAATCTAGTAAGTTTTTATCTTCATTCAACTGCCACTTTTTTGCACTAATCATACACCTTCACTTTAAAAATATTACTGATTGGCAAAACAAGAAAATTTAGAAATCACTGTAATTGCTGAAATCAGCCAATCAACCAGATAAAACCTAAGCATGCAAAACTATATATGAATATGTAACTAGAGTTTTACAATGCAGATTTAATTGAAATCAAACTTTATGCATACACATATCTCATGTGTGGCTGCCACACTCATACTACACATGGTGATAGCACATGATAAATCCTATTAATTATGCACCATGAAAAAACTAATTTGTACTCTGCCCCTAAATCTATCTCTGTCAGGGCTATTTCCTGTATCTTAAATACTCTACAGCATCCAGTCACCATCACTGAGTTTTAAATATAATTATTTTCTTCCTAAATGTGAGAATTCATATGCTTTGAGTAGATAAAAAGCAATGAAATAATTGCCTTATATTCTGATAACCTGCTACCCAAAAAAATAGGAACTTTTTTTCCAGCACAGGTAAAAAGGGAGCTTTTCATCATATTTTTGTCCACTGAGAAGCTATTCAACTAACTTACTAGAAAAATTAAAGTATTGCAACTGCCATAATTTCAGAAGTCAAGGCAAGTGGACAACCTACAGATACCTGGAAATTATTAACATTAACTCTTAAGCAGCCTTTTACTAAGCTGCATTAGAGTTGAGAGAACAATTAGAGTATGCCATAGCATGTTCCCCTGGATGTTGTAGTTATAATGGGTTTGAAACAAACTCCTGCAAGCACTGCTTTTGTGGTCTTGAACGGAGAGCAGCCCCACAGTAATGGACCTGGGGTTCTGGTCCCTGGCAAGTTGAACATGAGCCAGCAGTGTCCTGGCAGCCAGGAGGACCACCCGTGTCCTGTGGGCATCAGGGACAGCACTGACAGCTGGGCAAGGGAGGGGATTGTCCTGCTCTGCTCTGCTCTGCTCTGCTCTGCTCTGCTCTGCTCTGGGGCAGCCTCATCTCGAGTGCTGGGGGCAGTTCTGGGCGCTGCAGTATAAAAAAGACAAAAAGCCATAAGAGAGTGTCCAAAGGAGGGCAACAAAGATGGTGAAGGGAAAGCCAGGGTAGCTGAGGTCACTTGGTCTGTTCAGCCTGGAGAAGAGGAGACCTAGGAGAGAGTCTACAATGTCCTCAGAAGAGGAAGCAGAGGGACAAGTACTGATCTCTTCAGTCTCATGACCACTTACAGGACTTGAGGAAAAGGCATGAAGTTGTCAGGGAGAATTTAGGTTGGATATTAGAAAAAGTTTCTTTCCCCAGAGGGTGGCTGGGCACTGGAATAGTCTCCCCAGGAAAGTGGCCACAGCACCAGCCTGACAGAGTTCAGGAAGTATTTGGACAATGCACTCAGGCAAAGGGTGTGACTCTTGGAGAGTCCTGCACAAGACCATCAGCTGAATTCAATAATCACTGTGTGTCCCTTCCCGGCCAGATTATTCTGTGCTTCTCTAGTAGTTTAAAGAATAAACTGTCAAGGGAAGACAACATTACAGTTCCACAAAGGAGTTCAAGGTTATTTTTCTGAATGGTCATAAAAGAAATTGAGCCTTTATGTTCCACACCAAAACAATCATTCTCTGCATATGATTAAGAAATAATCTAGATAACATTCCTGTTCTGTAGTATGCTGAAAACAGTTTAAGTTCCTAAAGGAATTTTACACTGAGTATTTTAGTTACACTGAGAATTTCAAACACCCTATGCAAACACAGTACATTTTTTTTCTATTACATACACATTAAAAAAAATCTCTAAAGGCATCACCCAGAGTTTTTCAGCTGTCCCATACATATATATATATCCACACCAAACCATTGTACTGTCACTCCACAATGCTTTGGGGAAAGGGTTTTCATTAGAATCTTAGTGGATACCAGGTCATCATCACTGGATGTCACAGAAGCATGAAAGCAAAAGCATACGTGGTGCTGGGAGATGGAAGATGAGCATATATTTATTTTTAAACAATCTGATAGAAGTGAAACAAAAGGGAGGTGAAACAAAATGAAGATCACCTTTAAAGAATTTTATACAGATCAACATCTAGCCATCTTAAGTATGTCAAAAAATAGTATCACTCTGCATTTTCACACAATCCAAGAGTTTAATACAATGTTTTTAATGTTATCTGAGGAGAAAAGGGTTATGGAAACAATCCTTTCCATCTGACTCTTGTTCCTTCAAGTTCTGGAAGCTCTGTTATCTGTGAACTGTCACTGAAATTGGCTACAGCATCAGAAGTAAGACATTTCATCAAAATTAGCAGCAAAAATTGACAGACCAACACTTAACACCATCACAGAGATAAGGGACGCTGAAATCTTCCTGAAGCCACAGATACCTTATTAGTCTGTACATCTAGACTAGAAAACAGAACTGCAGGTCTGCAATGTATTTTTCAAGAATTTTCTAATACAACCACGGGAAAGGCTGTTGCTTCAGTATTAACAGGAAAGTGTATTTAAGATACTCAGTCAGTGAGGAATATAGGCCAGCTTTATCACAAATTACTTGAATGGGGTAATGAAAATCCACCACTCAGTTTTCATTATCTTCCAAGACTTTATTTACCCACAGAACCTATGCAATGATATCATATGAAGTTGCACACTACTTTAAGAAATTGAGAAAGCAATTCTCACACCTTAGAGTGTTAGGAGCTAAAGCTGCCTTGTCTAAATTTGAGATTGATAAAGCAAATTTATTAATAATTATTAAAATACACTGAAATACTGAGAAACAAATTAATTTAATAGAATCAAGTTACATCCTCAACATCATAATCAACTACTAACAAGGCCCAGTAATTCATATACAATTTTAGACATTGTGAGCAATACATATTATTACTATCTAAAGTGGAAAAGTTACAGTATTTCATCCATATAGCCATTTATGTTCCTGTATATATCTGCCTTATGCCCCTTCTGAGGGCCTAGAAAAAGTACAGAATAAATGTTCCATGTGAAACCAACAGCTCCCTTTCAGGGTGGAACATGCTAACTCACCACTTCCCAGAAGAAAACAGACATGCTCCACCAGCCAAATGTTTTCAAGGCACCTCTGAGTCCCCAGCTACAGCACTGAGAAGTCATTGCTAGCCTGCCAATAAAGCCATGAGTTCTCACCAGTTTTTTCCTCTATCCTCCTTCAGTATTAGTCCTACCCACACACAAAGTGCATTACTCTCTTCTACGCTCTTCTATGCTTCAGAAGTAAAGACATCAGGGCAATAATCACTGCATGGATTGATTGAGCATCATTTAATTTGTGTTCCACTTCATCACATTACAGAAACACACATTCAAGTAAGCCAGGTTGGCTTCCTGAGTGTCCAAGACGTACTCTAACTACCAGGTCCAGCAATGCATTAAGAGATAGTTTATTATTCTTATTGTATATTACTAAGTATATAGATCGCAAGCAGTGAAAATTCGAGATTCCTCAGTTAGCAAAACTAATTTTCTTCTTCTAGAGCTGATAAAGCTGCACAAGTTGCAAACCACAGTAGACAGGTACAACAGTTTATTACACTTAAGGAAGTAGGGTAGATTGCTGCTGTTTCTTAATAGGAGGAAATATTACTGATTCTGTTACTTATATTTTAAGGTTGTGAAACTAAAGTACTCTAAAGTACTCTATCCCACGAAAGCACACGTACAGCGCCAACAGCCAGCATTACTCCCGCGGGAATGGACACGTGCCATGGAGAGCTTGGGTACACACTGGGTCTTCTCGCCACCTGCCGGACAAAATCCTACTTGCACAACTTCTTCCGGCGTTCACCACTCATTCGGAGGGGGAAATTTGTTACCTTAGGTAATCAATCCCTCATGATTATATTAGAAGAAAAATTACTATGGCAGGAGAAAACCAAATTTTCAAATAAGTTACCTTAAAAAGCTAATCAATTCATCTTTCAGTGACAAAACACACAGAAGATGGTTCACAACAGACATGCCAGTTTCATCCATTTTGCCTTTTCCATCAAATATTGTGTTGCTTCCCTCATCAAAAGCCATAGCTATATCATCAATTTAAAAAAGGCAGTCAGTCCTCCAATTCTCAACATCTTCCATAATTACACAATAACATAAAAGAACTTTCTGAAAAGACAGTCACATTGTGAGTACAGTCTGAATCTCTCATGGGTCACCTTCCAACAAGAACTGAGATACACATATAATATTCTCCCTTTTTTCAAAAGTTGCAGAACTATTTGTCTCCGTATCTCCTCAAAGAAAGCCTAACATCAAACATACAGAAGCTACACCATTTTTAATCTTAGAAATTGAAGTGCCACACATACAGCTGTGTTTTCAGAGAAATAAAAACCCCTTGGAGCTGAGGCTTTTCTAACAATCAGCTCAGTGGAATATTTCACATTCTGTAAATGGAAAAGGAAACAAATTCTTAAAGAAAAAAAATCAAAACAACTCATGGCAAAATAGTAATAGCAAGCACATTCAGAATAATCCCTGTTAGACATTTAGAAGTTTGATTCTCAAGTGAAATCAGTAGTAGGCAAGCTCCACTCCAAGCAAAATTACTTGGCAAGGTTTAAGTTCTTGTTTTGAGATCACTCTGAACAATAACGCATCTAGTCTCCTTTATTTTGATGTCCCATTTTCCTTTTTAGAAGCGTTTAATCGCATCACTTGTAATAATGCATTGTTTTCTCAATGAGATAATATATTAATGTATTTTCTCTTAAAGGACACATAATTTTTCTTAATGTGTTTTGGCTGTTTCTTTCACTATAAGATTCAATACTTTCCACTATACATGGTCCAGCTACCTCACAAAAACACTCTCCTTCATAAGAGAGCAATTGTTAAGCCTTTCAACATTCAAATTAATTCAGAATATAGTTTACCTTGCTGAAGTCTTGACTCCCTATGGACAGAAATTCCATTACAAATCAGTGAAGTAAGGAAGTACAGAATAGAAGGGAACATTCTCCCAATGATACTAGTTGCAATCCTATATTTAATAGGTAGAGGACATATAACAAGCAGACCAAAGATTTATTCACAGTTACAGCTTTCTGGAAAAGCAACTTCACACTAGGAATGTTTTTTCAGGATATGCTCTTACCTGAAAGAAAATTTTTTATGAGAAAAATGAAATACACTCAGATCCAATTCCACTTCACTGCAGGCTACTTCTCTTACTTAACTTGATTTTTTTTCTCCCTCATTTACAGCAGGCAATCTCATAATTCAACTTGGTTTCTTACTACCTTCATCATCTCTCAAATAGACAATCTAACAGATCCAAAAGAAATCTGTGGTCAGCCAAGCAAATATTATTACTATGAAATTATTCCATGCTTACAAAGCCAGCCATCATTTCTGAATTTAACTGACCAGATACTGAGTATTTTCCATTGTACCACATAATCACAGCTATTCTACAATTATCAAGAGGTTAAATACATCCATGAGAGAGCAGCAGTTAACCAATCTCCTGCCGATTATTATATCTTTTACTCAAGTGACATTAGGTCAACTTGAGCACTTACCTAGTTTCTTAATCTCCGCAACACCATTGCATCTTAATAGATGCAATGATCTTACTGTACTATTACTTTACTAAAAATCTGATAAAACTGGATAGAGACATGCACCACAATTGGGCATACTGGGATAAAAGTAAAAAAAAAACCCAAAACAATATTTTCTAGCTTTACTGAGATGACAACAGAGTTGATGCTAAAAATCATCAGTCCATTGTGGCAGGGTACAGAAGAGGCCATGAGAATGCAATGGCTGTTTCACACCAGTGAAGCCAGAACACTTTAAAGCACCATTTATCAGAACAAGAGAGAGACTGCAAGAATACTAACAGGTATGGTATGATATGGTGAAAAATATTGAAGTCCACCTTCCCACCTGCCTCCACAGGACAAAAGTGCATTTTACAGCAACACATCTTGTGTCACATGAATGTTGAAGAAAGTCTGACTAAAAACCAGAGTTACAAATGTCAAAGCCAACTGCGGCAGTCAACCCACTTGAAGTTTCAGGTCAGTAAAACAGCAGTTGCTTTTAAACCTAAAATTGTGAGATAGAAGTAGCAATACAACATCCAACACAGAAGTACTCTGTTGTGTGTTTCAGAAAAATTCTTGGTGGATACCTTTGCTTTGTGGAACTTAAAAAAAAAATCAATGAAGAGGAATGTTCATTCCCACCAGAGATCTGGAAAAACTATATTTCCCCACTTTGCTCCAGTGCCTGTAAGTCAGCAGTATCATTCAATTCAGTTTGAGTCTGTTTTGAGGGTAACAGCTATCATCAGAACCATCAGAGTACTTCAAATGAGGAATGAGAGATACTGTTTGCAAACTGTCTGATTCCATCTCCTGCTACATTACAGTCACTTTGTAAGTACAACAGGCATGAGAACATGTCCTCTAACAGGAAGGAAAATAAAGATGTTACTTCATCAATTTAGAATTCTTTCCTATTTAGTTATTGTTTAACATAAGGATGCTAGTCCACAGCAAAAAAAAAAAAAAAATTAGCAGACAGGAATATGTCTCATGAGCTTCCAAACAATCCCATCATTTTAGACCAAACTTTACTAGGAAGTTCAAATAATTTTAATATTTGCATTTTTGTCAGCTGAAACTGCCAAAACAGGGATCAAGTTTTCTATAGCAATAGCAGCACTAGGAATAAAGTTTTTACAGTGCTAACAATTAAGTCTCTTAACAACACAGAGACTATTAAAATTCAGGTCAGTGGAACAGTAACTTGTCCCCTAGCCCTTTTTTTTTTTTTTAATTAATCAACCTATTCTAATTATGAATGAGTACCAAGTTCCTAAGACTGCTAAGAACAGTCAAAGAAATTGTAGTTGCCTTATAAGAACACCAAACAACACCCTAACCTACTACACTCACCCACACCACACAGGGAACTCTCACTTTGAGGTTACCAACACTTCTCCCTTCAGATCCTGAATGCTGACCAAAGTATACACAGCAGTTTTCCTACACTCATCACATTATTCCCCGTGCCCACTTTACCTCAGTTTATTTTGAAGACAGAGCTGTGATTATAATTAGTTTAAACTTCCATTACGTACTTCTGATACTGGAAATCAGACCAATCAAATTGGACTCATACATGAGCACACAACTCCTCAAGAAAGGAAGAGGTCCTTGCAACTTGTTGTTTACTATTTTGTCATTAAGTGTTACAAACTGTAAATGTATCAGTGTTTCAATTAATATGCTAATTAACAGACACTGAATTCACAATAATCTGCTTTTTGTGACCAGAAGGAATAGAAGATAGTATGGAACAGGAGACAGTATTATGGCTAAATTTTCTTCAGTCGTTGCAAATGTCAGTTATTTTTCCAGTTTCTTCCTGCTCTTCATGTCCTTTCTAACTTCTTTATCCCCCTTCCACTTCCACACCTGTAAATCTCCTAAAGAGTTGCAGAACCTTTTGTAACACCAAAGAGTTCATCACTATATTCTTGAGTTTTATCCCTTGTTAATCACAGATTATCATTTTATGCGGTTATCCTCTAAGTAAAGTCCAACAACAAGCCGAGAAAGTTTGATTCCCAGAAAGGCATCTAAACTTCAAACACTATAAATGATTACACATTGATTTCTTCTGGTCATATAGTTTACTGCAAAATACCACTACTCCTTTGTCTCTTATGTGGCCAATTCTTCCTGGGTGAAAAGTTCACTTTGGTAACACTTCCCATTTTCCCACTTTCTAAGTCATACTGGCAACACAATTCTAGATGACATTTTATGATAACCTTCACTAACACCATACACAGACAACCACACATTACAGCAGACAAAAATAAGCCCTTATTCAGAGCCACTACTAACACACAGTCAGAAGCTACAGTTCATCACCTCTGGGCGATGTACTATATCTAACCTAGCTTACATGATCTCAACCATGAGACATCCTCAGCCGACAAAATATTTAACAGCCCTAGATTCTTGATTATCTAAAACTAGAAACTGGTCCCAGTGAGCCTTTTCACCATCCATGGTAAATCTCTCATGAAGGAAGGAGACTGTTACACAGGACATCTGCAAAACAGAAGCATGGTACTCATGCAAAACAGGGATATATAGCTTAGCTCCTACACGTATTTGTTCTCTACTCTTTCTGTACCATTAATAGGATACAGAAGAGGGTTACACCTACATTCAGCTCTAATAAACTGTGCAATGTCTCCTTTCAGTTCTTTCTTGTGCTCAGTACATCCTGACAGCTGGAAGCTAACTGAAGCTGATGGGAAGTGACCTACTTCACCACAAAGGGGGTATTTTTGAAAAACACACTGCACAGGCTCACAAGACTTTTCAACCTAGGTCAGCCTTATCTGAGAGATTATTATTTTACCTACTTTTTCCATTATTCTTTAACTAATGATAATTTGCAGCACAAGCTGTGTTCTTAATTCTGAGAAATCACAAGATGTCTCTGGGAGAAATATCAACCCCAGTCATTACCATATCTGTATTTTATCCACACCCAAGAAAAAGCAAGAAAAGTATAGAGATTAATAAAGCCACTAGTTTTAATCAGATGACTTAGGAAAGGATTCAGTATCTAGAATTCTGTCAAGCAGTTGCATCTACAGTTTTGTTCTAAATTCAAGTACACCGTGACTATTTTGAAAATAATGATAGAGACAAGCAGAGATACATTTGTATTTATGGAAGAGAATACCCAGTCACCAACTTCTTGCATCACCCTGTCAAAGTATTATAGTTTCACAGCTCTGCACTAGGTCTACTCCAGCCTTTTGCTGTGTACAAATACAAAGCATATAGGCACATCTATGAAGATGCATGTTCACCTCCCTCTTGCTACTACTAAATTAGATCAATCCACTGGATTAGAACTGCAATTAAGTATTTGTTAAAGGCAAATAACTCCCTAGTCTTAAAAAGTTAGAAGCAATTGAAGCACAGAAAACCTGCTATCATTACTTGACAATTTTAGCATTTCATAGGAATAAAATGCCACATTTTAAAAATATTTTCAGTAATTACTCTTAGATGTTAAGCTTATTTTAAGTTAAATAAGATATGATTTTCAACTTTATACAGTGGTTTAGCATTCAGGCTTTTTCCTCAGTTAACACTCTGTTTCTGAAATCTAGCTAACTATTCTGGGGAGATTAGAGACAACAAACCAAGATTAGCTACTTTGGCAATTTCTATTATATTGCGCTTACCACACTATTATCTAGCTTTTGTGCTTCTCACAAGTGCCATCCTTGTACTTATGCTGCATTAACTATTAATTACCTGCTCACACTCAAGCATTGAAAACCTGAATCCCTGGAGAGAAAGAACTAAAACTTAAAGCAACCCAAATTTCAGATGCAGTTTCCTTTTGTTTTCAAGGAAGTTTACTTAAAAAAAAGTTCAGCTACACCTGATATTCATTATAGAAAATGGAACACAGACAATTAGTGATTTGAAAAATTTCCTACAATTCCAAATAAAACATTTAAATAGAAGTCTTTTAAAATTACATGGGTTGGCTAAGCACAATTGATACTGTCATTCGCTTATCTAACCAATTAGTGCTTCGAAATAATGTATTTTATTTGTTAGCTATCATTTATTATCTATGCTGTAATTTTGCAGCTTCTCAGACAACAAATGGCTGTCTTACATCTGGGGAATAAAACATACAAAAGGGTGTTGGTGTGCTGTTTGAATACATGCAATTACTGCTAGTTAAGTTCTAATTAGCATAATTAGTTTTGAAACAGTTCCCATAATAACTGTCAACATTATGTCAATTTAGCTGAAGTTAATGGCATATTTAACAAAGACACACTTACTCATTTTCAGTATTATCCTATTTAAAAGAGAGGAAGAGGCAAAGCTCTTTCTGAAGAAGTAGAACTTAGTTTTTTCATAGACATTGAACATTTCTTATGTTTTTTCCTTTCAGCAATCCAACTTATAAACAAGTACTTTATATAATTAGCCCCCTCCAGTTTCCGTAAGACTATTCTTACAAATTAACACTGATAAAATGGCAATAAAAAGCAACTGAAGTACAGATGTTTGCAAATTCAGTCTTCTGTTGTTTTGGGGAAGGCAGTTTGCAAGGGGATGCCTGGTTTGGAAGGGGGAAGAAATCAAGAGGTAAATCCTGTAAAATACAAAGTAGTATGCTCAAAAGTAGCAAATGTTTCCAGTTATACCTAAACAAAACATAACTTCACCGCTTAGTAGGAGAGGGCATAAAGCATTCACAAAGGCCAATTTTACTGCTTTTCTAGTTTTGATGTTACTAGAAATTATTGTTACTAGAAATTTTGATGTTACTTGAAATTATTTCCAAGTACTAAAAGATGATCCATTATTAAACTTCAGTTATTTCATTGGCATCTTTTACATTTCCATGAAGAAACCATATGCTTTTCAGAGTCTAATTTACTTCATGCTGTATACTCATCTCACACAATAGAAGGAATAGCCAACTTAAGCTCAATACTCACCATAAAGCTGAAATACACATCCAGTCTTGACTGAATTTAAAAACGAAGTGCATCACAATCTACATGTTTAATTTGAGATCTTTGTTATAGTGTATTTTTATTATGCGAATATTTCATAGGGCAAGTTACCATAATGTGCTCTTGAAATACGCTGTCTCAGAAAGCTCTCTGGACTGTGAGAAACAGAAACCATTCTTGTGGCACAAAGGATTTTTTTTATTATTAATATAAAACAGATAAACAAAATAAAAGACTTCTTGCTCCTTAAAGCAAGCGATTACTTTTTTTTTTTAATTAGGAAAAAAACCACCATACAGTCAAACAAGCAATAAATAAATAAAACCCATAACAGGAGTTTGACAGTAAACCATGACAAAGCCAAATATGAAAAAAAATTCCCAATTAATTTTTGCAAATTAATTTTCTTTCATCTATACATTTATCATTCTGTAGATACTTTATGTTTAGGTTTCCATTGCATTTATATAGGAAGCTAACTAGAAAATGTTAAAATCAAGAATTTCATTCAATCTGTGTCCCACAATAATACCTTTATGCCTATAAAACAGTAATTAATTGCTCAATTTCAGACTTGTTATCATAACTTTAATCATGTTAGCTTATTACAATGAGAATTTAACAAAACTGCCTTTATTTCAATTTATTTTGAAGCACTTTCCAAAAATTGTTCTCACAGTAATAAATGGAAAAGTCAAAACAGTAAGTTTACAAACGATATTTGAAAATACTTATGGAGTGGCAGGGGACTGGTAGAGAACAGGTGAATGACACCTAAACTTTGGACACTGAATGAGGCAGCAACTTCACCTTAACTCCCAATCCATCCTACCCTGAAAAGAAGCCTGAAGTCGAGTGAGATGACTGACAGCCTACAGTGCAAGGAATCAGATAAACTAGCTCTACCACAGTTTTCCTATACTCATGCAAAACTCAGCATTGAGATGCACACTGAATCGCCTTCCAGCAGCACCTATTACTGACTGTGGAGAGGAAGAGATCAACCAGAACAACATGACCCATAAAAACATCCTAAAGCAGAACCACTCCTCAACTCAGCTTTCCCTTTCCATTCAGTATTTAAGACATCCCACATCATTTTCTTAATTCTTTTAAGTCCACACTAATTCTCTCTGCAGACTCCCATAGTCTGTTTCACCATCAGAGACTCTGTCATGGACAGTTCAAAATGCTCATGACAGAAATTGAAGAGCAGCACAAGTACAACTTAGCTGCCTCTGAAGTGAGGGGAGACCCCATTGCAGTCACAACTTCCTCATGATGAGAAGAGGACAGGCAGGCATTGATCTCTGGTGAGCAGTGACAGGACCCGAGGGAATGGCTTAAAGTTGTAAACAGGGGAGGTTTAAGTTGGATATTGGAAGAAGTTTCTTCTCCCAGAAAATGGCTGGGCACTGGAACAGGCCCCTCAGGCTGGGTCACTGCACCAGCCTGACAAAGTTCAAAAAGTGTTTGGACAATGCTCTCAGGAACATGGTGAGATTTATGGGATTGTTCTCTGCAGGGCCAACAGCTGGACTTTATGATCCCTTTGAGTCCCCTCCAACTCAGATTATTCTGTGATTCTGTGAATTAAGGGTCCACATCAAATCCAATATAACATCCACTCATCACAAAATCAGCTTCCTCCTATACATCTTTAAACCAGTTCTGCAGGTCTACACAGAAACCATATTTTAATTTATAGTCCAACAGCCTATACTATAGTAGTGAACCATGCATAGCTATTGAACTTTACCTAAAGCAACACCTGCAGCCCATTTTTAATCAATATTCTGTAAAAAAATCTATCATTTCCCACAGAAAGGTTTTACACCTGTGAGCCAGTGCAAGAGTTTGTGAATTTTTAATAAATTATTGACAGAACAAGGAAAAATAAATTACCTTTTTTATACCCTGTTTGCAATTGCACTAAACACTAGCATGTATCTTTGACCTGTCCACTTGTCATTCTTGTCTATATTGGCTCATAATCACTACTCAGTCAGATCCAGATCAGCTGAGTATCAGCTCAAGTGAGAATGACTAGTTCTAGTAAAAGAACTAATAACAGGTTAATTATTTTTCAGATGAGCAAGACAATACATTTAAAGTAATTTCAACTCAGACTGTGAACAGCTACATGAAAATTGTTCATAAAAATCTCTTCTACATAAGGGTAAACTCTCTCCTAGGTATGATTAAAAGCTCCAATTAATACAATCTAACAATAGGCTTCCCAAATTCAACTCTGCCAAATCACAGAACCAAGGGGGGAAAAAAAGTATGCAAGGAAAGGGAGTGATTCCTAACTTTAAGTTAGGCCCCTTTTAAGCAAAAACCAAAGTCCTTCAAAAGCCTGACAGCAAAGTATTTGTCAAAGGAGGCTTGAAAAGAGCTCTGCCTATTTGTCACCAACATTAACCTCCTTAGAAGGCAAGTCTGATCAGCAGTTCCAGATAAGAAATAAGTATTTCTGAGAAACCTGCACCTCCACCCGTGCACAATCTGCTCAGATCTGCTTCGATGGTTCTTGCCTGCTTTTGCACCAGCATGAAAGAAACTGCAGTCAGGCACAGATAAAAGACGTAGAGAGACAGGAAGGAAGAAGTCTGTGGCGGATAGATATGCCATAAAACTATATAGGTAATGAGTTAAAGGGTCTTAAGGAAGCAAGGTTCACTGAATTTTTCATTAGTCTATTGTTTTATGACCATTTAAAGTCCTTATTGTCAAAATGGTGCTACATCTTTCTATAGTTTAAGCATCACAGCAAAACACAATATTGTTAGCAGCATGACCCCAATAGCTGTGCAGACAGAAAGAGACCATCAAACAGCAACACAGCCCTTTTTAAATGAAATTAATTTGGAAGAAATAACTTTTTATTCTCAAATATAGAAAAGAAGAAAAAATGTATGTTTAATGTAATTTAAATTCATTTCTGACCATTCATCTATTTTCTTTTTCATTTCAATTACACTTCATTCAAAATTAACAAAATATATAGGTTGACACTTAATTCCCTGGAAAATATTAGGGTTCAAAGCATATAACTTCCAATAGAATGAAGAGTTTGCAGTAAGTGTGGAGTCCAAAAAGCCATATTTCCCCTAAAGAGCCATAAACAGCAGCAGCACTACCCAAGCAAAATCCAGACTTAGATTTATAAGTGAAGATTTGTAGCATTTGAAGTGAAATACTACTTCAGACATATCATGGAGAAAAGAGTCATCTACCAATATCATATGAAAAAGTGTCATGGTGATATCTGTTCAACACTGGCTGACCATAGCTGCCTTCAGCTTGAATATTGTGTTTAAAAAATCCAAAAGAAATCACAAAATAAGCTTCCTCTAGAAAGCAGATACAGATCAACAAAGTCTTAATGACCAAAATGGCAAGAGAGGGGGCAGGCAAAGCATTAATAAATTTTTTTCTTTCTTTATACAAGTAACATATTACCACAACTCTTTGAATAAAAGTATAGGCTAGCACACAGTGCACTGCCTTAAATTTCAACACTTCTTAAGATATTAATATACAGAAACACAAAGCAGTAAAATAGATGCTTGAAACCAAAAAGCTGAATGTTCAAGTGTATGATGTATCTCTGCCCCTTTCTCTTCCCATATACTTTTATGCAAAAGGCTTCATTAAACACTTGTTTCACACATCTATGTCCTCATGAAGACTAAGTTCTTCCAGAAGTGGAAACAGACATTGATAGGAAAGAATGCTCAGGAGAGAGGACAGTTGCCATCTATAGCACACCCTTTTTTTTAAGAAACAAAACCATTTAAATGCAAGCAGCTGTATCAATGCAACATTCATCTCAGGCTTTATGCAAAATTCAGAGTAACTGCTACCATAAATGTTATTCAGCTGCACTCAACATATTAAGTAATGGTGTGTGTAGGCATGCATTAGGTACTTCAAAAATGCAGCATAAGGAGAAGAGATTGGTCTGGAAATAGACTCTGGTTTGATCCCCATCCTCCCACCAACAGACATTAAATAATGCTAGAGATAAAAATTTTTTGGTACATTTCTAGCCTTGAAAAAAAGTTACTCACCAAACTAGCAGTGAGTGAAGGTGCTGACTGTCCAAATGTTTGGTAGCGCATCCGAACAAGATTAGTGGTTTCTATAGGTTGCCACAGCTGCTGTCCAGTTGCACTGGGAAGCAAATATTTGCCTGTCAAGTTCAGAAAGAGTGAGTTAAAATATGAGAGGTTGCAGTTGAGGCAATGCAATGGACAGTTTACTGTAACACTCTTGCCACTGTGAAACATCATTCACTGCAGTCCTGACCAGAGCTGATTCCAACAGAATTCCTGCCATTCACTTGCTAGTCCTTCAGATCATCCTTCCACTAGATACAATTCTGTTCTCAAAACTGTACCTTTTTCCTAAATAGAAATATATTTAAAGCAACAAGAGATGCAAACATCTAGAATGCTAGTTCTGAAACTTAAACTATGAAAGCTAGTCAAAAATGAGAACAATAAAAATATTTTAAGAAACATTCCTCTATTTAGCCCTTGAAGGAAAAAGGTTCTGAGGGACAAAGTGAGATTTATTGGAATAAGACACTTACCATTTGGACAATCACACATTTTTGTGTGTGAGGACTATTCTGCTTCTATTCTAGAATTCCTCATAATCTACCTAATACATATCGCTCAATTCCCAAGGATCTTTATCCAGTGTCCCAAGTAAGGGGAGATGACCAAGGTGCAGGCCAGCCATTCCTCAGGAGTGCTCACATGGGGTTCTCAGTGCCTGTGCTCTCTGCTCAGTGGTGTCACTTCAGTGTGGGCAGGAAACCGTGAGCCCAGGGCCACACAGGGTCACAGGGCCACCCTCCCCACCACAGAGTGACACCACTCAGTCAGGATCGTCTCCCTACAGGTGCTAATGAGGCAGGCCACATCTCCTGATCATGAAGCCTGAGCTACAAACTAGCAGCAAGAACATTCAGGGAATTAATACTAAGATGACAAGCATGTATCAATATTGTTAATTTCTGCTTACTTTCAGCCACAGGACAACAAGCCAGATACTGGTCTTAGCAATATGTCCACTTTCAGTTCTTATCTCTGCAAACTGTGCAAAAGTGAGACAATCACATTACTAAAGCAACTGTTTTCTCTTGGAAGACCAACAAGCTGATGCAAAGCAAAACTTCAGAATTTTATTTTAAATCAAATCTCAGTTTAAAAACACAATGCAAGATCTTGACTGAACAGGTCAAATGAAAAATGTCTCCAAACCACATGGGCTAAACATTTCTCTCTTTGAAATTATTAAACCCCACCGGTTTGCCAAGAAATCAAAGGCCTCAGCTTCATAATTTTATTTTAACAGTAGATCACACAGACAGTTGCTGAGGTCTCTGGGAAGTGACTGTCTGGGAAGCTAGAAGTTCCCAAGCAGCAGCAGAGGATAGTCTTTTAGCGCTTTCCAATTAGCCTTCCAAATGTGCTATTATTCTTTGTTACATCAGTAAAGCGGAACCCATTAACATTTTTGCACCCAATTTGCTACCAACCTGCCCAAGACTAGGAAGAAAAATGTACTACAAAGCTGTGGTTTCTTGCCCATTATCTAGGATAACATTTCCCAGAACTGGAAAACCTGAATTAATTTCCCATCTGCTCTCTCTACCTCATTCTATCAAATTTTGATTCCCTTTTTGCATAGGCTCCTATCATACTCAACTAAAAGGATGCCATAAAGAGCTTAAGGCATTGATTGCAATATACACATCTTCGATATTCCATTTATGTCAATCCTCCAATATACCAGTGACATATGCAGTCAGAGAGAGCTTAATATATATCACCTCAAAAGGCTAATTCATTCTCATCCAGACAGGAAAAAGAGAATTAGGAAGAGTGACTGCAAAAAACTAAGCTATACAAACCTTCCATTTAAATGGGTATGCTTTACTACTTTAATGCTTTCTACATAAAAAGTGGTCTATGCCTTTTCTTTCCTTCCTTTTTGACTCTACTTGTCAGACACTGGTAAGATTAAGTTCTCAGAGAAGGGTGAAATCAAACATTTCCTAGTGCTGCAATCCATAGGTTTCTAGACTTCCAGCAACATCCAGACAGCTCCGAAAAAGCCATCAGGAAAATGCTTCAGCAATACCTATTTTGTCAAGCAGACATACAATACGCATAACTCCTTCAGAAACTCCATATTAATCCACTCTAGAAGCCATCAGGAAAATTATGTTAAATAATTTTCAACTTCATCACTGTAGCATAATATTAGGGCATTTTATCCTCATAGAAATTCATATTTGAAAGTCAGTAAGTCTTCATCTGATCCTTTCAATAAAAAGGTTCATTCTATTAAAGTTTGTTCTAAAACTGGGGAACATCATCACTCTTTGGTTAACAAGCACACTTTCTCATAGAGTGCTGTGGTTTAGGAATGGTATTCCCATTAGCAGGTAAGCTGCTCCCCTCCTGTTCTAGTGGGACAAACAAAAGGCAGAGATCAAGGATTGACGTAAGGACATTTACTGGAAATAGCAATGAGATAAGAAAATGAACAGCAACAACACCAAACACAAAAATGTACACAAAGATAGGGTTATTTACAGGCAAAAATGCTCAGCGAGTCCAGGACAACAAAAAACAGTGGCGGACAGACCATCTGCCTGCCTCACCTTCTCCAGGATCAGAAATTAACCCTTATCTTTTCGGTAAAAAGAGAAAGTGACCCTTTCTCTTACCTCCCCAGCAATAAGATAAGATGCTAGTGAGTAACATTTGGGTCTTGGCCTTGCCCACTCAGAGCAGCACCCTGGCAGCCAGGACTACAGCACACAACACCACACCCAGTACTGTAAAGAAAATTAACTCTGTCCTGTCCAGAACTAGGACACAGGGGGTTAAAACCAGTCTCAAAATCCACTATCTGACACTAGGCCCTTCCCAGACTGCACTAATTTTCATTTCTCATAAATCCCACTTGAATTTCCCAAGAAAGAAGATGGAAGGCAATAATTTGCATTTAATACATAAATTAACATTGTTTTAAGTCAAAATAAGCCAAAAGGGTTTAAATAAATCTTTCTCTAGGAGGAGAAAGATATATGAGAAATGAGTGCTGTTATGCTTGTACTTTTTGTTGTCAATGTGCACCAGATCCAAAATATGAAGAGCTAATATTGTCTGTACCTTATCACGTGCAAGGCATTCTAACAGTCTCCTTTACTATTTGTCCTTTACAGTTATCTATCTTTTACTCTTGTTTTTATCTTGCTCTGACATCTGAAAGAAAGTCTAAGATATCTTGATGCAGAGGTTAGAGGAGATGCAATCCTACACAACAGAATCTTGTACTAAACCCTTCCTTGAACTGTAATATTTTGCCTGACTGACAAGAAAGCAGAGTGGATTTACTCAATACTATATAGTCAGTATCTCCACTGTAAGAATTCACTTAATACTTCATTATTTTTCCTCCATGATTAGCATCAAGAAGTACTTAAAATAATGTTCTGAGTATCTGTTGAAAAGATAAATTAGGCAGTAAACACTATCAAAATTATGAACGAAATCATGAGCATGTGTGATGCTGGAATTATCTCTCCTCCCATCTTTATTCACAACAGGAGCCTTGAAGGTACCACAGTTTTCACAAAATACTGGAATTAAGGCAAACAGACTGTCTAGTACTCCAGTTCTTTTCACAGTACACAGGCTTTTAAACACATAAATGGCATACAAGAAATATGCTTTCTAGAGAAGCAAAATTAGCCAGGCTTTAGACAAAAAGATGGTAACAGATAAATCTCTTATCTGAGAACAGAGCTAACCTACTCCATTAAACATGATAAAACAGTCCCTGCCCCAAGTGAGTTCATCATCAACTCTCTCTCAATTCCTCCAATAATAACAAAAAAAATAAAGTTAAAAATCCCCTCATACTGTCCACTCCCCCTTCCCTTGACATTATAGCACTCCTACACTTTTCTTGTTATAGTTTCTTTCATAATTGCATGCATTTTACTGCTTTTGCATTTTCTTTGATAACCCTTGAATTTATACATATCCACACTTCCCCTTATTAAGTGATTTTGTGAAAAATGCATATTTTATGATTGGCTTTTTGCAAATATTACAATGAATATTATATATGTAATGTTAGAAAGTTATGCTGTATTAATTCTCTTAAGTAGTGTGCTAAATGTGGGGGAAGTTTGGTTTTTTTTAGGAATGAGATACTCGCTTTGAAGAACACCTAAATCTTCCAAAGGAGAGGAATTTATGGCTTCTTAGAAGAAGCTAATTTCTTCAGGCCTTGCTCAGACTCAAAGGCTCCAGAGGATTAGAGGAAACAGTTGTCATACAACAGACAGAGTTTCTTGTTTAGAATAGAATGTATGCATAACCATGAAGGATGTATGAATGTGCAAAAAATGTATTGTTTTAAGGGTGATTCCTTTGTTCACAAGTTATGCTTTTCGTGACTTAGTGTCCGAGAGCATCCGGACATCCGTAATTCTTTGCTTTTTATTCTCTTGTAATTGTCCTAACTCTAAACTTTATTACTCTAATTGTATTATTATTTTTATAACCATTTTATTATTATTAAACTTTTAAAATTTTAAAAACCAACTGTTTGGTGTTTTTCACAATTTCAATGCCAGTATTCTACAAAAAATTTGAGCAGAAATACATCATTATTTTCACACTGCATTCATGTCTGCCTTCAAGTTTAATGCTCCTAGCAGCTGCTTTCCTTTTTAAGTGAACTGATTCATTAGGTATTCATGAGGGACTGAGAGGAAGGCTTCCACTCCACCTCAATCCTTCCATCTTAATTCAGTATTCTGGCCCATATACAGCATATAACATTGCCAGCATCCAGACCATTGACACACTGGTAGTAATGTTCATATCACTTCATAAGCTGTTGATATTGAGTCATCCACTGATAGAGGTCCCGTATTTCTCTGCTCTTCAATTCCAAAATGGTAATTGTTGACTTCCTCCTCTACTTCCTCTGCAGAAGCTTTGCCTTCCTGTGCCTGAAACTACCAGGACAACCTAAAGTAGCTACAATGGAACTAACAGCATCACTTCCCATATCTGAATGGAATCCTTGTTAGCCCAGCACATTTATTAAAACACATTTTGATGAAGGGTGGCTTGAGTTGACTATGTAATGACAATAATTTAGCATTATTTAATAGTATTACATCATTGTTGGTGAACATATGCAATACATCACTGCAGCTCAGTGGCATCTTCCCCTTGAACGTGCCTCTTGTACATCTAGATTCATCTGTAATGAGTATTTGTTGAAGGTCCAAATAGGACCGTTATGAATTCTTACTTATGTTCAGCATGTGCCTCTTTGTTGTATGACTTACTGTATAAGGACAAAATTACTTGTGTAAGGACAAAGAGACTAAACCTACATACACTTCCACAAAAATCATTCACAAATCAGTCAGCAAAGCAGGCTTTGCTTTATTCTAAGTAGAAAAGTTTTTCCTACTGCTGAAATACTACTCTCCTTCCTTTGTCCCTCTCAAATGCATATCATAAGATGACAGCTGAGAATTACTAAATGAGCTCAAATCTAATACCTACAAATCTTCAATTTTCAGTTAGAATTTTGAAATAACTTTGTCTCTGGTAATTACATAATTGCATTTGATTAAGAAAATGTTTTGGCATCCAAGTAAGATTTTATCTTTACAAAAGTGCTTAGGACAGTGTAGATTGCACTGCTAGAAAGTCTGAGAGTCAAAATGCAAAAACAAATACAGAGAAAGCATCTTGAAACTTTTTGATAGAAGTATTTTTTGTTTAAATAGTAGAAGCAGTTTTCTACAAACTACTACTGCAAACAGAAGACACACATGTATTTTGCTAAAATGGAAGAATCTGAATTTGGGCTGGCAGCAGCTACAGACACAATTAGTCCAAAGCAAAGCTGTGCATATGATTACAGTGTACCACAGACTTACCAGAAGCTAGCATCAATGTGTTTGTGTTAGCTGCTGTGAAATAGCAGTCTTCAAAATAGCCTCCTGCCATCTGGAAATCTTTAAGGCAAGGGCCAAGAAATACTTATTTCAATTAATTATCTTGTAAAATCCACCATAGGTATTTATGATACAAGTGCAGAATATTTTTTTAAAAATACAGAAAGCTAGATACTTCTCCCTCACTGGTTTACTTAAAAATATAATTGATCTTATCTAAAGAACCTATGCTCTGGACAAGTCAAATTTGCCAAGCACAGTTTCATGTGGGTTGCTCACTCCACACCTCTTCTTGGGGACCCTCAGGAGCACGAGCTACCTCAGAGCAATAGCAACAAGCCACAGCAGAAGAGGAACCTGGACTCTACTGCAGAGTGCTCTGAATCATAAAAATGTTCTGAAAAGAAACACTGATGGGTACGGCTCCCTCTTTTTACCCCTGGCATATTTCCAAACACAAAAAAGGCCCGAAAGAGTTGGGTTCATTGACAGGTCTTGATGTGAACAAAAGAAACACCGAAGGCACCACCTGCCACCCAAAGCAACTACTGTTACCAGAGAATAAATTGTCTACACCTGGTGAGCTAACACAATGCTTATTCTCCAAAAACTACTGGCCTATGGAACTGCACAATGCCTACTGTGTAAGAAGGAGAACTGCAAGTTCACCAGTCCCTGTGCTCTGCCAACTCAGACAGGTCAACTGGAACATCGGGGATCAACAACCACCAGGGACTACCAGAGAGACCCCGCCTAGGACAGAGCACGTGTAAAGGGGAAGAAAAACATGTTAATGATTTCAGGGTAATGATTGTCATATTCTGGGACAATCAATCAATATTTATGTAAAGTACAGTAATATAAACAGGAACTTCCCTGTACTCAGAATGCATGGCTTTGGGAAAAGTTATTCCCCTGTGCATCTGGACAAATAAAGAATGCTTGCTTCTTAATGCTACATTGATGTTAAGAACTTTTTTATTTTACTAAATTCTTGATAACACTACTTCCACACACAAACTGCCTGAGCAGCAGGAAGTGAAGACCAAAGCACGAATAAACGTACCACCACTTTTACTGCTGCAAGTAAGTGAAGGCTCACTCCAGGTTCAGACACCTGCCACGTGAAGGGCAGAGCCTCCCACCTTAGTATTCACTAGGTTCAAGTTATGGCATTCAGCTTTACTGACTCAAATTGACCTCCTACAGACATCCCAGCTGTAAGAAATGATGGCCACACTGCAAATTTTAGGGTCTATTTTCACATCTGGAGCAGGGAGGAGGGGTGGAATTAAAGCCCATCATTCCCATTAGCTGTTAACCAGAAAGGAAAAACGTGGATGGATTTGAATTCATCAAGTCATCACTAGGAAACTTTTCAGTATTTTGCCTTATTTCATTGTAGTTGCATCAGCAAGTTTTACTTAAATTTCCTATCACCAACAAGCAGAAAGAAAAAAAATTACCATTTTAATAATGTCTTATTTATTGCCCAGAACTTAAAGAAACATGTTTTGCATATTTCTTAGCTACACATGGTTGAAGTTAATGAACAATGCTACTTTCCCAGTCTGATGCAGGAGGTGAAATTTTTCTTTCAGCCAATTTGTCCCCTAAACATAACATTATTCAGGTAATAATTACAACTGACTCAATTACAACTTCTTTTGTTATTGTAGAAGAAGCCTTCATAAAAAATCCTATTACACTCACTAGAGTTCTTTCACTTTTTGATGTACTATAAATCTCCTAAAATGCTCTATATTAGTTTCACTTTCCAAAATTAGATGAAGCAGTGGCACCCTCAGGCACATGGATTCTTTGAGTTGTTCTGAGCAGGGCCAGAAGCTGGACTCACTGATCTTTGTGAGTGCCTTCCAACTCAGGATATGATATGGTTCTATAATTCTTGCTGACAATGCACAAAAAATAAATGTGGCCCACCAAAGGCAAACATCTGGGGTGAGATTGTGAACCTAAGAACAATACAAAAAATGCAGTAGACATACCTCAAAATTACACCAATATTGGCAGAACTGGAAAATGAAACTGGAACTGGAAAAGGACATGTCAAGTTTTGGACCACAAACCAGTAGCATGAAGGTTTAGATCTGTATCCAAAAACACACACACACACACACACACACATATATATATATATATATATATATATATATATATATATATATATAAAGAAAATGAAGCCTCCATTAACTACAAAGGCAGGCAGAATCAGGCCTGTTTATAAATCAATTACCAGGAATAATATATTACATCCCAGAAATAATGGTTCATGCTTGGAACAAAATTCTCTCACTGAAAGTCATTTAAAAGTACAAAATTTTGCTGATCAGGAAATTACTCAGAGTTCCTTTGCTAACAGATATGCACTAAAGTTATATCGACTATTTGCAATTTATTATTGAAGTACTGTGACAGCGACAGAATATTTGAAATGCATTTGAGTTCACTAGCAAATTCCCTAACCTTAAATTAGATTTGGAGGATAAGGATAGGTTTGGGGTTTTCGGTTTGGTTTGTTTGGTTGGGTTTTTTAAATTTTCCATACCAAACATACCTAACTCAGTAGCACTGTTAGCCAACCAATGACAACAATAACAACATGATAAAAACACCCTACAGATTGAAGTTGTCATTCATGACACTGCTTCCTTACCTCACAACTCCACTGAAATACAACTCAGCAAAATAATTAGTTGGTAATATTTATCAAAGAGCTCTGAGATAGAACATTCTACTGCTTCCTTTTTTTTGTCTTAACAAATAGGTCCTTTTCCTATAATTCTAACATGCAGCTCCGAAACTTATAAACTGCCAGTCCATCCTATAACACAAAGATAATATATAAGTATTACTGCATCCCTTTCATCCTTTTTTACAGCTTATACCTGCTCTAGAAAAACTTCAAGGTCCAGTTCTGCAACTTCGGTAACAGTAAGAAAAGCAGACATTTAAGATCCATACTGCACACATGATACTACAGAAAGCACGCTAAACTACATTCAAGTGATAATGATACAGAGTTCCTTTCAACGTATAGTCTATTTTGCAAAAACAAGAATCCTGCACACCAAGAGCTCAGAGATAACTGATACTGGCAGACTTACAACAAAAGTGTGCCTAAAACACAAAGGACTTCAAAAATTCACTATTGCTCAATTCAAACATTATGTGAACAACTGCTTCAGTCAGTGGCCAGTACTCTTGGCTCACAACTCTTCACCAGCTCAACATTTAGGGTTTTGCTGACAGAATTTATGCTAAGGAATAAACATCTCCCACTGCAAACATACCCAGCAATCCATAACTGACATTAAGACAAACATGAAATGATGTGTTAACTTGCTATTTTCTCTAAAGTACCCACTGTGACACCTTCTTTTGTCTCATGTATATGTTGCTATGCCCCATAATTAAATTCCTACATGCTTACAGTAATTTTTCAAAAGGTAGAGTTTCCCAATAGAAAATCCTGCTCCTATTTTCACTGGAAAATATCTACAAATTTTTCCACTCAAGCTGTCAACCTTCATTCTAAGGATCAAGTACAGGAAGTGTTTTTTCCCCTCTTTTCAAATATTTCTCTATCTGTACATTCAATTTATGCTAAAGCAAACAACTTGGTGAAAGTAAGTATGTGGTCAAACCATTTGCTTTACAACATCCACTAGAGAGACACCACAGGGAAAAAAACTAGGAAGACTTAAGCCTCTAGGAGTACAGATCATGTGTTCTTGATGTGCAATTATAGTTCATTTATAAATATGCTGCAGTCAATTTTGCATTAATGAGGTCAGGTACTAGCAACAAAAGGACTCCAGCCTCACAAACTTCAAATATAGTTAATCAGCTGATTAAATACAAGCATATGGCTAAGTCCAGGCAAGTGGACTGGACTTTCATCTGTGCTTTTAAGTTTCATTGCTAAGCATACTTGAGCCAGCTAATTCAACAACTCTTAGGGTACTTCTTAAGGAGCAACAACTCAAACTTCAGAAATCTAACATGAATATTTATTTTCTCCACTTTTTGTTTTTCCACTATGAGAAATAACTCTAAAACAATTTTCAAGCTGCTTTTATAAGTGTCCCAAAGAGGGTTAAACTCTATTTCTCCCTCCTTCAAAACTGGCAGCTTGCAAACATATCTGCTAATTAGGCACTCTACAGCTACAGTTTTCTTTGATCTCAACAACAATCAACTTCTCATGTTCTGATGATACAAGCATGATTAAGCAGCAATTGAGGAGTTAAAGGCAAAATAATGAGACAGGAATACAATATCTTCTGCTCTCATCTCATTCTATTACATGGTGCAGACTCCAGACACGTCAAAGAATATGGAAATTATCTTGCTAGGCATACAGGGAAGTAAAAATCAACTCCACTATGCAGACTGATTGAAGCCTTAAATGATGAAGGTAACTGACAATGACAAATATAACCTAATGTCATCTCAAACACCAACGCAACAAGAACCATCTAAAAATGCGCATTTCATAGCAGAATATATTTACTTCATCTGGAGAAGACAGCTTTGTACTGAATGCATTAAAAAAAACCAAACAAAACCCCTCCACACTGCATTTCCTCAGCCTTGTAATTATAGAATAGATTGCCTCTATCTCCTTCTAGTAATTTTGGAATAGGTTTAACACGTGGCATGGTGCTTTAAGGAAACCTTTGAGGAGGGCAATCGAAAAGACTGCCAGATGTGCTCTGGGTAGGCAGTGAATGAATGAAGCATGTTGTGCTTATGTCATGCACACATGGCTGCTGAACCTTCCCACCTCTGTAGCCTAGAGCCCAGTGGTGTTAGCACCCGTGCTGGGCTGCTACTCTCCCTTTGCTGCTCTTGGGGAGAGCCCTCAGGAAGCTGCAGCTGAAAAGGCTTTCTAAACAGGGTACATCCAGTCCTGACATGCATCACAATGAAAGCCATTTGCTCTGATAGGAGAAGGGAAGAAAATGCAGGAAGTAAAATTTCTTATTAAAAGGCACATCTAATAGAGCATTGGCATTGGTAGTCATTCTTACCCCATATCCTACAGAACCCCAGCTTCTGGGGCTGGGGAGAGGCCAAAGGAGTCCACTAAGCTATATCCCCAGAGACAGCTATGAAATAATAAGGCTTTTTATGGAGAGGTGTAATCATGTATTGTATTCATATATTCCTGGTGTAAATATGTATAATTTCTTCCATAATAGGAAGAAATTTTGATTATGTACACAGGAAATACGGAATACTTCCCCGTACCTACACCAAGAGGCCATCATAATTAGAAATAGCCCTTGTTTTAAATGTTGCCATTAAAGTAATCATATTATCACTATGACAAGCAGTTGTATATTATGGGAAAGTCTCATTTCCAAAAAGGTTTCAAGTCACATGATTGTACAAGTTCAGTTTTCCCCATTCACCAAGCTATAACAAATAGCTGACACTGTAAGACTTCATGAGCTAATCTCTATTTTCAACAATATTAATGCTAATTTATACAGCCCAATGTTTGTGAAAATTCTACTACTGCAAATTGCTCCTCTGTATGAACGGGGAAAACCTCCTCTTCCAAGTCCTGCCAGCACATGCCAACCTATGGATAAGAGAACAGCTTGTTTTTCATGGTCCATAAAGCTGTTGATCTTTCTGCTAATTAGTGTTAGCAGAGTGATGAATCTCTGAAGCAAAAAAAACCAGACTGAGAATTCCCAAATTCATTTCAAATCAACCACAGATTAATTATAAAGGAATAACAACAATTGCTGAGCATATTTCGATGACTGATGACTCAGAGGTGGAAAGCTGATCAAAGCAAGAACATTAAAGAAAAAATACATAAATCACAAGTTTTGGTGTTTTTTGGTTTTAGCTCTTCATGATCTGTAGACAATGCATGATCAGAAGAACATGAAGGAATTTTACTAAAGTAGAGTGCTTTAGGATCCTTGGATTTAAGATTCTATAAAATTAAATTAGTATGTATTATGTTACCTGTACTTGTGTAAGATCAATATAAGCCTAGCAGATAACAGCCCTACCACAGTTAGACACAATTAGCCCAGCAGAAAGTCTTTTCCAAGCAGTTATTGATGAGATAAAAAGTTCAAGCTATACGTAGCTAAAATGCATTTTTTTCCTCTCTATATAATGGCAGAGCTTATCAGTACGCTAGAGAAATAACTAAGTTCGCTGCAGTAATTTCCAATAAATATGTTCCAGAAATATGTTCTTGCATCTTTCAGAAGTAGAAAGGGAGATAGCAATCTCCAAATGCTTCACAGCAACTAGGAAACCAGGACTGCACTGACAACCTCGGGGCAAAGTGAGGAGCAGCAGCAGCACATGAAAGTCAGGGCAATTTGTTTTGCTTGCCCAAGTGATTTGCTAGGTTAACCCTCTCCACAGTAAAAGCTCATTTAATTTCTCATCCTTTCACATTACCTTCTGCTGTGGATTCCATTTAAGCATCTCTGAAAACAGCAAACTAAAATCTGTAGACAATTTAAGCCAAAAACCCTTTGACTATAGACAGCCCTTTGAAGTTTATGGCGATCAAGACAACCAGCCACCACAGAAAAGCAGCTTTTTAATTAAACATCTTTTCTCCTGATTTGAAACAAGTTTTAAAGTCACAGTCTGTGTACCATTAGAAATCTTAAGAATGCAGTCTAAGGCTACAGTAAGAGGTACTGAAATACAAGTGTATTAAACAAATGTCTATTGTCCCAAGATTAACAGAGCTTATCTCACCTACCACACTTTCCTCTCAATCCCATCTAGCACACCGCCAAGGCCCCTGCACCCGGAGGGCACCAGTATCCCTCTGAAGCAATCCTCTTTTCCCTCTCTGTCTGACCTAGGGCTATGAAACAATCAGCTGCAGCTCAGCTTTGTGACAGGGCTTATTCTACAGTTAAACAACCTGTGCAAGCATTGTTTTTTACACTTTCTGTGGCACAAGCAAAACTTTTAAAGATCCTGTTTACTTCTCAGACAAAGGGTGTGGCAAGTGCTGTTACAGGCATGTGCTCATGCAGGGAAGGGGGAATCTGGAGCAAGAGAGAAGGACGCAGCAGAAAAGAAAAAGACAAATACTGATTATAGTGTAAAGTGACCATGTTATCCAAAACTTTTAACCTGTTGGAAAAATGACCTTTCAAATTAAAAGATTAATTGGTCATAAATTGAATTCAAGTTCTTTTACTCTGAGATTGTTCTATCTCATGAATGCTTATGTTTAGCAACCACAGTTATTAAATACTATTTTTCATCTTATCTTTTTATTAAACAAAATTGTTATCACTTCACAACAAGAACTACTAAGGGAGATTTGGCAGACTAATAGCAGGCCACATGCTATTTTCATTCCAAGCTTAGTCTCTGTTTTTCCAGAAGTCTTCCTCCTTGACAATGAAGATTAAGGAAAGCAATACTGTTGCAACAATTATATTGAAGGGGTTTTTCCAAAATATAGTAGCATAGCGTCAGCAGGAACCACTATTCATTTCTTTTATTGGACAAACATTTATCAGTGGCTGCGTAGCAATTTTCTACAGAATGCTACAGTAGATTTATTCTCGAACACATTGATTTCATTTTTCTTCTACTTTGAAAAGCATTCTTTGTTTGTCACTGAAAACATGTGGATCCTGGATTGCTTAAAACTGTGCAACTCACAGGGACAATTTTGGCTCTAGTTTCCCTGAAGCTGTGTCAAAAATAATATCAATTTCTATCCTACCTCTGCAGCTTCTTCTCCCTGATTATCATGATCAGTACATTATGATGACCCAGTACATCATTCTCAACTTTTCTCCTATTCATATATAAAGAGTTTTGTAATTTACTTCAGCCAATTCAGTATAGTAGCTTCTCAGTAACTGTAATCTTTCAGGTTTTGCAAGTGTTATTCAATATACTGCAACAATATAGATTTTATTTCTTCTCATATGTCGCGCATAACATTATTCCATCCTGAAAGCTAAATAAACTCATTTATTTGGGATCTATTCCCAGAGCTAAAATCTCTATATATTTACCTCTATTAGTATTCAGCTCTGCAGGAATTGAACTATTTTGTTTTATAAAAGCAAATAAATTTTGGTTTGTTTGCTTTCATTGTTAACACTGCTTATGGTCCATGGCTCAATAATACTGCTTTTAACAGCCAAAGGAAAAGCACAGTAAAATATAAAGTGCAATTCACCTTTCTAACATCTGGAGTGAGCAACATACCAGTGTAAGAATATTCTGCAAATTTCCAAGCTAGAAATCTTGTCTCTTGCTTTACTTACTCCCATCTACTGTATTTTAGGAATCGCACATTTTTTAACAACAGAGGCAGAGACTGAACTGAAAATAACTTCAAATATATTTTTCCAAACTATTTTCCAATGAACTGATGCCCACTGTTAAGCTAGCACTTAAAGTGCTATTTTGTATTAAAAGTAGCAAAAGACAAGAAAGAATAAAGGAAGACAGTAACCATTAATAGTGATATTAAAGATCAAGTACTTTTGCAAATTACAGGCCACCAAATATTTTCTCCCCCTTTATGGACCAGGAATATTTTTTTCAAAAACATTAAGACTTAAAAAGAAATTTGGGAGGGAATGTGTGAGCATAGAAGTTATCCCTTACTAAACTCATGTCAGCTCACCATTTTAAAATAAGGATTTATTGTGCGCCACTTCTTTTTTTTAATGATATTGTGATTCCTGTCATTTCAAACCACAGCACCAAAGCACTCTTAAGCATTAAAGAAATCTTTAAAACAACCCAAAACTTCAGTATGTTAAAAAAGGTATGTAAATACGTGACCAAAGCAACACTATTAACTTCAGATTACTGAAACATTTGAAACATCTATCTGCAGTGGTTTATTTAAACAGTTTTTTTAAAAATCCCTCAAGAATATAAAGAACTTTCTGTCATCGGAATGAGTTTGATTAATTTAATCAGTATCATGAAAGCTGTTAAGATATTTAAATGATTTTAAGATACCAAAGCCTTAGGGTATTCAGGTTCATTTAAAGTGCATTGGTAATAAAGCAGTTTAACATCATTGCACACTGACATGACACCCTGCACAACAGATTGAATGCAGACAAAAAGCATATCCATTTCCCTTTATAAAGGCCTCAAGCAATAATTCAAGCATAAAGACTAGAAGACTATGGCAGCCGAGCACAACTGCTATGTTTGTTTTTGATTAGGTTGTCTTCTTCCTCTTTATCTGCATGGCTTGTATGGCAAAGATCAGTTTTTAAAGACCACCACTCCACTTTAAAGTTAGACAAAAAAAATTAAAGAACCACACCAGCTCCTGCTAAAAAAATAACTATGCTGGCGGTTTCTAGTCTCACTAAAACAGTAGTTTACTTTACACTCCAAGCTTTCAAAGCTGTAACACTCCAGAGCTGTGAGAGAGTTTACTGAAATGGTCACCAAAATTGACACTTGTCCACTGCAGGACATTTATTTTCCATGAAAGCCCATATGGATCACAAATACTCTTACACTGTTTCTGAAAGCTTTGTAACAACTCATGACAAAAAGGAAGTTGCAAGGGAAAAGACAGATCTTACCCTAATGACACTAAAAATCAGAGCAACAACTATGTCATTATAAGATACAAGAAATTCCTGTAGTAGCATATGTTTTTTCTTCACATAAAGTGTGAACCTAATTCTTTAGGTTCCTTAAGACAAAATTATTTGTCATTTACCAGAAGCCATGTAGGTGATTTTAAGGTGGTAAATACAAAGAGTTATTGCTATTCTTGGAGCTTCTTCCAGGGAAAGGTTAGGGAAAGGAGTAGGAGAGAAGTGAGAAAAGCAAATACTCCAAAAGTACTTTTCAGACACTTACTGCAGAAGAGTCAGCTCTATCCACTGTGGAACCGTTTTTCATCCCCAAGTAATAACAACTCTGAACAATTCACAGAATTTAGAGACAGAGGACAGTCCTATCTCAAATAAACACCATTTCAACTTCCTCTAACCTAAATTTAATGTACTTGATTCTAATATCAATCAACATCACTCGGACAGATAAAACAACTTCCTCACGAGGGGAAGAGGAGGGGCAGGAACTGATCTCTTATCTCTGGTGAGCAGTGACAGGGCCTGAGGGAATGGCCTGAAGCTGAAACAGGGGAGGTTTAGGTTGTGTATCAGGAAAAGATTTTTCACCCAGGGAAGGTCAGGCACTGTAACAGGCTCCTCAGAGAAGTGATCACAGCACCAATCTTGACATAGTTCAAGATGTTTTTGGACAATGCTCTCAGGCATATGATGTGACTCCTGGGGATGGTGCTGTGCAGGGCCAGGAGTTGGACTTCCAACTCAGTATGTTCTGTTATTCTGTGAAATTTCTATCTTCAGTAAATTAATTTAAATCTATTGTCGCTTTCACCAAGTACAACAAATTCCTCTAACTATTACCCACTATGTACTTTAGAAACATATTTGATTCAAATTCCAGTGAATTTAATTTTTTTAAATACAAAAACTCCCTGGTTTTTTAGTATTTAATTTGCTCCATAGTCAAAACCAATCACTCTTCAGTGACCATCACTACCACAGAGGTACCAGTCACAGCACCTAGTATGTAGAAGATGCTACCAGGGCAGGGAGAGCCTAAGCCCTCCTCAAGCATCCTGCTACCTCTGCATGGCTCCACAGAGGAGAAGATGCAGTCCACAGCTTGTGGCTAGTTGGTAATGCTGTTCCTCCCCTGTGAGTATTCCACCACATAAATTACGTCTAATTGCATTTTCTTTAATGAAATCCGTCTAAAGGCACCATTCACACACTTCAACTCCTAGAGGAAACTAAATATAGGTGATCCCATGGATGGATGCACATGAGTCGGCAAGATAAATGCCACAGTCAAGCAAATCTCAAGATAGGGGTGATTTTCAGGCTGTGCTTGGCCACCTATCAGCAGCCCCTAGAGGCAGAACTTCAAACATGACTCATCTCACTGTCAGGGAACTAACTGGGAAGAGACTTATGGAAACTCCAGGTGGAGCTCACACCTCTCAGAAGAGTCCAGCCACAAGGCAAACCAAGCGTCAAGGTGCCATCAGCTCCTTGTGCTAACCCAGGTGGCACTACACATACCCCACACTCACCAGTCAGAGCTCCTCCAAGGCTTCCTCTCCTGAGCTGTCTCCCATCTTCACTCAACTGCCTTTTAAATTTAGGAGATTTTCCAAGGCCAGAAGACACTTCAGGACTGCTGGATTTTCGGGAAGGCATAGGTGGAGGTGACAATATGTGATCAAGCTGCAAAGAAACAGAAAAAAAATACATACCTATACTGTTTAAATGCTTATCTTCACTGAAAGAAAAATGTAAGTTATCTTCAACTAAAGATTATGGCATCATTTGGGAAAAAAAAAGATCCCAAAGATCTTAAGGTAAGTAATTTGCTAACTGAAAAGAAAAATTTTTCAAGTGCCAGATTTTGTCTGGCTCTGTAAGAAAGTCATCCTCCTCTTGAACAGTTAACTCCACCTCCAGCCAATCTCACACAAAGAGCATTGCGCACAGAGGTCCTGTCTCAAGATAAAAGGGCTCATACTTCATCTTACTCCACCTTCCATAAAGCAGCATTTCTGCAGTTGTGAGCCACCTGATCTGGAAACCTACTCCAGACACCGACGGGCTCTTCTTTGACAAGTTTTCCCCACGTCCACGTTAGCAGTCACTAGATGGCACTGCACCATCGACAAACTGCAAACCACTGCCCAGTCCAGGGAAATAACAACAAACGGATTTATCAACGCCACTGAGGAAAAAAAACTTAAATTATCCTGTTTATAAAAGGCGCATTAATTTACACTGACTTTGAAGTTAAACGGAAACACAGATCCTCATTCTTCGGACGGGGTTCCTGTCATCATAGCCACAAAACGTTTTAGCTGCCTGGTCTTGACGATATGTCTAATGTCTCATCATTTGATAAAATCCACAAAAACAAGACAAAATGCATGTGAGCAAATACCAAGAAAGTACAAAAAAGCAAGGTATGCAAGTATAAAAAAAAAAATTCTACAACCATCCTTCTCCTGTAAGTGCTGCAGTGGCATGGTGTCATCATTTTGAAAAATCACTCAAATTTTTTTTTTTGTAATATTTATACCCTAATTCTTACTACAATTTTTTAGGAAGCCAAACATATCTAAGTGTTATATTTTTACAGTTCATGTACTGAGACTTATCAGCCAGAAAATCTATGCATCACCTGCATACTTGACTCTTTCATCCTTTTTGTCCACTGAAAGGAATGAGTCAAGGTCACAAGAAACACTGATGAAACTGCACGGCAAAGCCCATTTTTGCTTACAGTTAATCCAACAGCAATCTCCTGTCTTCCCTACAAAGCATTTTGAATCCCATGTTTAGTTCCCCATGTCCTTCATATTTCAGGTTAGTTATTGTTTTGGGGATTGTTTTAAATGTTTCTTTAATCAAATCTGCAGCTCATTGGAAGTCTATATACACTCCTAAAGCATCAAGAAATGCAACTGATTTCTTAATCTGCTTCTTCAGTATATTAAGACTCATTCATGTTCACAACAGATGCTGAAGTATTTGATTAACTCATAGCACATGCCCTTAACCACCAAACTGAGTGGTTTTGGGGTCAAGAATATTTACTTGACAATTGTTAGTGTTCATCTTCCACAAATACAGGCATGTCACAAATATTTGTATTTACAACTTCTAAGATACCTCACAAGATTAATTTAAAAATTAAATACAAATTACTCTTTTAAAAAGGAAGCAACTGACAACAGCTAACTTGTAAAAAAATAAAAAACATCATTTTGAGAGTCTTTCATGTAAGTCTAAAAGCAGATACTCAAGCTGCTTACTGACTGGTGGATCCTGATGGAGCTTGTTTAGTTCTAGACTCCTAGCATCTGAAGATGACATGATCCCATCAAGGATTTAGGTGAGTTACTGGCAAAAATTCATGCTTTCTTGAAACAGGTTCACACTTCAAAGTAATCAACACATTTTAAATCTTTTTTTCCTGAACTAAGGTTCATCAAGCTTTTAAACCACAGAAGGAAAAAAAAAATCAATTCATGCTCTAAGCTCCCTACACATTAGCACTTAAGCCAACATAACAAACTTTTGCATCTTCCATTTTCTCATCTCTTCCCCTTTTATCCAGATATTCAAACTATATGATTGTTCAAGTCACTCCCACAATGAATAGACTTGTGCATTCCACAACATGCAGTCTGATTTAAAGTCATTATTCCCAAATAAGCTGTGCTCCATTTTCACAGCTTTATGGGTTTCAGAAGAAACTTTAAGACAGTGCTATAGTACAGACCAGCACAGTACCATCTAGATCTTCAATTCATAATTAAGATGCTCTCCCAGAGAGCTAAGACAGTTTAAATATTAGCCCCCAGTTGCTCATAGTCTAAATAGCAAAGTCCTACCAATATTCTCTCACAAAGGTACCCTCTTCTTGCTGAGTGACTCTATTACACCAAAAGACATTTTTAAGGTATAAGACTACAAAGAAACAACATGGAAGTACAAGATTTACTATTTTCATACTGATGGCGAAATCTTGCTTCACAGAAACCATTACACATGTATCAACAAAGCATTTCTGGAAGCTATCCAAAGACTCACTTTTTCTTCCAAAGGCCCAAAATAATCTAAGAGCACATAAAATGTGTATTTGACAGGAGTCCGTACATTCTAACTGATATTGCAGTAAACCAAGAGCAGGCAAGGATACACCCTTTAACAGCCTTGACATAACAGCTCTGGATGTCTGGGAAATATGAAAGAAAATGAACTGCAGAAAGCATCCAGGCTTGCAAGTGCCCTTCCTGTGCCAGCCTCTAGACAGCAACATGTACCAGAATCAGAGGGGTTTATAGCCCCCATTCAGACCTCATTTCAAGCAAAAGCATTTGTAGAAGACGAGGCTTTCTACCCTCAATGGAATAGCCTTCCCATCCTCACAGGTGAAGCATTCAAGTCCAAGGAAATAAAAAGAAAACATTAGATCCTACTCCTTGGAACACAAAGCTGGTTCTGAAGATGCATAACATGTTACATATTCAAATCCTACAAAGTGGTTAATTTAGTAAAAAAAATGCTACAATCCTTCAGTAAGAAGATTACATCAAATTCAAATAAATAACTAATAGCAAGACCTATTCCAGCTTGTTAATACTTATTTGAAAGACCTCCTGGAAATCTGAACACCATGAATGTTCAGGCTGTGCATCTTCTCAGATTATAAGATGTTACGTTCCATTCAGGCCATGTTTTCCCCTTTTCCGGGACCCGGTGACATCATATCTGATATCCCTGAAACCCTCCTTCATGCCCCAACGGGGTTGGCGGAGAGCCAAGATATCCTCCCTGTGAAGACCCTAGATAAACTCCTGGCTTTTCCTGTTCGCCCTCTTGCGCGGCTCTTTCCCCTCTCTCTGCTCTCTTACCCGGCTCTCTTGCCCCTCTTTCCCTGCTCTTCCCTTTCGGACCATGGAATAAAAGAGCTGAACATCCACAACATTCAGGTGAGAGCCTCTTTTCAACCTTACCCCTCTCCAGATGTTTCCCCCCTCTCAAGGCTCATAGGGGCTGAGAGAGGTAGGGGAAAACCATAACAAGATAAGACACTGCTGTCCACAGGACAACACTAAAGCAACTATCTAAAAGCTGAAATTCTAGACACTACCACAGAGATTTTAAATAATTTTAATTAAGCTGCTTCTGCTCAGCACTCACTTCTGCTCATCCATAATCATCACTGTATTGGTATTTACTTCATGCTTACTAGCTATATGGTCATGCACTGATGTTATATGGCACGCAAACACAACAGGATAACCAAGGTCAGACTGGTTTCCCTTTTTTATCAGTCAAATTGCAAGTTGCAGGGAATACAAGTTATATCCTTGCAGGAAGCTCCCAACAGACACACATTCATGATACATCTTGAGTATCTGGCTATCTCATGCTCTGCCCACTGTCATATTACTGCACTCAGGCTGCAGCCATATCCTTCTCTCAACACCCTTTGAAAAGAAATGTTAGTGACCTTGGGTGCACTGGGGTAACAGAGAGCAGCTAAAAAGAGGGAAACAATGAAAAATGAAAACTGTGAAAACAATGTATTTGAGTGCCCTGTATTTAACGTACAAGGGGGATTAAGTTAGCCTTAGAGTGTATACAGGCTGCTTAGAGATGGATTTTTAATCAGTGCACATCTCACCACCAGTCTCTGCTGTTAATATTCACAATGCATGGATAGTTAACTTATTTAAAAGCCTCCCTCCCCCAACACTAAATAATACCTTCACAATAAAGGCACTTTGAAAGACAGGAAATGCACAACAAACACAACTTATGATGAACATATTATTTACTTCTTCCAATACATTTTCCATACCTTTGATTTAAAAATCTGCCTGCTCATGTTATAGATATGATGCATTTCTACAAAAGCACTGCAAAATTTAGCATAGGAGATAACAGCTTTCATAAAACCCTGCTTGCTCCCTCACGACCATGAACCTTACAAAAAGGAATAGAGTCTTATTAGAGGAGAATGGTTTAAAAGCTACACAGAAGAGAATATCAAAATATCCTTACCATAGACTTCTACACATAGATTTAGAGATCCTGTAGAAACGGGAATGGAATTTTGAGTGGAAGTCTCCTCCAGTTATACAGGAATCAATTTGTTCTCAATTTTTTTTTCTATATTTTCAATCTATTAATTTTCTGTGTGAAAGAGTCAGATACATTCCTCTGAAGAAAATTATTTCCATACCATACTATGGGCTTTTAACAGTTCACCTACTCATAAAGGATTATACTAATATTTTTCAAAACCTCAATAGCATTAAATCCACCTATCTACCACCATGTATTTATTCTAAAGCTAGAATGAATTCTCTGCTTTATAATTATATAATCAAATAGTCACATCAAGTACATCAGCCCACACGTCCTTATGAAAATTAAGGACATGACAGCTGATTCAAAATAAGACCTTGCAGCAGTGTTCAGGAGCACAATTTGAGCCGAGTACATAATGAGGAGTAAGCAGTCAGAAAGAAAATGCACTTCAGAAAATTCATGGTACAAGGTGAATGAAGCTAAGAGAATAAAATCTCACTGATAAACCAGGATAAGGAAAACAAGCTGTTCTGGGCTGCTGAAATGCATTGCAACATGGAGTGTCTTTTTCCAATAAAAATTAAATTGAATTGAGAATTGAACTTGTCTGATCAGCTCCACTTTTTCTTCAACAAACACTACGGTTTCACTGTCCAAACTACTTCACTCCTAAACTCCCTCAATTGCTCCACAGACAGTATTTCTACTTCCCACAGAAACTGGAAAGTACTGCTGAAGTATTCAGTCTTAAAAATATGAACAAAAATGTTCTATTAAGCAATTCCATTTCTTCCTCCTGAATGCAAGACAACTTCTTCCTACCTCAGTTCATGCTCTACATGCATATTCAGTCCTAAAGTTTCCATAGAAGTGCTACGCGCTGTCACCCATTTTATATCTCCCCTGGACAAGCATAAATCCAAAAAAAGAGATGCAGTCTCACGTGAAGTGTATGAAAAGCAGAAAATACCCAATGTAGTTTTACTACACTAAACTGTAGTTTAGGGTTTTTTTTTCATTATTAACCCAAAGTCCCCAAAGAAAATCATACTACTAAGTACATTGTCAAGAAATATGCCAAATCACAGATGTTTAAAGACGTGAGAAGGCATCAGGCTCCAGTCCTATGCAAATAAACCTATAGGAGCTTCCCTGACATTGAAGAGAGATTCAGTCATTCACTAAAAATTCTCATTGTAAAGTCAAATGCTTAACAGGAGCATGGCTCCACAAACCTTACAAATCCCTTCTGTTTCTTGCATCTTCAAACATAAGCTGCGCCAGAAGCAATCATGCCAAGACCCACCACTAGTTCAACAGTGATTAACCCTTAATGCTCCTAGTAGTCTGCTTTGACATAAATTAGTCTGTTTCTTCATGTTATTTACACTGGGTTCCACTCAGCATGCTGCCTCTCTGTCTTGCTTCTTTACAAGCACTTTAAGCACAGTTGCTGGAACACAATAGCCCAGTAAGGCACTTTTCTTTTGATGCAAGCTATACAAACTTACTTCAGCTGGGCATAGGGGAGAGGTATGTTCTTATGATTTAAATACTCTCTCTAAGTCTAATTACATTTGGCACAGATACATGAGTTTTTATTAGCTGCACTGACAGAGAGAGCAACACTGAATATAATGTTATTAACAGATAGGATCATACTTTCCAAAAGCATCTCAGAATTAATTTTAAAATACACTTCTATAAATTAAGAGCATAGTGAAGTTTAGTTACTCCAGATGCTTGACAAGAACTCAGTAGAGCCACATTAGACTTGAAGAGGAAATGCCACACTGGTGTAGTATAAATACCAGAGAAGTCAATCTTACAGTACCATCACAAGCAGAGGTGCAATCAAATTTCCATGCACATCCTGCAGTAACTCATGTCTGCAGTACACAGGAATCCACTGCTTTTGGTCACAACATCAGCTTTTGAAGAATTCTGCTTGTGGGTGCAATCTGACCAATCTAGGGCTGCCTATGGATCTCCAGCAACCTGTATCAAATACATCAGCTGAATAAGACTGTCAACAGTTCCTTTTAAATCCTTTTAAATTAAATGATGGTTGAAATACTCTACATTCCCTTTACTCACAAGCAATACTAATCCACTTTAGTTTTGAGTAGGGTTTGCAGAACTATGCAACTATTCTGAATATTCGCAGCTCTCAGAGCAGCTCTGCAGAACAAAGAATCACAAATATCTTACCACACAGAGATAAAAGAAAATTTCTCCTAAAACTAGCACCACTTCCAAGCCGTGGATAATGAAGGTGAAGAGTGAATACAAAGAAAGACTCAACAGGCCACAAGGATTTCAATGAACAAGGGAAGATCCCATTTCTTGCCCCATTTCCTACCACAATTCCTCAAATACAAGGAGGTATTTTTTCCACCACCACAGATCAAGAAGGAAGATCACTATTTATCCTACGTATCTTAAATTCAGCATTTTCCATAGGAAAGGTTGGGCTGTTCAGCTTGGGCTGAAAGACCTCACTAGTTCTCCAGCCTAGTGGCATCTGTCACTTCAGTCTTGACCTCAAGCCTTGGATTATCTCACTTCCCCCTATGAGCTGCAGTTTCCTTGTAAGGACAGTGACACCAGTCTGTCAGCTGTGGCAGGGACAAAAAGTAAGATCCTAGGCTCACTGTGGATTTAAAAAGATTAGATACAGAAAAGGTCTTGTTTACAGGGAAATTTGCTAATCATTCATACAGCAACACTTGATTTACACATGAATGCAACCTGCAACTGGCACTGCAAACATGTCCTTACCAAGGTAAAAAGAAACCCACAGTAAAACTGTGATTCACAAAGCATCACTTCTAACCATTTTATTTATTGATTTTACATCCTACATATATGCAGAAACAGTTTTTAAAACTAATGTCACTATTCAAAATCGTCCCATTCATTATGTTGAACACATTATGTTGCATAAAGAGCAGCAGCAAATAGTCATGATGTTTTCCTATAGTATCTTACCTATTATATCCTAAGTAGAAAAGAAACATCTTTAAAATCCTGCTAAGGATCAACAGAGACATAACCACATTATCTTGCTACCCACTTCCCACTCATTCTAGAAATGCAAATCTGCATTTAAAACAATTGTATTTTTCTTAAAAACAAATCTGATGCCTAGTCAATTAAAAGGAAATAAATACAACTCAAGACAAATTTGAAGTATCAGCTATGGACATGTTAAAAAATAATCAAGTTGCATCCAATCCTTTTTCAGAAACATATTTATACATGATTGCACAGGAAATTAAGCACAGACTTTACAGTATTCTACAAGGCCAAAAAGTGGCCTATAAATATGCATGCACACTGCTGTCTGAGCCAATTATTACTTTACCCTTGTTAAGATGGAACAGTTTTGTTACAATATGACGGAGTCCTTCACTTCTTGAAAGCCTCCTGTGTGCTGCATCTGTACACAGAGACTCAGAGACAGACTGCTCCCTTTCCAGGAAACAAAGGAAGCACCAGTATTTCTATTGAAGGCACTGCCTCCAATAATTCAGCCTGCCTTCAGTCTCCTTGTATTTACACACCCAGCTTTAACAAACACCAAAAGATTAAGAAATATTAGGTTTGGCAGACCTCATATAAGGACCTAAAAACATATGCAGAAACCAGAACACAATTTAAAAAAATATAATTCAACCCACAGTTAAAAGGGATTACATAGGGCAGTTTACTTACAGGTAATCTCAACCCTTTTTTATTTTATTCTGACAGTCGTACAGTTATCTTCTCAGGAATGCACATGATGGGCTAAGGCCTTTTGCTTCTTACAAAAAAAACATCATTTCCAAACTAGGAAAAACTGTCAGCACTCTAAAAAAAGTGAAGTCAAAGCATCACAGACTGCTAGCCAGGAAAAGCAGCTCAACAGGTCAGTCCTACTAGGAAGGACACAGAGGGACCAGATTCTGTGAGAAAGTCTGTTTGAGAAGTTAACCAAAAATAAAAAAAATTTAAAAAAATTTAAAAATTAAAAAAAAAAAATGAAAACAGAGAGCAGTGTCCCAGGGGTCTGCCAAACCCACTCAGCTCTAAGGCAAAGGTACCATGTGGAAAAAGAAAATCCAAGTTTCTGCAGTGCTACAGGTCCTTTAAGCACTGCCCAGGAAACATGCTCATGTTTACCTTTGTTTCCACAGTTTTTAAAAGGGATCTGACAAAGATAAAAAAAAAGAAAATCTACCCTTAGCTGCCCAGATGTGCAGCAAAGTATGCCACTGCTATGCAGCAGGAAGGATACTCCCTTCCTCCCCCTGCCCTGATGGCCATCTTGTCAGGAAAAAGCATTTAATAGTGTTGAAATCTGCTGTCACTACTGCCACATCTGCCTGTTGTAAAAGACCCAGCATGTAGCCAGGACTCAGCAAGAGAAAGCTGGAAGAAGCACTCCTGATTCAGTCTGGGGGGAAATCAAGGACGCAACCCAACCACAAACCTGGTGTCTTCTGTGGCCTGGGAAAACACCACTGCTGGGGCAAAGGGACAAGAACTGGAAACCTGCAGCAGAAGAAAAACCACACACACAGACCCACACTCCATTTCAGGCACAAGGCACTGCAGGTTTACGGAGCAGCCATCAACACAGCAGTCCTGATCCTTCCAGCAAGCCCTTGGACAATGAGGAGCAGCAGCGGCTGACCACCACTGCATCTCCACAAAGAAACTGCTTGGCAGGGCAGGGAACAGCCAGCTGCAAAAATCACATCTTCCTAACACTAAGCAAACACTTCAGAGGGTTGATTGTTTTGTTTTCACTGGTTTACCTACTTTAAGAAGTGGAAGAGACGACAACAAAGTTTTCAGTTAAACTGTAGGAACCACCAAGTTTAAACAAATGTTACTAATACTGTGACAAAGTACTATTTCTTACCTTCTCTCTACCTCTTTGGTAGCTTTTTGTTCTTCAGTTTTCTATGGTTGTATTAATTTTCTTATTATCCTATGCAGAGCCATTAGTAGCATTAACTATGCACTATGCTGTGCTCTAGATAAAGATAGTAAACTAGACACACTGAGTATTTCCTTAATTTCTCAATGAAAGCAGAAATTAGCTACACAGCAAATTGAAAAGAACTTTGATATTTTAGACACTACATACAGCATTTTCACCCTTAATTAATAATCCTTTTTACAAATCAAGAAATCCATGACAAATTCACAGAAATAAGTATTTATACTCTGTGCATGTGACTGCATCCATATCCACTTCTTTTTCAAATCTCTCTAATTCTTTGGTTCTTACACAGACTTTTAAGAAAGATTTTTTTTCTGGCTCTTTAACTAGCAGGATGGAAATTTAATAAAACTAACCTTCAAAGTCACTTTCAATTGAAAAAAAATGAAATACATAAGAAAGAAGCCTATTCATCTTCATCAGCTGTTGACACCATCATCATTTGTCTCATGGAAAAAAATAATCCAGAGGAGAATATATATACTCTGGAAAGAGGTGGTGTGTTGTGTTTTTTTTATTATACCATGAATACTAATGAAGCAAAAGCAGTTTAGATCTTTATAAAATCTATTTCCATTCACATTCACCAGTGAGCTCCTAGACTACCTATAAAGGTTTCATTTATTCTATCACATTGGAAGCCTCAGAAAACTAATTGTTTATTCAAGTCTATCTGCTCCATCCATGCTCAATTAGGTCTCACTTTTCCCTCAGTTACAGCAAAATTAAAAATAAAAATGCAAGCTGAAATATTCCTGGTTCCACTCGCCAGCTCCCCATAAAAAAAAAAACACTCTCAGAAACCATTGTTTCAAGGACAGGAAAAGCTTCTTGACCAAAATGCAGCATTTGAGGGACCTTCTCAGCAACTTAAAAAATTCCTACTCATTAATTTAGTCCTCTAATGGAAAATACATTTGAAATGCAGCTTACTAGTAAGAATTCTGTTAAGAACTAGTAAGCAACGTTAAGTATAACCAGGCATTCAAGCCACAGCAATTCACAAGTACCTCATAAAAATGGGTGATATAATCATCACACATAATAAATTTAAAAATTATTTTCAATTCAATATTCTTTATTTAGACCAATAAAATATTAAATAATCCATTTTGCCACATAAAGCTTCAAATAAGCATCACTTCCATTAGGAATAACATATCAAGGGGAAACACAACACATTTATGCCAGGCAGGTACAAAACAAAAGAGAGAAACCCATGATGAAATGAGCATGGAGTAAAAGGTTCTCAGCATGTAATGGAGCTGAAGTTGATCCATAAATCAATGCAAGATAAAAGCAAGATTATTTATGTGAAGGGATTGCATTGTTAATTTACATTCTGATTGAGAAAAGAAATGCTTAACTTGATCAATGTACCAGTGATGTGCAAGTGTAAACTTGAGCACAAATTAGTAATAATTACCAGTAGGTGTATCTTCTTTTCTTTTTTAATTAGGCTTAACAAGCAGCAGAAGCACATCCAGAAAATGCAGGTTTTTCCTGAGTTTGCCTTTAACATGCTCCTAAGTTTTTAAATAATGCAGCCTCGCCACAAGAGACCTTGCAGACAAGGGCTTTTTGATCTCTTTCTTTCCCGTTCAGTGCTGAGAAAGACAGCACACACTGTTACCGAACAATAGCTACCATGAAAAGCCCTTTTCCTGAACTCGTTTGAAAGTGAACTAGAATAGGGCATTTATTTGAGAGCTTTATAGTTTTGCCCTCATAATCTAAAACAGAATTCAGAGACTGGAAGTAAAATTAGCAGAAGAAACATCAGATGGGTAAGAATATCTGGGTGCAAGGGTGTACAATCCAATTTGCATTTGGCAGAGATTTGTTGTTAAGGACAATACTCAAGAACCACATTCGTAATTTTAAGTGCTTCTACTGCATTTCAAATCATCACTAAAGTGCCATTTGTCAGTCTCAGACAATTTACCCAGGTCTAACATTACCAGGAGGGACTATAAACACTATCCAGCCTAAAAAGGATTTTTATTCTTTTTTAAAAGCCTGATGACTTTTAGTAGTACTACAATTAGGAAAAACCATGAAGACCATGTAAGAATGTAATCAGATAGCTGACACTGGATCATTTTAAATACTCCACCCTTTTATTTAATTCTTTGTGTAATCTAAGCAAGTAACTGTCCATGCATTCTGAAGAGCCCTATTGTCAAACCTACACTTATTAAGTAGACTTCCCCTTATTTGTCCTGTCTTTTTTATCCAGGCTTTTCCAGTTAAAAAAGCAGCTATTTAAAGCAATTATATTGGTGGCAGAGAAAAGGAAAGAACTCTACTTAGATTTTAAAAAATCCTATCCTATAGGCAAAGAAATGACAGCAGAATGTATCACACATTTTATCTGAAAGAAAAGACAGTAGTATACATGTGTAGGGAACCACAAAACAGACATGTAAAAAGCATCCAAATCTAAACAACTACATTTTTAACTATTTAGAGCTGCTATAGTTTCTTCACCCTCATGGAGAAAAGCTAAAATTAACGGCAAAAGATGATGTATGGCTTTTAGAGATTTATTTATAGATCATATCACTTCAGAGATTTACACACAGTTCCTTAGAAGTTCAGTACGACTTAAAACTCTCTAAATTACAACGATTAGTCGTACACTAAATTATAGCAGTTGATTGGTATCACCATGAGTCTCTTAAGTAATTTAATGCAAGTTTTGTTTAAATGTCTACATTGTATGACTTAGCACAGAAGCACTACAATATCTACAAAATAGTAGTAATCTCTCAACAAGAAGGGTTTTATAACAATATTTTCCTAAAGTACCTGATTTAATAAAAAATAAAGCACAGTCCTATCCACGATGTCTCACACTATGTTATGGTCTTACTTCAACTTTCTTTACAGCTTCCACTAGTGAAGGAGTGTAGTGTCAAAAGAGTGACAACAACCACCTTCTGTTATCAAGGACTACTTGATATCTCTTGCCCATAAGGCAGTTGCACTTTTAATCGACTTGTAAATCAGCTTTGTGCACACTCATTTCAAGTAAGAGCCATACCTCCTCCTGTATTCTCAGGATTACATCTTCTTAGTCAAAATAATGAACCCCTACATCTGTCATAAAACAAAGTAAGTTGTCTATGTCAATGACAAAAATTTTACATCACACATAATCCTTTAATCTGTATACAGTTACAGAGATTATCAACTAGAACAATTCCAGACCAGTGGCTTCAAAATACAGAAGCAATTTTACAATTTCAAAATCCAAAAACAAATTAAATTTATTAGAGGACAAAGATACCGCCTTTTCTATGGTTTACGAATTTTACAGTTTATAAAAACCTAAAGTATCTAAAATGCATTACACATTCATTTTTCAAATCTGTGCTCTTATTTAAAAGTACTGAAAGCCAGCACAAGGGATGAAAAGGCTAATAAAATTATGAGATACAGAATCAAAGTTGTCTGGAAACCAACCATTTTTTCATTTAAACAGTTGATGTGTTGTCACCAAACATGTCATACAAACAATGAAGGCCCAAGAGAGCTTCTTTCTTAAATCACAGTCTAATTTTTCAGTCTCTCTCAAGTATTAGGGGAAGCAATTTGGAATAATCTAACAAGACAGCAGGAACAGTTCTTTAGTTCCATCTATATATAAAAACAGAATCTCCTTTAGATATATCTTTATCACCTATACTACAGTTTCACTTCATTTTAGTTGGTTTCTTTGATTCTGATAGATAGCAGTAATTCACTAAACCATAGCCTGAAATTCAAATAAAACAATCTTGCTAAGCCATACTAACGAGATTCCACTAGGAAAAACACGCCGTGCTAAAAGCTTTGAAATTTATGACTAATGTGACTACATACCACTGTGGGAGTTAACCCAGTTTTTTAGTGATGTTCAACTGCTGTATTAACTGGACATCTTTAAAACTAATTTTAAAAGTAATTTAATAAAACTATTTCACAAAAAAAGGAAAACATTGAATCATTTTAAGAGAACATGAAGGTTATTATTACTATGTTTTACTTTATTTCAATTACTAAACCATTCTTACCTCAACACATGTGTTTTACTTTTCTTCAAATCTCCCCCAATCCCAGTGGTAAAGTGTGGAGTGAGTGAGCAGTTGTGTGGTATTTAGTGATCTGCTGGAGTTAGACCAGGACTGATGCATCCCCCACTTAGAATTTAGAATAAAAACACAGGTAAAGTATGCCAACTGGGATACACAAATTGTGCTCTCATCTTTATTTTCATAGCAAATTCAAAAATTATTGATAACAATAAGTAGTTCATGGACAGGAGGGCAAACAACTTTGAATCTCAAAGCTATGCCACAGTGATTTGTAGTTCAGCAATCACTAAGCTTCCTCTGGCTAGCATTTGGACGTTACCTTACCTATTTGTAGAAGACAGACCATATTTTGCATGATGATGGTGATGATGACAATGATGATAATGATGTTTAAGTATCTAATTGATTTGGCAAAATATAGCTTTAACATGAAGTTTTATGAAGACTACAAGCATCAAATCAATCACCAGCATACCTTATTAAAGTCACTCAGGAGGGAGTAACACTAAGCAACATTTCTGCAGCACATTCCTCCCCAGGAAGGTCAATATCAAACACTTCAAAGTCCTTTTTCTGAATCCCAAATGCACCATAAACGAAGGTATTCGGACCTCAGTTAGGGATCTACTCTGTAGGACCACTGCCTCCACAATCCTTTCCCATCCAGGGAACACAGGATCCAGAATCCTTTCCTCTAACAAGCACTGTCCTGTCCAAAGACAGTGAAATCAACAACTTTCCAACAAAGAAAATGGACAGAAAATATACACGTGCCTGCTCTTATTTTAAAAAATCATGTAGCAAGTAGCGCAAATAGCATATCTGTTTAATAAGAAATGCAATCACTCTAAATTATCCTTTATGTTTTGGCTGTTAACTTAGATTCCCAAGCCATTCTCTCCCTCGTAATACTGCTGCTTCATCTATTTTTGCAGATGCAAAGGTGCAGAACTATATGCATGCAGCAATATTTAGGGTGCTGCACCGCATTTGTTCATGTCCCATGTAAAGACTGTAACTTAAATTGTCTTTCCTACAATCTCACCTCGTACACTGCCAGCACACCAGGAGGTCACACAAGAGTAACATGAAACAATGGACTCTCCACGAACAACTGCTAAAGAATGTGAAGGACTGTAAATCTTTTCCAGACTACTACCATACTGTAGTTTGAAACACACATTATAGCCTCATTAAGAAATACAGTACTGTTAGAAATCCTGACTCAAGCAGCAAACCAAAACTAACACATATATTCTCTCTGTAACAGCATTTCACAAAAATAGCAATCTTTAGAAGTTCCTAAAACCTTAGCTCAGACTCCTGGTTCAGAGTTTCCATACTCATACCTCCCCAAAGTGGCAGGCAGGGGAGAAACTTCTCAGGTGCATAGAGAAAGCAAAGAGGAATCAGCAAGAGTAAAAAGGCAATTCCATCCTTTACCTGCTTGCCTAATTCAAGCTCATCTGTCTCCCTTTACAGGCATCTTAGCTTCAGTCAGGATTCACTATTACATCTATGTTCTTTGGCACATTTCTTCACAAGTAGCTACTATGCTTCCACAGTGGAAGCTAATTCCCCTAACTACAGAAGTTAAATTAATTTACAGGTCTAAATACAAGAAAGGAAGCAGCTCAAGGCCACTGTTAGGCAAAGAAGAATGGAGCAATGCAAACCTCCTAATTTTAATAATTCCTTTTATACTTTCATATTACCATTTGTGTCTTCATTGTTCTCTAGTTTGTATTGCAGATATGCTTCTCTTTACTGCTCTCATAAGATGACTGGCACTGCTGGGTGTTTTATCTCCAGGACAATGACTTCCAGGTATGCACTGCCGGTAAACCACATATTTTTAGAATGAAGCATAAAACATTGCATCTCCTCATTTAGTAAAGGTTCTAGAAATATTCAGAACACACTGCTGAAAGATACCCTGATATGCTGAACATGTCCATGCCAGCCAACAGATGGATATGTGTCCTCCCAAAAGCAGCATGTGTAGTTAGTATCACTACTAAAAACAATTGTCCTCTAAGACAGCCAACAGTCCAAATCACAAGAGTGTCTAGATTAAATGTGCTGATGTTGACAAAAAAATCTCAAAGTGCCTCATCAGCAGAATGTCTGAATTAAACTCAGCACAATAACTTTTCTTAAACTCAGAGCTTAAGGGTCTTAAGACTGTTTCAGTCAATAAAATTCTCCTCTGTCTCTATCTAAAAGACAACTGTACAAACAGCAAGCTCTTCCAGTTTGTTCCAAGGCTCCATCTTGGAAACCCATCTGACTCCAGAAAAGGAAAGGATTCCAGCTTCTCCAGACAAGATGAAAGAGTAAAGAAAAACAGGCAACTGGACATGAGCCTACTGGGTGCCTTACCAATTGGTGAGGCCATACATGTTCACTAAGTCACTGAACAACCTACCACAACTGAGGTTACTAGAGAAAGGGAGACCTTTCCCTCCCTTCTAACTGTCTCACAGCAGAGCAGGAAAACCAAGCCCAGACAGTACAGTGACTGGACAGCTGCCTCCCTGCAAGATATGCAAACTTGAAGGAATGAAAGAAATAAAGGATAAAATGCTCAACTTATCCACTCACTTCCTCCTCTCATTTAAGCCAGTAATTAACATCAGGAGAAATTCTACATTGTATGATGCGTCCAAAAGGCAGCTCAAGGAGGTACATATTCCTCCCCAGGCTGTGGATTACACTAGACTCTGTTCTACCAGATCTTTGCAGGACCTGTCCGCATTCTCCCTAAAGAAAAGACATGTAGTGCAAAGAGAAGGGAGTCTGCAGTAGTGCTATCAGGTCCTACCTCAACATCTTACCAAGAGTCTTCAAAATATTATATAATGGAACATTATCTTTCACAGTAAGTGAAAGATAATACTTAAGGATGGCACCAAATATAATGAGAGAGTTTAGTACATGAAAAAAAGACTCTTAAAATTCAACAAGGCTCCTTTCCCACATCTTGAAGGCATCCTTTATTACTTTCATTGTCAAAGTCCTAAATCCAAGTCAGAAGTCTGCAAGGTTTTAGGGGTAAAAAATGTTTCTTAAACTTATTCTTATCCACTTTTTTGAGAGTTCCCCTGAATGTCTGCTAGGGAAGAAGAATTGTTGGACTTTTGTATTCCATGACAGCTGAAGACAGCTTGGCATTTAGATAGCAAATTCCATGGGCAGTCTCCCTCCTAGGCTCACAGCAGTTTAAAGGCCACAACATTTAGGACTTCATTCTCTCTCCTAGGTTCACAGCAGTTTAAAGGCCACAACATGTAGAGCTTCATTTATTAAGAAACAAGCTCAGCCAGTATTTTGAGATATGCCATCAGGCATACAAAGATCAACTCTCTGAACAGACCAAGCTTCACTGTTACGGACTCCACCAACCGTGGAGCTTTTAAAACTTCACATTACAGACAAGAAAAGAAAAATCATATTCATCAAGTGTGCTGGTCTACTAATGCTGACCTCATGTTTGCTTCACTATCATACAGGCTTAAGTAGTGCCAATGGTTTACCTCTACATATTTAGAGACCAGAAATAAACTTTAGTTAGAATAGAGCATAGAACAAACTACAATTGCTAAGCTATGGTACAAACATGGTGAAAAATGAAGATTAGTATTCTACCTTGTAGCTGTGAAGTACAAACATAAAAGTCTTATAAATCAACTTTAAATATTAAGACTCAACTTTTTTCATGAAAATATTTGATCACTTTTTTACAGTTTTGAAACACTGGATATATGCAACCAGAGTCAACCCTTTTTGGGGAAGATGTCCATGTCTCTCTTTCTTGCCTTATGAAAAATGAATTCCCCAATAGTTTCTACCCTACCTTTAATAGCAGCTTGCCTGAAAGTGCAGAGAAGCTGAAAGCTATCCTTTGCTATCAACTACAAGCTCATCCATGAGTCAGGCATAAGCTGTTTGCTTTCCAGGTAAATATGAACCTGCTCACATCAACCCCTGCTCAAAAATCTTAAGAGAGGAAAGCCCACATTGTCCAGATGACACAAAGCTCCTGAAATCTGTATATAGAAGTCCAAACTGCAAATTTAACATGGTGCCCAAAAACTTACCAGAACAGGCCACTAAAGCATCACTACCTCAAAACAACACTACTCATTTATCATCAGGACCCTAACTGGCAGAATATGTTACCTAGGCCTTATATTTCACTTCACTCAGATGCAGTAAAAAAGCCATTAGAGAAGCAAATACCTAGGGTATGTCAGGACCTTATGCCAACATTTTTAGACAAGAAGACCACTACAATTGCTTGAGCTTAGGGTCACAGTTACTAGTTCACACAGCACTGCTGGAGTTACAAAGGTGGTTTATGGCTCATAATCATGATTCTTGCATCCATCAGCTTTTGTGTTAACAGCCAACACACTGAAATGTGCTGCCACACTGGGCAGGGCAAGCACCCGAACAGATACAGAACATCAAAGACACAAAGAAATATTCCTTATGAGAGAAAATTTTCTTCTATCCTTCAAAACCCCTCTCCCTTTATGCTGCAAAGAGCTGCACCACTCAAAATTTTGTAGTTAAATTCAAAATATTAAATAGCCAACATGGAAGACCTGAAATGCTCAAGGCAAAAGGATCCGAACACAGATCTAAACACCTACAAATATATATTCCTATACTAAAAATCCATTTGATACTGAAGCCTCAAGCAAAAAAAAAAAAAATCCCACACTGGTATAATTACCAAATAACTTTTTGCTCAAGAAATTATACCTTGACATCTTACACAGAAAGATGGAAGGAAGATTAGCACAGAAAGTATTATTTTTAAATCTTTAAAAAAAACTCTGTACCCTTGTTGATGCACAGCATAAAGCAGAATTAAGCACAGAAGCATTCTTCATTCTACTACGTACACTATTTTTCTTCTACTTCAATCAGTATTTCCTTGTTTCAGATCAAAGTCAAAGAAGAAACACAGCCCCTAGAAGCAGCTAATTTGCATACACACTGAAAAAGATAATAATTTACATCATAAACTCCCTAAAAATGGCCTAGATTTGTGCATGATGTTTAAGTACCTTTAGCACATCTTAATTATTACATCATCTTCTCTGAATTTTAATCAAGAAATGGCAAAATTATTCATTATTTGAAAAAATGGCCGCACTTGCAGATTAATGTAATTAGTTAATCATCACTTACCTATTCCCTCAGCCAGATATATACACATACACACACACACAAATATATACAGGAGTGTGTGTGTGTGTGTGTGTATATATATATATTTATATATATCCTGGGTAAAAGTGGACATTCTTCTGTTAACAAGGAATGGGGAGGGGGCAGGGGCTAGCCATGTAAAATTTTACTTATAAATGTATACACCTCAAATACATACTAACACATATAGAGCCAGAATGGGTTAAGAGGAAAAAATAAATAAAAAATGACACCTTTACAGATCACCTAAGACAGTGACTCACAGAGAGAGAGCAGGTTTCCAATCACTGTTACTAGCACAACTGAAGCTAATGTGCATCTAGGGGATATGTTTTGCTTTGCATTTCCCATTCTATAACATTATGGATTTATAAAAGCAGAGTCTCGGAAAGAAAGATCAATGTATGACAGTTCTCTTTGATCTCTGGGTTTACTTACTTCTGCAAGTGAGATCAGATGCTAAAAGCCACAGGAATTTACCACTTTGAAGTATTTTAACTTTTCATTAACTGGAACAGTAGTACCCGATTACCAGACAAATTCAGAAGGCAGAGCTTATTTTATTTCTGCAGACTTAAGCTTGTTGCCCAACTAATAGGAAATCCAGTACTTTATTTAATTTTCAGGAACATGATTTCTTAGTACTATTGGAGTTGTGCAAAAGAAAAGGATATTTAAGATAGTTGACCTATTTTGCTCTGGAATGAACAGTGCGACAACCACACTCAAATTCCAAGAAAAGCCACTAGGAGATAAATATATTTTTCTTTTCATGTTTATTCAGCTGACAAGCATGACCCTGAGCACTGATCAAATTAATAAAGGCCTCTTTGCTCTTTCTCAAACAAATTAAGATTTTCTAATGATTACAGGAAAGGAAGACAGAACTGTTTAGTCTGATTAAAACTGGTGGGTTTTAATACTGGCATTCTTTAAGGTCTTTAAAATAACAACAAAGGATAATCACAGTGAAAGTGCCTGACAAATGTATAGCTCTTTAAAAAAAAAATTAATCTGAAAGTAGATCTATTACTTTGTAGATTATATGCTATTAACTCAGTTTCCCAAATGGAAAATAACTTTTATATCATGTATGATTTTTGAATATTTATTTTAAATATGTAAAGTGTGACTTGAAGCCAAAATATTATGAAGTTGCAGGTTTTCTCATTGTTTACCACTTTGGAGGCATTCTACATATGATTTATTATTTCTATGTAAGATTTCACTGCAGTATCTAGAATTGGCATGATGGCAGAAAAAGCTAAAAATTGAAAATTAACAACTATACTCTGGCTAAAAAATTTTCTCTAAAAAAGGAAATACAAGAACTTCACTGGATAACCACTAGTCTGGGCAAGAAAGTAGGTTTCCAAAAGGAAGGTTTCCTTTCTTTTTGGGGAAAGAATACTGGAAATCCAAAGAATGGGAAAATTACTTGCCATATTGTTTTTTAATAACTTTAATAACTTTAATAATTACTTGTCATGTTGTTTTTTTAAGTAAGTCATTCTATAGTTCTGGTCTCAGACTGTTTCCTCTTGTGTGCACAAACTGAGGGGGAAGAAAAAGAATCACCAATTAATGTGCTTAGATTGGTAACCAGAGAAACCAAACAAAAACAAAACAAAACAAACAAACAATATAGTATCATAGTAATTCTCTTTTCTTATTTGCTTATGAAAACAATCCACACATTATCCACTACAGGACTGAAAGATAAAACTGTAACACTGACAGCACTGAAACAAGGATGAACTAAGGGAGTATGGCATCACTAAGAACATCTACTAAGAAACAACTGCACAACAGCAGACAAATTATTATTAAATTGTCTGACTATTTATATTTAGTTTCTAATTCTGTCCATCTAATGTCCATGTAATAAGTTTATCAAATATGATCCAAGATTTCAGTTTTATCATCTGGACACCCACACACATGGCAAAGAAAGGAACTGACTTCATTTTTAAATGGTCATTTCTTTACTACCAAAACCAAAATTTTTCACCAGACAAAATCTTACTTTTCATTAAATTTACTTTCTCCATGAAGAAGTTGGATCTGAAGAACTGGAGACTCCTAAAGAGGGAACAAGGAAATGTAGTACTAAAACAGGTTTCCAGAGAAAAAGCCTGCTGATTCACACAGGATGAGCTTGAAAACAAAGCACCAGCTCATGGAAGAAGGAACTTTCTTGACCAAAAGAGAGAAAAAAGCAGTGCTATTGAAGGGCGTAACTAGAGTATCAAACTGCAAAGAAGCAGTAACTGAACCCTGGAAAAATCCTGAAATTCTCAGAAAAATAGCAAAGCCTAAGGGACATCACAAAGCAAATGACAAAAGTCATGAGAAGAGCAGTAATATTTACCTGTGGTGCTTCTACTAGAGGCAGCACGGGGCATCCAGCTGAACTGACAGAAAGTGTCAAGAGACTCTGTCCACATAACAACACTGCGGTGATACCAAAGCATATGACAATGAGTTAACAGAGTTTGTGTAGTTTAATCCTAGAAACACAACCCTGCTTTACAGAGCTCCCAGTACATGTCAAGCCCATGTGCAGTCACCAAAACCCAGGAGTGGTAAGACACACATTTCCATGCACCAAGGGCACTGCTTTTACCAGATTTTGACCATTTGACCATTGATTGATTTTCAAATACCTATATCATTAACAAACAAGACTACAATTACATCCAAGCTTTTACGTTATGGCCACAAAGAATGTATAATTAGGTACTCCTTACATGCACTTACGATGTTTCAGTTTTCTAAAGTCTGTATATACCACAATTACAAATATGTCTTGGGGAAAGTCCTTCTTGTTTCCAGAGTCTCAAAAGAATAACATCCATTGTTATATTTTAAAATTAACTTGCTTACTGTTGCGTATTAATATTCACATTAGTGTAATTCATTATATACCATGACTGTATTGCTTAAAGGAATTTATTTCAATTTTCTGAATGGTGATCAGGTTTTTAATCTGATTGTACTAGGTTGAAATACCTGTTGTTCTTATGCATTCCAAAGCCAGTCCTTCCCTAGTTACTATGAAGTCTAAAAGAAAATACCATCTTTTCTGCCCCACCCTTAGAAGCCGAGGGTGAGGTGGTAAAGATGACCAAAATCTTTCTGCATGGATTATTTCTTCACCCCAACTCTGTCCTCTTCCTATTTACTCATAAGAAAATCCGCATTTCCAGCCTGTGTCAAGTAAAGGAAACATAAAGGCAGCATGGTTGATGTAGCATAAGAAAGGCAGAGTAGTGACAGCAGCAGGGAAAGACAAAATTACAAAATTGGGAAAAAAAAAAAAAGAAAAAAAAATCAGGTGTGGAAGTTAAGTCTCAGTCATCAAGCCCTGCCTTCTACTCCCACATCTTTGCCATCACTAAACCACTGCTCAGCAAAAGCAATTATCAAAAAAACCACTCAAGACTAACGCAATTAAGATTGCCCACTGCCCTTCCCAGACTCATCTAAATGATGCCTTAAGCAGAGAAAATTTTGAAGCTTCTGGAACCATTTCCCCTTGGACGATTTCCCTGGTGCACACTGCAGTTCACCCATAGCACATAGCACCCATAGTTCCAAAACCAGGGCTGGTGGGAGTGTTGAGGGAGCCCTCATCTTTCCACAGAACCACCACAGTTGCCACTTGCGAGTGAAACAAGGCCTGGGATAGCGATGTGGGCTAACTTCCAATACACCGTGCAAAACTTGCAAGCGACCAGGAAACTACAGCATGACAAATGTTTTGTTTTGAAGCTTAGGTGAGAGGAGACACCATGGAGAAGCACCTTTCCAGGCAGACTCCCACCCATTGCTTAATGTTTTATGATAAGTTTTAAACTTGAAAGTAATTTTTCCAAACATACACTTAGGAAGAACTGAAAAAATCACTCAAAATGTCAAAATTTGCCTCATGTCAGAAACTGAAAGCACATCTTCTTCCTAAGTGCTGATGATTAGCTTCTTACCAAGATGGCTTCTAGAACAGCTATGGCAACATCTTAAATTACTTATCTCCCACGGCAGACTCCTGTAAACCAAGTGACAGCAGCAGAAACTTTGGTTTTGATTTTCTGGGGTTTTCTTTTGTTTGACTTTCTGTTTTGGTGGGGTTTGGTGTTTTGGGGGCTTTGGGAGGGGGGTGAAGGTTGTTGGGTTTTGGGCAGCAGGAATGGTTTTGAGTTTGGTCGGCTTTTCTTTGCTTTTACTTCTGTAAGGGAGCAAAGCAGAAGGACAGGAAATATAGAAACTCATGAAGTGAAGGTCAGCATGTCAGCAGGGAACAAAATCCCTGGTTTGACCAAAGAAAGCACTAAAAACTACCACTACCATCCCACTAAAGGCTTTTTAAACTCTTTGGTTACATACAATTTACTCAGACATCAGCTACTTGTAAACAAACTGCTTCAGGCTAATCAGAAATGTTCCTGGATGTTAGCCAGTGACCCACTGCATTACCCTTTGCTAGTCTGTTTATTTTACAGAAAAGAGATGCAGAATAAAAGAGATGAGAAAAACACATTTCAAGTCATGGATTTTACATTGACTGAATCATTAGGAAAGGAATTTGCAAGACCTTTCTTATTCAATAATGTCTAAATCAAGAAAATCTGGTACACAGATAATACCGGCTATGTTCAGTAATTTTGTTTTTCTTGTTTCATGCAGCATTTAAAAGTTTCCCATAAAGACAATAACCATGCTTAATGACAGATAATTTGAGTTGTGTGAAGACACATAACCTTCTTCAGAAAAATGACATCACATAGCAATGTTACTCAAGATGGAAAGCAAGGCCTAACAACACAAGCAGAGTGCATTACATGCTTGCAGCCAAGACTAAAGAACACCTCCTGCAGTAAAAATAATTTGAAGCTAGCTGCACTTTTACAGGCAAATTTATTCCTTAACAGACCCAGAGTGTGTCATATTATAAAAAAAATCCACTGACAGTTCAGCTTATGAACACTATAAAACATCCAGGTAATTTCATTAGTATTCTGGAAAGACAACAAGCTTGTCTGCATCTCTGCACAGCAGAACCCACTATTTTCCTAGAATTTACTACTAAGAAATGCCACATGAATGACGTGAATTTATCAGATGCAGCTTCCCAGATCTCTTGCACTCCAATCACAATAAAGAAGCCGTTTCTGTTCTCTCTGATGTGTATCAAACTATGGCAAAATAAAAACATAAAACTATTATGAGAAATATCAAATCAACACTGATTCAATTGATATTTGCTTTTAATCACATACACAATTTGAAAGCAAACATGGGGAATGGTAGGAAAATGCAGATATTACAACATGAAATTTCATTAAAATTAACTTCCTCCCTCATAACATTTGGAGACGCAAACTGACTTCAAGCACAAGTTCTCTGTCAGTATTCCAAGGCAAAGTATTGGCATTTTTTACGAAAACCTCTGATGTTGTAGTTCAGTCTCTCTTGCAACTTCTTATCAACTCTGTAACAAAGAGGCAATTTTTTTGTTTTTTTGGTAATGACAAAACTGTCAGCAATAAAAATGTAAGTAATACTTTAATACTGTCTTTGGTATTCCTTTCACCAATGAAGCAGAACTCAAATATTTCAAATCGCACAAGTGAATTTTCTTAATCTCATAGAATTGTTTTTAACAACCAAGTAAAGGATTGTTTTTTACAACCAAAGGAGTATAACCAAGGTACTTCTAAAATTTGACAAGAAATAAAAAGGCAATATAAACAAAAATCAAGACCCTAATTAATGAAAAAAGGAAGTATTCTCTGGTTAAATTTAAATTTAAATAATAAGCCCTTAAAAGCAAGTTTATTACACATTATTAAATACTTAGAGCAAATCTTTGAAAATCACAGAATTAAGTAGGTTGAAAAAGAACTTTCATCAAGTCCAATCTATGACCTAACATCACCTCATCATCAAGACTATGCCAATAAACTGTCACATCCAGTCTTTTTTTTTAACACCTCCAGGGATGGTGACACCACCACCTCCTTGGGAAGCCCATTCCAATGCCCAAGCTCCCTTTCTATGAAGAAATATTCCCTGATGTCTAACCTAGACCTCCCCTGGTGCAGCTTAAGACTGGGTCCTCTTGTCCTGTAGCCTGGGAGAATAGACGAACCCCCACATGTCTACAGCCTCCTTTCAGACTGGTGCAGGGAGTCATAAGGTTCCTCCTGAGCCTCCTTTTCTCCAGGATAAACAATCCCAGCTCCCTCAGCCACTCCTCACTGGACTTGTGCCCCAGACCCATCACCAGCCCTGCTGCCCTTCACTGGACTCACTCCAGCAGCTCAACGTTCTCCCTATAAACTGAGGGGCCCAGAACTGAACACAGGATTTGAGGTGTGGCCTCAGCAGTGCCCAGCACAGGGGGACAATCCCTGCCCTGCTCCTACCGGCCATGCCATTGCTGATCCAGGCCAGGATGCCATTGGCCTTCTTGGCCACCTGGGCACACCCTGGCTCATGTCCAGCTGCTGTCACCAGCACCCCCAGGTCCCCTTCTGCGGGGCCACTGCCCAGCCACTCTGTCCCCAGCCTGTATCACTGCAGGGATTGCTGTGGCCAAAGTGCAGGACCTGGCACTTGCTCTTGTTAAACCTCAGATTGCTGGACTTGGCCCATCTATCCAGCCTGTCCAGGTCTCTCTGCAGAGCCCTCCTACCCTCCAGCTGATCAACACTCACACCCAGCTTGATGTCCTCCGCTAATTCACTGTGACAGACCCAATCCCTCATCCAGATAATTAGAAAATATATTAAACAGGACTGAGCCCAACACAGATCCCTAAGGAACATCTCTGGTAACCAGAAACCCACTGGATGCACCACCATCCACCACCATTCTCTGGGCATGGCCATCCAGCCAGTTCTTAACCCACTGAAGAGTGCTTCTGTCCAAGACCTGGGCTTACAGCTCCTCCAGCAGAATGCTGTGGTAGAAAGTAACAAAGGCTTTGCCAAAGTCCAGGTAGAAAATATCCTTCCCTGTATCCACCAGGCAGGTCAACTGGTCATAAAACCAGATCAGGCTGGGTCAGGCAGAATCTGCCCCTCCTAAATCCTTGCTGGCTGGGTCTGACCCCCAACAGCTATCCTGTAGGTGCTGTACAAGCACACTCAAGATGATCTGTTCCATAACTTTTCTGGACACTGAGGTTAGGCTGACTGGCCTGTAGTTCCTCAGATCCTCCTTCCAAACCCTCTTACGGATGGATGTTACAGCATCCAGCTTCCTGCCATCTCTAATCCCCCTGGTTAGCCAGGACCAATACTAGATGGTGGCGAGAGGTTTGGTGAGCTCTTCTGACACCTCCCTCAGTACCCTGGGATGGATCATAGGTGAAACTTAACAGGTCATTTAGATACATGTATGTATAGATTGGCATTTAAAAGGCTATCACAAACCACAAAAAGTCCAACTACAACAGAGGGGGCACATGGTAGAAACAGAGATTCATTGAAGTCATCAAGCTACCAGCACCAGTCTATGGAAACCTTTAGGAAACACTCACCAGAAGCACTCAAGGTTATTTAAAATATAAATCTGGCCATGATTAACAAGCAAACATTTGCTGCTGGACACCTCTGCTCTGTCCAACCAGCAACACTTCTAGAGTATCACTCCTGCTTATGAAAGACACCCTGCAATAATGCTGGGATCAAGATGTGTAAACAAAAGAAGTCAAAGGCCACTATCAGTATAAAACTCACACTTAGGAGAAAAAGCTAACAATAATCATCTCAACTTTGTTAACAGACTACTAAGAAACAACATGATGCAATTATTTTTGCTATTTTTAACATAGCCAACTTTGCTTCTGTTGCATTATATTGCCATAGGTGAGAAGTTCATTTCCTTCTAAAACAGATAAAATATTTCTTAATACTGAATAGGATTCATTTCCTGATCAGTACAGCTTTTCTGGAAGAAGAATAATTGTCTTATGAGAATTCCATCAGAAAGAGCAATGCATAGCAACAAGATGTATCTTCTCACCAAAACAGGAAATTCTGCAAGCTGACATTTAGAAACAAGTATTATTTTTCCCCTATAGAGTCTGGCAAATAGCCATAACATGACTCATATTGATACTGATGCATCTAATTATGGAACACAAACTAGTAGGAAAAAGTGGACCAAAAGTAAACCAAATCAACTCTAATAATATGTGTACCATGCAATGAAGAACTTTTTCTTGTTCTTGCATATTTTCTTGTAAGGGGTGTGGAAGCAGGTAACAAATCAAGGTACTCTAGAAGGAAGAGATTCATTTTCCATTATTTTTGATTAAGTAAGAATTCAAATTCTCTCCATTTATATTTAATTACACAATTTTTGCGGTACACACCATCTACTATGCTATTTTACACCACACATTGAAGCTAAATATTTGATTTCTGACAAGGTTTGACAATGTTTTGTAAGGACTGTCATCAGTTTTATGCAAACCAATTAAATAATATTTTTTTAATCTCGAGTTGGCTTCATTTTTTTCTGGTTTTTAGTCCCAAGTTTTAGAGCGTCAAAATGTTAAATATCTCAGGAGTGGTAATTAGCCATCGGTAATTTTTGCTCATGTAAAATAAAAATGTATAAAGAAGGGACTTTTAAATAATTAAACTCCCTTCCTGAGCAATAAAAGAAATAACTGATGCCCAAATATATTTAATTGAACCTACTGCTGTTTCAAATTCAATTTTTCTTTAATTGGTAACTGTAGTACATGTGAATTATTAACCAGCAATCCCCAAGAACAGGATATAAAACAAAAGGAGAAAAGGTTTCTAATGTAGCTGGAAGATAAACTTGCTTTTTTTTAAGACACTCAGTAGAATTCTCCTGCTGCGCTGGTTTTTTTTTACTACGATCTACCTGAAGTTCTGCTGGAAGGTTTCCTCTAAGGAGCCCAAAAAATCAGCTTGAGGATGACAGTATTACGGGACTTGCCTTCTCTGAAATGTTAAAAGGTTTTTAGAAGCGCTGCAGGCACAAGAATCTGCACTGCAACTTCTAAAGAAGCTGAAGAGTAAGCAAGAACTTTTTAGAGGCACCTCTTCTAACATGTAATTGTGCAGCCAAGAGCTGTTTCCCCATTAACCCATTAAGAAAAGAATGAGTCAGAGATAATTCCAAGAAGCCACACAGAAAACTGTTTAACGCCAACTGTGCAAAGCACACAGTATGTCTGCCTATGCAACACTCTAGAACAGCAAGCGACAACTATTGCACTACTTAAGATGGCTACAGTTATTCCAGTTTTCCTGCATTTAAACAAGGCTATTACTCCAGTCACCAACAAAATTATGTTAACTGCAGTAAGCTCTATAGGCATTCAATGCTGTTCCAAATCTGATGCTGCTCATTATTTTCCCAAAAATGGTGATTAATAGAAACCCTACTTTGTAGTTGCCAAGCCTTGCTTCAGAAATACAGCAGTCTTGTTTGTACAGCGTGAACACCAAGTGACCCAGGAACTTCTCACAATACTGGGGCATTTTTTATTTCTGTTTTTCAAACTGAAGTCCACTGGATAAGAAGACCTGGCACTTCAGCTCTGCTGGCTGTGGATCACCCCAGATGAGATTGCCAAAGTCTATGAAGAACATGCAAAAAGGATATTAGTGGCAAAAGGATTGCTCCATAGCTCCAACAATACCTTAACTATCCTAACACAACACAACACACAGAACTCTAGCCTGTTGCCAGAAAGGTGTTTATTCTGTTCTTTGGAAAAGTTCCCCAGGCAAAGAAATGCACACATAAGAAAAGCTGAGCCCTAGATATAAGCATAAGCTTATTGTTCATCTCCTCAATACACATTCTCAGAACATCAATATATCTTCTAAGCAACAGTACCATCAGTACCTTCTGCTGCTGCCACTACAGTTCCTCAGCAGTTCACTTGGTTAACACTGCATATCACACCAAAGAAGATATGCTACTTGGTACTACATGACAATGTGAACAAAAATATGCTTTTTCTTAGCTCTTAATTTAAAAACAATACAGGAGAACTGTAGTAAAAAACAAAAAGCAGAAGCGAAGCAGGCAGGGATTGCTCAGTAAAGGTTAATCACCTGCAGGGGAGAGCTCACAACTGTTTCCCAGAGAAACTTGGGAGCTGTTGCATTAAGCTGAAGCATTATAAATGTGCCATGCTGAGAGAGCTGCCTACAAGGGGGGGAAGTCCAAACTCAACACTGGTCCAGCCAGGCACCAAAGGCAGCCAAAATAGTTGCCAGCATTTCCAGCAAGGAGAGCAGCAGAAGCAAGACAGTGTCTGGGCAAGAGGCACAGCGTGATATCACACTTGATTAACACCCACCCCCGGCACCGAAGAAAGTACCCACTATGCTCACATCTATTTAAAAAAAATAATTCTCCTAATAAGGAGGAGAAAGAAGCATAGTCATCCTGCATGTCAAGTGAAAACATTTCTAATTAGATAAAATGCTGAAAAGTTTAAGTTCAAGATTGGCTTCCTATCTTAAACAGCAAGTTTCCTGTGAGGAGATGCCTCTTCCTTTCTTATTTCCTCTGAGAAACGTTCTTCAACTTCTACTTAAAGCAACAGGAAATTGTTGAATATTTAGATACATCTTATCTAACTATTTTTGCTAGTTCAGATTGGACACAATTATGAAGGAATGCAGTAGTTACCAGAGAGCACTAACCTAAGGAAGTTGTGCAGCAGCAGCCCTTTTTAGTCAACGATAGAACAGGGCAAATTATTTGATTAGTCATTAGTTAATAAAATAACCATGTGAACATATGGCACCAAAAGCATAGTACTCTAAAGGATTTAGAGTACTATGCTTGTAGGAGCCTGTTAAGAGAGTTAGGAGCCTGTTCCCACTTCGCCTCTCCAAAAAAAGATGGCATGTTTGAATGTCACTATGATCCTTGTTACAGGTCTTCTGTGCAGACACAGAACACAATGGCATATGAACCTGGGAGGGGAAGGACAGGACATCAATGCAGTGCCTTTAAGAAGAGCAACAGGCTCTAAAACTGCTCTACTTCTATCAGAACTTTGGCAATTCAATTACAGAAGTATCATTTAACTTTAAATCTAGACGCATCCTCCAGTACAGGAGAAAATCACTTTATGTTTGACACTAAAAAGCCACTCCACTGGAGAGTTTTGAATTTTGAAGAGAAGAGAAATATAATGAAAGCATGGCCACTCCGCAGGAGACTAAACCTACTTTTTCCATTCAAAAAACTACAATGTGATTTCTGAAGTTCTGAGTAACAGGGAAAAAATGTCTTCTGAGGATAAATTCTTCAAACTCACATATCTAAGCTTTTGATATGACTCCATATTCAGCTATAATCAGCACAAATATTTTATAGAGAATTAAATTTATACAGACTAATTTCTGTTCTTTTCTAGGGATGAGAAGGGAGTTACAGTTTTTCCTTTGCATAACGCTTATGTAGGATAATATTTCACTTTAACTGACAAACCCATGAAGCCTTGTTACCATCCTTTTACAGAATGTATAGAAATATACTTTAAAGCCAAAAAAGAAAAAAAGAAAGACATCTACATGTGTGAATCAGTGTGTCATTTTCTAGACTGAATCACTGTATAACAAAATTGCAACCAAATGTTTTCCTGAAATTCTATCATCATGTATGGATTACACACTGGTCACTTAAGTACCTTTCATCTTAATTTTATAATCCTTGAGGGATACATGGATAAAACCCTAACAACATCCTGCATGTTTTTTTCCGTTTTGATTATTTAATGAGCATTGTGCCTTCAAGGTAAAAACTAGATTAATATATTTTCACTGAGCACAATAACCATCCTGTGATTTCATCTTCCTAGAGAAACTGTATCCTGTTTATTTACCCCAAGCACTCCTTGTAAGTTACTTAGTGCTGCCAAAAATTCAAAAGGTTACTTCTAAAAACTGCTGCACAGTAAGCACTGAACAGTATTGTAGTATGTGACCACTTACTGTGCCCAGCTAAGCAGCACAGAAATTGTCTTGCTTGATTCAATATAAAGTTGTCATCTGGACTGATTTTTTTGCCAACTTTATTAAAATATGACGTGATTAGAAACCATCAAACTCTGATGAAAAAAAAAGCATGCCCAGTGTTAGAATAAGAGGCTGTAACAAAATAAATCAGCTGTACGAGCTCATAAAACTCAAGTTTCTTAAAGACACCTGAACATGTTCAGACTGAAGACAGTTATTTCAAAATTACTCTGTTAGATAAGAGGTCTAAGATACAAGAGTGGTGAAGGAAAGAAAAAAATTGCTTTTTTACTGCATCACTTCAAGAGCTCTCAACTTGCAAATATGCCCATTGCCTACAGCACTGCCTTAATTACACAAAATAAAGTCTTATAGTCAAGCCTTTTGTGAAGGATTTCCAAACATTCTGAAATTTCTACAGCAACTAAACTAAATGTATAACACATTACCATGACACAATATCACCTGGGGGATGTACCAGGCTATTGTGCTGTTATACTCACAACTTGAAGGGTGAAGCAATCTCATTTACCATCTATTCCTTCAACTTATCAGTCACTGAAGCATCTGTTTAAAACTCTTTTACAAGTTCTCGCTTCTCTCTAGTTTAGACAGCACAGGGAATATATAGAAAATACCTATTTGCATGTCTCTGCTTTTTCCCAGTACTAAAATTTTCTTCAGCATTTAGATTTTGAGAGTATTGAGGCTTTTCTCATCCTGCTTCTCTCCTTTCATATTTAGAGTACAGGTTTGATGTTTGCACTTTTCAGCTTTTGTTTCTTCCCTTCCTCATCTAGCTGCACAGTAGGAGTCCACCTCTCTTCTCTCCCTGCCATTTTCTTTGAGTTCCACTCAAGAGAAGCAGCCCAATAAACACCTGCAGGGCTACCCATCTTCACCACTTCAGGAGTTGCAAACAGGCAGACCACTTTCTCATTCTGCTTGTTCTATTACCAGTCAGTGCCCCAGTGACAAAGACTTTAATGTCAGAACATAGAGAGGAAGGCAACAGGTGAGACTACAATTCGAAGCAGTGCATGCATTTACATCAGACTCCTCACACTTGACAGGAGTTTTACACATAATCAGCCCTCCGAATCATTCTAGCCAGACTGTGTTTGTGCCCCCATGTACATTGTTTCAGAAAATACTATATTCAGCTTCCCCTTCTGTTTACAAGATTGATTCCAATTATAAGTAATCTTTGCTTGGCTTAGAGCTCTTTCAAATTAGAAAAATGTCAAGGTATAAGGACACAGCCAGGTCTTCATATATCATAGGTCATCTAAATAGGCAGGAGACTCATGTTTATTAATTTACTAATATTCCATGCAGATAAGCAGATGAACTTCTTGGTTCTACTTGTCTGAATAGAAGAACATGTCAAATCCTGTATCTGTTATACCTGAAACAAATCATAGCAGTAACTCAAACATTAGAGAACCAAACAATACCTAAAGTTAACATGAAGTTCTGTACCAACACAGTTCTAGGACAGCTCACAAAACTGAATGAGGAGGTAACTCTTTAAGTTCAACATTCCATGTTCACTCAAACAAAAATAAAATAGTATCACATACTGTAGCTCAAACCCACAGAAGTACTGAGGACAAAAAGCTCCACACAGAACACACTACCAAGTGACAGAAGTCATCCTATAGAAACACTTTCAAGTTTGCTGAATTCAATATCGGACATTAACTCTTTAATGGTGTACACTTTCCAAACACACATATTAAAATAGAAAGAGATTTTGACAAGATAAAGTCAAGGCGACTTCAACACAGAGGTGGAACCAGATGATCTTCATGGCCCTTTCCAACACAAATCATTTCAGGATTCTGTGCTTTCATGTCCCATATAGTATTTAAGTAAAATCTGAGTAGCTTACCCTTAAAATTTACCTCTAAGCTACAGGCACAAAAGCTCAGCCCAGGCCAACATCCTAACAAGTAGTAATACTTAAATGGCTCCTTCATGTATCTGTATCCTTTGAAAACATAGTACTTTTTATCTATATGTCCACAAATTTTCCAAAGTCATCCATATTTCCATTGGTGACATTTAAAACAGCATCTCCTTCCAGCATTACTAAACATGCAACAGGCTTTGCTGTTTGACTTTTGACATGTTCACAGTATTAGGAAAATACCTTTTTAACTGTAATAACCACCATTTTAGCTCTACAAATAGAGAAGACAAAACAATTTGATCAGAATTTCTGGATATATTTGAATTTCCAAGAGCTAATCTGAATGACAGCTTCAGTAAAATCTGCATTAGAAACTTCAGAATCACAGCAAGATTTTCTCCCATTTCAGGGAAATGCACAATCCTAATTATCTCTTTACACAATCATTAAGCAATAAATAGATTAAAGAATTTACTACAAACTTAATTCTTCATGCCTTTTTTAACAAGTCTTTCCAAGTGATGGAATCAAAATCTTTTTTCATTTCATTAGCAGTATGACAGAATTCACTTGAAAAAGAAATTTTAAAAGAAAAAGGTATTTTCTGCTTTACTGCTGGAAAATAACTTGCACTGGCAAAACAAAACACTGTCACTGGTGTTATTTCACATTTAGCATGACAGAAGAGCACCACATTGCAGCATCTTTTCTTTCTCCCATTCACTCTCTCTCTATTTGCATTAAGCAAATACTGTCTACCAAGAAAGAACTGAAATTAACACTCATTTTATAAGGTAATTATTTCAGTACACTGTGGTAAAGAATAACACTAAATCACTGTAGGTTTTGGTTTCATAATTAAATCCTACAGATGAGACATCAACATACCTGAGAACGATCTCAATACTAGCACAAAATTTACTAAGGCAGCTTTTATTACTTCCTTGAGAAAGGAAGTAATAAAACATTTCTCCAAGGAAAATATAGATTTTGTATACAAGATACTTCATTAAAAACTGCTAGGTCATGAACTTTAGTCTGCCCCGATCTTGATGATGGGTAAGGGAAGCTAGTTAGAGCACATACAGGTTGTCTGTGGCAAAAGGTGCATAGTCAAGAAAGCAATTTGTGCTCTTTCCCATGTGCCCCCCACCCTATGGCCCCGGGGGCAGCAGTCACCCGCAGGAGCCGGTGGGACAGCAACAAACACGGCTGCCCTGAGTCTCCACGGAGATGATCAGGCAGCAGTTGGTTCACTGAGACACAGCAGAACCCCCCCAGGAACACTACTAAGACCCAGGACATTTGAATGCAGTCCAGAGACAGATGTATTTCTCGAACTCCGCAGGGACAAATGGCAGCGCACAGAGGTCTGGACACAGTTCTTATAGGGGGTGTAGATCAAGAGGTTAAACCAATACAGACAGGGTCCAGCCTAAACACACCACAGGCTAAATCCAATGGGAAGTGTTCAGGGGGGTGCTGACAGCTCAGGAGAATACAGTAAAGAAACTTTCTAGGTTCATGCTCACAAAGCCCTCTGCGCAGCTGCATACAACAGCAATTTTCTGACCAGTCCTATAAGACTTGTTTTTACATGTATTTTTCACAGAAGGAGGAGACTTACAAAACTGAACTGAACAGTTTCCTGACATAATACTGATTTGTCTAAATTGAGGAAGTGACAACATCAGAAAAGCCCTGATGGCAGTAATAGTAATTGCCAATTACTCCCTCCTGCAGTCTTAGCCTCATTCTTGGAAATACATTAAAAATATTTTTTCCCAATTATTATATTAAATCAACAACTTGTTCTACCATGAACATGCCTTAATCTAAATTATTAGGATTTAAAGACAATAAATCAAGTACTTTATGAAGTGAGTTCAGAAGTACAGTTTCATTCACAATTCCAGTGAAGTTCTATCACTAGGTTACAGATTTATCCTGGTACAATCTCTTTATTTCATTCCCTTAGCCTGAAAGCAGAACATGTGATTAAAAAGGAAGATAACTCAGTTGAATCATATACGACAGAATTAAAGATGCCTGAAAGTCAACCCAGCTGCGATGGTTTTTTTAGTAGTAGTAGTAGTCGTAGTAGTAGTACTAGTAGTAGTAGGAGTTGTAGTAGTAGTAGTAGTAGTAGTTTACATCAACAAGATCCTATATTTCATTCAGGTCTTTTACTAAAAATTTAAAAACTAGTTTCTCTAGCCTTTCATAGCTTACTCTCTATTATTGGTAGAAATTACAGGTGCCAGCTAGGAGCTGCAGTACATGATTAAAGCACCGCCATGACAATATGCTTAGCCTTGCATAGTAATTATTATCCAAAAAAATAACTACCCCTAAAGTGAAACAATTCTGCCTGTTGATTTTATATATAAGCTTCTAAGCTGTGTGCACGCTTCCAGTTGTGTAAGAGGTATGTGCCTGGCTCACAGATCAATTCAGCTTGCTAGAACGAATATATTTATAAATGCTACTCAGGCTTGTGCGTTTTTCTCAAAAAATACAAATTACTTGCAAAACAGCATTAGCAGGTTATATAGTGGAAACCTTTTGAGCAATCCAGATTATTTCATACTGAGCAACCATTTCCAGATGGAAAAAGGGAGTAGCAGAAGGATTCCTAAAGGCCAAAGACACAAGCGGAGCATATGCTTCCCACGCACGTACACATACAGGCTGATGTAAACTACAGAACTATTAGTTTATAAACCTCAGCTTTGAGTCCCTGTAGATGTGGGTGTTCAGCATTTCAACGTTTACTGCTTGGAACTAACACGATGAAGCCAAAGCAGCAGTGTTATAAAGTGGGCATTCACAACTTTAAATCCTGATGCAAAGACCACGCCACCCTTGATGCCACATCCTCCCAGCCACAAATTATAGTGGTTCCTCTTCACACCAAAAACTTCTTCAACCTTGTGTTATCAGAAAATGCTCTTGTGGCAATTTCCTCTGCCAGCCTGATGAAAGATTTCTCCCCCTACAGTGGCAGAGAAACCCATTTTGGAAACTGTGACTTCAGCCCTGCTAGGCTGTGCAATCTTTTTGACAACTTCCAGGCATTGAATAATTTAAGCAGACAGAATACATGTTATAAGCTATACTAAGACTGAAGTTCACATTTAAAGGCCTTCAAGGCTTGCATAAAATGCTTCAGAATACCAGAATACATAAGGTCCCCCACTGCTGACCTAGCAAACACTCAATGGGATGTTGCACATTGAACAGCTACAAATAGTTACAGCCTAGGCATATGGCAATATGGCCCCAAGGACCAAGCAGAACATCCAGGATTTCAGTATCATCTGAATTAAGCAAAACCAATTAATGCAAAACCAGACCCATCACCACAACAACAGTGCCCAGCTAGTCTATGGACAGAGGTACGTTGGATATTTTCTGTAAGAAGAAATTCTTCCAGATGCAGAAAAAAACTCAACTCAATAGCAGTATTATTACTCAAAGCCTGCTGCTGCAAACATCTAGGCTTTATCGGCAGAATAAATAAAATAATAATAAACAACAATTTTGGAAACTACTCCAGAATAGAACACAGAGGGTTTATTGGTGCAACAAGACCTACACAAAATAATATCCAGAAGTTAGCTTCAATCCTTTTGCTTTTAGTCTGTTCCAGTCCATTAAGCAATTGCTGCAGCTTTCCTTTCATTAAGGATGTTCAAGATTCAACATCAACATTACTAACACTCTGCAAGCTATGCTTCCTATATAAGTGCTCCTTACATAGAAAGTCTTCTTGCAACATCAGCCAACCAAAAAACTTCATAGTTCAACATTTCTAAAGTTGAGTGGGCTTTTTTTGTGTGTGTGCAGGTTGTGTATTTCAGAGATCTTTAAATCACATGACAACACTAAAACATTGAAGGCAAAAGAGATTAAAATGATAGTTGATTCTCTGATTACCCCAACATCAAAATTAATCTTTTTCGTTTATTCTTTCATTAATCCCAATGGCTATACACTTGTATTTCTGAATGTGAAAGAGCAGGACTGTTGATTTAAAGAGAGGTGTACTGAATTTTATGGAAATTCAGTAACCAGGCATTATACTGGTAACTGAATAGGCCATCTTCTAATTTTAGATGACAAAAGAAACAGAGGAATCACTTTCATCTCAAAAAGCACAAGCCCAAATGTCTACTTAATCAATAAATGTGCAATATCACCTCAGAGAATGAGTTAGAACTTCATGGCAACTACACCTCCTAGCACAATATAGCAGATGAATTTTTATCTTGGACCTGTCAATGCAGTAATTATTTTCCCCAAAATACAACAGTATCCTCAGGCACAGAAATAGGGTTTTTTTCTGATCTGCAATTCTGTAAACAAGATGGAGTAACTTGTAGTGGACTAGTATGTAGTCATTTGGAAAAAGATACCAATAGACATGAAGACACATTCATAAAGTCATTTATAAAATCATTTATGGTTTAGCATTATGACAAGAAATAACACACACCAACAAGCACCAGGCTTGCTTCCAAAGAGCAACATCTTCCCATGAGAGAAGGGGAACGTTCCATTCAAGCTCTGTAACCCCAATCCCAAACAGACCAAAGCTGAAAACGTCCCCAAGTCTCAGTCACCTTTTCCCGACTCCTTAACAAAACAAGGGCAACCAACAATGGATTACACTTATGCAGGACAGGCAAGAAGCAGCCAAGGGGCTGAGAGCTCAGTGTCACAGCACCACGGATCACGGGGCACAGGCCACTGAGGAACACCGCAGAACAAAATCGAACTCACACAAGCATGATACACACTAAGGGAATACCTTCAGCAGATAAATAACACTCGAGGCAGCCTGTACGGAACATGAACAACAAATTATAATTTATGTAAGCAGCAGTGTGAACTACATGAGAATTATGCTAAAGGATTCAGCTACCCCTAATTTAACAACTCATACAGTTGTGTGAATAGAATATTCTGAAAGTACCTAAAAACCAATTTATACACACTGACACACTATTTCAAAAGCTGTGTCTCAAACACAGAACTCAATATAGATCAGACTGCAAACCCTCTAAAAATTATAGTAAAAATCTTGATTTATACTACAGTATTTCACTACGTGTGAACTCAGTTTTTTTAAGAAGTGGAACTGAAGCAAGCTATCTGACAAAGACTTTCATCAGTGCAGTAATCAAGTGCCAATATATTTTTACTATAATAAAAACTCAAAAGGCATGTGCACCAATACATCTCAATTATAAAGACCCAGGCTAAACATCTGCTGTTATAAATTCACTTGGGGGCCAGTGGAGAATTGAATCAAGTTGGACTACATAAATTAAAAGCAGAGAGCTTATTTCTCATTTACACTGCTAGATCAGCAGCAAAGACTTGCAGATACAAACCTGCAAAAATTCTGCTTTCCACTACTACCTTTTATGCGTGTCTTCAAAAACTGAAGAAAAAAAAATAACCAAACCACAAACGAAACTCTTACATTGCCCACAAAAAGGGTTCTGAGGAAATTATTTGACCAGCATTCATCTTTACCTTATTTATAACATTAACTGAAAATCTTTATCATATATTACCTAGGCATGGCATGTTTTATATCTTTCTCTAAGGTTTCTGATAGTGTTGCCTTAAAGCATAATACCTAAGATTTCACAGTGATTTTCTCATTTCTGTGATGAGATTACTTCTTAGCCACTGACCAAGTAGACATAATTTTAAATGAAAATTATTGCTCCTAGATTCTGCTAGACTAGAAACTGGGAGTTGTCCAGTATATTTAGGAGCATTACTTTTATAAGGTATTAGAATATTTCAAATTAAAATATTAAAATTAGAATATCTCAAATCAAGCTCTATGCTTGTTAAGTTAGTTGTAGATTGTTTAAGGATCAAATGGTTAACCTATAAATATAGGTATATTCATAAACAGGTTATACAAATATGCACATAACATTTAATTATTTTGGAGCAGCAGCCAGTGAATCAAGATGTCTGCCGAATAGCATGGGTTAAAGAAATTAGAAGTCAGAGACAACTAAGCTGCATTACTTTACAAAAATTGCATGCTTTGATGTTCATTCTACCCACTCCTGGATATTAAAGCTCACCACATAGAAATCTCAGTAAGCTTCTTTTTTTAGTAGCTGTTTTTCTAATTGTCTTCTCTCCCCTCCATCATTAATCCTTCCATCATTAGAATGTCAAACACACAATGATCATTAACAAATAATTATAAAAAAAAGAGAAAAAAAAATCACATCTATTCACATTCTACTTCAACAACACAGAAGCAGGCTCCTAATCTAACTTTGAATACAGACTGCTTTCTATATGCAGATCTAGCTTTCTTTCATATCAAACATACCTAACATTAAATATCAGGCATGTGTATAACACATGAAATCATTAATTCAAACACTGTAATAGCTAACAAATCATTAAGAGTTCACATAGAATGCAAAGAGAAACAGGATACCCAATTTACCTCTCGATATTAACAAGCAAGAAGGGGAGCACATTTGTGAGGTAGCACCACTTGGAATATTCTTTTTTTTTCCTAACAGAAGAAGATAAATGTGTTAACAAAGTGGTCGTGACATTTCTGGTATCACATGCTGCTGCAGAGAGATCAACAATGCATGAACTTCAACTTGTCAGATCAAGAGAGGTCAATTTTCAACTGTTACAGCTCAAAATCTGCACATCTTAAAAACAGAGTTTAAATACTTACTGTTAACACCAACTCCCAGACCTCCTGCCTTTGTTTGTCTAGTGTAATCCATCATGCAAGCAATCTAGTTCACTTCCATTTGGTTACACTGTCTGTAGGATTATTCCACATATATGGTAGACTCTGGACTAAACTACTCCTAGGTGCCCAAAACCCACATATCTTCTTCTCCATGTGATACATCCTCTGGTAAATACCTAGAAAACTTTTTATCAAATTTGAACTTCCTAACAACATATTATGAAACAGCATAACAATGCAAGGAGGAAAAAAACCAAAAAATATGCTAATTTTCTTGCATTTGTGGAAATTCAAGGTCTAAACAGGTAACTAATAGTGCAAGACTGAAGTCTTACTGATGGCTGCTCTTAGGGCTTTAAAATATGAGTATTTTAATATTGTCACTGTTATGTTTGAGAAGCCTGCCAGTAGCAGCATACCTTGAAACACTTCAGCTTTGAAGTTATTTACTTCAGAAATCAAAAAGCACAGAGATGTATTTCCACCCCTGCCCCCAAGTGACTTAATGATCTAACAAATTACTTATAGGCCGATGCAATATGATAACAAGTACAATGGCTTAGAATATTTATTAGCAATCGAATATAGTGCATCAAAATCGAGAAGGAAAAGTAAGAACAGGAAATCACACGATTTTCTCTGACCTAACAATTAATCTAGACAAATATTTTAAAAGTTATTTTGCTGACATTTGTCTGTAAAAAAGATCATGGGATTCTAACCATGGTTTCTTGACTTTTTTCTATTTCAACATTAAAGCAAAGTAATTATGGCTTTGAAATCTTGTCAGCATAAATTGCTTCATGGTGTCATATGGGACAGGCTTTTTCAGCAGCCACGTCTATGTATGTTTACAATCTTCCAGTTTAAATCCCTTACAGCATTTAAAAATCAGATTTTCCTTCACTGATCTAGTATCAGCCTAATGCCTGTACTTGAACAATCCGTCAGTACTTGATCTAAAGCAAATGGCCAAGATTCTCCTATCCAGGCTTAATACCCTGCATCTCAATTTAAGATGTTACCAAGTCTGAAAAAAGCTTGTGATCATCATTCCTTTAATAAGGGAGAAATTTGAAAGGTGACCAGAAATCTCTGCCTGAGTGTATAGGAGGCTGTGATGAACAAGATCAGTAAGAGGTTATATGTGATATGTTTTCTGTCTTCATTTGGAAAGCTATCCTGAAACTCAGGGGAAAGCAGACACAGATTCCTGCAGGTTTATCAAACACCCCTCTGTTAAAGATAAAAATGATCCAGCCAAATTAATAATTAATAAAAATAAATTTTTATTCAGCAATCAAGATTCAGTCAAAGACAGCCACAAAGAAAAGGACAGTGCCGAGCCCGGGATCAGTGCTGGGTGAGACACAGGTTCGAACACTACAGCAAAGGGTCTCCTATATTCGCAGAGACTGTCCCGTCCAAGTGGTTTTTATACAGTTTATTCTGCCTGAGGCAGAGTTTTCAGCCATCAAGCTTTTCTTCCTTTCAGAGACCCATATATTCATGGAGCTTCTTTTCTCCACATCAGCTGAACACAATTGTGTCCAAACCGTGTCCAAGAGCGCTGTATGTCCATGATTGAATTACTGGAACATGGCATTGAGATGTATCTTTCCGATGGCTCCAGCTATTTCAATCTTAGATATTTATCGCCCTCGATCACCTTGGGGAACTACCCCTCTCTAGGAAGCTTCGTTCATTCGTTTGCAAATGAGGTCCTCCTCTGTCTTGTCAGTGGTAGTTTCTGAGACAATCCTGACTCTGGCTTGCATGCTTAAAACCTTGTAAGAATATTTCTCGCCAACATATTTTATATCTATTTCTCTTTATACGCACAAATTATCCAAAACACACATAACACCTCCAACACACATATACACAGAAACTGAGAATCCAGTAGAGATTTTATGACCTCTACAGTTATTAACTAGGGGTTACAGTCTGGACATGCTGGGTCACCATCATTACTGTCCGGGCAGGCTAATGACAGGTTAACGACACACTGTCCATAGCTCATCTTCCTCTGTACACGAGAAGCTCCACTACAGTAGTCCTCTCTACCACGATATACACGATATATATTAAAATGAGATAATGGGATGTTATGCAGAGATTAATCATGTTTCCCCACTCCAGGATTTTTGCATGCATTCCTGCACCCTCCAGAACTTGAACTTGGATTTGTAAGCAGCACTTACAACAGACTTTTTGTGAAGGTGAGAGATTAAAGATGTTCTTTATTCTTTCACTTTACTAAATCTAGCTATCCTGTCCACCCTGGAAACACCTTCAATTTTTTTGTCAATCAGCATTTGACCAAGAGATAGACAATCCAAACCACAGTGTCTCAGATAAAGTGCCTTGCTTATTGAGACAAATCATAACGTTGCAATTTGGCTCAGTTCTCACTTAGATAATGGTAGGTTAGGAACCTGTCTCAAAGCTTTTTGACTTCATTATTTTCACCCATTCTAAGAATTCCTATGTGTGGTAAAGCAAGAGACAACATGAAAATTTAACCAGAAGCAAACAAGACGGTTTCATTTCAGGAATATCACTGTTCTCTTAGCCACTTGTGTATATAGAATTGGTACACTTCCTACTTACTCATTAGATAAATAGCTGAAAACATGCATTCCACATACAGTAACAGACTGAACTGTTAACGGGTAATGGCTCAAAATAACAATTCAAAATATTCCCCTTTTTGTGAACATGTCAGGGTGGTTTGTTTAAAAATGAGGTGGTGAACTTTTGGGTGTGTAATGGCTAAACCTCTGAGCTGATAAGACAGTAAGTAAATGGCAGTCTATGAGTGAGACAGGAGCCAGATCCCATGGAGACAGATGGTACCTCTTGTCATCCTAACCTGCCCTCCTTTTGCACAAACCACTGGGGTTGTCGGGCTCTCCCTATTTCCCCCGGGAAAATACCAGGCCCCTTGAGGGTGCTCGTCTCTGTTAATGGGCCATAATGGGACTCAGCTGCAATATGGAACTCATCAGACTAGTATGATGGGCAGCTGTGTTGTCTTAGAAGGTGCAAAGGACAGCCGAAGTGTCCCATGATCCACAACACTACATCACCCAGTGCGAAGCTCCTGCCCTAAGCATTCCAACCTGAATCTGAGTGAACATAAACCAAATACATTTTGTGTTCCAGGAATTTTCATGGGGAGGGAGGGAGGAAACAATGTAATATAAGGAAACAAGTGCCACCATCCAAAACCCTAGGTGACATACATACTGACAAAGTCTTAATCTAAGGATAGTGAATAAAGACAGCTGAAAAAGAAAATTAATGTGTCTGGGTAAGCAGAGAACAGAAATACAAGGAAGAAAAGCAAACGCTCAGTCAGTGAACATCAGTATACTTTGTCAAATGGTGAGACAAATTCGGCAACATAATCAGACAGCTCAGAAATTTTTTAAGCAGTCTCTTTCTTTCTGCTTCTTTTACACACATGCTCTTTGCAATGCAAAAGAAGAGTTCCTGGAAAAATCTTCAGTTCAGCTGTTGGCTTGACAGATGCCCAATATATCAAATAACCAAAGTGTCTCCTCAACTAAAACTAATTGAACAGATGAAACAGCTTTCCCTTTCCTCTTAAAGTCTTGAGGCCATTGCACAAATATTCAGTCAACAATACTTACAAGAGAATTTGGGAATTCCTGCAGTTAGGTCACAAAAAAATGGAAAGCTCTTCTCCCACCTTCTCTTTACTAAATGCAGTCAAAAACCAGTGACAATAGTAAATAATCTTCCAGTAACTGAAACCCAAAATAGCAGCTATACCAGAGTACTGATACTCAGAAGAAGCAAAGGGTCAGCCGGTTCTTGAAGGAGAGGTCCAATAATGTCACTGTCTAGAGTCAGAATAATATCGTTCATGCAGTGGGCTTCTAGTGAAAACTTTTTTACTATACATCATCCTTGCACTTAATAACACTTTGTCCTTACAAATCAAGACAATTACTGTGTGATAAAAAATTTGGATGTTCCATTTAGACATCAGTATCTAGGAAAGCATTAGACATTAGTAGTCAGAGGGGAAAAGAGCAGCAGGGATTCCAGTATCTGCATTGCTACCTGGAACTAAAACTTGACTGACTTGCATTCAAAATTTATCATCCTCTTCTAGAACAGTGAATACAGAAAATAAATATATTGCTCCTTGATCTACACACCAAAAAAAAACTGCTAAAAGAAAGTGTATTGGTTCGGACTGTGAAACTAAAAGCAGAAAGAACATCTCACTAGAAGCATAATGCCTCAATGAAAAGACTTCTGTGCCTTGTAGCTCTTTAGCAGATTAAATGACTAATAGAGAAGTGACATGCTAATCCACATTCTGGAAAGTAATTACACATTACAAAAGACAGCTTCAAAAATTAATCAAGAAACCCCCAAAAACAGTCCTCCAAAAAACTAAGCCCATAACCTTTATAAGATTCCCATGCTTCATTTTTTTTCGGGTTACTTATACAAATACACAGACTCACAGCTCTAAAGAGTTTCAAAGCAAAATGTCTGCTAGCATCAGCATTTCTTCCCCTCAAAGATCTACTTCTGCATTCTGGATATGTATGTAAGAACTTGCTACTGACATCACAGACAAACTAGCCATGTTCATGGAAAACATTAAATTAGGTCAGTGCAAATAAGCTAACTATTCTTTTTCCTCTTTGCTTTTAAGTAGTCAAGATACATCTTGCTTTATTTCTGAAACGGTTCACTGGTACTATTATCTTTGGAAGAAAGGCAACCATCTTCAGCATCCAATGGAACACACACACCTCTGCAACTAAAGCCTCATTAAAATAATTTCACTGCTTAGAAAATAGCTTACATAATTCTTCTAAAGAAACTAGCATTAGTGGCCCAATGAAAATAAAAGTAGCAGCAACTGGTGTGGAGGAAAAAAAATAAAGGGGAGAAAAAAAGCCATGTCAACAAAACCAATTCTGTACAGTTTTAAACCTATACTAGGGCTATAATACAGCTGATAAATCAGCCATGCTACCAAGTGCTCGAGGCTGAAGCCAGGCACAGACTAACAAAATGAAGGTAGCAAATCACAACTCCAGATGCATGGCCACATATATTCATCATGCCACAAAAACGTGGAATAGAGTCATCAAATTGGACAACCTCAGGCCAGTGTGCTGCACACCACCACAGGTAACCTCAACACTCATCCTGCACTGCAGGTTCCTTAACTTACCACTGTGACATTCTTTCAAATCTGACCTTGCCCTCCTGCAGAAAGGCAATTTATAATCAAGAGAACAATGGAAAAGGAGATGTCTTTCTTGTACCTTTCCTAACAGCACATCTCTTGAGAGAACAGAATACCTTAACCTAATTAGTTACAAAATTCTCAATCTTCTGTATAAAATTGCAGCACAATTCTGGCCTCCACGCAACTCAAATCTAAACTCATAAATATATATAAAGAGGTTGATTGATTTAAGATGACAAAAAGGTTTTAAGCCCTTGATAATAAGATAAATGAATGACCAATCAATTTAGCTTCAGAAAAGGTAAATCTTCAGCTTTTGCCACCTTAAAGGCTTTTTCTTGGCAATCTTTCTTCATAAAGGTAAAATTACAGTAAAAAAAATTTCAGTTAATACTGTGTTCCCCTGCCACATGTCCTATACTTCAGAGACTTGTAATACCCACCTCTGACAAATTCAACATGTTTTTACTGAGATTTGTTGAAATAAAAATGTACACTACAAAAAGTGGTTTGATTTTTAAAGATCTCTCAACTCACCTCATTTTGTCTCCTTGTAGAAAAGGGACAAGATTACATAGTAAATGAAAGGGTCCCCCTAAAAAAAAATCTAACAGTCTTACCCTTCCATGCAATAAACCCACTTTGGAGCTGTTACAAATGTAACACTCTGTATTACGAAATCAGTATCAGTATTGATGTTTACACTTAGCAGTTTTCAAATGACAGATTTTCTTCTTACATAATGACAGCTGACAGATATACCTTGTAGTGATACAGGATAGCTGCCCAAGTTCTATACCTGAACCCACCTATGTTCCGCTCTACAGAATTCAGCCAACAGCAGTACTCGCTTCCCTAAACACACTCATGGACTTCGGGGTGGAAGAGGAAAGCTAGAAAAACATTTTACACATAACCTAAGCGATGTTCTAAAAATACTGTTGCATAAAGAAATAAGGCACAACTCTTGCTTAAAGAAGCAATGACATGACTGCATATCTATTGCAAATAACAAAACATGTATGGATCCACATCTTATTCTGATGACTGAGCTGGATTAATTTGGAAACTAACATCAATGGCGACTTCCAACAGCTCTTCAGACATCACCTTGTTTCAACTTTATTATTCATAAGATTTACTACAAGTTTGAATTAATGTCTTGGCCTTATTACATGGCCAGATCACCAGGTACATTTAGAGAAAAAATAAGTTCCAACAGAGAAACCAAGAGCCCAGCAACAGTTTCCAAAGGTGATATTTGAAGTATTAAATGCATTTAACTGTAAAGCCAGCACGAGTTTATAGAGCTGTATTCAGGAAAGGATAAAACTGTATTTGTAAACGGCAGATTTCAGCTGCCAATATGTGTCAGCTAAAACTGCATGGAGGTACACCTACCTAAATGTATGTAACAACACTTTTCAAACCATTTCCTTCTTTGAAAGTTTTTAAAATGTAATATATACATAAGCTTCTGAGGCCTTGGCCTTGGCCAGCTGCTAGCCAACTGACCCAGCCACCACCTTCTCACTCCTCCTCCTCAACAACCCATGGGAGAAAATAAGATGAAGAAGTTCATAACTCATAAACTTGTTTATGAGATCTCTCATAAACAGAGTTCTCTCACCAATTACCATGATAGGTAGAACAGGTTCAGCCTAGGGGAAATTAAATGGCTAATGAGAAACAAAGACCAATTAAAAGCTTTTTCAAAGTTCACTTCTTCATTTTCAACTCCTCTATCTCCTTCCTTAGAAGCAGTGAAGGGAATGGATGCTGGAGTGACTCCGTAACAACTCCTCTCCTCACACTTTTGCCCTGATCCTCACAAAGGACACCCGTACAGCCTTCTACTGCCTGTGCTCAGTACAACTGCACTTTTGGAAGGCACCTGAAGAGGACTTCATGAGAAAAGACACTGAAACTCACCAAACACAACTGATTTACACAGGGACTTACGAGCCCCAAACCTGTATTCCAGACTTAAGAGAGCCAAGGAAGGCAGACAGCTCACCATTTTGCCAGGCAAAATAGATTTTTATTTTTCTTTATAGGCACTCCTAGCAAACTCAGGCTGCAGCCATCAAGACCAAACTCTGCAAAGACACCCTTCAGTCACTAACAGCACAGGATAGGAAAGTGGAGAGAAAAACAGTCCTTGATTCCTTCTGACAATTTCAGCTGGATATTAAATAGCCTCAAAATTAGCACCATTACATCTATATGTAACTGAGAATCAAGCAATGAAGACTCAATGCACTTGTGTTACATCTATGCAGCACTGACTTTTCCTCATGATATTTTACATGACCTTTAATTTCATGCCCACACAACCACAAAAAAACACTTGACTTAAGAGCCAATATGGAATAACACCTGAGCATGCTTGACAAGTACAATAAAGTAAACAAAACAATTATTGTTTTGATGAAGTCTTATTATAAAATCTCTCCAAGTGCTTCAATGGTTAGTCACATATAGAGATGTGCTGCAACTCCAAGCTCTTAGGAGCTGTGCTGAAGCGATCACCAATGTATACTACACCACTCAAAGCACTTCAGAAGGCTGCCTTCTATGTCCCTTGCAAATGCAGACACCAGAATCATTTTAACTGCTATGTCTGTAGGGAAAAAACCCTTCAAAGTCAATTTACACACATATATTTTTACTCATATTATTTGGATCTTTAAAGTATATGCATATGCTTACAGAAATTTTGCAGCAAGAACACAGTCATAATTGTCCAAACACTAAAGGAAATCAATGCAGCCATACCATATGTTTTTATACACAATGTTTGTCAATACACACTCTCTACTATAAAAAAAAAAAACTTATTATAAAGATTTCTACATCAAGTACATAGGTATCATTAATCCACTGAAGACCAAACGTCTCCTACCACACGTATTAAAACAGTGTGGTTTTAGGGGACTCCTTAAATCTTAGGATCTAGCTTTATATCTAGAGTAAACACCAATCTTTCATTATAAAAATGTCTTTTGCCCACAGGTTTATTGAAGCAGCTTAACTGGCTTTATTTGGTCTATCCAAACAAATAGAGACATTTCACAGTTACCAAAACCAAACTGCAGAAGGTATCTGTTAGCAGTACCATCAGAAATGAAAACAGATCAAAACATTCTACTTGTCCACACCTGGTAAAGTAGAAGGAATGCTACATATTTTTCCATGTTTGTTTATGCATGTAGAACCTCTTAAAGGATTAAAATCACAAAGTGGTATTGCTTTGTCTCCTAGGAAACAGGCAAATCTATTTAAAAACAACTATACCTAAACACAGGGAAGACACTGCCAAAGGCTAACTACACATGGGAAGAAAGTTCCTATTCAAAAAAATTAAGGCAGATAGAAAACACAGCCTCAGACAGTCAAGACATCTTGGAGGTGGATTACCAACTTCAAACCTAAACACGGAGGATTAACACACTAACCACTTGTTAATTCTCTCATGAAAGCACATTACCTCAGCAATAGCCAATGAAGGCAGAGGGATTCATGACTGATGAAAAACTCCACACCCATAAATTTCAACTGAAATGACTGTGTTTATACTATCACTGAAGCTGCAACTGCAGCTCTTGGAGACACACTCAGCTTAAGCTTATCCAGTAAAAACAGTTCATGCATAACTGCTGCCTAAAGCTCAACACCTACCAGAAAAACCTGGCCAGGCACCAACCACAAACTTCAGGTAGCTAGTCTGGGGGCAGAACCACCAATACCCTTTAACAAACCCTGAAGCATACCTAGGCTGCTGTACAACTGGCAGTGTATGAGGTCATCAAATCTTGGGATCAGACTACTATTGAGCTGAAGTAATTTCCCTCAAAATACATACAATGTGTACTGCCCTCAACAGCACTGCACAGCACAAATCCATCACCCTTGCTTTGTGATACTTACTTAGGTAGGTACAGTTCTGTTTCTTCATTTGTTTCATAGAAACAATATTTCTACAGAAAGTCTATCTTCATATCAGACAACTGTAGGATCCTTTTTCCAGAAGCTGTACATATTGAGTTTTAAAGCCAAAATAACTCTTCTGCAACACAACCTATCATAAATTCTCAAATGGAAAGAATAAAAGGAAAGGCATTAATTTAATTAGATGATCACTAGCATTAAAAATACATTTTTCTTAATAATAGCAGCAAGAAGATTTCAATAACTGCAGCTAGGTATAGTTGAGATACTAACACACCTATACTATGAAAAACATTCCCAATTTTCCTGGAGCAAAGCCCAGGTCCTCAAGAGATATTTAGCTTGGTAATTCCAATTCTGTATTTGTTTATCGCTGAAAGATCTATGACTTAATATATCTACATTTGTTATCTGCAGTTTCTGCAATTCCCTTTTTCCTAATTTAATGTCAAAACAACATACTACTTATGAGTGTCTTATTGGGAAAGTACACCTGGAATGAAAGTGCTTTAGATCCCACTGCTATAAAACCTGTCTCTACCTGCTTGTAAGTTACAAGCTGTTCCTTCGTTGTGCCCATGGTATAATGCCAGTTTCTGGCACAGCTGCTCTCTTGGGCAGTGTGGAGGTGAGGTAATACAGACTGTAACAGCAGGGCTTGCAGATCCCTCCTTTCAGCGGTTACCAACATACCAAAGTTCAGATATGCTTTTCTTCACCCTCAAATGAGCTTACACCTGATAAAGTGCCTGATAATATGGCTTTAGGCTTTTGCATATTTTTAACATATTTTTTTCTTCAATTTGTGTCCAATGGTCCTGTTAACACAATGCTAATACTATCAGAAGCATAAAAATTACTGAAGGTCATGGAGAATGTTTTCCCCAAGTGTACCTCATTGTACCCTAACTGGATCTCTCTCCTCCTCCTCAAAAATCTTCACCCTACTTTAGGGTAAACACTGTAGGACCACTGCTGTCTTAATGTAACCCTTGAAGTTTCAGTTGCCTCAGTTTTCAGTCAACAGTTATTACATCTGACAAGAGCTTAAAAATATGCATGCTGAGTTTGGGTGGCACCAAATCGGGGGAGACCACAAAAACAGTTGCCAGGAAGGAATGTAACATTCAGCACAGTGATGCTATTGTAAACCAGTAGGAATATTCTTTAATTCACGTCTTCCTTCCTAGACCCTTAGAATCACTGAAGTTGGAAAAGATCATCAAGCCCAGCCACTAGCCCGGCCTGTCAAGTGCACCACTAAACCATGCCCCTAAGTACTACATCACACATCTTTTGTTGCTCCACACAACTACCTTAACACATACTCAGTGTGAGCATATTTACATCCTTTCAACAGAACTCAGCAACCCTGAACCTGCACCATAATTCTAATACATTGTTTGTGGTTCAGTAAACTCAGGAACTCAATGAAACTTAAGCAAGTCAATGACAGTCACTGCTCTGCAATGGCAAGTAAGTGATATGCCCAAGGTCATCTCCTTGCTGCTTCAGCTGTAACTTAGAACCACATTTTCTGAATGTATGTACAGCCAATTCAATATGCAGTACTCTGCTTGTTACAGAGCTGTTCCAACAAAATCAATAACATCTTTAACTCTGGAGTGTGTTCTCCAGTGGAGTCATGTGTTAACACCAGCAGTATTTGAACAAATAGAAGGGAGAAGGGGGAAGAAAGAACTGATAGCAAGTTAAAACTCAGCAGCTTTACATTAGTCCAGCTACTCATCAAAGCTATGAATACGCAGATGAGCTTAAGGATTTCCCTGCGACCTTTTGAAAACAATCTCTTCTGCTAGCTAGCCCACAACAAAATACATTAGGTACAATTCTCCCTGCTCTTCCCTGCCATGTACTAGGCACAAAATCAGAAACACATTGAGAGCCATCCGAGGCATTTTTGTTATATGGCCCAAATAACACCTCTACAATGAAAGCACCCATTGAGCCATAGCTACAGCATTATTATTATGTTCTAGTGAAAGTTTCCTGAGGTAACAATGAAAATCAAGTTAGCAGTTTAGTGCAGTAGTTCATCTGCTTCATTCACCCACAGCTCTCTTCCTCAGAACTGCAAGGCTATTAAAAACAATGGAATCATTAATAGTTCAAGTGCAATTAATTATACAGTCCCACCAGCATGGCAGCATGGCCTCACAACAGAAGTTTGTTACTTGGTATAGAAGCACTGCCCCCAAAAAATTAAAAATTCATTCATATTAAACTATAATATTACAATAAATTATTATATTATTATTAAAAGGATATATTGAAATATAGACAGTCATTTAAATAAAACTCTGCAAAATGTATCTAATACAGAAGCTTCTCTGTCAGGCAACAGTGAATCTCTCTTGGCTATAGAAGTTCCCATCCTATAATCAATTATTTTCACACACACTTAGCAACTTTGCAACAGGGTTTTCATAGTTTCTTTTGTGGTTGGGATTTTTTGCTTCTCCTGAAGGTCACTTCCAGAGCTGTTTGATCACAAGGGCAGAAAAAACATTTCTGTTTTTCTAATTTAAGACTATACATGTTGTCTGTATGCTTGAGGGCCACACAGGACCAGAGTGGGACTTCCTCTGTCGCTGAGTAGCTGCTTGAGGGAATGCTGAGCAGCTGTGGCTTGCGCTTGAGTGTCACGAGGTCTGGGACAGGGCTTCTTCCATTCCGAGTAGTGGGCTGATTAAATGAGGCCTCCAGGGAGTCCAGCGAACAAGGAAGTGGCACGGCAGTTTGTGAGGCAGTTTGTGCAGGCAGGGCTAGCAGGCATGGTTGTAGGGTTTCTTGCTAGTAAGGTTTACTGTGTGTTGTTCGCGGTGTTTCTGTTGGTTGGTTGGTGGGTTGGTTGGTTGGTTGCTTGGTTGGTTGATTGGTTGGTTGGTTTTAGAGTGTCTGGTAATAATGGTTTGTATGTGAACCAAAACTGTAGTTAGTACAAGTAATCAGATGGAACCCTCCAAAAAGGATGTGTCTGCCCAGACCCCTTCCTGTGTGGACTGTTTGAGCTTATCAGTGGTTTCAGAGAGCATTGCGGAGGAAACCTGCCTGTGGTGTGAACAGGTGAACAATCTCCTTTCATTGGCCTAGCTTAGGAAGTTGAAAGACTAAGGAGCATCAGGGAAAGTGTAAGGGAAATCGATTGGTGGAGACCCTTTCCAAGATCCCTTCCATCCATGAGGGAAGCCCAACAAGAGTCAGAAGACTCCCATGCCTTCCACTGTCAGACAATAGAAGGGCACCTAGTAGATAAAGGGGAGTGGAAGTGGGTACCTACTCAAGGAGGTAATAATATAAATTCCTCCCAACCCCCACTCCCAAGCCAGGTGTCACTTCAAAATAGGTATGAACCCCTGGATCTGGAGAATCAGCCAGATGATTTATAAGAAAACTATCTGCACAGTGAACCTCCCAATTATGATTCATCTGTGAGAAGGATTATCACCTCTAACATCAAAAAGGAAAGAAGGGTAATCTGGTGGGTGATTCCCTTCTAAGTGGAACAGAGGGCACCATATGTCTACCAGACACATCCAACAGGGAGGTCTGCTGCCTCCCTGGGGCCCAGGTATGGAATATTACTGAGAGACTTTCTGGGCTAATTCAGCCCTCTGATTATTACCCACTGCTGGTAATCCAGGCTGGCAGTGATGAGATTGAAAAGAGGAGTGTCAGGGCAGCTAAAAGGGACTTTAGGGCATGGGGTTAAGTGGTTGACAGGGCAGGAGCACAGATAGTGTTCTAATCAGTCCCTTTGGTGGCACAGAAAACTGACGAAAGGCATAGGAGAGCCCACATTGTCAGTAAGTGGCTCAAGGGTTGGTGCCACCAGCAGAATTGTGGGTTCTTTGATCATGAGGCAACTTTTACAGCATCTGGACTACTGGAACTAGATGGGCTCCATCTCTCTGTTAAGGGTAGAAGGTTTTTAGCTTGCGAACTGACAGAACTCATTGAAAGGGCTTTAACTAGGTTTGAAGGGGGAAGGGGATGCAGCTGGGCTCTCTAGAAGCAGGCCCAAAGGTGGTAAGCCTGAGTTAGGGATGAAATCAGCAGCCCAGCTGAGGTGCACATGCACAGCATGGGCAACAAACAAGAAAAACTGGAGGCCATAGTGCAACAGCAGAGCTATGATGAAATTGCCATCACAGAAACATGGTGGGATGATTAACATGGCTGAAGTGCTGCATTGGATGGCTACAAGCTCTTCAGGAGAGATGGGAAAGGGAGAAGATGTGAAGGGGTGGCCCTTTATATTAGGGAGGCTTTGGACACCTTAGGTATTGAAAATAATGACAATGAAGTTGAATACCTATGGGTAAGAATTAGGAGGAAGGCCAATAAGGCCTACTGACATCCTACTGGGAGTCTGTTATCATCCACCCAACCAGGAAGAAATGGTAGACAATTCATTCTATAAAAAGCTAGAGAATGTTTCTGGATCATCAGCTCTAGTTCTTGTTCACTTGTTCTTGATTGTTCTTACTGTTCTTGTTCTTGATTTCAACTTGCCAGACATTTATTGGGAACTTAATACAGAGAAAACAGGCAGTCCAGGAAATTTTTAGAGTTTGTGGAGGACAACTTTTTGTCACAGCGGGTGGGTGAGCCCACCAAGGGAGGGACTATGTTAGGTCTGTTACCTTCAAACAGAGATGGGTTGGTGGGAGATGTGGTGACTGGAGGCTGCTTGTGGCATAGTGATCATGAAAATATAAAATTCTCAATATTTGGTGAAGTCAAGAGAAACATTAATAAGATTTTTACATTGGACTTTCAGAGGGCAGACTTTGGCCTATTCAGAAGACTTATTCAGAGAGTTCCTTAGGAAACAGTTCTTAAAAATAAAGGAGTTCAGCAAGGGTGGTTGTGCTTCAAAATGGAGATCTTGAGGGCATAGGAACACATTCTCCATGTGTGCCAAAACACAAGTCGATGAGGCAAACAGCCAGTCTGGATGGGCAAGGATGTTTTGGACAAACTCAGGAATAAAAAAAAAGGATGTATCATCTTTGGAAGGAGGGTCAGGTTTCCCAGGTATTTAAGAGGACTGCTAGAGTATGTAGAAAAAAAAATAGGGAGGTTAAAGCTCAGTTTGAACTTAAAATGTCAACTTTTGTAAAGGATGACAAAAAATGTTTTTATAAATATATTAATGGTAAAAGGAAGAGTAAGACTAACCGTTTTTCTTTATTAGATACAGAAGGGAAACTTTGTTACTGCAGATGAGGAGAAAGCAGAGGGGCTTAAAGCCTTCATCTCAGTTTTTAGGGAGAAGACTTGCCTTCAGGATCACTGTCCTCTTGGGTTGCTCAATGATATCAGGGAGCAGAATGGTCCCCCCATTATCGGAGAAGAGGCAGTCAGAGAAATGCTGAGCCACTTGGATGTTCATAAATCCATGAGGCCAGATGAGATCCATCCCAGGGTGATGAGGGAGCTGGCAGATGAGCTCACAAAGCCGCTCTCCATCATTTACCAGCAGTCCTGGCTCACTGGTGAGGTTCCAGAGGACTGGAAGTTGGCCAGTGTGACAAATTCACAAAATGGGTGGGAAGGAGGATCCTGGCAATTATAGACCAGTTAGCCAGACTGTACCAGGTAACAGTAACAGTTTGTATTGAGTGTCATCACACAGAACTTACAGGATGGCCAGGGTATCAGACCCAGCCAGCACGGGTGTAGGAGGGGTAGGTTGTGTTTGACCAATCTGAACTCCTTCTATGAACAGGTGACCCCTCTGGTGGATGCAGGAGAGGCTGTGGATGTTGTGTGCCTGGACTCCAGCAAGGCCTTTGACACTGTCTCCCACAGCACACTCCTGGAGAAGCTGCAGCCCACAGCTTGGACAGGAGCGCTCTGTGCTGGGTTAGGAACTGGCTGGATGGCCGGGCCCAGAGTGTGCTGGTGAACGGAGCTGCATCCAGCTGGGGCCAGGCACCAGTGGTGTCCCTCAGGGCTCTGTGCTGGGACCAGTCCTGTTTCATATTTTATTAATGACATGGATGAGGGGATTGAGTCTTTCATTTGCAGATGACACCTCGAAGCTGGGAGCATGTGTGAATCTGTTGGAAGGTAGGAGAGCTCTGCAGAGAGACCTGGAATGGTTGAATGGATGGGCAGAGTCTAACAGGATGAGGTTTAATAAATCCAAGTGCCAAGCCCTGCATTTTGGCCACAACAACCCCCTGCAGCGTTATGGGCTGGGGACAGGGCAGCTGGACAGTGCCCAGGCAGAAAGGGACCTGGGGGTGCTGGTGACAGCAGCTGAACGTGGGCCAGCAGTGTGCCCTGGTGGCCAAGAAGGCCAGCAGCATCCTGGCCTGTGTCAGGAATGGTGTGGCCAGCAGGACCAGGGAGGTCATTCTCCCCCTGTACTCGGCACTAGTGAGGCCACACCTTGAGTGCTGTGTCCAGTTCTGGCCCCTCAGTTTGGGAAGGATGTTGAGATGCTTGAGTGTGTCCAGAGGAGAGTGACAAGGCTGGTGAGGGGCTTGGAACACAAACCCTGTGAGGAACAGCTGAGGGAGCTGAGGTTCTTTAGCCTGGAGAAAAAGAGACTCAGGGGTTTCCTTATAATTCTCTACAACTTCCTGAAAGGTGGTTGTAGTCAGGTGGGGGTTGCTCTCTTTTGCCAGGCAACAACTGACAGAATAAGAGGACACAGTCTTCAGCTGCACCAAGGGAAATACAAGTTGTATATTAGGAAGAAGTTTTTTACAGAAAGGGTGATAAAGTTCTGGAATGGTCTGCCTGGGGAGGTGGTGGAGTCACCATCCCTGGATGTGTTTAAGAAAAGACTGGATGTGGCACTCAGTGCCATGGCTTAGTTGAGGTGTTAGGGATGGGCTGGACTCAATGATCTTTAAGGTCTCTTCCAACCTAGTAATTCTGTGAATTATCCATTAAGAAAAAAGTCTTGCATTCATCCCTGATTCCCACTTGAAATTTAAGTTACTCATTGAAGAAACCCGTGGCAAGGGCAGCCAGGCTGTTTATACTGCTGAACACTTAAGCTTTAATCCTTGAGGTACTTGTAGCTGACTTCTGAACAGCACAAGTTCATCAGCTTAGGTACATTTGTACAGGAGGGCAAGGCATTCATCCCACTGCTACTTGGTTGCACCCAGTCTTTCAGAGAGAAAGTTTGATAAGGGCACCTGTTCTGGTAGCAAAGTATAAATAAAATCCTACTTAGCTCAGTAAACCAAAAGCTAAGATAGGTTCCTGGCTTGATTTCAAAGCACAGCTCATTTGCCAACACACTCCCATGATTCTCACCTTTTCAGCCACCTGGTCCTCAATTTTTTGCTTTCACTCTATCACAAAAAAAAAGCACTACCAACATTTTATGACTTTAAGCACCAATCTCTCACAACTCATGTAACTTTAAACCCAACACCATTATTATAAAGTTTCAAAAAGAATTTTAAACTCCATAGCTACAAGAAAAGAACTGAAAAAAAATCTGAAAAATTTGAAGGCTGAAGCAACAAATCATAAAATCTGGCAGTAGGACCTTGTGTGTTTCAGTCTGCAGAGTATTTCAAGCCCACATCACTATTTTTAAAGGAGCTTAGCAATGACACAGTACTGCTGGTGATACCTTAACTCTGAGAAGCTTCCAACATATGCTAGAACACTGCTGCACATACCAAAAAACATCAAACTAGAAGCAAAGCAAAACTTTTCTTCCTCCCTTCCACTTTCCCAGTTAAAGAAGCTGTTAAGAGACTGGTATATCTCTTAAGACAAAGCCGGAGCAGGTCAGATCCCAGCCCAGCAGAACAGGCTGACCCTGCATTAATGAAGTTCTTAGTAACAAGCATCTGCTTTGTCATAACGGATGTAAGAGAAAACCTCCAACCTCCAGAGCAATTTCACTGAAGGAAGATTCAACAGAAAACTGCAGGGACTCTGTTCTCATTACTAATATTTACAGAGTCTTTATGCCCCTTATTCTTAAGTTTCCCAATTCTGCATTTCTGATTTTTGCTCTAAAGGAAGGGTAAATCTTTTTGTCATGCCTTGTACAGAAGAGCAATGCTTAGTTAATGTTTGCCAGCTCTATGCAGTAACAAAAACATAGGATTAGAAACCAAGTATTCAATAGTATTAATGCTTCAGTACTGCAACCTTTGAGTACAGTTGTGCTTGGGGAGTGGGGGACAGAGTGCATAATTTATGACAAAACCAAGAGACAAGCTACCCCATTGCATGAATTGCTGCAGAAAAAAGCTACCTAGCTGTTCAGCTTCCTAGCTCAAGGACCTCATCATTTACACTGTGCTTGGCCATGCTTTTATTTTGTGCCTCAAGACTTCAAAGTCTCTTATTCCCTTCTACAAGCTCAACTTTACACAAGCTGTTACTGCTAGCAAAATAGCCCCATCATACAGAGCTTCCTCACAGTACAAGAGTAACACACCTTGTTATGTTATGTTTCCCAACATTCACTTCAAAGCAGCTTACATCTAGCCAACACACTTCGGGCTGTACTCCTTCTACAGAGCTGCATCTTTTCAAAAAAAGACGTTTCTTTACATTTGGTTTCACAGTTGGACATACAAACACTACGGGATTCTAACGATTAGCCTCTGGACTATGTCCACCAGTCTGAAAAATATAAAGGGTGCAAAAGGGCCTCTCAACTATTTTTGCAAACTGTTCAGATTATGAAGACTATAATTATCAGTTCCTCACCCACCTCCTTCCGTAATTTTAAGTATTTAAATAGCTCTAGTGCAAAAAATCAGATATGCAACTCAATGTATGCTTCTTCACTTCTCACTTATTCCAAGTGAGAAGAAAGATAGATGTTCTGGTTATAGGCTTATTTACACCCACCAAATTCTTGAAAAGAAGTTCCAGAGAGCTGCAAATATTACTACTGTACTGATATTTTCAAATATCAAGCAGCACGATATGGCTATTTTAGATTAAGCCCTCAACCATGTGTCCCTCAATGTCCCAGAGGATTTCTTAGACAGCAAGGATACATAGCAGTAGGCACCTTTAAAGGCCTAAGCTGCAGAGGAAAGGTTTAAAGCAGACAACATACATTTCTTTCATAGACAAACATACATTTTTTTCATACTAAAAGCAAATCAATGAAGTCTTTTACATGACTCTTGAGACAGCCCTACTCACTGAAATTGTCAAGTATTTCACTTTATAGGTAACTTACCACAAACATGCCTAAAAAACCAAAAGCAATGCTGTTAGTCTGGCTGACATGACAAAATAACAGTTTTTGCAGCTGTTCTAGATTACATGAATGTTTTATTTAATCCTACCACAATCATTTTAACCCTGAGGAGAATAAATTTTTTGATGGCATTACTATTCTTTAGTACGAACTAAAGATCACACTCTAGCAATTAGGCTATTCATATTTCACTAGTTTTATCATTCAGGTGTGCTAGAAAAGGGAAGAATCCATCGCTGTTAAGAGATAAAGCCTGAAACAATTAGAGGAAAAAATCTATGGTAAATCCCTCACAGTCTGTGAATGTCCCATGGTTACTTCTGCAGCAAGATAAGCAGGAAGGGAAAGATATAACAGAACATTACTTTCTAGCTAGGTCATAGAGATTGTACCAGAACTACCACCACCTCCATTACATGTAGATGCACATGTAAATATTGTCATCACTTCGCACACTGCTTATTTTACTCTAAAGTATTTTGATTTCCACCCCTCTCCCAAACTGAACCACAATTTAGTTGGGGTGAAGATCTGGCACATAATCTGTAATGCTGAAGGGACTGTACTTTCCCAGTAAACATATGTTAAAGGATGAATGTGTGAAAGCGTAGTTACTAGAGCAATACATTCTTTACCACACTCCTCACCTTGCTATGAATACTCTAATGACAAAATCTTAGCTTCCTAATAATTAATTCTCACCACACAGTCCTCATAAAGGTGCAACAGATTGCAACATCAACAGCAAGAAGGCAGATTCAGAAGAATTAGCAACAACCGAAAAAGGTTTTGTACTCACTCTCTGCAGTGAGATACTTTTTAATACACAATATACATTAACTAGATAGAAGGAGAAAATGTACAACAATCAACTTCAAAGTCCGCGGACACTTTTCAGGACAAAACTTATCTTGTCATGATGTTCATCATCTCAATTCTTATAAACTCAAAGAGTCACTTCAGTGCCAAACACTGAATTTACAGAGCAAGAACTGGAATTATTTGAGAACAAAATACCATACTTCTCCCCCCCCCCCCCCGCCATTTTTTGTACCTGGTTTTAGGTGCTAAGGGAGTTTTTTTAAGCATCTAGAATAATGAAGAGAACTTACTATGGTAATTCAGAAGTCACTGGCAGGTTCAGAAGCTTCTGGGTCCATTTCAGATGTTTTGTTATATGGCAAAGTATGATTCTGAAAGAATTCTGATCCTTCCTGGTTTGTTACTCTGCTTTGGTAAGCAATGTGTAGTTACTGTAACAAGGTTTATAGAAAGGTGATGGAAAAACAGACAACTCCAAGACAACACACAATTTAACATTCAGATCTTTGAGAATACTGGTGTAAGCAAGAAATCCATAGCTTGCCTTCATTCTCCTCTTAAGAAACAAGGTTAAACCAAGTGAGCTTTCAGCTCCCCTATTAAAACATTGACTAAGATCTGAAAGCCACCATCAAAAGGATTATCCTCCATATCCATTATCCTCCACAATGTAAGCCCAGTACTGACTACTCACAGACAGCAGAAGCAGACTACAACAGAAAACATACTGTTGCCCAGCCTCAACTCCTCTCTTCATAGTCTGCAAAACACTCTTTCCAGCAAAGAGAGTTCTGAAGAGAACCCAGAAAAAATTTTAAAACTAACTAACCACAGTATTAGAAATGTAGTGACCCATCATCTATGCAGTACTGTACTTGAGTGCCCTTCACCATGCAATCCCGTCCTGCCTGCCGTCAGCAGTTAGCTACTCACCTCAGAAGAGCATAGGCAAATAATCTGCTTGAATTCATTTGTGTTTATGTGCTTGCTACCCACAGCACTTCAATACACATATGTTCTGAAAGGAAAGCGCTTCTCAGATGTTGGTATTAAACCCTTATTTAATTCTCATGTGTCTTAAGATCTCAAAGTAAGACATCAAAAACACTTCAGAAACTGATGACTGTAATCTTGTAAACTATTATTTGTTCTTGCTTATATGAAATGAAGGACTGCTTTTCTTCAGGTATTTTGTGGTTTTTTTGGTTTTGGTTTTTTTTAAGGTGAAGTTTATGCAACGGTAGGATGAAGTAATGACAACAGAGAAGAAAAAAAACTGATGTATTGTCTCTTCCCACCCTTTCCTTCCCTGTTTCCCTCCAGGAAACTCTTCCAGACATGATACTCAGAAGAGGAGTTATCATGGTTTCAGTTCTACAGTCTAATTTCTGAACATAAAAGAAGCTGACCTACTCTAGATAGCGTCATCAAGCTTCCTTCACTGAGGTGGGGAGACCAACCACTTTTTCGTAGAGTAGAATGTTCTTACCATTCTTCAGGAAAGACATATAACTCATAATGGACCACAAATTGCAAATTAGCTATCTGGGGTATGTAAAAAACAATGTTTGAGAAACCTCTGAAATGATCTCTCTGTTCTAGCAGATCTGGCAAGGTGTAAATCTGAGTATGACATTCTGTTACAGATGCTTCAAGACAGATGTAACCAGCTGGAATGAATACACAGGACAGCAATGACAATGATCAGATGTCTAGAAGCACATTCTACAGGAGAAGATGAAAGACACTGGGGCTATTTAGTCCAAAGAAATCCAGGGGGAGACAGATTCAAGTTGTAAAGAATGTCTCATACAGCGTCACAGAAGAAGTAATAGTTCTACGGAAATACCACATGAAATGGTAATATGTATGGGAAAATCTACATGTTTATCCATTTATTTAGTTTGGAAACCTTTTATATGTCATGACTTAGAAGAATTTATGGATAGCTAAAGTAGAAATAGAGGTAGCAGGACAATCTGTTCCACTGCTGTCTGAAGGAGACTGAACAGCTGTGACAACAGATTCAATTCTGCTATGCTCGCAACAGAAACAAGGACAGGGCAAGAGGAAAAAATGAAATCTGCAATCACAGGCTCAAACACTGGAGATCGATATAACTAAAAGAACTCAGTAACACAAAAACACAGAGAACATCAACATTTCATTATTTGAGAGTAATTAAACAGCTTGTCAATCTGAAAACAGTATCTTCAAGCACTTCTCTCAATGGGATACTTTCAGCAGGTGGCACATAAAGAAAGCCTGAAATCATCTGTATGTACATCTTGGACCTCAGCCTTGCTTTCTTCCACTGTCCTTAGGGATTTCCATGTGAATAGCTGCTCTCTCAGCTTCAAAGTAACCTCTGCACTGAAATACACTGTGGTGTCCTTGCACAAAATTATTACGCAGGTGGATTTGCCAGGTGGTTCCGCAGGTAGGCAGAAATTCAGCGGCAAACACTGACTACACCAAAATGGAAGGATGGGCAAAATCAAAACACAAAAAACAGGTGACAAAAATCTGAACCTAGCAGAAGGGATTAAAGGGGATAGAATAAAGCTGCATAGTCTATGCAAACTCTCCCACCATAACACTAACTTGAGTTTATGCTGCTATCTTCTAGCACTACTAACTGATGGTGAGATATCAGATTGCCCTTAGAGAATTTCAAATTCTGTTATTGCAACGTTGAGTTATTTTTGGGCTTACCTTCTCTATACTGTCAACTCAAAAGATGCCTGTAATTTATCTCCAAATCACACAGAAATAACAAGCCAGAAATTCACTGGTCTGCCAGCAGCTCCGAGTTTAGCTAACTGAATAGACAGACTTTGTACATTTCTGCACGGTATTATGCAGGCTTACCAACTGAGCACTGAACCATCTAGACACCACAAAATTGTGGTAAGCATAGCCCCAAGCCCACATGTATCAATTCCTGCCGAGAAGCAGGATATCTTAATCACCTAGCAGTGTGCTTCATATTAACAGCAACTATGGAGCTCCTACTCAGTTCAGTGAAAAAGCAAGTTTACATCTATATATATTAAAAAAAAAAAAAGTAGATATATCCACATTCACTCTACTCCTATCATAAATGCATTTCACTGCAAATATATTCCACTTTTCAGGGGCTCATGCAGTTGAAAGAAGCAAGGAACCTGGTCTATTTGAGTATTTAAAAAAAAAAAAAAAAGAGGGATACAGAAAGGTATATTTAGTTCCAATTAATCATGCTGCTCTACAGCTGTATCAATTTACAGGATGCACCAGGAAAAAAGGAAAACAGGAGCTAAATAAACAGCCATTAGTGCAAGGGGAAACATTCCTGACAACCACAGCTCAACTAGTTGAAAATAACTTCAACCAGCTTAACAGATATTCCTCTTGAAATGCAAGGTTTCTCAAAAAAACCTTTGCACATCCAGCCGCATAAAGACACAGAATAAAAAAAACGCTCCCTAAGAGCAAACCAAAAAGTTGACCACAACGAAAGACAGTAAGTAAGGCACAGAAGAGATGATGCACCGAAGCAAAGTAAAGCAGCAGTCAGACAGAACAATGCACCTGGTCGGGGTCATGGCTTGAAATAGATTTAAGAAGTGTGAATCATGCAACAAGAAATAAATAATTTTTAAACATCCGTCTCAAGACCCAAAAAGGCTGTACTTGTACTGTAACAATGTGGGGTCGTTGCTTTGTCTCAAGAGTGCTCAGTAGGTATTGTAGCTAGATCAGGAGAGGAAAGGGAGCAACACGCGTTTCCGTGTATCACGCTATGGATCTAGCACCCACAGAGCTCCTCCATGATCCACACAGCCTGTCATAAGCTCTCACCACAGGATTACTGTAGTGTGGGGGCTTGCCCATCACTTCCTCCTGGCATTAAAGAGTTTGCTTTGGAGCGGCGCTTTCCAAAGGTGACACGCTCGAGGATAGCAAGAAAAAAAAAATACACAAACAAGCTTTCCTAAATCAAAAATTCCCCTCTCCATACAAAAACCCCCAACTCTCAATTATCGGCAGCCAGAGAGCTACAGCCGAGAAGAAACAAGAAGGTCTCGGGTTTAGCCGGGAGACCGACGCGAAGGCGCCGTCCCCGGGTGGGCACGAAGCCGCTCCCCGCCCGGGGTCGCCTCGGCTCGCCCCGCGGGACGGCCGCGCTGCGGGCGCTCCCCGGAGCACAGGGGCGGAGAAGCAGCTGCCGCCCCCCGATCCCGCGCACCTCTTCATCCCGCTCCTCCAGCGAGGCGTCGTCCTCTGCCCGCCCGCCGGGGATCGCCCGCTCCGGCAAAGCCGACGCCCCGCCGGGAGCCGTCGCCGCCCCGCCGCCCTCTCCCTCCTCGGAGAGAGTTTCCGAGCCGGAGGAGGAGCCGGAGCAAGAGGAGCCGACGTGGCCGGCGCCCCGCGCCCGTTCCGAAGCCGCCGAAACTTTCTCCGCCATGGCCGGGGGCTCAGAGCCGCGCCCCCCCCGCCCGCAGAGCGCGGCGCAGCAGCGGCGCTCCCGGGCCGGGCCGGGCCGGGCTCCGCGCTCTGGGCGGCGGGCGGCGCCTGCGG
>QUSF01000011.1:14937005-15071461 GCA_003676055.1 Chloebia gouldiae
TTATTATTATTATTATTATTATTATTATTATTATTATTATTATTATATTACTAGTGGAAGGAAAAACAATAATACACAATTCTCCAAGTCCGAGTCCTTCACTGTTTAGAGCAACGTTTTGATGCTGGATATTAGGTTGTAACAATGCTTATAGCTCTTAGTGGTTTCTAATCAGCATTTAGATCAGACCTTTAAAAGTTAATTTATTATGGAAGAGGATAATAAGAGTCACTAGGGACAGAATTTGACCCAGAAATTTGCCTATACCAATACTTAATGATAAGGAAATATGAAATATACACACACATGCAAAAACTGATTTTGACTGAATGAATTATGCATATATAGTGCTCCAAACCTAGTTAAATAATTTTAACTAACCAGTAAAAGAGTTTCTCCTTGGTACTCCACATTCTGCACATAAGTTGCTATATCTCCAAAACCTGGACCTATTCATAATTCTTGAGTCCTTGATTATAAAGCTAAACCTTTTTCTGTCAGAATCTGCCTCTGGTGTCATTCTCATAGCAGAACAACTTGCTTAATTTCCTACCTGTTCTTCAGAATGTATAAGAAAATTGCCAGGTGGTGAAAACCAACACTGCAGGTCTCTGTCATTTCTTTCTCTTGCTGCCAGAGATGAGACTGGAAAAAAATAGACCTTAGCCAAAGCACTTCTACACTACAGTTATTACCAGCTGCCAGAACAGCCCCTGTAATCTGGGGGCAGCAAGGAATACATTAGAATAGTCTCTGAGCTGCTCTAATTTATGCCATAAATTGAAATCTAAGAAGGCACTCAAAATTTATTATATCACCCCACAGTTACAAAGACAAGTGACAGTATTGTTCTGTTCTGGCCTCTAGACTATGTCAAATCACATGCTCTGCTAACATTATCTTACAGGAGCAGAAGAGGGATGCTATGTTGCCTATAGTAGCTAAAAGGGAGTTAAAGCTAAAAGCAGCAAAGATAGAAGCTTACATCATTTTCCATCCTGGGAAAAGCACTGTTGCTTGCACTTCCCCATGACAAATCAGTGAAATACTTTGTAGCAAAACACTGACTATTTGGCATGACTTGAGAAGCTCATTTTGAAAACATTTGTTGAGAAGTCCAGATTTAATAAGCTTTGAGCACCTTCTGTCATGCATTGGACTCATCTGGTGGAGAACATGGAGAGAGAAGGGTGTAGAATGGTCAGATGTCAGCTATTACAGGTGGCTGGCTCAGTTTTGTATACATTCACCCATTAACACACTTTTTTGCTAGTACATTTTCAAGCAGCCATTCCCTGGTCTGCTCAATATTCCCATTCTGTCCTCCCCCCAGTACACACAGCAATCACCCACTCTGTGCAGTTACAGCTGTTCAAGATGTGCACTATTCACTCCTGTCATGTCAGTTAGCTTAAAACAAAATACAGGAAAATAAATAAAGTTGATCTCAAAACTCCCTGATTCTGTACCTGTTTGTTAATGCTTGAGAAATTCTCACACTGTGTGATCTTGAAGGACTGAAAGAATGACAGGCTAATGGATTTGGCACAAGATACCAAGGTATAGGGGAAACACTGCAAAAAGGCATGAAGATGTATAGAAAAAAAAATTGTCAGCAAACAATAGCTGTACATGAGACAGCAAGAAAAGTCTAATAGGAAGATAATGATTGGCACTTCAAGCTAAAGATCAGGATCTTTACCAAGAAATGATAGTGGGGAGTCAAAGGAGTAGGTATATTGTAAAAATGACAGGCAAAGAAAGTAAATATTGCAGTAGTGTATTGAATAAACCACAGAAAGACTGTGAAGTGTATGAACATATTTTAAAAGGTGGGACAATGGTTTCAGCAGGGTAAACATCTGCCCCATATTACAGCTTTAATGAGTCAAATACAAAAAGTAGAGCTTTATAGTGGCTACTGATGTCAGTTGTCTTTAAATCATTGCTTTTTTGATCTAGGCAATGTTCCATCGAATTATTTTTTATCCTGCTTAGAACAGTCTTCTTCCTCTTTGATTCTGAATATTTAGGCAAAAATCTACCTCTGGTAAGAAACAGTTTTCAAAATACACTGACAGTGTATTTTGAGAAAATCCCTAGGCAGAACTGACTGATGTGGCAAATGCAAGGGTCTCCAAACAAGACAGTGTGCTGTGCTGATAGCGCTGTGCTTCCCTTTCTGCGTAGTAAATGTGCATTAAACCTGACCTGGAAGAACCACTTCTTTGGATGAATAAGTCTCTATGCTTACTCAGTTCTTGCCTTCCCCGTTGAGACTGCCAACAGCATTGCCAATTAGTGCCAATCCTGAATGCAGATTGTAATACGAATAGGCCTTTCAATATTTAATTCTAGACTTTTGCACTGGTGGTATATAAATGTTTCATTAGTGCTTTCCTTCCTTTCTGCCATTTTTTCTCTGCAAAAGAAGCAAAGCTGTCTACCTGAAGTACTAGCAGAAAATGAGCAAACAGCAACTTGTACTTTTAAGTGCTCCTCCCAGCTCTAGCTGTAAACTCTGGAATGAGAGTTCTTTTTCTTGGGAATCCTGATTTATTGAGAATGCATGTTACAGGGTCATAAAGACAACACTCAGTTTTTATGTGATGTGTTTTATTGCTACATATTCACTCTCAACCAATATCCAAGATCGGGAATTCAAAAGCTTTCATTTGGTGGTGTTCAACTCACTGGTGTTAATGGCAGAAGAACTCAACAACAGAAACAGCAGTGGTAGGCTGGAAGAGAATAAAAACATGCATAAGGACAACTCTCATTTCTGGACTGAGAGAGGTACCACCAAACATACGGCTTCGTTTGGAGATCCCTTCGTTTTATCTCCAAAAATCTCCTTAGAGCTTAGGATACTTCAGAGTAAACAGAATCTGCTTTGTACCTCCCTAAGAGAATCAATTCTGAGACTCTCTTTCTTGCCATTAAAAAGCCTTTTTGACAACGAATGTGAGGCACGATTTCATTTCCCTAGCACTTGCAGAGCATGAAACAAGAGCATTTGAACATGCTGATTAGATTCGGATCATCTCAAAAGGCATTAACAAGCTAGTCATGTTACATTGTAAATCCTAGCAACAATAGGCATATGCATGAACAGAAATATTGCATTCAAATCTGTGGAACATGTAATAAAACTGAGAAAAAAATAAAACATTTTGTCTTTTAAATTAATATTTTACTAGGTTTAAAATGTCTTTGCCAGGGAAGTAAACACAACAAGTGTAGGTCTCCACCTGCTGCAGGTGCCTTTATCAAGTAGTGTCACCATCTTGACAGCTAGAGATTATGTGATCTGGACTAAACAGTGTAATTGCTAAAGACACTTTTCCCAGATTTCTGGCCCTTGAAGATCTGCATGAGCACTGCATGAATCACTGTCCCAAGACCTGCAGAAAATCACACTTAGACGAAACCACTGGCAAATGTCTACACTCTGACATTCACATTTCTGATACCTTCAGTATAAAAAGGAAAAAAAAAAAAAAAGAAAAAAGAAATGCTGCTCAACACAGTACATATCAGAGAGCATTGAGAGGCTGTACAGGATCACGGGGAAACACAACACAGTGAGTGATCCCCTTGTCAGGTCTCCCTCAAGGTGTTTCTTTGGGTTATACCACTATGACTAAGCATCAGAAGTTTCAGGCAGATTCAGGGAGATTGTGAGTCTGTGTGCTGGAAGAGACAAGTATAAGTTACACTGTTTTAATCTGACTTCAGATACGGAAGTATACTGCCAGCATGTTGTGTGGAGCTTCTGCGCCAGTCTGCTGGCAGAGGTGCTCAGTTTTTTGATGGATAACCCTTGAGCATGGAACCTTCCATAATTTCTCCCTCACCTTCACAACATCTGAATATCAGGGATATATAGTGACGTGCTAACAGCAGCGAAGAGCAGTAAACATGGCACAGCCCTGTTACCAGCCGGCATACAAGAGGAAGGTTACTCATTCTAAGACCTCTTTCCCCAAATTCTGCTTTATTCAAGGTGAATGCTATGACTCTCACAAAACTGTGGGAAAGCTGTAGCTTCTCACATATTAACAAAATTGTCACTCTTGCTTCAGAGTGCTGGAACTAGAGAAGTAGAAAGATGCTAATTTCCCACTTCATCATGGCAGCATCGTACTGCCCAGTCAAGAGTGTTCTGAAGAACAGTCTTATGAAGATCAGATGGGCAGGAAGAGATGGTCTAGATTCAGGATGGGAATTGGAGATAACCAAAACTCCAGCTGTAGATATAGTAGGGAAAAGGGAGGTGCTCTGAGACTTGCACTGTTGTTAAGTTTCCAACCTCATATTCTGAGAAGCATAGACAGGTGTGGACTGCTAAATGTAATCTAAACTCTGGCTGCATCCCGTGATGTATTCTAACAATTCTTTTTTATTATGATATTTTTAACTCCCAATGTTTTAATCTTTAGCTCTACAGGAGTAAATCTAATTCACACCTGCATCTTCAGAAATTATGCATTTTCCAGGCTCAGTGGGGTATTGGACTTCCCTGGATAAGTTTTGATGCCCTTAAGTCTACACAGAATCCTTCCATAAATGTTAAGACTGTTTGGCAGTGTTATCATGGACTGCAAAGTTTGTGGAAAGCAATTCTTCTCAGCAAGTGTTATCAATAACCTCTTTGAAAAACATGAAATTGGAAAGTGAATATGAGATCCAGTGATTGTCCTGAATTGTCAAACTCTCCAAAGCTCCATGGCAACAGCTGAGGTAAAAGCAGGTTTGAGGCAGCCCACGAGGTTTCTGTAAGCTCTGCCTGCCCTCATCCCAGGCCTCACAGTTCCTAAATAGAGCAGGAACAGTGTTTGAGAAGCTGTGATTTTCTCTGAGAAATCAGCTATTGTGTGGGAACATTAAAAATGATGCCACAGTATTTAAATGGTATGGTTTGTGCAGGCATTCTTATTCATAGATGAGCAAAAAAAAAAAAAAAAGTCCTTGCTGTACATGTAAATAGGATTAATATTCACAGCTTTACTCTCTTCTAATCTCTTTCCCATTAAAGTAGAATCATCTCCCAAACTCAGAATGTCATGACTCAAGCTAGGTAGACATCACATACTTAACAAGATGGATACAATTTTTAGCATAAATACCTCATGTAAAGTGAAATATTCAAAAGCCAATTTTTACTTGCTCTGCCTACCAGAATTAGGAAAAAAAGGGCTGTGGGGTTTCTTTCAAAGTATTGCTTTACCTTTCTTTTTTTTTTTTTTTTTTTTAACTTGAAAGTGCAAATTTTTAACTTGAAAGATTTTAATATCAAAAATGACCTCTTTTGCAGCCTACCTTCTATTTTTGAAATAAAATATTATATATGTTATATATAATAAAATATTACATATATTAGATATATACCTGTGTATATTATATATACACAGGAATTTATCCTTTATTCTCTTATTTATACTTTGTCATTGACTATATTTGGGTCCCACAGTGTATCAAAACTCGGTTCTGTCTTTCCATGTGGAGTTTAAAGAGGGAAGAAATTCACATTTTTAACAACTACCACTGTGATGAAGGATTTACTTGAGTGGAAGGCCTGCTAAAGGTGACTGAATTCTGTTTACTTTGTGTCTAATAGAAGCTTGCTCCTGTCAGGAGAGATGCATAGCCTGCAGATCTTACATACTTTTGCATAAGCTTTATGTATGGCATAAGGCACAGTGAAAACTCGGTAGATTCTACATCAAAATTTGGCCTTTATTTCCTTTGTAGCTTGGTAGATCACTTATATATCAACAGTACTGTTCTATGTCCATTGGCATACTTTGCTAAAATATTACCTCAACCATAGGTTTTTCAAATTTTATTCTATGTTGTATTTGTTTGATTTGCAATTTCATCCTAGGACATCTAGGTCTAAAAATAAATATTTTACAGTAGTGTTTTGGGAGCTGAAGTTGACAAATCTATATTCTTAGATTCATTTACTGCCAAAATTTAAGTGTTGTTTATGCCAGTAACTGCCAGTTTAAAATAAAAACTCCACTGACAGGAATGTAGGAAACTCTCAACTTATCCAAAGCTTGCATGTTTAAAATTCAAACATTTCTTTTGCTCCAGATTAGAAGTAGCGATCAACACTTTAAAAAGTAAATGCCTCAAGCCAGATTCCTAAATATGTACAAAGGATCCTTGAAAGCCATTTTAAAAACTGAAACAAGGTAAATTTTATGTAGGAAGCTAATTTGAAGGAGCTAGCTGTGAAAATAATAGACATTGTTGCTCAGCTGGCCTTGGCTTCTTCTCCAAGGGGATTATTCTAGATTCTGCAAACCCATACAGACTGCCATATGTGTTAAGGAAAGTTTTCTCTCAGGAAAAAAATGAGTAAGTCCTTCAAAATGTGGAAAAAAATTATGATGATGAAGATAGTAATAATAATAATAAATATATTTTGAAAATTATAAGATCTGTTAAAGTAAGCTAAGATTTTTATGTATTAATGCAATTTCCACAGTTGATTTAATAATTCAGCAGTTTTGGTGTCAACAACACATATCACAAATTTTCACCTTCTCAATGTTATTCTCTGTGTTCAAAGCAACACAGAGAATAAATATTTGGGTTTGTGTTTAAAAAAATCTTTGTATATGTGACATTTCATTTTTTCTAGCCTCTATATGGTAATAATGTAATAAACTTGAAGTGCTTAAGCAAATTTGTCTTCATTTACTAAGTGTAGAAAGATTATGCTTCCCTAGTGACACTTTCCTCCTTTGTAACTAGTAAGTGTAATAGCAGAAAGACTGATTCACAGACCTCAAATACATGATGAAAGTATTCAGACCAAAAAATCTAGTCATGTACAGAAAAGGTTCCTGTCCAAATCACTGTCCCAGCCTAAGCTTTGCCAACACAATCATTTAAGAAATGTATCAAATTAGGGATGTGTATTGTGATCCATTTTTAGTAGTGGTATTTTCATTATCAAAAAAGCCTGCCTGGGCTGCTTATAACTTTGAAAAATTGCACTCATTCAGACTGAAGTTCTCTATAATGAGAATTTAGCTGAGGTTGTGATCAATCATGTGTGTGGGTTTTTTGTTGCCATTGTTAGGCTATTTTATTTTGGGGGTGGGTGGATTTGTATTTATTGAATTTTCAACCAAAACAATTTGGCCATTTCAAAAAATACATCAAAAGAAATGCCCTGTCTAGTCACACTTAAAATTCTCACAGTGACTCAATACCAAGCTCCTGTGTTTTTATCCTTTAGAATACGAGACAACATTTGGTGGGAGAAACACCTCTCTGTCAGGAATGTGATTTTACCATCCTTATGAGAATGCAGCCTAATTTCATCACAGAAAATACGTTAGTTCATAGAATAAAAAACATTTTAGAGTATAACAAAAAAAAAATCATTTACAGTTTGTCTGAAACAAGCCGGATATTCAATCATGTATGAAAGAATCACAAAGCCTGAGAGAGGCTTTAAAAGACACTGGTGAAAATACTTAAATGCTGAAAATGTTGTGGGTTGTCTTTCCTGTAGGTTTATTGCCTTTGCTACTGAGAACATCTAGTATAGGGTGTGAAGATTCAAACTGGAGGGAAGTCAAAGAAGCCAGGATTACAGGAAGAATGGAAATTATGAACACCAGAGACTGGAAGAAGAGTTGAGGATGATTTGGAGCAAGAATGTGGAAATGTAACAAATACAATTAGTATGTGCAGAAAATGTTGAACAGAGAAGAGCAGGATCTCAGCAAGGAGAGAGCCAAAACTGCTACAGGCCATAGGAAACAGGGATTTGTGATGCCTTGGCCATCAGCTGCCCAGGCACCTACAGGTGAGCCAAGTCTCTGTTCATGATTCTATCACACAACTGGGGTAAAACCTTACAACTGGGTTGAGACCCAACAGTTGTGGGGGTCAAATCCTTTATGTAAGGAGTGGTGCATCTCTTCCCTGGTGTTGGGTCACGCACATTAGGAGGTTCTTGTTTATGGTGTGTTGGCCCTGTCTGGCTGCCAGCCTCACCAATAGCCTCTGGCCACTCCCTCCCTACAGCAGGACATGGGCAAATTTGCAGGAACATGAGTGAGGAAGCTTGTGGGTGTAGATAGAGGCAGGGAGATGGTTTGCCAATTGCCATCACAGGCAAAATAGACCCAGCTTCAGGTAATTTAACAATTTATTGCCAATTAATTTTTTTAATTCCTGATTTGGGAACGGGGAAGCAGAGATGGAAGAAGCAAGTGCTAGAACACCTTTCCCCATCCACTGGAACATTCCAGACTTCAGCAATACACAGGCCAAGGTCTCCCTGGCAGCCTCAGTGTGTCCCTGGTTTGAGGTGATGTTCGAGGATGCAGTGAATATCTTTCCTGGACTGGCCTGAGGAGGAAAGAGGGGATGGTGCAGGTGCCTCTTCAAATTGTGGAAGAAGCTGGAAGAGGTGCTGTGAAGCACTGCGCTGGAGAGCAGGGAACAGTGGGGATTGAGCCTGGCCACAGCTGTGATGGTATGGGGAGAACAGGACAGCATCCTCCTGCAGCAGATAGAATACAAACACATTCTGCTTTGTGTTCCTTTACTGCTTTGTGTTGCTTAATAAAAACCTGTACTTTGCTTTTTCACTCTCCCGTACTACATAAAGGTACCACAGAATCATTGAATCATAGAATGTATGGATTGGAAGGAACTTAAACTATCATCTAATCCCAGCCACCCCTGCCATAGTCAAAGACATCTACTGTGAGACCAGGTTGCTCAAAATTCCATCCAACCTGGCCTTGAACACTGCCAGTGATAGGATATTTCACAAGGTCAGTGGGCAACCTACTCCAGTATGTTACCACCCTCAGAGTAAAAGATTTATTTCATAATATTTAGCCTAAATTTCCCCTATTTCAGTTTGAATTCAGGTATTTCAAAACTATTTAAATACAACTTTATAAAGATGTTTGGAAACAAAATAATTTCTAAATCAAAGGCCTATAGAAATGTTTTCCTTGTATTTATTCAATCATAAAAATACACTGCAAACTTTTAAATAGCCCTTCACCCTTTGGAAAATCGGCCTGTTGTATCTTCAGCCAAGCTCACCCACTCAGTGTGTCTCCAACAGTTGAAACTTCTGTTTACCTTGAATAAAGATAAAACCTACTGCAGTCATAGGACTGTTGCCATAAGAAAATAATTCATATAACAAAGACTCTTGTACAATAAAAGTCACAGAAACGAGCATGTAAAAATTAATAGTTCTATGCTCATCATAAGGACTAAGGTTATGAGTTATGTCAGCTCTGAAGATACCCATGAAGCAAGGGAATTAGAGAAATATTACCTCAAGGAGCACAGGATATATAACTTATAACGCAGCACTGCTTTTTGGTGCAATAAGGCATCTGATTGTGTACTATTACCCAGGAAGCCTTTATTATGGTCCATTCAATAAAATTCTTTCAATACTGCAGATATACAACACAAAAAAGTCTGAAATAAACTCATGAGATGCTAAGGTAAGTAAACCGTCTTAGCCATTCCTTAAAATGAAATGAAAAAAAAACCAATTCTTTCCAATAATGTAATCAACAATTGAGCAAAAAGAGGTTCAGTGACTTCTTAAATAGCAGTTTTAAAGTCTCCTTCAACAGCCACACTTTGTTCATTCAAAAATAATGTTTTCAAGTTTTCAAAACCATTTATAGCCATTTTGATGTGTTACATTTTTTACTGTCATTGAAATGCATTTACTGTGATAATTAGAAATTATGGCAAATATAGGGGAACTTTATAAGGATATTCAATCATTCTAACACAGCTCTAGGTCCTGATGGATTTAGTAATGACTTTTAAAATGAAATTACAGACAAATCAAGTTGTTAAATACTTCATCCAGTAAAAAAAAATTAAAATTTGTCAGTGACATAAAAACTAAAGAAATCTTAGAAAGGATAATATGTACATATCTTTCCACCCTAGATCATGTTAATTTGTTGAATGAAAAATTTATCCAAAGCGCATAAGCTATTTTTCAGTTCATCTGTTATGGTAGGATTTAGGGAGTTAAATATAATAAGGTCTCTTATCCCTGCAGCGTTTTATTCTGACTCCAGGAGGGTTGAAGTCATAATCCTGTTCCATGGGGAAATTATCCTGCTATTAACCCACCATTATATTTTACATAGCAGCGTTAGTGCAAACACACTATAGTTGTGTAAAACTAAATCATAATTCAGTAAATGAGTACAAATTTTATTTAAGACAACTTATGTAAAGTAACCCTTGAACTTTTCTACCATGTAGAAGACAGAGGTCAGAATGTTTATTGGAGACCAGAGGGCTAGTAGCAATAGGGAGTGTTTACCCTTTGCTGACTGTGTGATTTCATCAGGATCTCAGGCTGGCCAGCTGTTACTGTGCACCTCTGTTCCTCTGAGGAGTCTCTGTGCAAGCATAAGGAAGTGAGTTACACATGTAGGTGTGTCTGCTGTGACAGACTTTGTCATTCATGTAACATCAGCTACTGAAAGATCATAGAAATATTTGTGCATGTGTGTTAAAAAAAAAAGAAAGCCACTCTTGATGCAACTTGATGCATAATCAGTCTTTTTATATATAAAATAATTACTTTGAGTGTTAATTAATTTCTAAGATGTTAAGATGTTACATGTTAAATAATGTGGAGACTGTTCCGCAAATGAATGAATTTCTTATTGCAACAGTTCTGTTAAACAATTTTTTTTTAGTTTACAAATGTCCTTTTCATAGTCATAGTGTTTATCCAGATCTGTGGTTGGATAGATATACTAAAATATGCACACTCACTACTTGTCTAACTTGAAATAATTGTTTCATTTTGATTTGCCAAACTGTTTTTGCCATGTGAGTGAGCCAGTGTTATATGTAAAACATGTAAATAGAATCAAGAGATCTAAGCTTATAGGCTGTCCCTTCTTTCTGTTCTATGGAGAATATGTACATTTGAATAGTAAAATTCAGCTCTGAATACTGTAAAATTTTATGTATTACACCAGAGATTTTTATGTAATGTCATACCATATTAATATATAGAATGATTTGAAAACACAAATCTCAAACAAATTATTACTTAGTCTTCCACAAAAGTTTCTTAGTTTAAGACAATTATGTGGGGCGAAAACCTCAAAATAACTTACACCCCCTTAGGTTTGACCACTCCCCTTTCACCAATAAGGAGAGAGAAATGCGAGAAGATATAAGTGAAAAGATAAGATTTTGCTAAAAAGAAAAACAGCAACAACCAAAATAACAGCAATAACCACTAGACACAAAGGTACTGAGTCTGGTGGACTCCTCAGGAACAAAGAAAACAAGACGGTGGAGAAGCCCCTCCCTCCAAGATGGTGGCCAGTGTAGTGCCCTGCATGGGCCAGAAGAAAAAGACAAGATGGTGGCAAAGTCCCCTTCTCCAGACCATGCGGCAGAGAGAAAGAACAAAGGGGAAAACCAAGACAGCAACCAAATCTCCATGGCTCCAGGACTCCCTCAACAGTGGGGGACAGGGACAAAAAAACACCTGGAAAAATTAATTTTGTCCATAAGGTTCCAATGATGCAAAAAACACTGGAAGAAACTTCCCAGCAAGTTACAGGTCCAATCCCTGCTAGCACAACCTCCTCCTTGGAACAAAAAAAGGAGCCTAAGAAGCAGTTCTGGTGGTACACGCAGGTACTGGCATGTCTGGGAAGCTCCAGACACGCGATGTCAGCCTCCCTGCTTCCTTTTGGCCTGAATGGACACAGTTAGTGTCAGCGAAGCTCCGAGCCACTGCTGCACTGCAGGGCAGAAGAACTGCTCCTGCTGAGAGCCAAAAAGAAGCAGGTCCAGTCTGGCAATTCAGAGTGGCAGAAAAGGTCTGGAAAAGTTTCGGACTGCAAAGTGCAGCTTCTCAGGTTGCACCTCAGAGACCTGCCAGAGGCAATCCCCTCAGCAGCCCAAAGAGAACAAAAGAGAGCTCCTACAAGTCTGTTTCCCATTTTTAAAGGGACCTCACCAGCCCCCCCGCCATCTGTGAAGCTGGTGTAAAACATCTAAGTGCTGTTTCCCAGGTTGTTAAGTCTCAAAATGACCTTAAAAACAGACTGCACAGATTAGCATTAGAGGTTTGGGGTCACTTGAGGCAAAGACCCAAGTGGTCTAAGGAGTTTTTTAAAATGAAACAGAATTAAAAATGAAAAGTTAAAGTGTCCCTGAGCTTTAGGATAGCAAGCTTCCAGATCCTCAAGGAGATAGTCAACAGGATCCTTGTGAGATTGTCTTCAGGGTCAAGGGAGTGGAACACAGCTGGCAGATCCTCAAGGAAGTCTTCAATGGAATGCAGGAGCTAGCGATTCCCAGAGCAAGAAATTGGGTAAGGAAGGCAAGAGATTTGCATGGCTGAGTAGGAAATTGCTGGTCAAACTAGGGGAAAAGAAGCAAATGCATGGTGTAAACTACGATAGATAAACTGGAAAGGGTATAGAGAAGTTTGGTTGTGTAGGGTCAGGGTAAGGAAAGCTGTGCAAAGGCTGGAAGTGAACTTGGCAAGGGGCACAAAGGATGGAAGGCTTCTACAGGTACATTAACCAGAAAAGGAAGGCCAAAAAGGCCTCTGATAAACAAAGTTGTAAAATGGTAAAAATGGAGGAGAGGGCTGATGTAATTATTAATATTTTTGTCTCAGTGTTCAATGGCAAACTCTCCTCTCACATCTTTGAGGGGATGGACAGCAGGATAGGGACTCAGAGAGCAAAGTCCTACCCACTGTAAGAAAAGATCCAGTGTGTGGCAACCTGAGGAACCTGAACATACATAAGCTTATGAGACCTGAAGAGATGCATCCTAGAGTCCTGACAGAGCTGATGTAGTTCCCAAGACATTTAAAAAGTCACAGCACTCAAGGCAAATCCCAGGTGACTGGAAAAGGGGAAACTCTCTTTAAGAAGGCAAGAAATTAGTAAAAATTTCTTCTTGGAAACCAGGACCATGGAAACCTAACCTGTCAGACTCACCTCTGTGCTTGGGAAGATTATTACATTTCACCAGCTTTATTGGCATAAATGGGGCTTTTATTGTACTGTTATATAGCATCCTGTACAATGCAATGCTTCTACCAGAACCTTAAGAGATACACAAGAGAGGTAGAACAAGTGAAATGCTAAAATATTTTGAGCTATCAATAAGGTCATTGCAATGCACATGTCTTTCTAATTCACTTTATAGTTATGAAAATAATTTTTAACTCTAATAAGTGATTTGTAATTTTTGACAGTTCTAGTGAGAAATCAGAGTAACTAGAAGATGAGAGAGTGGCTCTCTTCTGCCATGTATTTCACAATTTCTTGCAATAAGACCACATGTTTCTCTTGACACAAGATGAATATCCATCTATTTTATGACTGACTAGGTGTTTACACTGCTCACTATCAGGGTCAAAATACTTGTGGTCCTGCATTTCTGTGCCAAATGAAACTGAAGGCACACATGAAGATTAAGCAGTGAAGGTTACTAGCTCAGACCATGCAATGCACCCAGTTTAATTTGATTCACAGCAGAGTCAGAAGAAATATTCTATTTGGTGTACACATTTTTCACTGGGTTAAGACTATGCTGGTTCGCCGGGCCCAGAGAGTGGTGGAGAACAGAGCTGCATCCAGCTGGGGCCAGTCACCAGGGTGTCCCTCAGGGCTCTGTTCTGGGACCAGTCCTGTTTAGCACTGGAAATACTGGTATATAGCTTTTATATAGTTTATAGTTGTTACACTACTTGAGTTCTTAAATAGTCATCATTAATTACTCAACTTGATTGCTTTTTCTGATGATCCAAATGAGGGGATTGGGTCTGTCACAGTGAATTAGCAGAGGACACCAAGCTGGGTGTGAGTGTTGATCAGCTGGAGGGTAGGAGGGCTCTGCAGAGAGACCTGGACAGGCTGGATAGATGGGCCAAGTCCAGCAATCTGAGGTTTAACAAGAGCAAGTGCCAGGTCCTGCACTTTGGCCACAGCAATCCCTGCAGTGCTACAGGCTGGGGACAGAGTGGCTGGGCAGTGGCCCCGCAGAAAGGGACCTGGGGTGCTGGTGACAGCAGCTGGACATGAGCCAGGGTGTGCCCAGGTGGCCAAGAAGGCCAAGGGCCTCCTGGCCTGGATCAGCAATGGCATGGCCAGTAGGACCAGGGCAGGGATTTGGCTTGGGTGAGGCTACACCTTGAATCCAAGAGGACCGTGTCTTAAGCTGCACCAGGGGAGGTCTAGGTTAGACATCAGGGAATATTTCTTCATAGAAAGGAAGACTGGGCATTAGAATGAGCTTCCCAGGGAGGTGGTGGTGTCACCATCCCTGGAGGTGTTAAAAAAAAGACTGGATGTGGCACTTTAGTGCCATAGTCAAGTTGGCAAGGTGGTGTTAGGTCATAAATTGGACTCTATGATCTCAAAATTCTTCTCCAACCTAGGTAATTCTGTGATACTATCATACCACAGGAAAGAAAATTGTTCTTGCATAAGGACCATTTAAGCTGTAAAAGATATGAAACAACAGTCAAAATCCTGAGTTATTAACTCTCTTCATAAAGATAAGCTTACAAAAAACTTACAGAAACCACAGTCACTGAAATATCTACTGACTTTTGAGACATATGTAATTGCTTGTAGTCAATGCCAAAGAAGCATAATAAACACAGATTTTTTTGGCTTCTGTCATAATATGACACTTATTCCAAACCATAACCAGAGAAAACTGGTTCAATACTTTCAGTAAAAGGTGCTGAATTTTACTCCATTTGAGTCTGTAGAACTGCAGAGGTGGGTAAGCACTTTCCTACTATAGCTGCCTGAGATGGAGAGATGGATGTGTCTCTGTCTTTTTCCAGGTACATTACGTCTTAATGCAGTGCTTCATTTCTTCTGAAGTCAAAGCCCAGCTAGACAAAGTAATATATTGTGGAAAATGAAGTATTACCCATGAGATGCACATCTATAATACATGCATACTTCTGTAATTAGAATTTGGGCCAGAAGCATTGATACATGGTGTTTATCTTGAAATATGCACTTAATGTTTTCTTGTTGAATCACAGAGCACTGGAAATACTGGTATTCAGCTTTTAGTAGAAATGAAACATTGATGTATAGTTGTTACACTGTCTACTTGAATTCTTAAATCGTGATCATTAATTACTCAACTTGCTTGCTTTATGCATGGCAGGGTGAATTATACCTGCACTGGGTAGTACCTATTGTTCAAACTTACAAATTATCCGTGTTCCATAGCTGGTAAGAACAATCTTAGTTTTTGGCAAGACAAAATGACACATAGCAACAATGAATTACAGTTTTTTAGAATTTGCTGCTTGAGTGAATGGCAGGCAGCTTTTGAATAGCAACTTTTAAGCATATATTTATTACTGGATGTGGTGGGGTAGCGGGGGAGGGTTGACACCAAGCTGTGTAGGGCAGTAGATAAAGAACTTAGGTTAATAAAGCATCTTGCTTTTTGGATATACTCTTTCTACCCTGGTTGGTTCCTTCAACACTCTCAAATTAACCCTACTGGAATTTACAACTTAGCTTATATGTCCTGTAAAGTTGAATTTCATAGATATTTTCTCTGTTTATTTAATGCTTAGGTAGCCCCAGGCTCCCATGGAATAATTTCAGATTGCTTTCCAAATGCAGCACCAGTACCTTTCCTCTCCCCTCATAAAATAGCTGGAAGGCTAAAACATTCATTCAGGAATCAAGATAGGAAGATTACCACCTCGATCAGATGGGAGAAAATTGCACATGTCCCACCAGTGTCTCCCCCTGCCTGCTCTCAGTAGGGCACTATTCCCCTCCATGGCTGAAGCTGTTCTGTTAACCAAGACAAAACCCAGGAGTACAATTTTTGGATACTCCAGTAGCCATTTTACTTTAAACGTTCTTCATGCACAGACCAAGATAAACATAAAATATTTTTTTCTTCCATGGGGTGTCACCTACACATTAGCTTTATTTTATAGAGACAAATTTTGAAAAGGCTTCTCCAAAATGACAAAACAGATATGCTTCAGGAAAAACATATTAGAAAGATACATTCTTACATTCTTAAGGGTAGCTTTAGACTGTCAGTCTCAAATGGCAATAGTTTCCTGTTTATTATCTCAACAGCTGGAGAAGAGACAGGCTGATTGTCTAGCAGTTAGTGGCTACTTTTTACTGAGTTTCCTTTGCACCTAGACATGTTTATGGGAGGTGCTGTACTTTACTATGCACCCTGTGGGAAAGTTACACATCTAAATCAGCAGAGCACAGGTTAGTGAAATTGGTGCAACACAGATTACATGCACTATTTCAATGTGTATTTGCCTTTCATCTCCAGACTGGCCGGTGGCTTTTCTTCCTCTCATTTTCAAATTACTGTTGATACAGTGGCGAGCTTAATAAGACAAAGATTCAGGGCACTGTAACACCTAGATCTCAAATGTTGACATCTTTGGTGCTAACCCAGGGTAAATATGTGATTCTTATTATTTGACTACATTTTAAAATATTGATTTAATGTTTTCTAACTGCATTAGTTTGACTCTATCTAAAAAAGTATATAGCTCTTATCCAGATAGCATAAGTGCAAGCTGATGAATCTTGAATTCTGTAAAAAAGATTTTATTGAATTATTTACACTAATTTCTCAGATATGTGGCAAACTGAATTTAGCCACATAAACAGCCACAATCAGAATGCCAGTTATATACATCTTTCATATATAAATGTAATACATACCACTCAGACCGCTTGGACTGACTGCAGTCATTATTTCTACAAAGGTGGGGAAGTCCTAAACAAGCCTTGCATACCTTACTAGTTAGAGAGCTGTGTCACTACAGATGCATAGTGAACATATGTAGGGGTCAGAAAGGAAAAGCCAAAGTAAAAGGCAATGCCTCCAAAAAGTTGTACTTCCTTTAACTTTGTAGCTTCTGTCATCTTCAGTATCAGGCTAGGATTAAAAAAAGGATTAATTCCCAAATTCAGCACAGCTGACTCTACTCCCTCTTCCCCCTCACTGTTCCATGTACACAAACAAACCAGTGATACCCACTAATGACACAGCAACTTTGTAAAGTTGGTTCCAGCCCCTCATTGTAATTTCTTTTTTTTGGTGGGAAGCAATTAAATGCATGCAGCAAAATTAACCATATCTTGTACATTCACTCTGACAATGTGTCTTTGGAGACGACTACATGTGTCCATAGAGGAGAGAGAGTTACCTGATTTGTAATAATTTATAACAATCGAATAATAGATACTTTCCCTTTTTTACTAAACTGTTTACTGTGGCATTCAAATTAATACAGATGCTTATTCAACAAGAAATGAAGACAGAAAGGAACAATTCCAGAAGTGCCAGACCATCAGCAAACATTCAGGACTATTGACTTTGGTGCAATATATGTTGATTCTGCTTAACTACCCAAACTGGTTTAACCCAGATTCAGAAACCACAACAGAGAAAGATTTCAATGCCTTTAATAGATGTGCCAGAAGGTCAATTGAGCAGACAGGTAAAACATAAAATGCAAGACACACCGAGTTTACAGCTTGGGTTAAATATCAATAGTGATTGAAAATAAGATGAAAAATTATTAAATTAACTTAATGTAATGATTTAACCCCAGCCCCATCAGTAGGACTGGGGAGAGAACTGGAAGCATGAGAAAGAAAAAGCTGCACAAGCAAGCAAAGCAAAACAAGGGGTGCATTCTATGCTTCGTATGCACAGGCAGGTGTTCAGCATCTCCAAGAAAGTGGGGCCTCATCCCTCAGAGGAACATGAGGAAGATGAATGTCATCACTCTGAACATCTCCCCTTCCTTCTTCTTCCCCCCACTTTGTATACTGGGTGTGATGTCACCTTCTCTGGAATACCCATTTCCTCAGCTGGGGTCACCTGTCCTGGCTGTGTCTGCTCCCAGCCTCCCAGGCACCCCCAGTCCCCTTACCAGCGTGGCAGCACAAAAAGCAGAAAAGGCCTTGTCCTGCACAGCAATAACAGAAATATCTCTGTATTATCAACTTTGTGTTCAGCACAAATCTAAACCACAGCCCCACACAAGGTACTGTAAACAAAGTTAACACTATCCCAGTCAAAATCAGCACATGCATCAAACCAATTTGCTGTTAGCCTCTTTTCTTATTAAGTCATATTTTGAACATAGAAAGTTGTGAGTGTAACAAGACTCTAAAAGAAATGCAAGTACCTAGATGAGCTAGATCTGATGGAGCATGTGTGGTTGATCCCCAGCATTCTGAAACCTGGAGCAATACAGAAGATTAGAAGAGGTTGCAAAAGAAGGTGAGGGTGCAGGCTGCCTTATACCTCAACGGTGGGCACCTACTTTCAGTTCACATTCAAGGGTATGCCCTTGTAAGCTACCAATTTCAACAAGAGCTACACCAGACAGAGTTTCTTATACACCACTGTATTGTAGCCTGGTCTTTCGAGAATTTTAGAGGGTATCTCTTGGCAATGCATTGACTCCATCAGACTTTTTGATTCATAAGAATCAAACAACAAAATAACTGCTCTTCATCTGTACTAGCGTATTTGTGCTTTTAGCTACAAACAGCTTAACAGAAATTCTTCCTCATATTTGCTCCCCCACTGCTGTGCCACATTTTTCCTCAGATGTCTTTGTGAATAATATGCCACAAGTATTGACATATAATTAAATGGAAATTACTTGGAAATACAAAAATATCACCATTTTTAAAAATTAATGTTTTCAGTAGTATTCTTAGCTTACATTATTTAGGGAACCTGAATTTTCTTTTTTTTTCATAATTTACTCTTTATTAGAAATAATAATATATTTGCATTATGACACCACAGTTGATTCCTGAAGAAAACTCCATTCTGTAACAATCATAATATTTTATGATTCCAGAGTAATGAATGGTACCAAAAAAAAAGTTTAACATTAACAATATTGATGGTAAAGATAAAAGCAGAATCTAGCAAGGGTAATAATAAATGTTGAAAGGAATTCCACTTATGAAATATTTAGGCTAGATATTTAGATATATCAGTTGTAGGTAATGTCTTAAATTGTGCAAGACTGTCTGCCTTAACATTTACTTGGGTTAAAAACAATTGTTGGAGGGAACTATACTGAATGACTAAATTTTCTATTTTCTTTTCAGATTTTTATGCATACAATTAACTAGATAGTGGCTACTGAAGTCAGGAAATTCCAATCTGTGTCATATAATTAGTGAGATTTTAGAAGCCTGATGTTTAGAATAGAATAAGCTTTCATCATAAAAACATTACTTCATTCCCTTGCAAGTTAAATGAGGAAAATGAAACCTTGTGTAGAACTCCTAGACTAAGATTCCTTGAGATGAATTCTGGATTTCAGCTCCTTGGCTAAGACTACAAAATCTGTAGTGAAAAGAAGAGTCTTGTTTATTTGCTGTCAGAAGGTCCTCCATATTTTGAGGTATAATCAGCAGACTGATCAATTATTAACTGTAGTTTTGTCTTGTCAATCTCTTTCACCTTTTATCTTGCCTAATATTTATTTTTTAGTCATACATCTATATTTAATTTTGACTCAGTGATTGTCTTCAGCCTCTCTAGGCTCTTGTCTTCTGGCTAAGTGGGACTTTTTTCTGGTTACTAGTGCAAAATCATTGAAAATACTTTACATTCACATTTACTTTAATTTCCATGTATCACCATCACATATTTTATGGCTCTGTGACTAATCTCTTTAACATTTAAAGAATACCAGCTATTCAATATCTTCTTTCCATCTTGCTTAGCAATATAACTACAGCTACAGCTGCCATTCAGTCCCACATTTTTCAGGGACATCGTCTAGTTATCAGTGTGTTTTAAATAGTTACAGAATGATGATAGCAAGCATTTGCTTTTGCTAGTTGCTGATTTCTACCCAAAAGCCTTTCTGAGAAACCTAGTAGTACAGTCTCATTTTTCTCTAGCGTACTATAATGGATAATGTTCTAATGCATTTCTTCCCACAGCTTTTCCCTGCTGTATTGTATTTCCCCTTTGTTGTATAGGCACAGCTGACCCTGAGTTACTACTGGTTTAGCTTCAGCTTGCCTTGAGGTTATTCTCACGTGGTTTGGCTTAATTATTTTCTGATTTTCATGTTATGTATTTAAACCAGAAACTGAACTTATCTACTTTTTCCTGTTTTGTTTTTTTTTTTTTTTTTTTACCTGAAAATCAGATAAAATAGCTTAAAGTTTTAGAAACTGTATATGGAAATATACATTTTTGTAATAAAAAGCCCCCTAGCCCTTCAGATAATGAAACAAAAACAGACAAACCAGGAAATCAAAAAAATAAAAAAAGTACCTTAAACAGAATTGTTCTTTCTCATATTCTTTTTAGTGTTTGAAGTGTACCATTTCATTGCTGGGTTTTTTTATATTTGAGGAGGGGTTCTTATTTTCATTTTTTTTAAATGGATTTTGAAGCTTTCCTGCTCTATAAAGAAATCTTTCTTTGTATGTCATCTGGTTCAGTATCACATTATTTTGTTTACTTAGTCTGAAGCATGACCCTATGTAATTTTCCTGTTAAGCCATTTTTTATATTTCATCTCTGGTACTTCTTGAAGGATATCAGATTCTTTCATTTTAAGGAATAGTCCAATGAGTGATAACATAGTCTACTGTATTTTACCTGGCTAGGAATCGAGTTTTCTTTTCCTGATTCCTGAAGTGATTTATCACAGTTAGTAAGACTGTGTCTTTTATTTTCTTCTTTCTTTACCCTTCAACTTAAGATTTTTTGGGAGAAAATTATTTACTTGTGTAATGTGACTTATATCCTGGGTAACCTCTAAAAGCACACATATTATTCAAAATTATTTAGCAGGAGGAATAAGACACATTCTAGTTGCTGTTTATAAATTTTCACATACAAACCATTTAATTGTCTGTTTCCTTAGAGAATAAGGAGGGCAAAGCAAAGAAAGGAAGCCATCTCTACCTCCTCAAGGTATATTAAAAGGGATGGGAGACTAATGTTGATCCTTAAAACCCACTAAAATAACTAACCACAAGAGTGTCCCCATTTTTAGAAACAAGTTCTTACGATTTTTGCTTGTTCCTTAACTTCAAACCACCAATGCAAATCTTAGAAGAAAAGGTTTTAGGATGGAGAAGTTTGCCTAACTATATCAATATACACATCAATATACTACTATACAATAGTAATAAAAAAAAATAAAAAACCTCCTCAAAACCTAACACAAATCACAATATCATAACAGAAACAAGATGAACCAATTAAAGTGTCTCATCCTGAGGATGCAGGATCTCCACCCTTGTTTTAAAGCCTTTGTTACAACATGCCAGTGAAGAGCAATAGTATTTCAAAGGAGGCCTCTTGTCTGCCAGAACATTCAAAGTCATGAGGCAAGCCATGAAACATAAACACCTATCTGGACTGAATCCAAACAAGAGTCCATCAAACAAAACAAATAGACATATTTTAAAATGGCACCTCATGCAGGGCTACAAACAAAGCCATAACTTGTGATAGCAGCAGGTAAGAAAACAGCAGTAACAGCAGGGAGGTGGGAGGAACCTTCTGGAGGTACCATGAAAAATCACCTGTCTATGAAAATTATAGTGAAACAGCATGCTTCTGAATGTCAGCAAGATTTTTATGCAGATGGGGATTTACTTTTTCTTCACCTGCTGTCAGTATGCATTAGATCATAAATATGAGCAAACATTGATTAAGCATGTTCCCCAAATGAAACATTAGGCAAAGAAGGAAGGAAAGTGTTGCAGAAGCTTCAAATTATCAAAGGCAAGTGACTCATCCCACAGCAATTTAAGACAGAGTTATTGCTGCTTATCAGACTCTGCTGTGTTGAAAGTCTTGTACATTCTTCTTTTTTAAAAGTAACTATAACCTGACTCTTTTATTTACCAAATCCACAGATCAGTAGTCATCAACCCTAAAAAAACTATGGAAATCAGATTACTGGTGAGCTGCAGGAAGAGGTAGTTCTTACGTTATATCTCTTTGGAGAAAGCACAGCAAATAAAGCAAAGAGCAGCAGAAGGCTCTTTTGACCCTGGAATCAACAAGCCAAAATGTGACTTCTCTGCTTTTGATCCAAATGTTTGCTTATTTGAACTGTTTTAGCACAACACAAACATCAGGAATCCAACTCTGCCTTACACTCTTGCCTCATTATGGAGCCTAAGCAGCTAGAATCTGGTCAGTAATATTTCTGGCAGTGTAGCAGTGAGAAAAGCATGAGAAGATTGGCCATGCATGCAGGCTCTTTCTTCTGCTAGAACAAACTTACCCAAGTAAGTAGTATTCAATGACCGTTTTCTCACCAGTATCATAAATGGTTCACAAATAATTCAGTGGGTCACTTTTGGCATGATTTAATCCACATTCCAGCTGTTACTTTCAACAGTATGAAGCACCACAGGTAAAGGCTGCCTCTAACATATTGGAAGGCTCGTTTCTAATTGTTAGCAGCATATTGCAAAAGTGGTTTTATTATAGAGACATGCCTAGTTACAGATGAGCTTCACTAAATAATAGAAATGTTAACATATTGCTACAACAAATAAAATATGTGTCACATGGGGCTTGATTACATGTGTGGCTCCAGACAATCTGGAATTTAAAGGCATTTATAACAATCAGACTTGTTCTTTTTCCCATGGATGCAGGTTCTGTTGCCCCTGCAGTGATGCCCACCTTAGCTGTGTGTCAGAGCCAGGCAGTTTAGCTGAATACATTCCTCCGTGCTAGGACAGGTGCTCCACATATCAAACTACAACCTCTTAACTGTCCACAAATACTGTGAGACTTAAGGATCCTGGGCAAATGAACTAGCCATCTACAGCTGCGTATGCCCAGCTTACCAGTGATCACTGACTTCTCCTCAGGCTGAGCTTTTACTATCGTCATGAGTAATTCTGACAGTTGTCATCTATCTCAGCTGAGTCATAACAAAGCAATAGCAAGGCTACAAATTCTTTAAACTCCACAGAGAAGATTCCTTCTAGCTTACATGTAAATGTAAGAAAATATTTAACCTTAAAGAAAATCAACTGGAAATTTTGGGAAAAAAAATTGTCCAGGTAGGGAATTCATAGTAAATTGGGAAGAAAAAAAGAATTTCTATTTGACTTTTATACCTTTTTATATACTGATGAATTGTGTAACTTTCAAATCAGGTTTGTAATTCCCTGCAAAGCTGACTAATGTACTATGGCTCTTTGTAATGTGAAAGACAGAGTGTTAGGTAAGCATTTCAATTTGCAATATTTTAATGTCTTTTCACACTACATATTGAACATGAAGCCTACCTATCACCAACTTTTCAGCTCTGTCATCTCATATGCAGGGACCTTTTACACACCAATCATTTTGAACCAAGCCCTGTTTGCAGAGAGCAGGGAGAATAGTAATATTTAACATAGTAATTATCCTTTTAGCAAGGCTGTTTTTCTCTTGAAAATAGGATCTTGAGCACCTACTGGAATTCAGTTACTGAAGTATGTCACAGTCAAGCACATGGCCTTCCTAGGCTTATTCAGGATAAAAGTCTTTGGATAAACCTTTAGAAGGAAATGGATTATATACATTTATGCAGTGAAATTGATTTTATTTTAATTCACCCAAGTCACCACTAACTATATGTTCTGCTTTTCTTTTTGCATCATGAAAGCTTTTATAGGCAATATTGCAAGATTCCAGTATCTAGATCTTATTAGGGAGATTACCTCTGTGTTGAAATTACAGGCATTAATTTCAGTTCTCACAATAATATTAAGTGGTTTAATGGTTAAGAATTTGACCATCAATTTAATTAGAAACAGAATAAATTCATTTTCTTTTGTTTGCATTTTTTCAGTTCTGGTTTTCTATTAACAGTGTATTGGTAGTATTTCAAAGCAGGAATTATATAAATATTGAAATGCCATTACCACGTTGCAATGAGTCCAACTGTTATGTTCCATTCAGGCCATGTTTTCCCCTTTCCTGGGACCCTGTGATATCATATCTGATATCCTTGAAACCCTCCTTCATGCCCCAGCGGGGTTGGTGGAGAGACAAGAAACCCTCCCAGTCAAGAGCTTAGATAAACCCCTGACATTTCCTGTTCTCTCTCTCTTTTCCCACTATTCCTTCTCGGACCATGGAATAAAAGAGCTGGATTGTTACATTCCGTTCAAGCCATGTTTTCCCCCTTCCCTGGGACCCGATGACATCATATCTGATATCCCTGAAACCCTCCTTCGTGCCCCAATGGGGTGGAGAGCCAAGATATCCTCCCTGTGAAGACCCTAGATAAACCCCTGGCTTTTCCTATTCTCTCTCTTACCCGGCTCTCTTGCCCCGGCTCCCTTGCCCTGGCTCTTCCCTCTCAGACCATGGAATAAAAGAGCTGAACATCCACAACATTCAGGTAAGGGCCTCTTTTCACTTCACCCCTCTCCAGATGTTTCCCCCCTCTCAAGGCTCGTAGGGGCTGAGAGAGGTAGGGGAAAACCACATCCAGCTAAGTGTGACTTTTTTTAAACTATATTTTGAAGTACAAAAAGATGAAGAGTTTTTAAGAACTATTGATCTTCTCCTTAAATAGCCAGAGGGAAGTTTGAATGTACATGCTAGGAAACCAGCTATTCCAAGCAAAAACACTCAGTACTCAGAAATCCTTACCAGCCCTGCAAGACCCTGCTAGCTTTGACAGTAGTTGTAAGCTCATCCCTGCTCAAGATAGCTAATCAATTCTCAAAGCAAGAGGCTTTTTAGAATAAGTCAGAATTTATTTTTTTAAGCACTGTTGCAAACCTGGTTTTAAATAATAATAGCCCTTGTGACATGTGTCGTAACTTCTGTGTTCTGGAGATGACTGAGGATGCCTTAGGGCACAGCAGGAGGGGAATATATGGAGTCATCAGGTCCAGCTACCTTACTGAGCATACACAGTACTCTCAGCACAGGTAGACACTGCCTTTATCTTCTGATAGGAATCTACTCCTACTCATTAATGAGTAAACTTGTCAAATTCCTGGCAGTTGAGAAGGAGAAGCACAAGAGGATTTTAAAGCACTTTTGTCTCCCAGGGAGCCCTATATTTCACAAATTCACAGTGCAATGCCTCCTGCTTCTCGCTCTTGCTGCAAGATCCATGACCAACAACAAGGAAGGAAAGCTTTGTCCTTCAAAGAGAGTTGGGAAGCTCTTGTGCCCTCTTGCTCCCTAGCACTTGAAGAATGTAATAGAGAACAAATCACCTGGACAAATCACTTTGCAGCCTGCGCTGGTTTTCACTGAGGTAGAGTGAATTTTCTTAATAGTAGCATGAACTATGTTTTGGATTTTTACTGGAAGGTGTGTCGATAATAGAGGGATGTTTTAGCTATTGCTGAGCAACATCCAGGTCTTTTCAGCTCTTATCCCACACCATCAGTAAAGAGGCTGGGCGTGCACAAGAGGTTGGAAGAGGGCACAAGGTGGGACCCAAATTGGCCATGGAGATACCCCAGACTATATGGCATCGTGCTTAGCATATAAAGGTTTGTGAGAATAATGAAAACATTTACAGTGATGGCATTTGTCTTCACAAGCCACCATTATATGTGATGGGGCCCTAATTTCCTGGAGATTTTGAAACATCTTTCTGCCTGTGGGAAGCAGTGAATGACTTCTCTGTTGTGTTTTCCTTGTATGAGCAGCTTTTGCTTTATACTGATTAAACTGCTTTTATCCCAACCCACAAGGCTTCTTCCTTTTACCCTCCTGATTCTCTCCCTCATCCTGCCCAGGGGGAATGAGTGAGCAGCTGTGTGGGACTTAGTTGTGGGCCAGGGTGAAACCAGGCATCAGAGCCCTAGTTCACATTGTTATTGGTAATAGAGATTCATTAATGTATACACAAAAATGACATTTTAAGATAGTTCAGGCCAATTAATTCTATGTAGTTCAGTGTTTCATCATATTTCACTGTTATAAAACATGAAAAGTAGAAAAGAAGAATTAACTGAAAAATACAGTGTAAGAAGACAAAAATGAAGATAAGGGGAAAGGGAAGGAAGGTAAGAGAAATTTGAGATGCTTACAGACATTTGTACTTTTTAAATCCAGCTCTAGAAAGTGGGAAGGAAAGGAGGTTTAGGCCAGAGAGATATAAATCCAAGTTAGAAGAGGAAAGAAGGTTTAATAAGGAGAGATAAGAGCAAGGAGGCAAACCTCATCAGCCATAAAGGGAGCCATGGCCAGCAAAAGGACAGAGGAGAAGTATTCTGAAGCTGATTTACTAGAGGTCAGCCCTAAAAGCTGGGGACTAAGCTGACAATTTCCTAAATTAAGTCGCTTGTCCGTCTAGGAAGGATTTTGTTACCTGTACCTTTCTTTTGCACCTGTGTTTGCAAATCTAGACAAGAAACAATACAATGCAGGTGTCAGTTCATCAAACTGTAATCCCAAGGAAGATTAAGGGCTCTCTGGTGCTGTGATGGACTGTATTGGTTAAGTGGCCATGTGTAGCTCATACCTACAATAATGGTGTTTTGTTCCTGACCTAAGATTCCCCAGATTCATCCCACTGAGATACCCACTCCCTGCTGTGGACTGGGACAGAGAAAGTGAAAATACTGGGACCTGAGATTTTTCCTGATCTACTAAAACAGCAAAACCCAGCTTCCCAGAGGAACTCACTGCTGGTTTCCTCACATGCTGAGGATGGTGAAATCATATGACAAGGTGCTGATCTCTGTTCTTCAGTCCTGAAAGTCCTTGGAAAACAGAAAGAATACAGCCTTGACCCCAGCTGGGTGTAACCACAATGATATAATGTAATATGTTGTATGTTTGAAGTCACTTTTCTCAGCAGCGCTTCTGGTTCAAGGATCAAATGGGGAAACAGAAGAGACATTTGTCCCTCCATCCTCCATGGTACCCAACCCGGTACAGGTTGCACAGTAAGGTCTTAATCTGTTTTCTCAGTCCTGCTCACAGTCTGTGCATCTCAAAACCAGACACAGGGAAGCAACACAGCCATCCAGCAAGTTCAGTGTGCTGCATGCCAATTGACATGAGAAAAGCAGGCCTTTTCTATTAATAACTCACTCAGGTCAAAGGTTGTGTGTGATGCATAATGACATGGAGCAGACATATCTGCAAGAAGTGCTTGATGTAGAGGGGCACAGAGGTGGATGAGGCAATTTACAGCACTGCTGTACTCCTGCCAAAATACAGTATAAACATGACTGTCCCAAGACTGAAAGTGGACAGTATGAAAATTAAGTCACAGGCCTATAGCAGAGCTCAGCCTTGCTGTGGTCAGGAATGCTCAGGATTAGCAAGTGGAGAAAACAGACAGATGTTGCTAAGTTTTTGTTATTTCCTTAGAGGCCAAATGTTTCTGCCTTTGCTTGATATCTATTTTAAGACATTTTATTCTTTTTTAAATATTTGGGGGCTCTTAGCAATCTGATCTAATGTGTGGCATCCCTGCTACACAAGGGTGTTGGAGCTAGATGATCTTTAAGGTCTCTTACAACCCAATCCACTCTAATGATTCTATGACCCTATGATTTTCACTTTGAGGAGGCTGTAAGAGAGCTCTGCTTATAAGCTTAATTTATTCTTTCAACTGAGTTCATAACTGAGAAAAATTTGGAACAAGTAATCCAAAATCATCTGATTTAATTTTGGAAGTAATCAAAGTGCAAAACAACCTCTTGTTGAACCTGTACCTTTGCAGAGATTCTTGCAAAAGGTGTGACTGCAGGCTGTACTGCAAAAAAAAAATATAGTAAAAGTCACCTATCTTCACAAACTCCATTTGAGTTTAGCTAACTGAGAGTAAATACACAAGCAGAAAATTTTCTAGCCTGCAGGAGCTAATGATACTAACTGCTTTTTTAAACTAAAGTGGTGCATGCACACGTATCACTTCAGGTACTGAAGTGTCTCTACTTGTGCCCCAACACATAAATTTATATAACCTCATTGTAGACCAAGTTCTGGGGTATTCAGAGATTCCCATTCAAACAAAAATAAGCTAAAAAATTTATTTACTTGGTTTGCATATTAGCCCTTTTTTTTTAGTTAGCAATTCAGAAATCAGAAACTTATACTTCTGATTCACACTTAAAAGACTTTCGAAAAAACTTGGTTAAAACTCTCAGTGGTGATAAATATCACCAGATTTTCTTCTCATTTACTGTTTTCATAAAGTAGTGATGCCAGACACTGTCTCCATCTCACCTTCCTACTATTTACGAAAAATGTCGTTCCCTTCATTTATTTTTGTCCAAAGCCATGCCTTGCTCTTGTTTTTTGTACTGCTATCTTCTCTGATAATTTAACTAATTCTGCCACTTTAAAACACACTGATAATCCATCCTACCCTTCTGTATTCTTATAGTTCTCCTTATTCTCTCATTTTCGATTGCAAACTCAGAGGGACACTGGTTGTAGTTTTACAGAAACCATTTTATGATTTGCTCCTACGAATGCCACAGACAACAATATGATTTTGCTGTCAGTAAGATCAAAGTTAGGTGCTGTCGCTCTCAGATTTTGTCTAGTAGAACACTTAAACAAGCAGAAAACAATTTAGGGTGGAATAGCACTCAGAGCAATTTAAGTACCTTAGATCTGACTATCCATGCCTAATTACCAGGATGGGATTTAAAGAGTGTGGATGTAAATTGAGTGAACAAAAATCCATCTGGAGTACACTGTTCACTGGTTTGAATAAATGCAATATAAATCAAATAAATCCTTAAGTACCATAAATCAAAAGTGCCACATGCCTAATGTGACAGATAAAAGGACTGTAGTACTCTTCCCAATATTTTTGCAAGAGATTTGCAAGTTTTATTAGTTAACTAGTAAACTAACTAGTCTTTGGCAATGAGAACTGAGTACTTACTTCAGCTCAGTGTAACCACATATAGAAAGCAAAGCTAATATTTGAAATATGATGAGAAGAGAGAAGAACTGTAGGTTGAAGTGGAGTAAGCAGTTGTAGTTTTGAGAAGTAAGTACTTTGTATCAGAAAACTTCACCACTCTTACAGAAAAAAAGAAATTAAGCCACAGTTGGTGGCAACAAGTGAGTTCAAAGACAGAGGCATAGGGCACAGTTTGGGTGAACGACAGGGGACAGTAAACCTGCAACAGGTATTAAGACATGCTTTTCTGAATTCTCTACTACTAGCCTTCAGTCAAATTTGACATTAAATTTTATTCAAAAGCATGATCTGACTGGTAAAAATATTTTTATTAGATCTTTTCATCATGATTTCGAAAGGCATTTACTGTATCTTATATATATTAACTGAATTGCATGTACTGTGCAACACTTTTACCACTAAAAAAGCATTCTAAGACCCGTCAACCCTCAAGATAAAATGGTATATTTTGAGGAATTGCTGACAAAACAACTAAGAAACCCAAGTAAACATGGTTTAACACAGAAAAGCAGGAAACCAAGGAAATGCCATCTTTATGACTGTTCAAAACTATTTTGTCCTGAGGCATATGTGCTCTTTAATTATCCAATCACACATCATGTTTTCAGTAGCAATCTTAATTCTGGTTTTTTTTATCCTTTGAGTATGGGTTGTCAACAGTGATAAGAGCCTATTAATAAGTTTGTGATGTGAATGTATAAAACACAGAAACAGGTTACACAACATGAAAGAATGCAGGTATTGTCTGTTTGTGTTTAAAGTCCCATGGGTGAGGAGCTTGAAAGAGTTTATAGAGCTAGCTTATGCCTTTTCACCACTGTCCTTAGTCAAATAACTCCAGCTGCTGTATTACTGAAGTTATGTGTACTCACATGAATGTAAATAACTATATAAACAGAAAAGGTCTTTCTTGATTTCTATTCTTTCTATTTAAAAAAATTGTTTGGTGCAATTAATCATTTAATCTGGTCACCCAAAATTAGGTTTTGAGCTTTTTTTAAGCTTTGCTGCCAGAAAAGATCCCTAAATACATGAAGAGCAGTCTGATAGTCCTAAAATGTCATCATGTCTTTAGCTTCAAATGACAGCTGGAATATTTAGCTATTTTCTACTGAAATCTACCCTCTAAAAATGCAAGCTTTCATATCAAGATTATTTAGTAAGAAGTTCTTACAAAACCAAATATATTAATCTCTTTCACACTTATGTATACATCAGATTTAATTTGTTTAACAGTAGTAGTCCCCTCACTTCATCAGGTGTCTTCCTCAGATGAATCACAATATTCATCTTACTCAATTTGCACTCTTTTTGGGATCAGTACCATTGTTTTATATTTCATCCACAGTTACTGTAGCTCTGTTGTAAACAATGGAGTCATATCTCATTTTCCCACCATTTTCACAAGTGTTTACCCCATCTCCATATCCTGAGGTTCAAAAATACCTCAGGGGGTATCAGCCAGAAGAAATATTGTTGTAGGCTTGACATGTTCACCTTTTTTTCATTGCCATCACATGGGAAAACAAACACATTGCATGCTGAAATTAATCTAATTCAGCAGTCTTTTGACAGTAGTGCTCTAGCATCTTCTTTCACTGCTTCATCAATCACAAATAAATCATGATAGCTGGTGAGGCAGTGGAGGATTGACATGGCAGTGTGTCAATAGCTGTAACTGAAGTATTGTTGTTGCCTGGTAAATTATTAGCAGAGGGTATTATTGACTGAGCATCAATTCCCCAGAAGTCTGGAGCCATTAGGGCACATCTTTCAAAGCTTATTGGCCTCAGAAGACTATAACCACAGTTTAACTTCAGCAAGGGTCTAACATTTAGACTGGGCTATCCATATCTCTGTCCATATCCAGGCCACATTCATTGATGGGCTGTCTCTCAGCATGCAGCTGGGGAACCATCACCGAATAGACAAGTTACTAATGCAGTTCCCCAAGGAACCTATGGCCCCAGGATAGGTCACGTTTTTTAATCAATGACTTGGAAAAAACCAAAGTCATTACAGATAACATTTCCAATAGTCACAAAGACTGATGGAGGTCCAAATAAAAGAACACGTCCTTAACCCCATGTAATTTTAATGCCCAGAAGCAAGGCACAGACAGCACATTTAATAATGCTAAATGTAAAATCACGCAGTGTCCAAGTGATGATTGATGACTGATCTCCTCTGTGCCCATTAGCCCCCCTATGTGATTACTCGCTGTCATTTTTGGCTTGCAAACAACAGCCAGTATTGAGCCATATGCACTTATACAGTTATGGAAGGTATGACTGACAGAAGACAGGTTTTCTAAGTCCTATAGATTCATTGAGTGAAAAGGCTTTATGCAGAACTGAAATACAAAGCTACTCAGCTAGGAAGAGTTAAAGGAGAGATTTATTTGGAGCTAGTGATTAGCAAGTCACATTAAGGTCATGCTGAAGCCATTGGTGCCTGGATGATCAATTAAGACGTGAAATGATCAAATGACTCAAAGCAAGGCTGATTATGTATAATTAGCCCATAATAGTTTCCTTAAATTGTTGGGAGTGTATAAAATGAAAGACCCTTGTAATGTGGCCAGGTCACACTGATTGCCAGAAACAAAACAGAAGGGAAAAAAATTGGCCTTAGAATAAGCAGGGATGTATGGCTGCTCTATTTCTGTAATTGAACAATCTACCAGGGATTTCACAGATAAATGCTTGAATCTTCTATCACCTTAGCATGGCTAAAGCTAAGGACATTTCCATGATATCTGCTGAATACTCACTGGACTCCCAGACATGCAGTTTTTTGGACTGTGACAATACCATTTTGCAGTACCTAGCACCAAAAAACATAGCTTCTGCCTTTCCATCTGAGATTGTGCAATAGTTAGGAATGCAAGAAAGTGCATTTTCACATTTTAGAAGTGATCTGTATGAGAATAAAAATCTTCTACTACTACACTAGCAGTGTAATAGTAGAAAACATTCCTCATTCTTCTCGGAAACATGAAAATAGTACATCTAAACTCAAAGAACATAGATGTGCAATATCTAGAGAAATGCAGTTTGAGTAACAGTAATTGAGTGAGAGAAGCATTAAATATTGAAAAACTTGCCCTGTTTTTATAGACTGCAATGGATCAATCAATTTTAAATAAGCACAGAGGAGGCTCACAGGCAACTTGATTGTGCTGTCTAACTACTTATATTCACCACAGCAACAGGATCATAGGGAGCTTATCAGCCCATCAGACAAATATATCACAAGATAAAATAGCTGGAAGCTGAAGGGAGGCAGTTCAAAACAATAATAAAATGTTTTCTTTGTTTTACATGAGGAATTATTAATTTAGAAATGATTGCAAGGATTGTGTTTTGATATGACCTATCACTGACGACTTTTAATTAAAATCTTGGTGTTCTACGGGAGAGTCACTGTAGTTAAACAAGAACTTGTTTATTTAGTAATACAGCCTATGATGTGGAGCTCAAACTACATACATAGAGATTGTTCCATTCTAAGCTTGAAAACTAATCTTCTATATCTTCACCTTTTTTTACTTTAAATAAATAGGGAAAAATGTTTTTTTTTTCTATGTGGGAAACACAAATTCCAAATAATTTCGTAACATGTCACTAAAAAGTGATCGTATTTCTGCTGCTGAATCTTGACATTTGTTGAAGAGTTTGATCCTCAAATGCTTTGAATTTACAGAGGAGTTTATTTGTTTGTTTGCTTTTCCTGAGTGAAAATGTTTCTGTTTCTGCAAAATAACTCAGGCTTCACTAAGAAAACTGTCATTTCTTCTTATCAGAAAACACAAGTCCATGTGGACAACCCTGCTCTGTAAGCATTCCATCAGCCTTTGTTTCTCTGCTCCACTACCTTGATTTTAATGAAACCTGTCCTTGTGCTTCTGCTTGCTTTGAATTAGCTATTCTTCACCCAGTCAGATTGATTGACTTTTTTATCTCATGACTGCCCAAGTATGGAACAAGCTTCTTTCACAGCCTTCTATACCACTTACAAATTATTTTCTGGTTTATTTCTATTTATTTGTGCAAACTCCAAAGCACAAGAGACTGAAGTCTTCAAACTTTACTATTTTACTTTATTATTTTATTTTATTTAAGAAAACTCTGCTGATTTCCATGATTATTCCCTCAAAGTAAAGACCTCCCTTTTTTATTTTACTGCTTCAACTGTGTATGCAAAGCAGGATCTTTGCGCTAAGATGATACTGAGAGATAAGTTCTACTTTGCTTTTTTTCACTGCATATTATTATTGCAGAAAAATAGTCTGTAATCACTCTATCACATAAAGTGTACTAGTCATTTTTGCTTAAGAAAATTCACAATATGTGTTCTGGATTGTTTGCAAATCTGTTAAAATATTACATCTATATAGTATATTTAAATACTTGGCAACAAATAACAGGATGTTGATTTCTAGTAATTTTATAACTGGGGGAGATTTTATGGTATTAAATACTACCTTCACATTTTATATTTCATCTTATGAGAGGATCAGCTGGGATCCCTAAGAATTAATCAGCATTTAAGAATGAGGAACATGAATTTTAGTATAAATTTATCTCTCACAATTAAAGGTAGTACACTTCATATTCTAGTTCTTATGTCTTTGCTAACTTCCATTGCTGTATCACAACTGTAGCATTTTTCACATCCCCCCATTGTGATGTATTTTACATCCAATAATTCTCTGGAGACACAAGACTGAATGGAAACCTTGAGATGTCATTAAGTCTATTATTGCTTTGCTCCAGAAAGAACAATTATACCAGTGTCATTTCTGACAGGTGTTCCACTAGTTGGTTCTTAAGGACTTTAAAAGATGGAGATTCCACCAATTCTCTTGGCAATTTATTGCAGTGCTTCATTTTCCAACCAATTAAGCTGTAGTTTATACCCATTACTTCCAGGCACAGAACGTGGAAGAATGGATTATTCCCTTTCTTTGCCAACAACTTTTATGTATTTGAAGGTTGTTTGGTTCCAACCATCCTTTCCTTTCCAGGTTAAATAGCCCAATTTGTACAATCATTTTTCATAGGTCACGTTTTTAGACTACTGAGCCTTCTCATTTTTCTCTACTGAATTCTCTCCAACTGGTCCACCTATAATTGGAAAATTGTTCTGAGTGACGCCTGTAAGTGCTGAATCAATAGGAGAAATTTCTTCATGTCTTGCAGGCTACACTTGATGTAGTAAATTCCATTTGATCCCAAAGAGCTCTGGACCATTTTTCATCAATATGACATTCCTGAATCATGTTGAGCGTATCTACAGTTATGGCCAGTTTTAACCCCTGTGTCCTTTCTTTAAAGACCTGCTCTTTAAATTACTTTTATTCATCACATCTACAATATAGACAATGACTGCTTAATGTATATGTACCCATTGAATATCATCTGATTATTTTCAGATTATGTCTCCAATTTGCCAAGATCCATTTAAATTGCTTTACCATTCTCAGTATATTCATCGCTAGATTTGCTCCATCTGCAAATTAGATAACCATACTCTGCACTCCATCATCCCATTTATTAACAAAGCCATTGAACAGCAAATTAATTAGAAATAAGTACTAGTCTATGAATCCTTCTATTTTGACAATGACCAATTGAGAAACACTCTTTCAGTGTTCTTTTCAAATTCAATTTCCAGTTCTAGATCTAGATTCTTCTAGATAAGAAGTCACTATGTTTCTTTAGCTAGCATAGGACACACTGACATGCAGAATCCCAGAAGTCTTTCCAAAATCAATGTGCAGTGTGTCTGCCCTTGGTCCACATACTCTTCCTGCTGCTGAAGGAAATTCAGCAAATAGCTTATTGTAAATAGGATATATAATTCGTGCAAAATAGAATGCAAAGCCTTACTGAGTGAAATCCTTCCAATGGATTGTGATCCCATACTTTGATTTTCTTCCCACTAAGGAGTTGCCTATCCCCAAAATTTATTGTTTTTTTCTGTAGTGCATTGCAAAGTGTCTTGGGAATCTGAGGCACTTAGCATGCCTTGATGAATAGCAGAGATGTTTGTGCTGCACTGGTTTTAGCTTCTCTAAAATGAAAACAAAAACATCACTAATTGGGAAAGAAAGCAGGTAGTAAGCAGTACATAGCAGAGGGTTTAAAAAAAAAACGATAAGGGAAGCTAAAGGTGACAGAAGGCTTTTTGGATGGCAGAGCTGAGACCAACAATAAAGTTGTATCTGAAGTCTATTTTGAAAGAAATTAAAGAAATTAAAATTACAAAAATGGCACAGGGTCATTGCTCAACAGAGATGGTAGATTTATTCACAATAGTACAGGAGCAGAAGTGTTTATTAAATAATTCCATGCTTATTTAAAATAAAGAGAGATCACAAAACGATGATTCTTGTTTGATGAAGTACTTTCTAGCCTATTTGTGACAAAACAGCTACTGCATTTAATAATTTTTTAAATATCAGGCTGGGGAAATTTGCTTCTAATTCCTAAAATCACTATTTGAGGAACTCTCTGGCTCACTTATCTCAACACTTACTGAATTTTGGACTTTCTATGAAACTCCAGAAGTCTGAAAAAATGACAATGTCTTGCCAATAGTTCAAAAGGGCAGGACAAATGCAGGAGAGGAAGATCTACCAAAGAAGAAACATATGGTTTAGATAGATAAAGTTTTGCAGTGTAACACATTTCTAACATTTCCATTTATGAAAATTACTTTAAAAATGTGGAGAAATCTGAATTTTTGCCCAGTTAAAACAGATGGCAGGCACTGTAGTGTTTCCAGTCTCCAGCTTAAGTTTTGAAGGAGGCTCAAAATAAGTTAAAACAAAAAAGTAATTGAGCTGTCTGACATACTCTCTTGTAAACAATTGTTCATAGCAAGCAACTTGTCACAGCTCCATCAGTTGTATGAGGTGTAGACCAGGATTTGTCAGTATGTAATTGGCAGCAGTTACAATACTTCAGCAAATTAGAGAAAATGCATATCCGCATGCTGATCTATATTTGGTTATGTATTGCATTCTCATATTTATGCTTTTGTGAGCATTACCATTCATCATCTGCCTTCAAGTTAATGTGCTCCACATAAGCAATCATTTTGTATTATCATCAGGTTTTATGCTCCTACCTGTACAGAGATATGTAAATTTAAAATTTCTCTATTATTTTCAGAAAAGCCTAATTATATCAGGGTTTGCATGACAAAAGCTGATGGACAAGGCCCTTGTCCTCAAGAAGTCAATTGAAATGCTTCAAACCAAGACCAGAGACATCAAAAATTACCATTCCTGAAACTTTGGTAATCAGCTTTGATAGTCTTAAGATGCTCAGCTATCTAACCTTTGAGTTCACCTGGAAATAGGACAGGACTAGGAATGAGGAGTTAAAGCAAAGTTCAACCCAAAATACTTCCAAAACCAAACGCAAGCAACTCAGAAACTCAAATCCAACTGTTGAGCATTCAGCTCAAAGGTCTTAGATGAGAGATTTTGTGCATTTAGTGTGTGGCAGATAGCTTTACTTGCCATCAATTTTTAATTTTTTTAATCCATTAATACATTATGTCTCTTGTAACTAGCTGTTTCATCCCTCAAAGCCTATGTCACAAGCATCTAGCTTCATACATCTTGATAAAAACACATCCTTGCAGGACTGGACAAGAATACTGAGACTTCAATTCATCTCACCCCAGAGCCATTTCTACAGTATGATTCACCTAGCCCAAAGTAAGCATCTAAACTAGGTCTGATTAATCAAGTCTTAAACCCCCTATTTCTTTCCCTTTCCCATAATAAATGGGCAGCCCACCAGATGTCAGTGTGTTCATTTTGGATATCCACAGGGAGGAGAGAAAATTCTAAAACCTATGCTTCACAAAGTAGAAATAGGTTGTGTGTTTGTTTTATCATAATTTTCTGATCTCTAACAATCTTAACATGTATGAACAAAGCATTACTTTTCTAGATCTGTTTGCCAGAACTTTCCTCACAGTCACTTATTTTAAAGGTCAGAAGTTTGGTTCAGTGTCCTACTGTCTGTATACCTTTCCCAAATCCCAAAGCTTTAAGCAGTTATTTATTAATCACAACAAGAATCTCTAGACACCTGGATAAATAGGTCTATTAATTGCAAAGATTGCAGTTTCATGTCAAAGTGGATCAATATTTATGTATCTTACAGGTTTCTCTACAAAGATAAAATCTAATTTCTCTACACTGGCATCTATTTTTAGTAAAAATAGTAAAAAAAAATATTTTTTACTATTTTTAGTAAAAATAGTAAAAAAAACTATTTTTTACTCCATTCCATATTCCCTTTTAAGTCTCAGTGTCCTCATAGTCATAAATGAAGGACATAATACTTTGTTTCACTTGTAAATGTCAAGTGGTGTAGTGTTATCATCTATGTTACCAGTAACACTAATAACACTGAAGACTAGACTGCTCATCAAAGGCTGTGCATCAGTTGAGACACTGTGCTGATGATAACCTGAGTCAGCTATCAGGGAAAAGGGCTCTGTAATATGTAGGTCACTACCAGGGTTCATTTCAGCAAACACCTGCAAATTGCACTTCACCAGAAAAAAAATTCATGTCGGCAAAAAGCAAAGCAAAGTGCAGAGAAGATATATGAATGTATTTATATCCTCATGCCCTACCCATGCACACAAGAAGCTCTTGATAGCTTTTTGAATATCTGTATAATCCCTGTCTTCCCACAATTTTAGATTATTTTTGCATTGATTTTTTCAGAGGTCTTCCAAGACACATTTTCACTCTGCCTGTTAAAGCAGTATAAATGTGTTGATGTCTACGCTAGCAATGAAGGACACTGCAAAACAAGACCTGAAATTGAACTGCGAACATAGGTGTACTAAAAAGAAATCCCTGCATATTAGCAGAGTAAAAAACTCTTCTATTAATTCTCATTTAACATCTGTCCTGCACAGAGAGGTGGAGGGAAGAGTCCTCTAAGTGACCAATCAGGTTCACCAGCCCTTCATTGTCTGCACAGTAATAAATTAATCTAAAATATTCCTATTTAAAAAGAAAATTAGGTTAATTTTAAGTCCAATTGCAATTATTTGGGTTTTTTTTTTTCCCTCACTGTAGTTAGTGGAGTGGGAAGTTTATGAAAAAGAGAAGTATAGCCTAACACTAAAATCTAATTAGCTCACTGTGCAACACATACTCACAATCAGTATGTTTAAATAATGCATCCCACTTCTAATTGTCTGCCTTGGCTGCTGCCTTGCTATTTTCCTTATCTATTGTTCTTATTCAAGGAGGATTCATTCAGGGCACCCATTTGTTTATACATACTGATATTGCACACTTTAATATAAATTAATGTCTATTAAATTATTTTTGCATATTAATTGAATCATCCCCACTGGAATCCCCTTGCTCTATTTTTTCATAAGCAGATAAGTAAAAGAAATATCTTGAGCTACCATGCACCATCTGGATAAATGTCAGCATATCCCTACCTAGAGGGTTTGGTGTTTATTTCTCAAGAGGGCAGGTGTTGGTTTAGCTTTCCTTGCCTACAGTTTGCACAGCTGAATAATTTAAAAAGGACTCAGTGCTGAAAGATAAAATTAAGATGGAGTATATTGTTTCTGGCTACAATCCCCGGTGCTGTAGGTGGCATTTTCTGCTAATACAACTTGAAGTAGGATTGCTAGCAAAACCAGAGATTTGAATCGGCGTAATTAAGGCTGTGTCAAATGTGATTTTTCTGTGAAAAAGAATACATGCATAAATAATACTAAATGCATAAGCCACCACTATATATTTAATCTATGTATCAGTTACATCCCTAAATGAATGGTTGTTCAGACAGTTCACTAAAATTCTTGCATCCTAAATATCAGACCAAAGCAGCAACTGTAGATAAATGTTCAATGAAAAATGTTCTGTGCAAACATTTATTGCCTTTGAAAAAGACTGTATTTCCCCATAATTAGTAGGCTGGCAAAAGGTGTAAAACTTCAAATTCTCTTCCATCATTACAATCAGACTTATGCATAGTAGAGCTGACATTGTTGAGATTCCATTAAAATGGATGCAGTGTAAGCATATAATAGAGGGCTTTGTTTAAATCAAAGGGTTTCAAGCATAAATAAGAGAAACAGAAGTTTGGAAAGGTCAAAGTGAAGAAGGAATTTGCCCAGGGCCACACATAATTAAGTGTTAAAGCTCCAAATTGATTCAGGATGCCTGAGCTAAATCAGTGATGTGCTGTCTGAATGTTTGACAGTGTAGGGGAAGGTGTGTCTTTTGAAAAAATACCATGATTCTGCACCATGTGCTAACCTCTGAATTTGTCTAATAGGGGTTTGGTCTCAATTTTGTGTGCAACTCAACCCTGATTTTTTTTCTGTGCAAAATTCAATCTTGGGCAAAATAGGCTGCATGTGTGCAGCTGCACACTTTTGTTCTTCAGCCTGTGTCTTCCCAAATTGTATGTAGTGCTTTATTAACAATGACAGTAGTTTGTAATTGAATATTCAGATAAATTCTGCATGAGGTCAAAATGGTTTATCTACAATCAATCTCCAATTGATTTGCCCGTACATCCAAGGTATTTGCATATCTCCTCAAACACTGAGCTGACAACACACTGAACAGCGTGGTGAAGCATCCCTCAAGAGCCAGTAGTTACAGGGGGTCAAGGTGAGGGTCAATACAATACCCACTACAGCAGCAGAGAAGTCATCAGTTAGAATTTATTCTCTTCTGAGGGACAGCCTCATTTGCTCTTGTAAATTGAGGGGGAAGAGAAAAAGGGAAGAAAGAAGGAATAGGTGGAAATGATGAAAATTACAAGTAAAATAGAATTAGGGAAAGAGAGAAGATGCAGAAGAAACTGCAACTATAAGTAAAGCAGGAAAGAAATCCCTCCAAAAGCAATATAATGTTCAGCAATATCAAGTACAAGCAGTCTTGTTGCCCTTCTCTCAGAGAAGTTTTCCTGCCTTCATCTCCAAAATGCACAGCTCATGATGCAGGTTGAAGAGGCCTCATGATACCATCCAAACACCTCTCTACCTGAACAAATATCAGCTATTTATGTGTCTGTGTCATTCCTGACAGATATTTATCTTACCTGTCCTCAGTGGTACCCCCAGATAGAGACTGAACATCAGTGTCCTGCCTTAGATCTTAACAAACCGTTTCCAGTGTCTAACTCAGTGGTTTAAAATCTTTTTATTGCAAAAATACCTTTAGACATTTCCTGTTGCAGCTGCAGGTCAAGTCAAATGAAACTATACACCACACATTACTTTACTTAATTATCCATCACAAATTATTTTGAGACATCCACACAGCAATTTTTGCAATATATGAAGACTAAGCCCAACTAATTTAACTATTTTATTCTTAAGTAATGTATTCTAGACCATCCAGCATTTGAATCCTTTTAAATCATCTGTAGTCTCACTTCAAACATTTTACTGGGCTGAGGCAGTATTCCAGTGGGATAGAGCAGTCCAGCTGTGGCATAGCTGGTCACAAAGAAAGAAGAAGTATAATTTTGCACATCCCCACAGTCTGGAGTTTACATTATTCACTGCAGAATATCTGGGTTTGGGTTTCTTTGGCAGACAGGGAAAGTATTGTTGACTTGTACTCAGTTTGCGATCCATAAAGCTTATATCACATAAAGATCTGCTACTGAAATAGTTGTTCCTCTCTTATTTGTGCAGCTGATTATTCCTGCCTAAATGCAGTTCCTTATATCTATCCCCAGTGAATAGCATCCTATTTATTTCAGACCATACCTTCAATTTTTCAAGATCACTTTAAATTCCAATCCTGTCTTCCAACATACTCACAGTCCCTTGCAGATTAGTGTCATTAGCAAATCTAATAAGCATGTTCTCATTCCTTTCATTTTTGGCAATCCCCTGAGATTACAGCACAGTTATGACCTTGTTAAATTGTAGGAATAAGATACATACTTTTCTGCAACACTTTAAAGCAGCAACCATCAATCAAATAGACTTTGAGGATATTTGTTCTCAAGAATTCTGTACGGGTCTCCGGGAAGACAGGGTAAGTCTACACCACCTTTGAAGGAAATCCCAAGGCCAAAGTCAAAGTGTTTTGTTCATCTCCATTATTGAGCCTCCCTCACAGCCCCAGACATGTCCAGACACCAGTACTCTATTTTCATACCAGTGAAGCCCCATCAGGAAGGCATGCCCAGGGCTCATCCATTTCAGAATACACATCACCTGCCTTTGAAGCATTTTGCAAAGGCTTCCTTAGCAATGAGAAAGGTGCAACAACTGAAATATGTCAGGGATCCAAGTCTCTAACAAAGTAAAAGAATTTGCCCCACACCACAAAAAGGGTTGTGATTGTGTGCTGGCTGTAGAAGTGACCAAAGATGCCAGATGTGACTCACTTTTGAGTCCCATTTGCGCTAGTGCTGAGAAAGAACTTGTCTACCTGCCAGGAAAACACAGAGCCTGAAGTTCAGGGAAGCACTTCTGCCTCAGAACTGCTGAGGTTTTACCTCAGATCTCGAGTTTAGTTTTGGACTCCTCACTGCAAGAAAGATACTGAGATGCTGTAGTATGTCCAGAGAAGAGCAATGGAGCAGGTGAAAGGTCTAGAGAGTGACTCATACAGGGAGAAGCTGAGGGAGATGGAGCTGTTTAGCCTGGAGAAAAGAAGACAGATCAGGGGTGAACCTTATTGGTCTTCACAATTACCTGAAAGGAGGTTGTAGCCAGATGGGGATCAGTTCTCTTCTCCCAGATAACAAGCAATAAGATGAGATGAAATGGGTCAAATTGTGCAGGGGGAGGGTTAGATTACATGTTAGGAAAAATTCCTCAGCTGAAAAGGGTGTCAAGAGTTGGTACAAGGCTGCCCAGGGAAGTTGTCTAGCCCCAATCCCTGGAGGTTTTTAAAAGATGTCCAGACTTAGCACCTGGGGATATGGTCTAGTGGTGGGCTTGGCAGCACTGTGTTAGTGGTTGGACTTGATTATCTTCAAGGTCTTTTCCAACCTAAATGACCCAATGATTCTACAATTAGGATTTAATCCAGCTCTGACTCCAGCAGCAAGCTGTGGGTATGGGTATGGTCTGCCACTAGCTCTGACAAAAAATTACTGGATCACAACCTGCCAATGGCCCCTTCTCCACACTTCATAAGAGCAATGGAGAATCAGGGAGCATTAACAAAGAAATGTCTTAAGATTGCGTCTCTATACAGAAATGACAGATTTTTAGGTAGTTAGAGGCTGGCTAATATAACTGCTCAGTGCTACAGGCAGTCTTGGTTTTGCTAAAATACTGCTCCTTCTTCTTCTGGACAAAATGTTTCACTTTTCCAAAAATATAATCCCCTGTAATTTTTCTTCAGATGTTATAATTCCTAAATTTAGATAAATCTCATCTCAGATGGAATTTAATTAATTGAAAGATGTCTATTATGTTTAGGCTTCTCTGTCTTTAATTGCTGTTTATTTGAAGCAAAGGAACATACAAGTGTATTTACAAATTGCAAACTTAAAACTGTTCCAAACACCTCCAGTTACTTCATCTACTTCACTTTAACAAAAAGTCTGAGAAAAGGGAAAATAATGGAGGGGAATCAAACCCCCAAAACCTAAGGAAGTATTTATTTGTGAGATTTCTGTAACTCTAAATGCCACAATAGGAATGAAAATCCTGAAATATACTGGTAACATGAGGGAAAACTTCACAAAACAAGTGAATGGTGTAGTAGGTTGCTCATCAAGTTCAAATAAACATCCTTGAAAACATCTGGTATAAGCTAAATGTGCTGCAAATAGACTGGCTCTAAATTGCTGAGGTTAAGCTAATTAGACATTTAGTTGTCCATCCCTTGGTTTTGTTTTCCAGTTAATCAACTGAGCAATGTCAAGGGTCAGAAAAACTCACTCATACATATGCTGAGGGGGAGAACAGACTTGTTAGGCATCTGGAAGAGGAAATTAGCAGATGACTTTTTGATAGAAGGAGTTGGATTTCCTTTGCTGGAAATAGAATGAACTCATATTAGCATTAATAGATCTTCTCATGGAAAGACACATCATAATTAGTGATCGTTATTTATAATCATCAGAATTTCACCAACAGATCCTAATCACTCCTTTCCTCAATTACTCACAGAAAAACAGATGTATGCTAAAAGCGTTAAATGAAGGAGACTACTTTATGCCTAGTAGAAGATATAGAGTGCCTGTAGCATGTTAAGACAATTTATTTTACTTTTTGTCATACTTATAATAAGAAAAAAAATGTGCCTAATTTGGTTTTTAAATCACAGCATTGTAAAGGCATAGTTTTTGAAAGAAATTGAAGAACTACTCTTAAGGGTGCAGAAACACTGGGGGGAAATTGCTTATATATTCCCTTAATTTGTGTTTTCCTTTTCTTCTTCCACATCTCCCATATTCCAAAATATTTTCTGACACAGGATATATTTCTAATTATATATTTATTATGTGAGATTATCTGCTCTCTCCTCAGTCTAGTTCAGCTGTATCCAGATGGCAAGATGTGCAGCTGAGGGCTACACAGCTCCCAAGCCTGGGACACCTCTGTACCAGCATGACCTGAGGTAAATCAGAGTTGGCACACCAGACATGACATCCAGTAATGCCATTTTCTCTTTCTGTTATCTCACTTTCTGAGGCTTAAACACAAAGATGACATTCCTCACTACTAAGAAAAGCTAGACTCCCTGAACTGCTGGAGTTGATGGGGACCTCTGGGTCATCTTGTCCAAAGTTCTGGACTGGATCCTAAATTCTCGATGCTTTAATCCAGAACCAGGAGAGAGGAGGAAACAAAAAAAAATCCAGTGCCTAACTGGGGTAATAGATCTGGTTGTTACACATTATTTAAAATTATGAAAAAGGAGATATTTATCCATCCTTCCTATCTCATGTAACTTCCTTTATTCTTTATTCTCTCTACAGTAGAGACAGCTGTGTGCAAAAGTCAGCTGGGCAAAGGAAACGGGGTCAGCTCCATAGATTATTCCTATTACCTGTTAAATCCTCACTTATCCCTTCAGTCACAGGGGCACACTGAATGCAATAAAATGAGAAAGAAGGGTGCAAAGTTCATAGATAGGTTTATATATATTTTTATGGCCAATAAGAACTTCCCCATTAATGAGCAAGTTAATAAACATTATCTTTAGATTGGGGTACCTGACTGCCTACTAGACTAAACAGTGAGCTCTAAAAGGAGTTTGTAATGTACTAGAAGTGTCTATTATGAAAATCAATGAGTAAAACTTTTTTTAAATTAAGAGGGACATGGGTGTCAACAATCTCTCTTCCCACCCTTCATGTCATATTTCCAGTTTGCAGAAGGCTTAGCTACATCAGGTACTTTGACCTCCAGCTCTTTTACTAAGGATTTTATACCAGATGATTAGATAATATGCTTTATATGCCCTGCCTCATGTATTCCTCTTCATTTTAGCTGCTTATTATGAGCATGTCGTTCTTTTATTCCTAGTATTCTTTTTATGCATATATTGTCTTGGATTATCAATTTATGTCATTTATTTCCAGTCTTTTTATATTCAACAAAATTGTCTTGATCCTTCACAGAAATATGTACAAACAGATTTCCTGCTACATAGCACAAGCTAGGAAAAGCAAATGGACATACTTTATTTCAGAAAGTAAGAAAGAACCACATAATTCAGAGATCATTGCCTGATTGTCTTTACATTCTGATGTGCTTGAATCTTGTCTGATTAGTGAAAACAAGATTAAATATGCTTCAAAATTGAAACAGGATGTAAGTTTGTATGTATGGTGTCACCACCTTGTCTTACTCTGTTGAAGAAAATTATGTCAGAAATTATTTCGATGCAATAACATTTAATGCCCATGTGCTTGTTCTAATGAATTCATTATTTCCTTTGCACTCAGTTTTAGCAGTGATATTGTGTTCGAGTACAAAGTCCATATTTTCATTTAATTTCCTGCAGGCTTTTTTGTTTGGCTCATTTATCTTTCCTTATCCCTTGAAACCATCTATAGTAATTCAGTTCTCTGCAGCTAGACCTTTTGACAGAGCCAGAAATAATCAGTTCCAGGCAGTGCTGATTCCAAAGTCAGCTAACACCTAACTCATGATTCTCACCATTTTATGCTTTTTAGGTTAATGGAGAGTTTTGGACAGCATTTCTTTCTCCTTTGTCCTGTCAAGGAGTTAATTCATTCTCTTTCCTTTATTTTCCATATTGTCTTCCTAGTTCTTAAATGTTTTATTTCTCCCTTTTTATTTCCTTGTACTTGATAGGAATTCACTAAACATGATGCAGAAATACCGAGTCGCTGCCATACAGATACCTTCCTCCAGCGTTAACCCCTTCATCTGGCTCTATCCATACAGTTTTGACTTGTGTTTATCTGTAGGCCACCTGGGATAATTCCTGTCTTTTGTTCTTTGCTTGGGAAATACAGAAAAGAATAAAGTGCAAATCTCTGTAAGGAACCCCAGGTACAATTTGTAAAGTCAAAATGAAAGGAACTGTAACTGTATTCCAGCAGCCTGCACCTACTTTGTGGAGTATTTGAAGTCTCAGATACACTGCTTAATGACTCTGGTATGCCTATAAATTTTCTCTGGATTTCTTTAGGATTTTCTCTTATGCATTAAAAAGAAAGATGCATAATTGACAATTAACTGTTCATAATAATTTCTTTTATTCTTTATTTTTCCTTATTGGAAACTGTAAACAAGTTGTATCATGAAGATGAATATTTTGTAACCAAACAATTTGAAAGGGCTACCTGCTTAACTATAAGATTTTTTTCAGCCAGGGAAACAAATTATATTCTAGTCCACATCCTCCTGTAAAATAGATGTCATTTAGGAGAAGCCCTTAAAAAGAGATTTCTTAATTGGAAAAACATCCTTTTGAGTCACAAGTGGCTGAACTGAAGTGTGTCTCAGAATATCAATATGAGCTGAAGCTATTAAAATGTCATGGTTAACCTTTTTTAAAAACCTAATTTAATTAGAAAAATAATAATTAGAATATTCTTGACAGTTCGAAACACCTGCCTCAAATGAGCAACATCATTTCATCAATGGCAACACTTTACCAGAAAAGCAGCATATGAACAATGAGACTGAGTTAGAAAATACTGTGATTAACTTACTGGTTTTGCTATTGGAAGAATTTGCTGGACCATGCTGGAGGGCAGATACAATTTACTTCCTGATCCCACCTAGTAAAATGTTTTTGCACATGTCAGCAGCTCTTATGCATTATATATATTAAAAAAAAAATCAGACTAATCAATGTTCAGAGATTAGTCTCTGAACACAGTGTAAGTTTCCTTGATTTTTCTCAAATCATGAGAGCAGAAACCCCACAAACTGAAGGAAAGCAGCAGCCTGGCACCCTACAGGGTATTTTTTCATTAAACCTGCATGAGTTAGAGCCTTACTCTGCCTAGCATTTTGCAGGTACCTTTTCACTCAAAAATAATTATATCTCATGTCAGACGTGGAGACAAGTTTTCTTTTAGTGCAGGGGCTGCTGGAATAAAAACCGTCATATTAAATGGATCTGGATTACCTGAGGCAAGCTGTGGCCCTAGGATAAAGGTATGCCGGCATACCTAACATGAGAGCTACGTGGACGTGAGCTGAAGACATATCTTGGAAATCTTGTTTGATGGCTTGTACTTGGAAATTAATATCCAAAATAATGCCCCACTAGATGTGGGACTGGAGAATCTCTGTTCTTCAAACAACAGAGGAGTCTTGGAACAAAACCCTTAGGATCAACAATTTTAGGAAGACACTTTAATACTTTGGAAAACAATTCTGTTTAAAGGCCAGCAGGATCACCAAATTCAGTGTGCATGGGATGGTGCAGGCTATAGTATCAGTTAATTTACTTGAAAAGTGTCCTTTGATAACATTCATGTTCCTTTAATTAGATTGACGCTACATTTTGGAGTTCTCCTGACTGGATGTCATGCATCTAATCATGAGGCCCTTTTCAGTAATGACTCTTTTGGCTCTCCAAATTCCCTGACAGGACTTTATTGAGTTCTTCATACTCATGAGAAAATAAATCTCACTCAACCGTTTTCCCCCACAATTCCCATTTTCCAGTTCAAATGTTTAATGGGATTTCATCATGAAGGGAGTCACTGGAAGACCCAGCAAATTTACATTGCAGAGGTTTGGATCCTGGTCTAAATTCTATGAAAACATCTACCCCAGCTCTGCTGTGGAGGACAGTGTCACTCATTCCATTATAAAACAAGGAAAAGGTTGGGTTGGACTAATCTAAGGATGGCAGAGCTAAGAGTTTCTCTTAGCTGTGTCACTGGCCTTCCTTCATACAACAGAGCTGATACAGGAATTTCTTCACTGTATTTCTGTGTACTATAAAATCCCATAGGTACTGCCTGTTGCCTGTTCTTGTCAACCACCTCCTTGCTATTCTTTCTCACTTCAGCAGGCTCCAGACAACTACAAAATGCTGGCACCAGATGAGTTAAAAAATAAAATGTAATCAGATTTTTATATCTCTGCACAGAGATATGTACTGTGCATTTTGTCTTCAGGTAGAGAAAGATTAATTAAAAGGACTAATAGAAAGATATGCTAACCTACAGCTTTGAGAGTGTACTCAGCCTTCCCTGAAGTTAAGATTTCAAGGAATAAATGACTGAAATCAGGCTATTGCGACATGTCAGGAAATCATATCTCTTTTAAAGCATGATTGCATACTCACCTCTGTAACAATTGCTACAGATTATGACTAATTTTTCAGCTATCTTTATACTGATTTATAAGTGTTATATGAAATAAATTGGAGTAAAAGAGGCTTTTCATTTTATCCTCCTGTTACATAGCAAAACAATATGCACAGGGTTGCCTGCTATTTCCTTCAATTTCCTTCATTCCTTCAATGCCTCTTGGGAAAACCTTGCATAGCAGTGCTACCTATTTCCCTGGTTCACACTGCGCTTTTTGAACAGGTCACTTTTGCAGGTCAGTGGCCATTTACAACTTGTCCAGGTGTGCAGGCACTGCCCTAACATCTTCTGCTCCCTGCTGGCAGCCCAGCAGAGGCAGCAGTGCCAGCAGGGTCTCCTTCACCCAGCCAGCTTGTGGGAGCAGTGGTTCCTCATTTGACCAAGCTGGGTAGTAAGGGTTGACTAGTGAACCTGACTGGCACTTGTCCATGCTGTTTTATATCTGAAGTAGCCTGCAGCAACTAGAAGCTGCTCTATGCTGTTAATTTCTCCATTCACTTTTGCTCCATATTCTTCATAAAATTGTGGAATGGCTTGGGTTGTAAGGAAAATTGAAGATCATCTAATTACAAGGCCACCACCGTAGTCAGGAATGTCACTCACTAGACCATGTTGCTCTGTCCTGAAATTCATTTCACAGTGGCATTTTTAATATCCTGATTTTAAAGCAGATCCTGATCACACTTACATATATCTTTAGTGTTTCATAATCTTAATTCTGTTGCCTTGACAGCCGTTGCTATATCTAGCCCTAGTCCAGACTGGATCTCATCACTGAGTTGTATGAAATGGTTGTGTAAAACACAAGCACATTAGAATCTTCCAAAATCAGCCACCACCCAACAAGAAAAAGAAAATGCAATTTCAAAATACAGCCTTTGCTAGGCGACACCTGTGTTAGGGATGACTAAAGGGAAGGAGCAAGTTTGAAAAGGAGCAGAGAAGAGCAGAGCTGAAAGGTGGGAAGGGAACACATGGAGGTGCAGCACACTTTTAACATCAGAATAACCCCTGTAGCTGATATCACAGCCAAAAAAATGAGAGGAACACTTGGCTGCTCTAGGGCATTGTATGTTCCCAAGGAGTAGCTGCAGCTGGGGAAGGGGACATCTCATATCAGTGATCACTGATGTAGCTCTGTGAAGATTTTTAGAATAATTTCCTTTGTGTTCCCCCAGCTGACCTGCCATTGGCAGTTATCTTGTTCCTGCTGGTTGTGTGCTGGCATATGTGGTCAGACTGATAAATAGTTCTTTCAAACAAGGGCAAAGCTAGACAAATGTCTTCATTAACCATAAACTGGCATAGCTCATAGAGTGATATGAACTGCACATCAATTCAAGACAAATGAAGTGTGGCTCTTAAAGCAGATAAGTGTATCAATGCCTCCTCAGTGTACAAACACAGCCTGAGAGGAGGAACAATTTCTCAGGTGCATCTGTTTGAAGAGATTCTCTAAGCAACACAATTTTGAATAATGCTAGAGTTACTACCACATTGCTAGTTATATCTGACTCAGTTTTATAGCAGGTAGTTCAGGTTCTTATAGCAGAGAGCTCAGCGAAGGATTTAAAACCTACCCATGAAATCAGAGTACTTGTATGATTAGCAATATTGCTAGCATTTCCCAAAGCCATTAATTTAAAGCTATTTTTGTTATGTCTGTGTTGTAATGCAGTCACAGAAGCAATGACAGAACTTGCATCTGCCATATGCAACTGTCCTGGTCTTGTGCAGATATGCAGTGGTTAAATCCATCCCTGATAGATTACAAACACTGAGATTGTATTCCCTTAAACAGCTCTGCAATTTTACATGTTTATGCCTCTACTTAAGACTACAGAATTCTATACAATATTGTTAAATGCCCAGTTTTAGCATACTGGGACAAAACTAGGCTTCCAAATTCATGAGCTGCTTGTGCCCTGCTCAATGCCTGACAGCTGGGCACCAATTTAATAAATTTTCCCCATTGTCCTAGCACTTGACAATATCAGCCCCCAAAAGATCTCTAGTTCTGTGAGAAATGCAATCCCAAAGAATTCATCATTTTCAATGCTAAAATGGGGATGTAGCAACTTGCTCTTCTGTCCATGGCCCTCTGCTTTGAGAATATGAAGGTCTTCTCCCAAATATATTTATGAAAACTTATTTTTCTTCCTTTGTTTTCTGAAATTCATGTTCTTCTCTCTGTATGCCTCTTTGGGCTAGTTGCAAAATGCGGCTATGGAAAACAGAATCCTTAGTTCTTCCTAAGATTTTTTTTTCTAAGATTGTGGTACTACTATAATCTTTATTTCCAGATATCATGAACTCTCTGGGGATTGCAATATTTTCAAGTCTGTCTCTGTATTTTATTCAGTAAACAGGATAAAATATATTACTGTTCACTCACGTATCAGTCTTGGAATCTCTTAGTCGCCTCCTGTTCTTGGTGCAGACATTCCATGATATTAATACTGCAGAAGACAGATTTAGTAGAAAATGTACTAAACCCTCCCCACGCAATTTCTTTCAGCAATAGCAGTTCTTGTTGTCCCAGTTATGCATATGCTTAAACTGCTTTGTTCACCTGGTGCCTCTGTGCAGCAGCTCCCTCTCCACCTGAATGTTGTTTCCCTAATCCTCTCAAGACTATACTTTTCATCTTTCTTTATTGCAAAGTGCAAGGCTTCAAAAGCCTTGTAGATCACTTCAATACCTTGTGCCACTGACTACATATGGATAAAGGATACTGGCAAATTACCAGGGTAAAAAATGCAGCTGTGAGACTATGGTACACTGCCTAAAGCAAGATGCAACGTGGCATTGCTCATAAAATAAAGATCTATTTTACTTAAAGAGATAAAGCCTTTTGTGCTTCTGTTCTGGAGATAGCTCACATTGCTTAGTCAACATTTGCTTTGTTTAGTGGAGTTTATATTCCTTACTCCTGGGATTATGAAGATTTGGACATTGAATGCTGCTCTGAGCAAAACACTACTCACAGAAGTTCTGATGCATAAACACACACAGTTCATGAGTACTTTATGCAGTTATTTACACTCTACACTGATTCAGACAGAAAACAGTTTTTTAAACAGGAATATCCTGAAACAGGATCTATTTCTTTTCTTAGAAGAGTGTCAGATAGTCAACTGCCAGGTAAGTAATTTATTTTAAAGCATGTGTATCAGATGTGGAGAATGCAAGTATCTTGTTATCCTTGCCTAGTCATGGAAACGTGGCTGTAGCAAGTCTTGGCAAGAATGCAAAACTCTACTGCTTGGAAAGGAAACATAAAACTGGAGTCAGCAGATTTGAAGAAGTAGCATAGACCTACAAAACTTCTACAGCTGCTGCTTTGGCGTCAACATTGGAAATTACTAATATGGCAGCAGCACAAGAGACTAAACCCCAAGAACAGGACTACACCCCAACATCAGGAGGATCATGGAAATAGTGAACAGAAGCAACTACTACTTTATATCCATCTTTGTGAAAAGTAAAGATCACAGTAAAAACAAGAAATGCTGTGCACAGAACATCTGCAGTGATAGAAGGTTTTTAAAACAGATTTAAGAGAGGAATATGGATTCCTTTATTAAAAAGAACTCAATCCAAACCATCTTTTTAAAAAATCTTTAATTGAAAATATATGAACACCTGCTTGTTACAAAACCCCAACACATTACAAGATATTTTATTGCCTTATTATGTGATTTCCTACTTCAACTTACTTTTAAAATTAGCTAATATAACAAGCTGCAGGATAAGTACTTGAACACAAGGGGGATTTTTTTGCAGCTGAAGTTATAAATTTATAATAAAACATATAGAATCTGCACCAGTTCACACTGCAGGGCCCTGGAAAATGGCATCTTTCAGAAATGCTAGCATAGTGCAGCTCTCAATATCTGCTAAATTTCATTGTGATTTTAAGTGGGAAATTCCCCATAGTTTTTTGAAATAATATATATAATGAATACAACACATTATTTACATAAGAATTTATTCTGTTCTTTGACAACATGGGTTTCAAAACTAGATTTTCCTATATAACTCCTTTCCTTCATGGATAATCAGAGAGCATCACAGCCATTGCCTTCAATTTATTTAGCACAATGGTGGAGGAGGAAAGTTCTACTATGGAGTAATCTCAGCTCCACAGGATCAGTTAGGGAAATTCAATCAAGGGACAGAAAGAAAGAAAAAGGAATTATGTCATATGCACATAAATTAGAAATAAGACAAATACTACTTACACTTAAGAATTTGCTACATAGAATATGGAGCCCATTGACTTTTTTATCTTTTTTTTTTTTTTTTTGAGATGTAAGCTAGGTTGCATGATACTGAAAGAATCGTCTTGGTTCATTAACTAGAAGTAGCCAAGAACTATACAATACAATTTCATTTACCACATTATTCATCTTGGGACCCATACAGTTTAATACCTTCATCAATGACATAATGCATCAAAAGAAGCATGACCAGCAGGTAAAAGAAGGTGATTCTCTCCCTCTACTCTACTCTGGTGAGATCACTCCTGGAGTTCTGAATCCAGCTTTGGAACTCCAGAACAGGAAATGTGGACCTGCTGGAGCAGGTCTGGTGAAGGGCCACAAAAATGATCAGAGGACTGAAGCACCTTTCCTTTGACAGCAGGCTGAGAGAGTTGGGCTTGTTCAGCCTTACGAAGAAAAGACTCTGGGAACACCTTCTGTGGCCTTCTGTGCTTAGCAGGGTGCCTATAAGAAAGATGGGGACAGTTGTTTTTTTGGTTTTTTTTTAGTACAGCCTGTTGCAATAGGTGAAAGGGTAATGGTTTTAAATTAGAAGAGTGTAGATTCAGACAAGATATAAGAAAAAACATTTTTATGATGAGGGCGATGAAACACTGGACCAGGTTGTCCAGTAAGATGGATGCCCCATTCCTGGAAACATTCAAGGTATTGAATCTTGAACAAGGTTGTGAGCAACCTGACCTAGCTGAAGATATCCCTGTTCACTGTGACCCTTGCAGTCCAACCCATTCTATGATTCTGTGGTTATGAATCTGTTTATTTGCAGACAAAGATGAGATGACAGCTGCTTCAAGTTCCAAAATCAACTGACCTATGGTTCCATGGAGCTCAGCTGTGGTGCCATAGAGAACATTAGCACAGTTATGATGTCAAGGGTACCTCATCTTCCACTTATATAAATAATCTGCTTACAGAAGCTCCTTTCAATAATTCAGTAATGAACTTTTAAGTTCAGAACAAATTCCATACCTTTTCTACAAAGCACTTTAGCACACATTGGTACTCTACTAACTTTCAAAGGATCTGAGCACATGTATTTTTGCCTCCTGAACTGTGTCCAGCCCTTCTGCTTTGATGACATGAAATGCAGAGAATATGGCTCAGGGTTGTTAGCAGTGTCAAACCTCCAAAGGCAGAGTATGGCACAATGATAGCAAGTCCAGCTGGTGTCACTTGTTTCTCTGAGGAAGTCTCAGTTGTGAGATACTGCAATGAGATCTGAGCCACCAGACTCTGTGTCCCTGGAGGGGTGGCTCAACGAGATAAATTTTGTCTAAGATGGTGAGTGTGGTATGCTTCACTCTTTCTAATACTGGCAGTACTGAGGAAGTATTTAAAATTATCATCATTTCTGGTGCACTCATTTAGTCATGCAACATATTTAATTAAAATTCATGTTTTAAATTAGACTGCAGGTTTACTGAAATTTTACAGAAAATTTTTCCCCCCTAGGTAGTGACTGGAGCCTACCTGTTACATGCTTTATGATGTTTTTCTAGTGTGTGTCTCTGAACTAATATTGCAGTTTCTTATTACAAATTGATTTACTCTCTTGCCAAGTATCCTATGAAAGGTTCATGAATCAGCTACAGCAGATCAAAAATATACTTTTAAATTTCCAGAGCAGGTGTAGAAGTTTAACAGAGTAATGTATTGTATAGTAGACATGGGGTTTTTTTAAAGTAAATACCCTAATTTTTTTTATCTATTTAGATGGCACATTTTGGTCAAGTTACATCAAATATGACAGAGGGAAAAGTGAAACTCTATGGATGTTTGCACTACAAAAATAATTGTGATCTTCACAGAATGTAAAGCAAGTTATTAATCAGATTAATCTGAATAATCACATTCAAATTAATAGATCTGACTATTAACCATACTTCTCTGACTGGATGAAAGACAGGCAAAAAACTATGATCTCAGAGAATTAAGATGAAGACACTTGTTCCTCTTCCACAAAAGAAGTCAAATTGTTCTGTACCATGAGATGTGCATTAGCCTGAGCATCACTCAGGTAACCATCACAGCATGCACACAAGGGACTTACTCATTCCCTGTCTCAGCTATTATTTCTAAGCAAGCTGTTGATTTAATACTACATGAAAAAGGCAAGACTAATATTCAGTAACTGTGATATAAATTAGCTGAATCTTTCTGAAAGTCTAATGATTGCAGAATCTCTTTTGTTTTATTCAAGCAATTGTCAATAACCTGGCTGCATAACAAAGCTGTGTTTTCACTCCATTTGTGTGTGTCAGCTGGAAAAGGTTGCAGGAACGAGCAGAACTGATCCTTCAAATAATTGTATCAGGGTTCTTCCTTGACAGTGTTTTTCTGAATGTGGATTTTGTCCAATAACTAAGTACACTGAATAAAGCTGTCAATACATGAAGTAATACACGAAGCCTCCTTTACTTGTTTGCAACACCTTGTTTTCAGCTGTATTTGTCAAGGTTTGGGTGTCTGCTGGCATGCAAATAGGCAAAATTACAGAAGACACTGGTCACATCCACAGCAATAATCCACAGGCAGCAACATGACTACACATGTAAAATATTCTATCTATTTTGTACGAGTGAAAGAGTTACTGAGCACAGAAATGTGCACAGGCTTAGCAATTTCTCGAGATCACATCACTCTGAGCTGTGTCTTTCTCTGCGCTGCTCTGCCAATGGCCTGTGAACTGCCACCCTCCTGAAGCAGGTCAGGATGCACAGCTGCCAATTTAGTTTAGAAGAAAAGCCCAAAACATACACATTCCCATACAGTTAGCTGTTTTCAACTGCCCGTAAACATTATCAAGAACCGATTCTCAAATTCTGTCAGTACCTCACCAAGATGCTTGCAATTAAAATAATATCATTATGTTTGCAATTAAAACAACAAAATCATTATCTTCTTGGAAATAGCATCCTTTCATTTCTCTTTTTTTGCAGTTACTTAATTCTTGCTTCTTTTTCTTCTACCAAATGCAACACAGGATAAACCATGAGGGCTGGGGGATTTACACAGAAAATATTTCATTTTAGCAGAACAAATCAAGGGTAGACATTCCACTCTTTCACTGGTACACAGAAATCACCCTGCCAGTCCTGCCATATGTTGTGCTGCTCAGGAAGGTAGGATGTGGGTAGCACGTGTGCAGGAGAAAGAGGACAAACAGCATCTGAGGCATAAAGAGGCAGAGGGATTTAAAGCAGAAGGAACACAAGAATTTGTATTTTTTAGACTAAATTAAGACCTTACACATATCTTTATCTAGCCTTGGAAATGGCTCAGCTCAGGCATATAGCAGCTTGATGGGTCAGGTTCTTTGTGCAGGTGTGTCACCCATCAAGAATGGAGAGCCACAGCAAAGACATCTTTGTTGTATGGCAGGAAGGTACCGTGTGACTCCCAAAAGGCTTAGATGCTGATGTGGACTATTCCTCTGGATAAAGAAGGGATAAATCACACACAGAAGCAAAAACACATGTCAGTCTGAGACAACTTGTCTGGTCACTGGGATGTGCTAACATCAGTGGGAGAAGTTTCTCAGATGTTCTAACTGTGAAGCAGAAGGTCATATTTTGCTCTGAGGGCAACTTCAAAAGGAACAAAAATGCTGGTCTTTTTTTGTTCTTTCAGAAAAAGAAATGGGTTTAAACAGAAAAAAAGATGAGTTTTCTACTGGAGAAATAACAGTGACAGTCAAGTGAATCTTAGAAAGACAAAGAATTCTCTTGGACACCTGTGTTTCTCTGGGTTTACAAAATACGACTCTATATGTGGCTCTGAAAGCCAGAGCAGAGGCTGCTCCATTCAAACTAAGTGGGACAGGTAGTGATAGAGAGGGGTTATTCCTGCTGAAATAAACTACACAGCTAGCAACTCAGCTCAGTTCTTTCTGTGACTGATTTTAGATTTAGCTTCAAAGTATAAAAATTGTGGTTTTTTGGTATCATCCAACAGATGTATTCATCATTTAAGTAAAACAATTTTTTTTTTCAGTATTACACTGTTCTGACCCCTAGCAACCTTTAAGACAGAATTAATCAAGCTGTAATCCATGGACTGGCATAGCCCACAAAGCATCATGAAGTTTTTCTTTTTTTTTTTTTTAATGAAAACAAAAAACTAAGACTACATACATATATTCCCATATAGCAAGTATGTGGCCATGCCTACTGCAAGAATAGTCAATGTTCAGGTCTCTCCCAGAATCTGAAGAGTTCATTGTGGTTTACTCATCACTAAATAGTCAAAATCCAATTTTCCACCAAAATTTAGAACCAATGGACAAATATATTTTCAAAGTTAATAATCTACAAAATAAAAAATACTGACAACAGCTAAAAGCTCACTTACCTTGCCTGAAAGAAAGATGTCATTTCAAGAGACCTATACAGTAACACAACAATTCTATTGGCTTGCACTTTTGACTGCAACACAGCTTGGTACCAACATTATAGGAAAGGAACATTACAGATTAGCTCCATACAGATCCTTCTGTTCTGGTGAAGGATCTGAGAAGCTGCAGACACATTACATTACACTTGCATTTTTTTCTCACTCTCTCCCCAGAATACTTAGCCTTTCTTGCAAACCACAGAGAAGCAGATATCATTTTACTCAAATAAAGGCAAGTAAATACTCAGATCCTTTTGTAACCAAGTAACAAAGATAATAAACCAATAATCTTGATTTACATTACATGTTTCCTATATTTTTTCATTCACAAGTATAAATGTAAAATTATTTTAAGTAACATCAATTTTAAAAATTCTGTTTTGTGTCTTTATCTTAGGTTCTGGGGAAAATGTAAAGTTGTCAATCTGTTAATTTTAGATATTTTTGATACAGATAAGAACATATATATTTGGATAAGAATAAAAATCTTCACAAACATATTTGCCAATTTTACCACAGTAGGTAAAGAAGTGCTTCATATTAAAGAGTTGTCTTTAATCTGAAAGTCACCATTTTGGTGGGGCTGATCTCTTTATTCTCTTTTTTTTTTTTTGGGTGAAATTTAATTTCTTAAAACAACAGCCTTCTTTCTGAGATGACTATGTATCTGTATTACCAGATGACCCTGGTAATCTTACTTTGAGATTTCTCACAATTAGTTTGAATACTAATTCCAATCCACCTTTTGATATTCCTCTTTCCCACTATTCAAACAAGCTTTTGATTGTCCCAGCTCAACACTGGTGGCACTAATGCTGAAGAGAAAACCAGCTGGTGTGTCACAATGTCATGCAGCAAACCACATGGTCCTCTCTAGCAGCAGCAGCTACTACTGAGGAGGTTAGGAAGTGGTTGTAACACCTCATTGTTAAAATTTTTTAACCATTATCTGCATACTATTTTTCATCTGTACTTTGTGTCAAAACACAGTTTTTTAGAAAGGAAAGCTGTAAATCAGGCCCCTGTGCACAAATACTCTTTGGAAACAGAAGATAATTCCTTTTTGTTTCCCTATTTGTAACTGCTGGTTGCTGCGTTTATAATGCAAAAAGTTCTTCTCTAAGCATGATTTTTTTTTCTATTTTAACAGCTGATTATATGTTTCATTGCTGTGTCTTTGATTTCATGGATTCTTTGTGATTCGGCTTAATAGGAGGTACTGTAGTTTCACAATGAACTTTCAATAAACCTGTCAGAATCCTGCAAAATAATATATTTTCTATTTTGCTTATTGCCTATTGTCAAAATCTTTGTTGATAACAACATACACTGAGGAGCTCCTTTGTAGTTTATAAGGAAATTTTGTTCTCTTTATAGAAGTGCTGCATACTGGGAACACGATATGCTTACTGTTGACTCCTTAAACCATAGAAAGGGAAGAGGTAGAAAGTAATCTGGCATGGATTTAAACAGTATCAGTTTCCTTGTGCTGTGCTTTTGTTCAGTTAGGAGTCAGTCTCAGCAGGAGATTTTATACAAAATGATGATGCACTTTACACAAAAATTTTCCATCCTTGTATTGCTGTGTAGAGGTGAGCAGCTCTCTTCACCCTCTCCTGTCTCATTGTAACTCCATCTGCCATTAGAAACTCCTTCACTGACTTTCAACAGCATGTGAAAAGTCAACTCACAATAAAAACAAGGACTAAATTAATCTGCTTTGTACATTTCTTGATTACTTTCCTTTGCCAATGGAGTATCATGGTGAGAACACATTTTAGGTTGCTTTATGCACAGATGCTTGCTGTGAGCAGTGATGCGACACAGCAGGATGGGCTGGCATGGGCAGAGCTGCTCACCACAACAGCAAGTCCTCACATTCTGTGCTGGAGGACATCATGGACATGTAGCAGCCATCAGTCTGTAGCAGTCATTTATGACACCCCAGCATGTTATTTGGGGCATCCTTGCTTAAGTCAGCCTTCCTGAAGAAGAATTATTAGGCATCCGAACAAAGAGAAGAACCTGTTACAGATCACTTGGTAATGAACTTGGTTGTAATGTAAGCTGTTTATGGGGTTAGAATTTGCCTCTTTTACCTTATGTAAGATATTAAAATAATTTTCTTCCACTTTTTGAAGAAGCATTAAGATACTACTTCTAGTCCATAATATAGGGCTCAAATCTGCAAGTGTTCCTTGCCATAGAAGTCCGTTCCAGGTGCAGGGGATCTCATTCTATCAGTGCTTACATGCAGGCCTGGCCCACAAAGCTAACACAGCATATAACAAAAGTTAAGCAAAGGCAGTCAAACAGCATCCAAAGAACCACAATTCCACATCAATCCTTACACAGATATTTGATTTGTAGCATCAAGTCAGCACCTCAACCTTCATTAGTAAAGCAATATGAAGGGGAAAAAAAAGCTAACAGAAACAAGAGAAAGAAAAACAAACAAGGATATCCACAGAAAAATAGAGGATATTTATATCCCTTACATATAGAACCCAAGGAAGCAGAATTTCATCACTTCCTTTTTATTACAGACTTTCAATTTAGAACACATTGCTGTGAATTTATCATTCACAGTTGCTATGGAAAATCTTTGATGCTTATCCAGGGTAAGGAGCAGATGAAAATGAGAGTGTCACAACTCAAATAGTTTGATTGGAACTTCACTGGGCCAGTGCTTTTTCCCCTGTCTACATGAAGACTATTGGTAATGCTTATGAGCACTGTGCAAATATTAAGAAATCAGCTGAGGATTTCTGAGCTGCCTGGAAAATAACAAACAATGCAAATAAGCAGCAGGAGAGGTGAAAAATGCATGCAAATCAACCTTTACTTTCTGGTCTATAGGTCCCAAACCTCATTACCTTTGAAACTTCTGCTTGCACATGAACAGCACTTTAGTTTCTTTCTCAAATATGGAAGCAGGGTCTGACATCCACAATTTAATGAGCCTCAATGAGATCAAAAGAAGCCAGTGAGAGAGATTTCAATTGTCATCTTAAAATAATTTATTTCTCTATTTGTTTATTTATGAAGCTTTATCTTATAATTATTTTTCTTTCTCTTTTATAGACATATTTATTTTATAGACATAAAGGAATTGCACTGCTGTTTATTTGAGGAATGAGGAAAAGCACTGATGCACCTCTTATAATCAAAGTAGAATGTACTGCTTATAATATAATGCTTTTCATCTTCAATACACTCTGCAACCGTGAATTAAACCTTATAACATTACATTTTAAAACATTAGGTTTTTTTTACCTTAACATTAGGTTTTAAACATCTTCATTTTCTATGTAGAAAAAACTGTGCCAGAAAGAATTTTACTCCTCTGTGTATGAGTAGACTACACTGAAGTTCAAAATTAATATGTCTGAGTGGGGATACGAAGCACAGCCAAACTAAATGAAATAAGCCAATGAGAGGCTTATTCTTATTACTCCCTGTCAGAGAAAACTATAATTATTAAATATGGGATTCTAGAGGGAGATTTTCTTCCTAAGAAGAGGAGAGGTTGAACTATGGAATGTATTTTTTAAAAAAAATTACTCTTGGCAAAAGAAAAACTCAGAAAATATTCCTATCATATGTCAGAGAACAAAGGATGAGCAGGTAATCTCAGCACTATTTTCTTGAATGCATTAAGAATCAGTCATTACCAATAGACACAAACACTACTTTTTCTTCTGCGCAGCACTTGTTCCTTCAGTACCAGGAATGGCTATTCACTTTTCATTTTGTTATTTCCTTTTCCAGTACACACTTCCATCCTGCCTTTGGCACCAAATATTTGATTGAAGAAACACAGAAAACTTCAGAGTTTTCCCAGGAGATCAGCAGCATTGCCACTTTAAGGATGCTCTGCCTTACAGAGCTCTGCCCTGGACTGTGTGTCAGAATCCAGCATCAGCAGGTCCAGCAGAGATCCCTGCTACTGAGACACTTCACAGATGCTAAAGGCAGAGGTAGTTACATACCGTGTGCTGATTCATCCTCTTTTTGGTTGCTCACAATTATGTCCTGACTCCACATGCTTCCTTTCTGAAGAAAGACCAGACAATCATTGAAGTAGGGAACTGAGCAGAGTTGGTGTTAGGATGTTGCCAGAAGACCTCTGATACACCTCTCAAAATCAGTTGTACTCAAAATTTGTTTTCTCTCTGTGTCCTCCCACACTGCTAAAGGAAATCGCAACTCAATCTGAGAGAGAAACCAAACTTTAAAAATGTTGGTCCTCCTCACACTTGCTCTAAAATTCACAGGATGATAGGACAAAGCTGTGTTTGCAGCTTCATTGGCAGCCTCAGTTTTAACACTTCTGTATGTGTTATATGTGCACATAGAAAATTATTCTAAAAGCAAATACAGTTGGGTTGGTTTTTCCTTTGACTACATGAGATGTTGATGAGAATTCTACTAAGTACAACCTCTCTGATTACAGATGGCAGGAAAACCAGATAAAATAGCATTATTTTAATCCTGAGGCTAAAGTAGCTTCTCTCAAGTGTAAACATGTAAATTTAACAGCCTATACAGACCAAGATTATTTTACCTCCTATGCTGTACATAAAATAAAGTATATCCAATTAAAATTGAAAAGTTGAAGGTTTATGTGTTCCATCTGGAAGACAGAGGTATTTCCCAAAACAAATGCAAATCTTGCTAGAAGCTAAAATGACTTCACACTTTGATTGCTGCAAAAAGGCATAGTAATAAAGCACTGTATATATGAAATATGCACAGTATTTTCCCTTTGATGCACGTCTTGGGACCAGTACTGACGATCCCTGGCATCTAGTGACACCTAGTGGAATTTTCTTGAGTGGGAAAACCCCTTCAGTGTTGGTTTGTTTAATGTTATACAGCTATGTTAGAAGAATAGCTTCTCTGAATGCCCAGCGGCAGACTTCTTCCCTACCTTCCTTTTGCTTTCTGAACCTCTCGGGAAGCTGAGTACAGAAGGACTTCCAAGTGAGAACTACACCTTTTATAAATGAAAGAACAGTTTCCTAAAATATGGGAATGGGAGAAAAAGATGTTCCATACCTCGATTAAACCCCACGAGATGTCGAGAAGAGGGCTTCAGCATCCTCAGAAATCACTGTGCAGAGAAACAGCACATTCCTCTAAAGTCTGCACTGGGACCCAAATGTGCTGGACTTTGGGTGTAAAACTATGGTCAACCAGTATCGGTCTTCAGGAAATTGCAACAGGCTTCTTTACAAGATTCCAGTGTTCTCAGGAAGCTTTTAAATACTCTGCTGGTGGTTTTCACTTGTGCTAGCCTTTTCTATGATCTAATGTCCTGTTCCTGGCATCCAGCGAATGTTTAATTCATAGTAAAAACAAATCTTTCTTGCCTGAATGAAGGTGCTTTTCCAGCAGGTGTCACTGTGAGGTAATAAACACCAAATCCGGGCCCCTCACTGAGATGTGGGGAGCTGGATGGGCCGCAGGACACCCCTGCCCTGGCCGGGTGAAGAATCCGTGGCTCAGTGCCCTCAGAGCAAGGAATATTGGCACACACTCCAGAGCCTGACAAAAAAGTGTGTTTGAAGAGGCAGCCACAGGCCTTTTCCAGTGCCTGCTTGGGGGACGCGTGTTGGGTTTGTCACGCCTGACCCTGCCCTTGGCCTCCAGCCGCTCCAGGAGCATCATGAGTGGAGGGGGCTACTCAAAACACATCTTTTCTTTCGGCTGTGAAATACCTGGAGTTGTACACAGGATAAATCCTTGCAGGCTTCAGTAGCTAAGCCTACTTTTTCAATCCTGGGCTTCTGCTGTGTCATGAAATCCTTAATTTGACAGCTGTGGGACTGATTTTCCAGAGCAATAAAACACTCACGGCTGTGACTGCATAGCTATCTGCCTAAGGACTGTGTGCCAGGCATCAGGAAGCCAGATTTGAAAATATCAGCATCATTTCATATTTTATTGCAGCCAAATTGAAAAATTCTGCTGGCTGCAGAACTCCAGCTCAGATTTGATAGCTTTATTAATTTCCATAGTGGTAGCAATTGAAGCAATTCAGTATCAATATGTCTGTGAAATTCAGTCATAATAGCCTTTATGAGCAATTCTATTATGTAAATTATTACATTATTGTTATAGAATATAAACCACAAGTAGCGTTAGATATAGAGATGGATGAGGAAGTTTTGACAGCACTTTTTCTCTGAAGAATGTTAACACATAAGTGCATTTTGTGGAAGTGTACCAGCTTTGCCTAACCTTCCTTAAAAGGGAAGTGAAGGAGGACAGAAGCGCAAAAAACTAACAGAATGCAAAAGCTGAAGAGGAAGGTACCCTGCTGGCTATCTATCACCTGCCCTCTACACTAACTCTTTGCTATCACTTTTCAGGTTGCCAGGACTGTCAATCCTGGCAATCAGCTGGAGTGTTTTTTTTCATTTTAAGTTTTTCATAAGAACTGTCAAATATCCTTTTTTTTATTTTGTATTGGTTCTTAAAAAGCAGAGAACATTTCTGTGAGTATAAATAATACCCTATTTGTGTCTACTTAGAGAATAAATATAATTTTATCTCAGGAAATATGTAGTAGAAAAGTGTAGGAGTTTGGTTTTTTCTATTTCAAAAAATTATTTTTTTTAGTGGGTGTTATGGGGGGAAAAGCTAAATGAAATATTTTTTCATCAAAAAAGGAAGTACTGTCAAGAAGCTCTTCAACCCATTACTATGGGTTATTATGTGGACACAGGGTTATATAAGAAATTTCAGATCAGCACAAAGTGTTTAAACTATAATATAACTATTCAAAACACTGCTGTTTCCTATAATTGGCACAGTGAATTATAGCCTGCTACATGCAAAGGTACTCAAGTGCCTTTATTTACCAGCAGCTCTTGGAATCCTACATCTTCATTGTGCAGGGGTCTCTGAAAAGCCATTCTCAAACAATAAAAGTTCAGGCACTTGTAAGTAACTTAGAAATGTCTCACTATGTTTTTCCCTTTTGAAATGGGTTAATAACAATCAGAAAAATGTCGTTGATTTTATTTGCACATTTGAACCTACAAGAAATATCAAATCTTCACCTATGCCTCTACTTTCACAAAGAAAACAAGGACTCCATCAAACTCCCTACAGCCTCTAAAGAGATATTTCAACAAGAGTATCAGAATCTCCTTCAACTTTGAGATTTGCTGTTTAAAGCATGGAAAGTGATGTGAGAGAAAATATTTCTGAGTCTTTTGATCTCTGAAGATAAACTTCCTTGAGGTGAACTGACTAACTGGTGCAGGAGGCACATTAATTACTTCTGGTCTGCACTATAATTTTCATTTTTTAGATTACTTAAATTGAAAACCCCTCTCCTTTAAATAAGTTGTAAGAAAGTAATGCAAAGAAATGTGACCTTTCTTGGATTTTTTCCCTCTATTAACTGCTTCTTTTTTTGTGATAAGCTTATCCATTACCATAAGTAAGAACTTGATGTACAAAGATGTACAAAGCCTACTCAACACTACTCAGAAGCTTATCAGTTTCAGATCTGTGATGTGTGTGTTGTTTTTTTTCTTACTCTTCATGATTCAGAAACTCAGTTAAGTAAAAAAAGTATTACTGGATTTGTGTCATTATGAGGCACAGCCAAGTTTAAGCAGCCTTCACAGAACTCGGGTTTTGAATGGAAAAAAATAGTTAAGAGGAAGATAGAGGGACAAGATCTACTTTCCACCCAAAGCAGCATCACTAGAGAAGGGCTGATAACTGTATAATTACATGAACTTCGGCAACAACAACCCCAGCTCCACTACTACCTGGTGTGCCAGGACCATGGCTTTTTAGACCAAGCTGAAAACACTCCCTTCCATTCATTGTGTCTTACTTGGGCCTTCAACAGAAACAGAGTAGGTTTACACTGAATATTGGGAAGAAACTCTTCACTGTGAGGATAGTGAGAAACTTGAATAAGTTGCCCAGAGAAGTTGTGGATGCTCCATCCCTGAAAGCATTTAAGGCCAGACTGGATGGGGCTTTGAGCAACCTGGACTAGTGGAAGGTGTCCCTGCTCATGGTAGAGGGGTTGGAACCAGATGGTCTTTAAGGTCCATTCTAATCCAAATGTCTCTATGATTTTATTGACCATATGATTCAGAATGTATAGCCATGGGCATTGCTTAAGTCATGTTTAGTGTTAATGCTGATTTCTTACACAGTGAAAAATTCTCAATACTTCAATAAACAAAGAATGGAAGAGACTGAGGGAAAAAGTGGCAGAGGGCCATCAAGAGCTGTTACAAAAAGAGCTGTTACAAAATATTGGACATACATTGGATTTTATATTTCATTACCTATCCATGCTTACTAAAAGAAAGCATTAAAGGCCATTACGCCCAGAAAAATTACGGATTTGTGAATGCCTCTTGTGCCATGCATTTGATGTCACTTGCTATCACATGCTATGCATGTTATGTCACTTGTAATACAGTATAATAAAATTAAGGAAATTAAAATTTTCTTTATTGATCTGTGTGATGGAATGATTGCATGAAAGAATGCTTCAAATACTTTTTATCATCTAGAAAGTCTGTTGTGTTTAAAGAGAATATTGCTAATCTCTGAACTGTCATTAAACATGGAACAAGAGTCATTGCCACAATAACTCCAAAGACAAGAGATCAAACATACAGGTGTCTGCAAAATTGTATTCCACTGTAATGAAAGGAACTTCCTTTTCTTCTAGATAAGAAATGCAAAAATTCATTTGTGGTTATTCCTTTTAAATTCTGCCTTCAAATTATTCCAACATATAAAACAAACTAAATGCTCAAATGCTTTCTCACAAATAACTCTGAGATGCACAGTTATGAAAAGCAAACTTTCCCTCAGGAGTACTGCAAATCAAAACCAATATATTTTAAGTTGGACTCTGACCAGTTTACAAACATACTGACTGCAAATGCCTTCAACAGTACTAGAACAGCAACTCAGAATCTCCCTTCCTTCATTTAAGAGCCTGAGGCAGAAGGGGTAAATGTAATAAAATTGTTCTCTGCTTATTGCAATATTGTTTCTTCCTATATGAAAGACTTCTTTGACTTAGTTTCACCTCTGGAAAACTGAATTTACAGTAAAGAATGGAATTAATTCTCCTATTTCTTTTACTACCAAAGTGATGCTCACAGTAAATGAGGTCAAATAAAGCAGCTTTTCTCTTCTGATAGCTTCTGCAAAACAAGGTCTTGTCAAAACAAGCCATCTCTATCTTTCTGCTATTCAGAGTCGATGTGTCTCCTTCCTACGGCAGAGCAAGCTCCTGTGGTAGGTGGAGCATGACACCACAAGGCTGTTTACATGACACAATACTTACAGGCTGCCAGCAACTGCTTTTCCCAGATGCCAGGAAGACTCCTCTGTTCAAAGCCCTGCTTTAGTGAAATACGGGGTGGTAGCTGGAGAAACCAAACTGCATTCACATTCCTCTGATAATCCCAAAGCCAAAGCAAACCTCTCAAACAAATGTATCTCAAGTATGAATGGCCCTTTTCCTGAATCACTGTAAAGCTTATGACCCCAAGAGGCAGCATTTGCTTTGCCTGTATATACACATGGCTGTGTATACTGCCGTAAGTGACAGACAATAGGATCCTTTAGTACTTGCATTGTTTTACTGAGAAAAGATATGTCTTTCTGTGCTTACTTTATGTTTTATATTGATCTACCTCTAAGCATTCCGAGAGAATGGAAAGATCAAGAAAGACATGCTTGATACTGCTCTTGCAAGCAGCTCACTGCTTGCTCTTGTTCTTGCTTTGCCAATAGCCCAAATCTGGGAGTCCAAAACTACAATTTAGCCTTTTCTCTTGACTGCAGTTCCACACCATCTCGCAGCAATCCTTTCTGTAACCCAGAAGGCCTGTCCTTTACATATTTCTTAGATCCTCCTCAGCTGAGTGCTGAAGTCTACATATTGATCAGCTACTGCTTCATTGCCAGGGACCAGTGCCTGAAGAGGAAACTGAGCTCTAAACTGTTCATCTCAATTCATTATGTAAATGAGGAAAAGACCACAAAAATTAGATACAAACTTCCCAGATTTCAGAGAGCTTATACCCTCTTCAGTTCAGTGTACTCTTTGGCATGTCATTTTACTCTAAATGTGATTCCTATTTTCCTGTCATGATCCTTCGACAAACTTTCCCTGTCTTCACGAAAGAAGGGAACTTACATCATGGCAATTATGCAGACTTTTGCTTTCATACAGCCACTTTCACCATGTCCATTGTTTTAAGTCTCATGCTAAGAATCCATTAAGTAAATCTGTCGCCATTTGACAGATCTAAGTTAATTTCTTTTCCTCAGAAAACAGAAGAAAATGTTTTAATTTAACATTCTTAACTGGAGAGACCTAAGAAAGTTTTGCATTTTTCAAAACAGGAGAAGGAAATTTGAGAAGGTCATTTTGGCATTACAGCACCATAAGGAATCATCAGTAGCTTTGCTTGAAAGGTTTCCTTTTTTTTTTTTTTTTTTTTGTCAAAGACATCCTTTAGGATCTTTATATTTCATATTTTCTAAATCACAACTCATATTGACTAAAGAGCAGGGCCATGCCTGCACATTTTTTTTTTCGGTTCTGCATCTGCACCACAGAGATACATCGTGCTGCTGCATGCTACAGAATTCCCCACGCCAGCCCTCCTTCCTCTCTGAAGGTCTGTGGCACACTTGCAAACTTAGACTTCTCAGTGCCATTCTACTCCTCAGCATCCAATTCAGCCTCTATGACAGGAAGTCCTTAAACTGTTAAAATTAAAAACAACTGCCAGTTTGGACTAGAGCTGTCACACTCCATGGCTCACCACTGAAACACACTTCAACAATTCAGTATGAGTTGAGCATGACTATTTGTGGTCAGTGAGAGGGCTTTACCCTGACAGCACCCTTGGCCAAAGAGACATAAAATAGGGGCAACAGAAGCAACAGCCTAAGCAGATGTTTCTCTTTCCATTAGCAGCAAAATCTCAGATAATCAAATTGTACAGAGAAAGACTAATGAAATAAGAGAGGAAATTTAACCTTTTTGTGCAATAATAGACTGGAAAATAATAATTTCTTTAAATCTAGAAAAACACAGGCTGATAATCACAATGGGAGATGAAAGTATGTATTTTAGAGTAAAAAAGGAACTCTCAACAGGGATTGCTAAATTCAGGAGACGTCTCTTTGTATAAGATATGATGTTAAAAACAATCTACTCTTAATATGGAACAAGTTCAGTTCACAAAGAAATTGTGAGAAGAATGGTAGCGGAGAAGGAACTGCAGGCAACCATGGCATTCCTAGTATTTCTGTTTTTCTAGCAGCAAACCTCAGCTGGAGGCTAAGACCGAATGGGAACATTCACACTGTATTACGAATAAGCTAGGAAATCTGCAAGCTGACAGAGTTTATGGACAGACATATGGACATAGTTAAAAGAAGCCATAATCACAGTTGTGTGAGTAATACATAGGCAGGCAAATAAAAATTAGAAGCTGCAAAAATGTTTAGCTCAGCTCTTATGCAGGCAAACCATAAATCAAAATTTCTCAGCTGTTAAAAGTATACCTTAACTACTAGGATAGGTTCTTTCTGTAGTGTGATGCTTCAGATTAATATTTTAAAAGCTTAAATGAGATGTGGCTCACTATATATAAATCCTCATTCAAGAGATTTTTGTATATCAATTGTTATTTATATAAAGTAAGAATAACTTTAATGGGGGGTTTAAAACAGGCTATGCCAGGATGTCCTAAGTAACAGTGGTTAGTCTCATGAGCAAGGCCCTCCTATAGTCAAACTAAGTTTAAGGCATCCCACTTACTGAGCAATCTTTGGAATCACCGAACTCTGGAAAATACAGGGGCTAATGAGAATCATTACACTATTATTTCAGTTTGACAAATCTAGCCTCTCCTTGGCTAGCTCCTCCTTTCTGTTCTACACCTGAACAGCAAATAGCTATTTGTGAATTATTTTAAGATGAATGAAACAATTTTTGATAGATAATTAAATGGTGCCTCAAAAAAAAATATCCCCAGGTTATCTATTGCTTAATAATAGTTGAAGGAAAAATAAAATGGCCAAGAGTTGTAAAGCCACAAGTGGGCATACATGTAGACCCTCAGAACTCAGATTGCTATAATCACTATCTTTAAACCACTTTGTTCTAAGCCAGGAAATATGCTTGAAAACATTCAAGAAAAGCTAATGATTTGGCTGACCAGTTATGCTGGATAAAATTCTGAGACAAAAATTATAATGCAGAAAATCTGAAACTAGCAGTGCAAATACATTCATTGTTACTAAGGTGGAAATAGTAGGATAAAATACCATGAGCACAGAATAACACCCTTAAAAAATTAACTTTTTGCCTTGTGCTAGCTGAGCTTCTTCATGCTACTTTCCTCAACTTTCTTCAAACATGCTTTCTACAAGAGTTGTGCTTCATCGGCAAGCATCCCAGGGGGAAAATTAAAAAGAAAGGTAACTAAGATATTTATACCTTCTTGCCTCAGAGAGTGAAACACAGGCATTAAAGAAAAAAAAAAAAGGCTAAAAAAAAAACAGATAAAAACAAACAATCCAGCCTTCCTGTAGATTTCAAGAAGATAAAGATCGCTTCCAAAAGTGTGTATAGGAAGAGTACAGACTAGCTTTTGTCAAATGCTTTTTTTTCCACATCACATATCCCAAAATAACTCCCTGTAGCAGTTGCAAGCCTAAGAGGTAAACCAAACAGGATAGTAGGGAAGAAGACGTATAGTCTTTGTCATCCACTTGTGCATTTAAAGTACTTATAAGCATTTAATAAAGACTTAAATGTGATGGAGAAAGTTAAGGATGATCCTTGTTTCTCCTTTTGGCTGCACAGGAAAAGACAATGAATGTCAATTGAAGAAGATTCTTACGCTGTATTTTCAGAGCAGTCAGAAACAACTAAAACTGATGAATAAGATGCGCTCCAAGGTGATCTGGCAGAAGTAAAGCTCTTCTTTGCAAGTCAAATCCCAATACTTAAGACTCTTGTTCTGCACACAGCTCATCCATTATGTAAGTGAACTCTGTTTTCAAACCACTAGTCTGAGCTATCACAGTGATAATTTTGTCCCATTATCGCACAAACAAGCCTGTAGCACTAACTGTGATGCTGTAGTAAAGACAAGTTACCAGTCTCATCTGATCATATCACCTTTACTCTCATAAACATTCTAGCTGATGCACTAGGCAAAGCCCTGTACCACATCACTGTCAATAATGTGAGACTCCAGATCTAGTCTAGTATAAGCAGAATTTAGTCTACATTTCTTTTTTGTTTCTTCAAAGGAATCTTCACCCAATATATAAATCTCTGGGTTTGTTTTTTTTTTTTTTTTTGCATTCTGTGTTGGGTATCTAGTCTATTCAGGAACATTTATGCTTCATCTGTAATTGGAAGCTTTTAAATCTCCAGGGCAGATCTCTCATTGGCACTTTTTTATGGCCCCTGCCTAGCCGATGTGTTAGGGTAAAAAAATGTGATTTTCATTAAGATAATATAGAATTGTTTGAAAGGTAAGCTGTTTCAAATTGTAACTTGAACTCAGAAAGGATCTAAGTCTTCATGGTGGAGACTCTCCCTGACACAACAAATTTCCCTCAGGGGCTATAGCTGAGGGCTGAGTGGCAATTTTTCTTTCCACAAAGATCATATGCGATTTGCTCACTGTATTCAGATATTTCTCTGGAAAACAAAGCCAATCTGTAAAAACCTGTCAGGTGTTTAGAGACTTGGAGGTCTGCGTATTGGAAGTGGTTATATGAGAAATAACTTTATGACTCTACTTTAGATCCATAAAGGAAAGATACATGATCTCAGCATGTACTCCTAAGCAACAAAAACTGAATTTGCAATTGCTACAAAATGCCTGAGAGAGATCACCTCTAGTCAATTGGAGCTGTTTATCAAAGAAACAGCAAGCTACCAAAATCACATGCTGATTCAACCAGGAGACAATGAAGACCTCAGCAGTTTGTACTTCAGACAAGGTAAGACTTCAAGTAGAAATGCAATATGCCTCTCCTGATGCAGTATCTCTGCAGTCTGCATTCTGCTTCAGCTGCCCACCAAGACCTGAATGCACTATGACAAGGTTGCTGGTTACACATAGCCCGGACTGTCTTGGGCCATGTTTAAAACTCCCAACAAACAAGATTTCAGACCCTTTCTGGTTCATTAGCATTCATGGGCACATGGCTTACCTGCAAAAAATGCACTCAGAATTCATGGCTTGACCAATCTTCCCATGATGTGCTGCAGGAGCTGTAGTTCCGCAGGAGCATAGCAGGATGAAGGGGCCAGTGGCATTTTCCTAGCTAAGCCTGCCTGTCTTCAGAGATTATTTTCCCTTTGAAGAGCAAGAGTTAACAGATCATCTTGGAGAAGAGAACAAAGAAGGATGTGGGATTTATATTAATTTGTCTAACCCAGTCTAAATGGAAAGGTTCATTGATTTCAAGTCTACATTCTGGAGAGACCAGATATATAAGAAAATGACAGGGGAAAGTGCTCATGGAGAACCTCATTGAGAATGATGCATAAACCTAAGTCTGAAAAAACATCTAGGTCAAAGTGATGTAAAGCTGGAAGTATCCTAGAGTCATTCTGCACTTTAAAACATATCACAGAAAATGTCATAATTTATCCTCATCTGAATTAACAGGAAAACTTCAGGCATTTGCAATTCTGACTGAAGTTCATAGTGGTGAAAAAGCTGAAATATTAAACGTTTGAAACAGTGATTCTATGCAAATTTTACCTCAAATATAATAATTATCTTTTGCTAAGCATTAAACATATAGTAACTTGATAGCTAAGCCATAGGAAAAATATTGGCCTCAGTCAAATGTGAAATTCCAGTTTTCAAGATTATATCTCTTCTTTTATTTGGACTAGTAATGTATTTTCTGTGCTTGTTAGAATTAACTTTTTTTTTCTTCAGATGACAGTGGCATTTATACTGAGACCTACATCTCCAGCAAAGATGATATGGACTTGCTTCATTGGGTTTATTTCTCTCCACTATGCTCTGTCCTAATTCTGTGCACACTAAATCCAGTCCAGCTCTTGCATTGAGTTACTTACATGGTTTCCATTTAGGATAGGATGTTTTGAATGTGATTATGCTGAGCACATCAGCACCAATACATAAAGCCATTAAAGTTTTCTCCATCTCTTGACTTCTACACTATTCTGAGTCTCCAGATCTTCAAGCCCATTGTCAAAATCTGTCACATATAACTTGCATTTTTACTGTATCAGTTTCTCCTTATGATCATCAATTGATGCTCTCCTCTTGGCTATTCCTCCTTGGAAGTATTGCCAAGGCAAATTTTTGGATCTCTCGGATAACAGGGGCTGTCATCTTGCAGAGATACAGTATATCTGCTACACTTCAGCATTTTGGAGCTTACTCCCGGGGCCAATGAATTCGTGGCTAGGAAACCCCCTGTAGCACTCAGAATTCCTTGATCACTTGCCTGTCATGACTGTGCCCTTCAGAAAATCTGATAAGACATGGTTGTTGCATTAGTCACTCACTCCTACTGCAGACCATGCTGAGAAGCATGTCTCTCTCTTCAGGAAAGTGATTAATTTTAAACAGACTTTTTTTTTTTTCTATTCAATACTCAACCTGAAATTTACCATGGTTGCCAAGATAAGTCAATAATTTGCCTATCTCCAGGTAAGTCTGGATCCAGTCTCTGATAGCAGCTGTCTAAGCCCAGAAGGGAATTTTTCCAGAGTAGCAAAATTTTCTGAAAATTTCCCTTTACTGCTGTAAGAGTAACAGATGTTATGTCTATGCTGGCTTCTGTGTTCAGAATGTTCTCTGAATTAATGATGTGGAGCAAACATCTGATATACAGTTATGGCGATTTTTGTCTGTATTAGGGCCCCAGTGTAGGTACCAGCAATGTAGATACAGCATCTTTGAGGTAGGGAAATTACATTGAAAGATAAAAGAAGTCAGAAAGTGAAGACAAGTTAGTCTTCTGCTGCTATTATTTTTACAGTATACAAGAATTCATATTAGACTCAGTCAGTCACCTTGACTTCCTTTTTACTGATATGAATATCTTTAATTTGCCATGACAGTTAGGGTTTTCAAAGGAGTTAGAAGTACCTATAAGCTTAATTCAGTTTGCACTGCTGATACTGCAGTCAGGAGTCTCACTGTGAGTATTAACAAAAACCAAGGTGGAGAGTTCCTGTTTTCCAGAAGGAATTTTAGGATCTTGTAAGTATAATTAATAACACAGAACTCAAGTGTCCTCCCCATTGTCATAGATAAACTTACTGCTTGTGTTCAGCCAGTAGCAGGATAGGTGTCAGAATAAATAGGAAGTTTGAAAAGGAAGTGTGAAAATAGACTGAAGACAGTGTAACATTGATGGTAATCATTATGCTTCTTTACAGAGAAGATGAAGAACTTTCTGCTAGCAGCTATCTTTTTCCTTGTCAGAGGTGAGTTTTCATATACTTACTTAGCTTACTGCCGCTTATGAACATTAAAAATCCTTAATGTTACTCAAGGATGAGGTTGTATGAAGCAAATCATGACCGAATTAAATTCTGTGAGTAGGAGAAGTAACCACCAGCAATAGTTTTCCTATTTCTTTTGCAGTTGTCTTGACCAACAATTCCCTTTTTTCCCCTTTTTTCTTCTTCTTCTTTTTTATTTCTTTTTTTTTTTTTCTTTTTTCCCCCCTTTCCTCTTTGTGCCGCCCAGATTCCTGCCGCTGCACCGCCTGGGACTCTCCGTTCTGCCGGCAGCTGCCAGGTGGGTGGAACGCTGCGGTGCCCGGCGGGCCAGGAGCGCTGCGGAGGGCTCCCGCCGGCGCTCGGGAGCATCGGCCCTAAAAGCACGCCCGCCTTTCCCAAAAGGAAAGCCCGGCCAGGGCAGCACGGGCAGGTGTGTCTGCGTGCCGGCAGGGCGCCGGGCTGACCCGCACGCTGCGAGGGAAAGCACAGCCAGCGCGTCACTAATAGCTGCCGCTCCAAAAACCACGGACCCTCTAAAGCTTATGTGTCATGGATATCTCTGCTTTCCATTTAACTGGGAAATTACTGATGATGGCGAGAAGGAACAGTATAACACGTTTGACAGAGTATTACAGAGCAGTGGGTGGTCATCTGATTTATGTTGTGCTGGATTTATTGTGGGCAGAAACGTCCTACTTATTAAAAGACACAGCAGAGATGATAGGTTCTTGAGTACACAGTGACACTGGGCAAGACATCTGCAGGAGGACTGTGTTCTTCTGAAATTAGCCATGGATAATTTTCGAGTCCTTGCAATTAACTTACCAGACTAAACTCCACAAAATCATTAGTGAGAAAACCAGATGCTCAGGAAGAAAAACAGAAAGTTCTAGAGTGAAAAAAATTAAATGTAGGTGGTTTGGAGTTTGTTTGTTGGTTGAGTTTTGGTTTGGTTTTTTGTTTTTTTTTTTAAGTGGAGAAACTGAACTATGTTTTCTTTAGAGCAAAGAAATTTTTTTCTTTCTTTGCATAGGTCTTGGAGCACAGATGTGATAGAGCTCTGGTACTATGCTAGGTCTGGGAAGAATTAATAATCTACATGTTAAGGTGGAGCAGTACAGTAGAAGAAAGAAAGCACTAGAATAAAAATTAATGCACATGTGCATAATATCTACACACAGGACAAGTGAAAACAAAATTGTGCAAGATTCATTATATTTATCTAGACAAAGGAATGTAGAATTTCAGCATATTGGAAGTGGGAGGTTGCATTGGGGTGTTAGGTGAGCTAGTACATTATTTCAACACACAAAATCTACTATTTTTTTTTCTGCTTTAATACCATAATCATGTAGAGAAAGACCAGGGGGATTTTGCAAAACTTAGAGCATGAGGAACAATACAACCACTGTTTTTCTGTAAGCAGACAGGTCTGGAAAACGGTAGACACCATGTGGATCTGAGTTAGTAGAACTCTTATTTCAAATAATGTCAGCAGTATATTACCAATGTATTGTCATGAAGTATAACAGCAGTACCAAAAAGATTTTGTTTTCAGTTGTTTCTTTAAAACAACAATAAAGAACACCAAGTAGATGTAAGATTTAATTCAAAGTAAAACAGAGAAGAATGTGAGAGCTGTTGCTGTTTTCCCTGCTGTTGACAGACACCATGTTCATGTGTGAGGAGGCCAAGATGTGATTTGGTGGCCAGACTAGAAAAGCAAAGACTTCTCTAATATTTCACATTGCTATGGAAATAAGGAAGACATAATCTCCACCTTCCTGAAAGGAAACTGTACACACCTGAACTGGTGCAGTATAGGTTATTAGAAAAGCATTATTCATTTAGTATGAGAAAAGAAGTGTCATAAGGTGAGGGTATTAAAGTCAGTGCTGAAGTCATTTGACACACTTCCTTTTCCAAAACACTTTTTAACTTCAATATGCATTTTCCATCTCAATGATTAAAAGAATGCCAAGGATACTTTATAACTCAGGTTGTAGGAAGAAATGAGGAAAAGAGAACTGATCTTTTAATTCATAACCTAGGTTATGGCATACCATACTATGCTACAACACTAGCTCCAGATATATTCATATTTACTTATCACATAGCAAAACCTTTTCTATTCAAGACTGATAGGTCTATTGGCAATTTATTAGACCTAACAAGTATGAAGGACACGTGACTCTATTCATCAGGAAAAATTTACCTTAAGCATCCCATTCCTGTTGAGATCCTTGTCTACTTTCCTGAACACCAACAAAAAATCTGAGTCCTTCTTGAAGGACTTTGAGGCAACATGACTGATTGTTCTGAGCTAATAGTTGAGACAGTAAGACACAAAGCAAAAGAATAACAGTCATATTTTGTCATTAACATTTTTGTTAAGAGATTTTTTAAATACTGACATAAACTTAATCACTAAAGACAAAAAACAAGTTTCTTTAATAATGTCATCAATGCTTACTTTCACATCAACTGAAAAAGGGTATGTTCAGTTGCAAAAAAAATCCCCATTTTCTCTTTAAAAAATTAATAACAGGTAATTTTATACATAAACTTATGCTCCTCCTGTTTTATAATGCATTCTTTATAAAGCTGGCAGTTTAAAAGTAATATTGGTTTTATCCAGCAATATTGTGTAGTTCTGAACTTCAGATAGAGATTGATGGTTTTGAAGCAATTCTGGGATCTAGTCAACAAGTTCTAGCCTGGTTCGTATTTGATTTCATTACTCATAGTCCCTTTGAGTCGGTTAATGTTTGCCTGTGATGGGTCTTTTCCAGTGCCCATGTTTTCATCTTTCAGATTGGGACAATGAATTGGTGTGTTACAAAGAACTAAGTGAGGATCTAACCTGTACCTGGCTGCCAGTACCTAGTGCTGCAAATACAGTTAATTATACTGTATACTTAAAATGGTAAGTCTGAAAAGTTATTTCATAAAAACAAAAAGCTCTTATTGTTGTTAGATGTGGTTCCCATCTGCTGGAGTTTTGTTCTAGCGTATTTCATCACTTTATAGGTTATTACACAAGGCTAGTCAATACCTTTCATCACTTCTCATCAATACCTATTGATTTGTAAGAGCTTGGTAAGAGAATGGTAGGTTGATTTTGGCTAGACATCACAAAAGCTGTTCTAGTCCTCCACTCCTCAGCCTAACAGGGCAGAGAAAATAAGACAAAGGATCATGGGTTGAGATAAGTACAGGAAGAGGTCTCTCAGCAATTACTGTCATGGGCAAAACAGACATGACTTGGGAAAATTAATTTAATTTATTGACATTCAAATTAGAGTAGAGTAATGAGAAATATAGCTAAAACTTGAAACACCTTCCCCTCCTCTCCCTCCCACCCCCATGCTTTTCTTCTTACTGGGCTTAACTGAATTCTCTGCCTCCTCCACCCCAGCATTGTGGAGGGATGGGAAATGAGACTGTGATCAGTCCATCACATGTTGGGTCTGTCACTTGTTTTCTCTTCAGATTCTTCCTCTGGTCCAGCATGGGGATCCTCCTACAGGAGACATGAACTCCTACAGTCCATCATTAACTCCTCCAATATGAATGTTTCCCATGGGGCTGCATTTCTTCATTAACTGCTCCAGTGTAGGTCCCTTCCATGGGGTGCCAGCTCTCCAAGAGCAGCCTGCTCCAAAGCAGGTCCCTCATGTGTTCACAAGCCCTGCAAACCTGCTGCAGTGTGGGCTGGTCTCTGCTGCTCCCACATGTTCTCAATTCCTTTCTACCAGCTGCTGTTGTGCAGCAGTTTTTTCCATCTTTTAAATGCGTTATCCCAGAGGCACTACCACCATGGCTGATGGGCTCAGCCTTGGCCAGCAGCGGGTCTGAACTGAAGCCCAGCCAGAACTGGCTTTGCTGCACATGGGAAAGCTTATTGCAGCTTCTTGGAAGCCACCTCTGTAGCAATCTGCCCCCTTGCTCCCAAAACCTTGCCATGCAAACCCAATACAGAGTTATTATACATCTTACCACGCCTCCAACACACTGTTTAAAGCATTATTGACAAAGATCAGCTTATTCAATTACCTTTATTTGCAGCTATTGACTTTTACTGACACAGATTAAACACAGATGTATTTAAGGTAAAAAAAAAAAACAAAAATTAAAAGAAAACATTCAAACATAAACAGACACTAAGCTTTTATTTTATGTATTATGTATTTTGCTATAGCATGTACCCAAGGAGATGTCAGATACTTTCTGGTAATTCTGATTTATCTAGTAGTGGTTTAACAGATGGAATGAACATGTAGGTTTAATTTTCAATTGATTACCTAAAATACAGTATCTTCAGTTGCATCTGCATTACAAAATTGAATTTTCTCATTTTATATCTAGATATTTGGAATCTCCCATGAGATTAGGGGCATGTTCAGAAACAGAAATGTGAGATCAGAAGACATGATCTTTGCCATGAGACCGTATCATAGGGTACATAGAGTACAACACTGTATACCATAGGTAAATTCTGATATTCATTGCTGATTTTTTTTTGCCACATAACCACCTCTTGTCATTAAAAATGAGCTGTGGTTAGCAACACCTCCTAAAGCTAAGAAAATGTCACCACACTGGGAAATTCCCCAGAGTGATCATCTTCACATTGCACAGGAGCAAAGCAATCACCTCAAGGCTGAGATTACTGCCCCCATTACCTTCAATATTTTTTCACTGGAGGTAGCAGCAGGCACCAATTTACAATAAGCACCAAATTCCATTGCATTTACTATCTTGACTCTTGGAACTTCAAGGAATACCAGTTTTTTTTAGAAAGGCAGAAACATCTATGAAACAGCTCTGTTTCTGAAGAGATGTTATCAGTTGAAATATTTTTAAGGTACTTGCTCTCAAAGTCATAAGCCAAAACCCGACTGTGCTGTTCCCAGCTGCAGGGTTGATGCCATGAACAGACAAGGCAGACAAAAGAATGAAAGAGGATGTCAGTGGGGGAGGAGACAGACAATTCCCTGGCAGAGGTGTTGATGTTTCCAAGTCAGTCAGGACTTTAACCTCAGTCTCCTAAGCTTCCACCTGGTGGTCTTGAAGAAAAGATTACTATCTCCTCCTCTATTGGGTTAAAAGAAAAGAAAAAAAAACCCACATGTGAAAGGGCTTTTGCCTTGCCTAGAAGAGATAGGAATTTTACCTTGCCCCTTCCTGCATGTAACATCAGTTTGACATTGTAATAGTTCCCTGTCCTTGCTCCTTGTGATTAAGTTGTCAGGAAGAAAAAGATTAAAGATAAACACTCCCACAGAAAAGTTCCAACCAAGAATTCAAAATCATGCTTTGAAATTTTAATGGCTGATTCACATCTAGCCTGTAGCAGAAGACAGGAAAACCTTCAAGCAGTTTTTCTTAGGTATTAAATATTGAATCATGATGTGTGTAATTTAATACTTGAGAAGCATAGGTAGGCAATTAGTATGCCAGCCCCTCTCTTTAAGAGCACTGAACTTGCACAGTTTCAACCTTGGAAAAATCTGTCCTGTGTGTGGCAGAGACTAAATGAGAGAGACAAGGAAAAAAATAGGCAGCAAAGTTGGCTGTAAGGCATTAAAATTCTCAGATTTCCTGTGCTGTGTGTTTTAGGCATACCAGGAGAAATCTACAGGGCTGAGGACTCAGGTGACATTTAAATATCTCCATCAAACTCTGATGATTTGCAGGAACAAAAGTCAAAAGATAGGCAAATAACTCATAAGAAGCTTTTCATAACTTTATGGTAATTTAGATGCACATAACTGGAAAATTTTGCTGTTCAAAAGGAATTTGGGTGCCCCTGTTATAAGAGGCAAGGCTTTATGAAGTAATTTCTAACATAATTTTCTACTTTCAAAATGCTCTATATATCCCACTGTGAGTACAAAAGAAGATCATACAGATCTTCTATCATGCTATGCCTTAAAAGTTTAAGGCATTCAACAGTTCTCCACCACACAATACAAGGATTTGCACATTTAATTTGCTAGGGTTGCTGAGGTGCTGGAATTAATCTTGCTATTTGAAGCTGCTCAAGGTGAACCTTCAAGATTTTCAGATGTGGAATTATGTGTAGGAGTATCTGCTATAATTTTGCCTTCTTGGGCAGGGGAGGAAAGAATGGCTATAATCCAATAAAATGTTTCTTGTTCTGTTTCCTTTTCTCTGAAGGAACCAAATACGTAAACCTTTTCAGCGAAACACATCGTCACCTTCCATCACAATAGAACGAAAGAATCTCTACATGGAGAGATTAGCAACCATTTGGATAGCAGTGAATTATGCCCATCACACCTGCACAAAAGGAAAGAACATCTCAGTTTTACCAAGCAAAGCAGGTACAGCATCTTCACAAGTTGTGTTACTGCAGTGCCCAGCTAAAGCTGTATTCTGTAAAGATAATGTCCAAAAATTCAGCTCCCAAAACACTCTTATTTTTTACTGATATTTTTATTGATAACACTGTTATTTTTACTGATCCAGAGAGCTAGGATGCAGTTTGACTTCTTTGAATGAAGTTAATAACAGAAGCCTATAATGTTTTATGGGAGGAGGGTTTTACGTTAAATATTTTGCTGGAATATTTAATATTCATATCCAGAAAAATATATAGTAGTATTTGTGCACTATGCTCTCTTTGATGGTTTTCTGAATTTCTTTGTATTGGTTTACAAAGAGCAGATTGACTCAGCACTGTGTACCTAAGGAATACTTGATATAGGGAATTAGAATTGCAATTGATGTTAAGAGCTTCTCAAAACTTCACCTGCTCAGACTACTCAGGTAGTAATGCTTCTTACTGCTGGGAGTTACTACCAGTACAACCTAAATTATCAGTAGTATAACCTTTACTGAAGACTTTTGGCCACATTGTGTTCATTGGAGAGGAAGATGAAAGTATATTTGCCATTACTGAAATTTAAAGATATTCTGGATATTTTTTTACAACTCATGATTACAGGTATTCTTGACATTTTGATCTTGCCTTTCAGCCTCACTCAGAATAGTAACTGCTTAGAAAAAGCGTATTCCTGAAATCAGTAGAAGCATTCACAAAAGAAAGGCAAGAGGAAAAACTGTAGCACCTTAACGTAGGGGATACCCCACCAGGGTCCTCACAAACAACTGTATTTTGTTGATGACATAAAGATTTAGTAATTATTAATTTCCATGGTGATTGCCAAGTCTTTTAATTTTTATAGGCCACACTCAATAGATTTAATTACCAAACCTTTCCTGCTTCTCTTGCGTTTTTAATGACTGTAGCTCCCTCATTTTAGGAAAGTGCTTGTCACCATCTAACATAAATGCTTATCAGATCACAAACCAATTGATAATAAAGTGGGACCTGCCCACAGCTCATACACCATATGAGCTGAGATACAGAGAGGCACTCACAGAATCTACTCCATGGACAGTGGTAAGTACTTCCAGATGACGATCTTGTGCGAATATAAGGTGCCTCAATATCAGCTCAGAATCATACTATATTCAGCACAAGGATTGCAAGGCAGCATAGCAAGGAGTCACTTTGTAGGCAGATCCCACTAAGGCACCTTAGTTTGGCTCTAACAAATCATTAAATACTTAGGAAAGAAGGAATAGTAGCTTTAAACAAAGCAAAATAGAATAGCTTGTTATCTGGTTCATTAACCTACCAGTGAGATATTACAACTGCCAGTGATACAAAAGCTGAATATCAGAAATGCCATGTAAACTCAGATCCAAATTTACAATATTGACAATATTGCTCTTTTAGCTGGTATATCATTACATTTTTGAACTGATTAGAGATCAGGTTGCTTTGTTTTTTGAATTAATAATTCACAGTTTACACACTTTCGGTTTGTGTAAGTATTTCAGATTTCCTTCTTTGAAAAGAAGGGAAATAATTTTTCTGTAATACAGGCATAGAATCATAGAATGGTTTGGGTTGGAAGGTTCCAACCAGCCTAGTTCCAACCAGCCCTGCCATGTGCAGGGCCACACTATAGTAGACCAGGATGCCCCATCCAAATTGGCCTTGAACAATTCCAGAGATGGAACATCCAGAAGCACCCTGTTCCAGTGCCTCACCACCCTCACAGAGAAGAATTTATTCCTCATACCTGATCTAAACCTACTCTCTTTCAGTCTACAGCCACTGCCCCTTGTCTTGTCACTACATGCTCTTGAGAATAGTCTTGACCCATCTTTCCTGTAAGTTCTCTTGAGGTACTGAAGGCAACAATAGAAACTTCCCAAAGCCTTCTCTTTTCCAGACTGAGCAATCCCAATTGTCTCAGCCTTTCTTCACAGGAGAGGTACTCCACGCTACTGATTTGGTGGCCCTCCTTTGGATTAATTCTAACAGGTCCATGTTCTGCCTGTGCTGGGGACCCTGTCCCTGAAAATTGGGAAATAAACTCTCCGTCATATGTGTTATGATGGAGACTAGGAAGTCAACATTATTTCACTAGCAGTGATGAATGCATGGATAATTCCCTTCAAAGTATACCTGCCACTAACCTCAGAGACTAGCTTATATTCCTGAAACTATTGTATTTTCATGTTTCCTGAAAACCTGCATATATGCTGATTATTTCCACTTGATTGGATATTATTCCAGATCTTCTGAAGAATCTTTTCTCCTTGGGAGTATCTCAAATATGTTATTGGGTCATAATGTACTTACCTTATGATTCTTTGCTCTGACACAAAATCCCTGTTCTAAAAACTGAGATATTAGTACATATTAAATCACAGACAGAAGTAAACAAGAAAGCATTAACTGGAACAAATTTATTAGTCACAGGTATAGGGAGTTAGCACATGGCCACATTAATCTCTGGTATTTGTACTAAGCACTGTATGTACAAAATTAAGCACTAACAACGAATATAGGGGTCATTCTCTGTTGTGCTAAATTTAAAAGAATTTCCAGCACCTTCCTTCACTGCTACATAAATGTCTTCTTATAGGACTGTTCAGTAACAATCCCAGAGTTGATGCAGCCCTGCAGGTGGGGTCTCATCAGAGCAGAGCAGAGGGGCAGAATCCCCTCCCTGGCCCTGCTGCCCACACTGCTCTGGATGCAGCCCAGGGCACGTGTGGCTCTCTGGGCTCTGAGTGCCCATGGCTGGGTCATGTCCAACCTCTCACCCACAGCACCCCCAAGTCTTCTGGGCAGGGCTGCTGTGATCTGCCCATCCCCCAGCCTGTGTTGGAACCAGGGTTGCTCTGACAACCAGGTTCAGCAGCAGCTGGTCTTGTTAAACCCCATGAGGTTCCCATGGCTCACCCTGGAGCCGGTCCAGGTCTCTTTGGATGGCATCCCATTCTGCAGGAGTGCCAACAACACCGCTCAGCCTGGGGTCATCTGCAAATCTGCTAAGGGTGCACTTGACCCCTCTAAGTCATTACTGAAGATATTAAATAACATTAGTAACATCCACTATGGACTTCTGATGGACACATCTTGTCACTGATGTCCACTGGGATTCTGAACCACTGTCCACTACCCTCTGGACGCAATCATCCAACCACTTCCCAGTTCATGTCACAGTTTACCCATCAAATCCATCACTATCCAGTTTGGAGCGAAGGATGCTGTGAGATACAAGATCAGTTCCAGTTGCATTTTAGGACATACAATATAGCACAGCAACAGGGCTACAAAATTAAAAGGAAAAGGAGATGGAAAATGAGTCATAATTTCAATAATGTCTGTATGCAGAAGCATTGGCTACTTATTCTGCCCCTTCCCATCCAGAATATTAAGCAAAGGCTTCTCCAGCAGGCAAGCACATATGCATGATTTGTATCACTAAGTCCCTGAAATTGTCTGTTTTTCAAGCTCTGTAACTTTTATATATGTTAATCAGGTTTTAAATATGCATTTATCAAGGAAAAGAAGAAATACGTTTAAATAGCAACAGTCCCCACTTCTTGGGAAATTCTGCTTACCCAGGAGCCTCTTTGCTTCCTTTTTACTGCAAAAAATCTCCCTTGTTCTTTCTTTTGTCTCAGAAGACTGTTCCCATTTCTCTTGTAGCTGACTGCTGGTTTATTTAGCCACTTCAGAAGAGCTTCTTTGAGAAACCCATGTAAAAAATGTTTCATCTCAGTACAAAGAACATTCAGGTCTTGGAAAGGTCCCCTTGTTCACTTGCATACAAGTCTAGACCATTCTAGGGCAGCCAGTTACCCATGCATAGCCCCAGTGCATAGCCCAGCAGTGCAATAGACAACCACGTGTACACAGTCTGGCGCGTGGGATGTGGAAGAATAGAGTTAAGAGCAGTACAAATGCATGCCCTGCAGGTTTTGGAGTCAGGGGAGATGGAAGATTCACATGAGTACTCTGAGGGACTAGTAGAGACATCCACACCGAGGGACGAAAATGAGTGAAGACTACAGGTTATGAATATTCATGATCTCCCAGATCCCAGCTGATGCTATGAATTTAGGCTGTAATCGCTTCCTAATAATATAAACATAGGCTAAGCTTGCAGATGAGTTAGCAAGAATGGCCGTACATGCAGAGAGGACGTAAAAAGCTAGTGTTTATCACAGGTAGGATAAATGTATGTGTAATGCAATTTAACATTTGGGTTTTTAATCCAGCTTCCACTTCCCTCTAGTTTGGAGTCTTTCTGTAATATTGTGGGTAGAGGGATTTTTTTGCGACCAAGCAAAAAATTATATGAAGTTGTCATGGACAGAGTAATACCCTTCACTCATAAGAAAGAAATTATGTTTATTGATACAAAACAGAAATCTAGCAAAGTTTGTTAGTAAATGTGACAGGGGTTTAACAGGAGCAGATGGCAAGGAGCATGTGATTACTTCACAGAGAATGGAGTCAGACAGAACTGTGAGGGAGGCCTTTTAATTGGGCCATGATATTTTAAAAAGGCTCCCTTTGCATTCTAAAATGCTTTTCAGAGCCCCTGCAAGTCTAGTTGCTTCTGGATCCAGACTTAATCCCAGACCTGGTCAACAGTTGTCTACATGATTTTATGTACACAATTAATCCTTTGTATCGTTTAATTGAGATGTAAATTTTCAGTGCATTAATTTCCAATTCATTTATCAAGTATCTGATGAGATGAATACTCTCTCATCCTTGGGGAGTAACCTTCAGAAGTTAAGAAGTGTCCTTACTCAAGAGATCCCATTGTATAGCCTACTGCTGTGCAGGAGAGTTCAAGAGGCTGTGGGCTACTCACTATTTAAAGAGTAAGATGAGACACTTAAAGACATATATGCATGCTCTCTTCAAATATTAGTTTCTTCCAAAGTTGACTTGAATTGAATCTTAACCAGCACTGTGAGTAGCTGGATGAACTGTTAGAATCAGCCCTTGTCTTTCATGTTGGTATCTGTCTGCCACGAATCAACTTTGAGCCAGATGCTGGTCCAGACACATCTAATATGACTGCTGATAGTGGTTATCACTTAATCAGGATTACAGCAATTAGAGGTTAGGATGGAGGGGAAGTGGAGGAGAGGGAGGTGAGCACAGTCCCACAGAAGTTAACTAATTAACTTATCAAAACATAAAGTACTGCAGAAATTCAAAGATAAGAGTTTCTCACCTTAGAGTGGAGCTTTGTTGTTTTTGTGGGGTTTTAGGGAAGAGTTTAAGTGATAACAACAGTTTCCTAATGTATTTTCTCTTATTTTCTCTGTATTTTTTAATTCAGGGTTTTTCTTAGATATGGGTGGTGTCTTTGTTTCAAGAAAAACTCCATTCCCTGTGCAGTTATTGGAGCTCCAGTGCCCTCATCAGCTGCAGATGCAAATCTCTTCTGTAGTGCCAAGGCATATAGGCAGCCACACATTCAATCCAGTCATGTTGTTTAAGACAACAGCCATGTAGGTCTATTCAGACATAATGACACTTCTAAAAATAAGGGCTTTTTAAAATGTTTAGTTTTCTCTTGACTTCTTGTTCTTTAGAATGCTAATAAGGTTTGGAGTTAAATTTTTATTTTTCAGTATATGTAATGTCTAATTGATTTTAAAAGTAATATTTAGGCCAGCTTACTTACTGTCCTGAGTGAGCAGAACAAGTTCATGAAAAAGAGGGTGTTGCCTTGAAAGAATGAAAATACCTTGACTAAAATGTGCAATAATTCATATTTGATGATAGGTACCTCTACTTTCAGCTGAGTCAGAAGACTAGTCTTAGGCTGAGAAACCAATATAAGATAATGCTTTATTGCTGTTACATAAATTATTTTTTTTAGGTGGCTGTAGGAAGCAATGTTGTCAATGTCACCATTTCAAATTTAAATGCTATGTCTTCATACATTGTTCAGTTCAGATGCATCACCAAGGATGGTCTCAACTGTGTTTGCATTTGGAGCAAAGAGATTTTGGTCCCTCACAGTAAGTGAAATGTAGTTTCATCCTATTGATAGTAAGTATGAATGTAAAGGCTTTTCCAAATTCTGTGTCATATGGAATAGGATTTTCAGGTACTCTTGAAAATATGAACATCAGAATTGCTCATTTGAGTGCTGTCTCCATCTTTTTCCATGTTTACCAGAACTCATGAACAAGCCAAGAATAACATATAATGTAATCACACAAGTCTCTCCAGGAAGAAGAAGTGTTCTTCTGAAGTGGGAAGTAAGGTTCACTTTGATTCGGGATAATTTCTGTTATTTATTCTATTTATTTCTTGCATTGCAGGGAAAAACAGACTTTCTTATTGTATTGAGTCTACACTTGATATGCGAAAGACATTGGATATTGTATATTTGCTGCAGAATTCATTGCATCTGTATACTGATGACTTAGGTGCTAGAAACTAACAGAGAAAAATTATATCAATTTATAATCTTGAAAAATTACTAAAACTTCCCTTCTTTTCCAGGGAAAATTATCAGAAATAATCCTTGAAGAATGCACAGGCCTTCATGTATTAAATTTCTGTCTACATTGCAGTAATTTCCATGTCTGTGCATTCATTTTCCAATCTCTTATTAAGATTAGTAGAGTAAAATAATGAGTGAACCACCACCAGAAATTTCTACCAATGGATATTTAACACGTTCCAAATTTGTAGCATAATTGCTAGCATTTATCTTTAAAGATACTATACACCTAATCAAGCCCTAGACAATGAGGATATCCAGAGGCATCAATTTCAATTAAACACCTCTCATTAACTTTCAAGTTCCTGAAAATGAGGGATATGTTCCACTGAAATGTAGAGAATGCTACAGCTGCTTCACTGCTGTTATTACTAATTGCATAACTAAGATCTCAATTAAGGAAAATTTGTAATCATGTACTTAAATCCTCTCAATTTAAGGATGCTCTTAATTTTAAGGAAATGCTTTTCTTTATTGATTCCTAATGATCTAATTAAAGTAGTATGATTTTATCCCCATCATTAGAGGCTACATTTTGTTTATAAAATTAAATTATTTTTGATTTTTGGCACAGGAAATAACAGCATTTATAGAATAATATTGTTTTTCCACTTGCTAGGTAGCACAAAGTGAGAATGTCCTTGGATATTTTGTTAATGTGGAAAGAATACCCAACAGCTGCAGCCACCTACCAAATCATATTTCTCTCAAAGACAGAAAAATTCTTGTTAATCTCTCCATGGCTGACTATAGAGTTAATATTTCTGCCTATAATGAAGCAGGAGAATCTCCACAAGCTATCTACAATGTCCCAGAGTTCTCTGTAACAGGTATTTACCTTATTCACCATAATGGTGGGGATATTTTATGACCAATCTCTAAGGCTACTTTTTTTTTTTCATGGACTTTGGGATAGGTGAAAGCATTCTCTTGAATATATATTAGGCTAATATTTTTACATACTAGGAGTCAGAATTGTTTCTTAAGAAGATACTTCAGGAGAAGTTAACAGATTAGCAATTTAATATTCATTTTAGCACTCACTCCTTTCTTTGTAAAGCTAGAGAAAGTACAATATGTTGGATCTACTTAGGAAAATGGTGGATTTTACATAGGAAAATAGTTTATGGACTGTCTTCAATACCAAGTAGGTGTCAGTGGTTTAAAAAAATTCACGGAACTAAGTTCTTGAGCTAAATAACTATTAAGAGACTTCCTACTGTCCTTTATTTCAGTATTACTCTAACTGGCACACAGGAAAAGGAATAGATAGTATATACATGTCACATTAGGATGTACATGCCACATTCTAATGAAGACGTAAACTTTTCTGAGACCTAAATAGACAGTCTTTTAATTTAAGATTAAAAGTTATTGTATAATGTCCTCCTTATAACATAAGCTAGTTTCATGTGTTACAGTCTTGAAGTGTATGTATTGCAATATAAGAGCCTCTCTTACAAAGTAAGATACTCTAAATTCAGCTACAGCATTCAGAATTAGGAAGTGTGCAAGTACCCTTGTTGATCTTCCAACAGCTGAAAATGATTGCTTATCCAGAATTTTCTAACACTCCCTTCATGCTGTTCTCCATTTCCTTGCAAAGAAGTAACAACTTGATTTTGCCCTTATATTTCAGTCCCTTAGCTTTCTTCTGATAAAATATATCCTACCAGTTCAAGCCACTTTTTGACTGACAATTAGTTGTCTACTGAACTCTGAACCTCTGAACCTCACATCTCTCTCCAGATGCCTGTTTCTCTTTGATTGTACTTCAGTGCAGCTTCTCTGTATCTATCATGAATTATTGAGAGGATACTTGCATTAAGTGCATTCTTAAGATAAATTCCTTCTTGGAATACACAACTTTTTGTCAATTAGTACAGTAATTTTCTTTACAGAATGACAGGATCAACTATTTTGGACAAGATCTCTAAATCTAACTTATGGCTTAACACTACCCTGTCAACTCAACTATGATGCTAAAGAAACACATCTACTTTCTACTTAAATATCTCCAGGGACAGTAATTCCACCCTGCAGGGCCCATTTAAATGCACAAACTCTCTATGAAGAAATTCCTTCTAATGTCAAGCCTAAACCTCCCCTGGCACAGCTTAACTATGTCTCTTGTCCTGTGGCTCATTGCCTGGGAGAAGAGACTGACCCCCCACCTGGATACATCCTCCTTTCAGGTAATTGTTGGGAGTGATAAGGTCTCCCCTGAGCCTCCTTTTCTCCAGGCTAAACAACCTCAGCTGTCTCAGACAGCCCCAGGTCCCTCAGACAACTACAGCTCCCTCAGAATTAATTTGCCTTTCTTGTATTTGTTCCAGAGAGGAGATAAAATGGAGAATGTTTATGTCCCTTACAAGGTCCACTTCTTACCTCAAAATAGCAGGTTGCCCTTCTCCTTCCTTAGTGTCAGGCAGAAGGCCTTTCCTACTTTGATAGCCTGTCTTCTAAAATGTCAAAAATTTAAAGATCCTTTCAGAAAATTCAAAATATATGAAATATGAAATAATCTAGGTATGATCTATCATTAGCCCCTTCTCCTCCACCCCTGCTCAGGCAAGCACTATCTGATTTTCTCTATGTATAGCAGCTACTAGTGGCTCACAGGAGGTTATTTAGCAGCACCTGACATCTTTTTCCATGCTGTAATCCTCAGACACCTCTGCAAAGTAGTAAATGCCAAGTTTCTTCTATTGAAATACTATTGTAAACCTTACTATGATAAGTATCAAGTTACTTGCTATGATAACTGCTTAATGAACAATCTTTTAAAAACAGAGCAAAAGGAAGAAAGAGAGAACAATATGGGAGAAAACTGCTTTTCTGTTTATTGATCTTTAATTGTGTATTTGTTCACAGACTTGCCTGGTCAAATCCATGTCAAAAGCCAGGGAACAAATGCAATTGTCACATGGACTCCAGAATACAATCCAAAATGTTTTGTGGTTGACTGGGGCACCAGTAAAGAGAATAAGAACATGAAAATAATAACCACGGCTACCGGAAATTTTACATTAGGTAACAGCAACCACCACATCTCCTAGAGAAGCACTCTTTCATTTCTTGATTATCTTTGGTTGGGCAGAGAAGGGTTTTTGTTTTGTTTTTAAGAGGAAATTGAAGATCCATCCAGGTAAGTACAGATCTTAATATTTGTCCAGTACTGAGTCGCCATCTAATGCTTAGCAACATTAAGGCAGATAAAAAGAAGAGTTTCCATTAGGGTTTTTCTGGATACTGTTCAGCAAAGAATGCGGCTAACTACTAATACAATAGTACTAGTCTCTCCTTGCCCACATTACAGGTATTCCTATACATTACTGGCTTAAAAAAAACCCTTTCATCTTGTACCTAGGCAAGCTTATATTTCAATATAAACGACTCTGTTACAGACTCCCTAAGATTAATTTCTATTTTTATACCAATGTCTACACTTTTCAATGCCTAAGTTCCCAACTCCAGTATTCTGATTACCATGCTAGATATGATCAGCTTAAATCAGGAATTTCTTTATGGATCAGATATTGAAAATTTTGATTAAAATCATGTAGATAGGCCATTGCAAAGGCCATTCAGCACTGGTTTTTATGTACAATAGAGAACATATAGCTTCAGAGTTCTACGAATTCTTCTAGAGAGTGCATTGTTTAGCTTTGTCCTTCTGCAACGTTTGTAGTGCCACATTACATCTAGGTTTTTTGCTTGGGTTTATATATTTTAGCAAAGTGGGAAATACCTATCCCTGAAACAACATAACTACAGCCATTTTGGTTCCTAATTTCTCCTTCAGCAGCTAAGGAGACTATAAACACACTTATCATCTTCTAAAAGAAAACCCATGTTTTGTCCTGCTCTGGCTTTGAAATAGTTTACATAAGGCATCTAGAGACCCTGAAGAAGGATGTACATATTTTGTATACAGTGGAAAGCACTATACACTTTTGCTATGCTATGAGTCTCAGAAAGAAATAACTATGCAGAAAATCTATGAAGCTGTTGCCTTTCCTCTTCTTTGTAATTCATAACTTTTCAGTAGATCTTGACATACCTTTATTTGTTTTCCAGATAATTTTCAGCCATATAAGTTGTACAAAATAATGGTACATTCATCTGATGTGTGTCAGTGTGAAAGTTTCATAAGATATGAAAAGACTTTTGGAGTGACCCACTTTTACTCCATTGAAGGAGGTATTCCTTTGTGTAACCCAACCCTCTATATTTCTTCTTGTTTCCTATATGTAGCAATAAAAGGTAGACTACACAAAATTTATTTTCCAGGTGACTGAACAGCTTTCTTCAGTTAGCATTGCCTTTATTCTTAGCATTTATGTCCTGGCAGTGAACAACCTGAATGCTGTTGCTTACTGACATGTCCACAGAAATATTTTTATTATCTGTGATGTTACCAAAAATAACAGAATGATGGTCTCAGACCCATGTGGCTCAAATTTAAATTAAATAAGATTTTCCAATCCAAATTTCATTGTGTCTCATATTGCAAGTTGAAATGTTGTTATTGGAGTAAAATATTCATAATGAGATAGTCACAATTTCTATCACTTTGGTATTGTTTAAGGTGAGGGGTTTTTACTCTGTGGGACTTTGCCTTTTTCTTACACCCTTTACATTACATTTATAGCATCTACAAGTAGACAAGAACTCTCTTGGAAACAAATGTCCATTGCACAGGTATTGATGTAGAACTCAAATGTCTGTTTTTTTCAAGTTCCCAGGACTGGTCCAACTAATGTGACAATTCTGAATATCACAAAGCATTCTGCACTTGTGAAATGGACTGAAATAGCTGCAGAAGACCGTTTGGGCTTCCTCCAGGGATACAGGATTAGTTACACAGATTCATCAAGGAAAAAGTCTCCAGGTAAGTCACCACTGTCAGAACAAAGCAGAAGCTCAGGATCATGAAAGAAAAGCTTCATTCAGACCATTAAGTCCACTGAGGAATTTATGATTTCTGTACAAAGAGTGCTCTGCTCTCAAAGGTCAGTTCCTGGTTAGACTTTTAATGCTCTAGATGCTCCCATGAACACTTAGAATGTTATAGTTTTTATCTCAAATTAAATATTGCTATTTCCTTAAAAATTACATTTCTAAGACTACAGCAGAATTCTTTAGGAACTTAAAGGAAGACATACATTTTCACTATTACGATTTCAGTCACAACTCTTTTATGTTTCATTGGTGCCTCATCCAAGCTTGAATCTGAGTCTTTTTATAAGAAAAAAGACATGCTATATTTAGTTTTCAACTCAATTAGCAGTTTTTATTTCTTACCTGTTTCTAAAGACACCATTAAAAATTTAATTTTGGAAACATTTTATTAAATTGGTAGTTTTTATATCTAAGTTTGGATAACCTTAAGGGTCTTTTCCACCCTTAACAAACTACAAAGGATGAAACTTCTACGCATGAGAATAAATGTATAGCTATGAATTCAAACCACTTGAGTTTTCAATTTAAAAATTCCCATATTCTTTTGATAAACATTTTCTTTCTGGTCTAGAGTGGAAATTCTCTTTGCCATAATTAATAACACATTAACTTTGTACGTATTGGCTTTCAAATAAAATTGAAGACAAATACCAAGTGACAAAGCTGACAAAGGGAGATAGTAAGAGTTCTATAATCCATGTAGACCTATGCCTTTAGAGAATCATAAAAAGTCTTCTGGAGATTCTATTCCACTTCAAATGCCTATCTGAAATCATAAGCAGAGACAGAATGGGAACATCCAGAACATATTTTTTCTTTCCCTCTGCCTTAACCAGTCAATATAGCAGTGACATGGCACCCAACTGCCATTTATTTCCAGGCAGGAAGTATAATTTTACTGGAGAATTTGAGGGAAGAAAGTCCATAGGCAACAGCATCGCATCCCCTTCTGTGAAGATTTTAACTCCACACTGGCAAACTTGAGGAGTAATTTCTCCCCCAAAGGCATCCTTACAACATGGCAGATTGTACATTATTCTGGCCAAGGGAAAAGTCACTGCACCATCAGAAAAGACAGGCTGAGCTGAAAGCCCCACAAAGCAGGTAAAGCAGAAAGCACAGCCCTATTTCTGTACTGAATGATGACTAATAGCACTGGCACAAATAAAGCTAAGCAACTACTGACAACTAGAGTGAGAGTAAAACGTATGATAAGGGCTTGTCCTAATGTTAATTCTTACAGTCGACATAAGAAAAACTGTTCAGAATGTTAGATGTATTTTCCTCTCATGACGTATAAACAGCCTTCTGCATTCATCACCTGTGATGGTTTAATCCTGGCTGGAAACCAGAGTCATTGGATGCCAGAGCCACTCTATCACCTCTGCAAGTGGACAGGGGAGAGGAAATATAACAAAACATTAATGGGTTGAGATAAGGACTAGAAGACAGTACACATTACCACATGGGCAAAACAAACTTGACTTGGGGAAATTAATGGAATTTATTCCTGATGAAATTCAGAGTAGAATAATGACAAGTAAAACAAACGTTTACAGCACTTTTCTCCACCACTCCCTCCTTCCCAGGTTCTAGCTCTTCCCCACCAGCAGCACAGGCAGACACAGACTGGGAGTTACAGGTAGTTCACAGATTGTTTCTGACATTGCTCAGGGGAAGAGGCCTTCTCCTGCTCCTGCATGGGTTGCCTCACATGGGAGACAGTTTTCCATTAACTTCTCCAGCATGAGTCCATCCCACGGGGTACAGTTCTTTACCAACTGCTCCAGCATCCACAGTGTTTACTTCCTATAGGATGAAGTCCTTCAGGCACAGCCTGCTCCAGCACAGATTTCCCACAGGATCACAAGTCCTACCAGGAAACCTGCTGCACTGTGGGCTCCTCTCTCCATGGGTGGGCAGGTCCCTGTCAGGACCCTGCTCCAGCACAGGCCTCCCACGGGTTCACAGCCTCCCCTCAGGCATCCGCCTGCTCTGGCCTGGGTCTCCTCCAGGGGCTGCAGGTGGATCTCTGCATCCTCCTGGATGTCCATGGGCTGCAGGGCCGCAGCTGCCTCACCATGGTGTCACCACGGGCTGCAGGGGAACCTCAGCTCCGGAGCCTGGAGCACCTTCTGTCCCTCCTTCACAACAGCAGGGCTGTTCCTCTCACATATTGTCACCATGCTCTTCTCTGGCTCCAATTACATTTGCAGAGTAACTTCTTTTTCCTTCTTAAATCTATTATCACAGAGCCATTTCTAATTGGTTCAGCCTTGGCCAGCAGCACATCCATCCTGGGGCCAGAGAGACTGGCTCTGTTGGACATGGGAAGCTTCTGGCAGCTCCTCACAGAAGCTACCCCCTGTAGCACCCCTGCTACCAAACTTGGCCATACAAACCCAATACAGCCTTGGTGTGCTAAAAGCTCATGCTTTTAACCTCTGGATTTAAAATGTACATAAATATTTTGGAGAAATATTGTACCTACCCAAAGAACTTCTGCACAGTCTGGTTTCCTCCAGATGAGGCTCAAGGAACTGACATTTTGACATTTGCTCAGTCAGCTATGCTGATACATGCTCAAACATGATAGTTCATCTAATCATCTCCTAAAACCTCTTGTGTTTCAGCTGTTACTCTCAACGCTTCCGTCACAAGTTACCATCTTACTGGACTGAAGGAAAAGACCACCTATCGTGTGCAGATTTCAGGATTCACTAATGCTGGAGAAGGACCTCTGACTCTTTCACAACCTTTCAGCACTCCAAAATATGGTACTGTGGAACCTCTACGGATCTCCATTACCCAGCATGAATTTTTGCTTTATGTTCTCTCAATGTTCACTCACAAGGTATATTATTCAATCCTCAGTTACTGAGAGCAAGCACAAAAAATTGTTCCTCTGCAAGAGGTAAACTTTGTGTCACAGAACAAAGTATTTCATTATATACCTGTATATTATCTGTATTTCATTACCTAGTATACAGGGAATTTAGCTAGAGTTCTTTATCTCTGAAACCTTTTAGACCTTTTTGTGCTAGCTATATGCACATATCTTTATTTATTGGCAATTACTGTCTAGATTACAGCAGATAAAATTTTTGCCTGTGACAGGTAATGCTCAATGAATTGTTTTTGGCAAAATCCTGAGTAATCATGTAAAGTTGGCTTCCTGAGCCATTAAATGCAAAAATAAAAGATTAAATACCTTTCAATTGCTCCTAGAGTGGGTGAACACTAATCAAAGTATCCTTTGCTTTCTGATAATTTAAGTATATTTTAAGTAATAGGTCCTTTAGGTCAGTGGGAAAAGTTTGCTTCTCTCAGAGGTGCCTGGATAGGTAAAGACCAATATAATTACATTATATTGTTAAAAAACCTTAAAACTATATAAGATTGGCCAAACTTAGTCTTTCAAATATTTTTAACACCTCTTCAGTTAAACTAAAACTAACACTGCAACAGACTTTTTTTTGTTTGACCACAACTTCCCTTAATGGCAAATTCTAAATAGAAAAATAATAGAACATACTAAGATGGTATCAGTAACCTGTGATACTCAGAAACAGAAGTATGCAAATGGTTTCTCCCCACTGCAGCTTTTTTGTATTAAGTGAAGGAGATATAAAACCATACAACTGAATAGTAAAAAATGTACAGCAGAGATTAAAAAAAATTAAAATTGTCCTTGAAATCAACAGGATTTGCACCCCTCCTCCCCCCACTGAAAACTTTCTCCTGTCAACACAAAATATTGAAGTCTCTCCCTGGAGCTTTTCTTCAGGACTCTATTTCACTCATCCTACCAAATACATATTTGGAAAGTATCCAATTTTTCATTACAGTAACAAAAATGCAGAGTGAAATTAACACAACATTTTAAAAATCGAGTAATTACACTGAAATTAAACATAACATTTACTATTTTTGCTATTCCCAAACATTTCATAGGTTATTTAATCCATTAGAAGTACCTCAAGTTCTTTTGCTATAAAAAGCAGATTTGTTATAAAAAACAAATTTGCAAAGCAATTTGCATCTTTCCAAATTAGTTTTGAACTTTAGGTAGCTGTTTGGTAAAAAAAAATATTATTGTTGGGGGATGAGTAGGAAAAGAAAAAGCAAGTGGCTTTTTTTGCAAATATGGTTTGTCAGTATCAGTAACACAATCATGAACTGACCACACTCTACGGTCACTATTTTTAAACTTTTGATGTCTCCACCTACATTGACTCATTCTTAACATCACAGTCAGTTTTGGTTCCTGTGTTAGCCTGAGCATTTTATCAAGCTGTATTAACCTCTCAAACACTTTCTACTCTTTAAGTAAGTGGGATCTTAACAGAAAATATCTCAAGCAAGTATTAAGAGGCAATAAGAGACATAGGTTTGCTTCAAGGATTGACAAATGACTGATTACAGATAAAGTGGTCTTAATGATCTTACAAGTTAAAGCATGGACATCATCTAAATATACAAGTTATGTTATTGCTATCAGGACCAGGCATTACCTCCTAAAACAACCCTAAAACAAAATAAAACCCAACCAAATAAAAAACCCACAAACAAACAAACAAAATCCCCAGAAAGCAAAACTAAACAACCAAAAAAACCCCAAATACTACTAGTAAATCCTGAAATAGATTAAAAGCTACTTTCACTCAAATAGTTTCTTATTGAGTCAGACGTGCATGAGGGTCCTGACCTGTTAAACAAGCTAGAGCTCACATAACAGCACAGTGGAAGAAAACAGTTGACAGGTTGGAGAGATGGGTAGAGAAGAACCATCTGAAATTCAGCAAAGGCAAGTGCAGTGTCCTGCACCTGGGGAGGAACAACCCCAGGCACCAGCACAGGCTGGGCTGACCTGCTGGGGAGCAGCGCTGTGGAGAAGGACCTGGGGGTCCTGGTGGACAACAAGCTGTCCGTGAGCCAGCTGCGTGTCCTGGTGGCCAAGAAGGTCAGTGCTGTCCTGGGGGGCACTGGGAGGAGCATTGCCAGCAGGTGGAGGGAGGTGATCCTGTCCCTCCACTCAGCCCTGGTGAGGCTTCACCTGGAGTGCTGTGTCCAGTTCTGGGCTCTGCAGAACAACAGAGACATGGAACTCCTTGGGTCTGTCCAGTGGAGGGTTGCAAACATATTTAGGGAACTGGAACACCTTACTAATGAGGAAAGGCTGAAAGAGCTGGGCCTTTTTTATCTAGGAGAAGAGGCAGCAGAGAGGGGATCTTATCAATGTATACAAATACCCTAAGGGCAAGTGTCAGGAAAACAGGGACAGACTTTTTTCTGTGGTGCCCAATGACACAACAAGAAGAAATGAGCATAAACTGAAACACAGTAATTTCCACCTGAACATGAAGAACTTCCTTACTGTGAGTGTGATAGAGTACAGTAATAGATTGCCCATAGAGGCTGGGGAGTCTTCTTCCCTAGAGATACTCAAAACCTCCCTGGATGCAATCTTGTCTCACCAACTTCAGGTGAACCTGCTTAGAACAGATGATCTTCAGAGATGCCTTCCAATCTCAACCATTCTCTGATTCTACGATACCTAGATATCTTAAAAATACAAACCTGAAAAGCTCACACTCCCCTGAGAATACCAGCTTTAGTTTTAACTAGATTTTACTTAAATTCCAGAACACATGTAAAGTTGGCTTTGACTTCTATTTGAAATATTTCTCTCATGAAGTTAGAAAGGTCTTCCCGTACTTAACACCATAAATCTGATTCAAGCATTCTGTTTCCCATCAGATAAAGGAGAACTTGAAGGTTTTGTGATTGGTGTTTGTTTCAGCATGACACTCATTCTGGTTTTTGCACCTCTCACTTGTTGTCTGGTGATTAAAAGGTAAGAACACAATATTGACTGGTGTTGTTAGCAGCACTCTTGTTTTGCTTAGCTCTGAGTTTCACAACAGTGGGCCTTTTTTGTCATTAAAGGCAACCCAACTCAAAAAACGCACAACACAAAAGCCATCACAGTAATCGCACAGTGAGAGCAATTACAAGCCACTATAAGCTGATTAAAATGGTAAAACAAGTTGGTAAAAAATCTATACTCTTTAGCTTTTGATTCCTTTATCTAACTACCTCCTGTCACAAACATGCTTAGAAAGAGCCAGGACTATTTCTCACATTGGGATATATGCTATAGATATATAGATAAAGCATGCATTTTATTATTTTTATCTAAGATGTTTCTTGCAAACACATTTGGATATTAAATTTATAAAGTATGCATATAAGCACATAATGACAAGAAGCAATATATGAATGAGTAGGAACAAAAGATAATAACAACAGTGCCTATAAGATCTGGCAGTAGTCCTCTTATTTGATGAAAAATTATTTTCTGCAATATTAAAGTATTCATCCCCACTTAACAATCTGAAGTACAGTATCAGGGCCATACACTGTGACTCAAATGTTTGCATAGTAATGGGTTCTAATAATAATTTTCTGACAAACCTGATTACATACAACCACTCATGTTACTCTTTAGTGTCCTAGAACACTACCTTCCCTTTTTCTCCTCTTCACAAAGCACCAGCTTCAGAAGCTAAAAGCACAGCTGCTGAAGGACAGACGGCACAGCTTGTGACTTAAGAGCCACTCAGCATGGCATAGCTTGCTTTAGCTTTAAACTCTTGTCCTTGCCTCTGGGAAACAGATTCTGCATTTGCAGATTGTATTTTAAGTTGCGCTGTGTCTGATACAACAGTTTTGACAGGAACTTCTGAGACCTACCTAGTTTTGACCTATAGGAAACTTTGTTTTGTTCAACGTAAGACCACACTTCATTGTGTGGGCCCAATAGGAAAGAGGAAAGGGGAAATGAAAAAACAAACCAGGAAACAACCAGGCAGCACACAGAAGCCCAGTGTAGCACTACAAAATAGTGCTTAAATTCGTACATTTGTAGTAATATTGAACACTGAACTGAGATAAAGGGTCCCAGTGATGCCCTCATCTCAACTGCCTTCTTGATTTGCAAGAAAGGAGTCACCAGCCAGCCAAACACCATCTTCACAGGATCAGCAGGAGATTCAGTAACTTTACAGCCACAGTCTTCACTCCAACCACAGCCTAAGCAGAGGCAAAGTACCCTAAAGCTAATGAAGTCTAGCTTTAGTTTCAAAATTGAAAAATTCTGAAGCCAACACTAAGGCAGAATGATGGACTACTTAAACTCTCAGCCTCTCTTACAGCCTTGTTGAGGCTTTTTTTATGGAGTTGAGATACTGTATGTAATAGCTCCCAGAATGAGCCAAATTCAAAACAATGAGGAAAGAGCAGGAGTTGTTTCCTTAGAGCTTCTTCCAGACTACCAGTACCATTGCACAGGGGCTGAATGCAATCATATCTTGCTCTTTGTTTTCAGGGGAAAGGAAACTTTTAAATCAAAGCCCAGGAGCAAATAGTGAAACAAGCTTTGTCCTGTATGTCCCAAAGCCCTCAAGGAAGACTGAGATTTTGTGGAAATGATATCAAACTGGATGTATAGAAATGTTAGATATATAGATTAAATGTACGGAAGGAGACAACATTGCCAGCACTTTCACAGCTCCTTTGTCATTAAACAAGGATGATAATTATCATTAACTCAGTATTTCAGTGTAGACTACCAAGTTTGGTCTTCAGCTTTTAATTAGCATTATGCTTAAATGTCTCTGTAGAACACCTTTTTTTATGGTTACAAAATGTTAATATGTTACGTATGAAGAGTAATTACTTCAAATGCACAGGAAATGTCAGTCATCTAACCTGATGTTAAATGTAAAATACTTATTTACAGGCTGAAAGTATCATATTGGCGCAGTGTACCCACCCCAGGAAACAGCACTGCACTCCAAGATATGGTAAGTACTCTTCTGACAGCATGAAAAAATACACATGGGAGATCTTTGATTAATCTATAATGCTAGTTATCTGTCCTTTCACACTTGACTCTAGAAAATAGTCTAATATCAACTGCTTGGAAGCCAGAGTAATATTCAAAATATAGGATGGGGGATTGTTTCTATTTAGGCATAGGCTGTATACATTGTTAAATTTAATAAAGCTCTCAGACTTTTTTTGAGTACATTGTAAATAATTTTTAAATCCATGATCCTTAAAAGAACAAATCAAAGCTGAACAGAGGTAGATGGAGTCTAAAGAGAGAAATTCCGTTTTTATATCCAGTCAGTTTTTGCCAACTCAAAGTGATTATCCAGTACAAATTTTTGAAAATATAAAGTAGTGAATTGTGGCCTAATTCCACATAAGTATTATGACAGAGGCCATGTAACATGGTGTTTTCTGAAGTCTGCTCCTCAGTCCCTGCTTGCCTCCAAAACAATCAAGGGGCTGTGATTGGCAGCTGGGAGCTGTCTGAGGAGCACCGACTGGTCAACAGGCAACAAGGTTCAGCACCATGCTCACACCTTGCCCACAGCTTTCCCATATATTTTGGTAAGTATACCTGAATTTCAGCACAAAATAACCAGTAAAATCAGCTATTAGGAAAAAATACAGCTATTACAATCAGCTGCTGGAGACCACATTATCCACTTTTGCCTATTAGTAGGCTCATTTGTTTCTTCACCTTCTTGCCTTCCCCCTTTTAACAAGATTTCTGCTGCAGTTTTGGTGACATCTGATACTAAAAGTCCTCCTTTTAGAACACCTAAGTTTATCTCTTAAGTCTCAGATCACCTATGATTGTGTTTTTGTTGCAAGAATTAGTACTGCTTTCCTTTTTAAATCTCTTTTTCTGGAAGACTTGAACTTTATTTGGCACTGGACAATCTAGTTGTTTCTCTCATGAAATTTAACAAGCAGACTTCTATCTCATCGAACTTTGGGCATTGGCTAGTAGGTATCTACTGTCCAGAACTGGGACACAGAGTGAAGTAATGAAAAACAATATTTCAGAAAACCCTGATAGTCGGCTGATAATCAGAATTTTTGCTGAACATCAGCATTGTTTCCTGCGACAGAGCAAGTATGAATTTTCATATTTCAGATCAGGACTTCCTCACTTGCTTTCTTCCTTTCTTCCACCTAAATGTAGATAAAGAAGTGATGAGTCCAGAGCTAGTCATCAGGTAGCCATTTTGCAATGAAGAATTGCAAATGAAGTACGCTGAGACTGCATGCTACAGAAAGGACAAATAAGTTTTATAAACCACAGTGCCATTTTGACATAAAATGCTTAAAAGTAAAATACATTAATTTAAAATGCCTTTAACTTTTCCTGAAGAGGTAAAGTAACTATCAAAGAAAATGAAGTCTCTATTAACTGTGCCTGGTAGAGAATATTGTAACATTGATAACATGTAAGACACAGAAATACCAGATACCAGATACTGGTTTGGGAGAAAGCAGAAAAAGCACTATGTCAGGAGACAGTACAATAAACAGTTTACCAGACATATTGTCTAGAAGTAATTCGGTATTCTGAACAATTAATGAACTGTGGAGAAAGGTATTCCCCAAATAGGTATGGCAAAACAGGGGCAGGGGGCAAATCCTGCTATATTCTGTACCTTCACTTGATTTCTAGTTGTCCCAAGACTGAACCACATCAGTTTAGTTGAGCAACTTAGCAACTCTTGACAAAAATAAAAAAATAATCCACAAAAGGCAGCAAGACAACTTGTTGTCCAGAAAGGGGATTACTTAGCAAAATATAAGTGAATCATACATCCCATGGTACAGAGAAGCAGGAGGAACTGAAGACACTCTCATTACAGAGACCAGGAAAATGAGCTATGGGGAACTAAAATGTCAGTCAGTCACCCAAACTGAACTATGGGGAACTAAAATATCAGTCAGTCACCCAAATCAATCTCCTGTGTTTCACATATAACCAAGATTCTTCTAAGATACTTCTTCTTCACTTACTGCGTCTTTCAGACAGAATCCTAGCATTGCTATGTTGTTTAGAAAAGACCCCCATGATTATCAATTCTAACAATTAACCAGCACCACTCTGTTCACCACTAATCCATGTCTCCAGGTGACACACGTAGACTTTTCCAAACACTTTCAGGGATGGTGAATCCACCAAATCCCTGGACAGACTGACCACTCTTTTAGAAAATAAATTCTTCCTAATATCCAATCTAAACCTTTCCTGGTGCAACTTGAGGCCATTTCCTCTCATCCTGCCACATGTTACCTAGGCAAAGAGACAAACTCCCACCTGGCTACAACCTCTTTTCAGGCAGTTGTAGGGAGCAATAAGGTCCCCCCTGAGCCTCCCTTCCTCCAGGATAAACACACCCAGCTCCCTCAGCCACTCCCCATTGGACTTGTTCTCCAGACCCTTCCACAGCTCTGATGTCCTTCTCTGGACATATCTGAATATCTCAACATCCTCTCTAAACTGAGAGGACCAGAACTGAACAGAGGATTTGAGGTGTGGCCTCAGCAGTGCCCAGCACAGGGGGACAATCCCTGCCCTGCTCCTGCTGGCCACACCATTGCTGATCCAGGCCAGGATGCCATTGGCCTTCTTGGCCACCTGGGCACACCCTGGCTCATGTCCAGCTGCTGTCACCAGCACCCCCAGCTCCTTTCCAGCCACTCTGCCCCAGCCTGTGGCGCTGCCTGGGGCTGTTGTGACCCAAGGGCAGGACCCAGCACTGGGCCTTGTTGAACCTCACACCATTGGCCTCAGCCCATGGTCCAGCCTGCCCAGATCCCTCTGCAGAGCCTTCCTGCCCTCCAGCAGATCAACAACCCACACAGCTTGGTGTCACCTGCACACTGCCTGAGGATGCACACCATGAGATTATTGGTGAAGATACTAAAGAGGACTGGCCCCAGTACTGAGCCCTGGGGAACAGCACTGGTGACTGAACACCAGATGGATGTAATTCTGCTCACCACCACTCCCTGGGCCCAGCCATCCAGGCAGTTTTTTACCCAGTGAACAGTGTAACTGCCCAAGCCAGGAGCAGCCAGTTTATCCAGGAGAATTCTGTGGGAAATGGTATCACAGGCTTTACTGTCCAGGTAGACATAAAACTTATTTCAGATTTGGTAGCTTTGGAATTTGGGCTGCTCTTCCTAAATAAATACGATAATGAACATACATATCATTCAGATCTTTATTCAAAACAAGGCAGAAGTTAACCATGCAGTGATGTCAACTTATCCCATTACAAGAGAAAAAGCGTGATATATTATTTAGTATTGCTGAGACTTCAAAGAACAACATTCTCATTTTTTGGTCAGATCACAACTTGTAAGAAGAAAGAAAATAAAAAACAATGCACACTTACTTATTTATTGCAAAAAAAAGCCCAGTTTAAACAAGTTTAGAGCAAGTGGGGGCAGGCAGACCGGGAAAGAAAGGAAAAAATCTAATAGCTCTACCAGCCTGCCCATAATTTAAAAAACATTATGGCAAACACAGAACAATCTAAGAGGAAAATAAGGACGCTTGGTGTTACCAACTGTTCTCCATTTAACCATCCAGAATTTGCAAAAAACTTGTTACCCTAGGTATACCCAGATCACAAACTTCATGGCATGAAATTTAATAACAAACTGTTCATAGCAGCTGACAGCTTAATCTTGTCTGGCTGCTGTTCAAGTCGCTGCCTTTTTATAGTAATATATTTGCTAAATTTTTTGAAAGCTGTGTTCTCAGAACATCATGAGGCTTACATTTTATCATCACTACTTTTGTTCCCAAGTAAACATAAAAGCAAGAAAAACTGATTAAATTCTATGGGACTGGAGAAGATGATCCTTCAAATTAGGTATTTTCAGTCATATTTCTAAAACCAAAGATGAGCTAAAATTGATTAATTAGCATATTATTCTTTTTTCGTGCTTTGTCTCACAGACTAATTGGAAACCTGTTTCAAGGTCACTGCTTCAGGCCCTGTCGGACAATGATACCACCAGCCTTTTTGTCATAGAGCATGAGTTAAAGGTTCCTCTGACGCTAGACCTCTCCACAGAGGTTGGAGAAGATAAGCATAACACCTGCCAGTCAGAAAAACCTAGCAATAACATAGACATGAGCCTGAGGCATGAAGAAATCCCTGCAGAAGCAGTTACAAGTGAAGAAGACACCATTGCCATGGAAGTATCACTCCTGAGTGACTATGCCAGCATGGAGTTTAGTCAGAAAGCCCCGATGAGTCTGGCAGTAAGCACACCTGAAAGAGCTCCTCATCCTCATCTGAAAATGGAACTAAGCAGTAAGCCAGCACAAACTGTGCAGAAGGTTTTGTTTGCTTCCCAGGACTACCTCAAACAAAGCCAGGTGGTACTTCTGCCATCAGGACCAAATTTCATGGGACAAGTCAATTAAACCTGAAGCATCTTCTTTATTTTCCTTACCAAAAAATGAAGTTCCAAATCTTGTTCTTCAGTGGAGCCACTAGGACCTTATGGGACAGTGAGCTTGTGACAGTAGTTATCTCCACTACAGTAAGTTTCCTTGGTGAAATAGATTATTGTATTATTAGATTAGCTATTTCTCCACAGTCATCCAGTGGAAAGTCCCACCATCTTCACACAGGCAAAATTTTTAGGGACTTACATTTAAAAATCTTCAGTAAAGTACCTCTTGCTTGGTATTTTGTTCCAGGGCATTCAGAAGCCATTCAAAGCTTCCACTCTAAGCACAATGTCATTGTAGATATCAGAAAACTTCTCTACTCACTATGACTAGCTTCAGATACAATTTTCAGATCCAGTAAGTTTCACCAAAAAATCTTCCAGCAAAAGTATCTACCACTTCAAAGAAGATCTCCAGTTGGTCAAAGCTGGTCGCAGAAATTAGTGAAAATCTTTCAAATTAGGAATCAAAAGTTTGCTTATTGATCTATGTAAAACACCATTAGTGCTTTACATTCTAGAACTTAGCAACTTTAATAATTGTAGATAAATAGTGCTGTGTAAGTGAAGATGATAATAAGTTTCATTAAGAATACTGAAGATGTTACTTGTATTAAATTAAGGCTATTTCCTCCTACAATTATCTACATATTCAGAAAAACCCATCCATCATTTGTGATGAGGTGTAGTTGCAGATATGTTTTTACACTGCAATGACAATAACTGTTAAACTGGAATAGAGGGGATCAAAGGGTCTTCCTCAATATGCTTTCTATGCAACTCCATCATGTATCTCCACAATGCAAGGAGTCAATTTTCAGGCTTACAAGAATTTCTCAGTCATGAACTCTCCAAGCATTAATGGTCTGCAATTATTGTAGAAGACACAGTTTATTGTTGTTGTCTCAAGTTTAAGGAGCATTTTGTAAAAATTGCTTTCTGGAGAAAGAAATTGATAACTGTTTCATAAGCACCAGAGAATCCATAGATGAATATTTTTTTAAATTTTCTCATTAAAAGTGAAGAATAATTGGCATTCACACAAATATTTCCATTCATACTAGGCAGTATAAATTATAGAATAGCCATGCTTCAAAAACTCAGAGAAATTCCACATCTCCACTTCATTGATTTAGTGAGAATCCATAACACAACATAGTTTATTAATTTTCATTATTTATATTCACTCTCTCTTTAACTACGTCTCTCTATATCTGTTAAGGCTGCAAGGAACTAACCTGTATTTCACTGTAGGTTATGCAGTGTATTTTTTCTTAGAACTTAAAATTCATTGTTCTCCCACAAAGCAAAGTGTACTCGTAGCTGTTAAATTGAAATTGAAACAAGGGGTAAGAGAAGTGCTCCCTAGAGATCACACCATTTTGGACAGTCTTTTAAATATCTTTATTTTTTTTAACTTTAATATGTGACTTTGCCTGATTTGAATTTAAGAGAATGCAAATGATCCTGCAATTAGTGAAGCTATTTTTACTTGTAATATCAAGTAGTGGTATTGAAATGCTGTTACAGACAATGAAGTTCTGATATATAATCTTTATCAAGTAGTCATAATTTGTACCTCTCCAGAATATAAAGATTATCCATGCTCATTACTTACAGTATTTCTTTCATTTCTGGTCAAAGAAATTTATTTTCCTGGTGCATACCTTCAATAGCTTTATTCATCACCGTAAATACCAAATTCTTCTTCTCTTACTCTGCATCTAACAAACCAATATGTATTTCTCTGTTATGGATAAAATATGTATAAAGTTGACCAAAGGCTTGCAAGTAGTTTCAGTATATGAAACAGTCTTGATACATGAAACTCAACAGACAGCTTGAGCTTTTAACCTGGTGATTATCAGCTCTACTCTACTAGCCATTGTCTGACATCTTGCTACAGAAAATTCATATAGCAGGAGAGTTGTACTAGAAGCACCCATGGATATTAAATAGAAGGTATAGATGTATTCTATTTATAGTTATAAAGTTCACAATGTATGTAATTTTTAGTTGATCTCATTAGAGCAATATTTACACAATAGCCATAAACAGTACTTTTGGGAGAATAAGAGTACATGAAAAATCCTGGTGTGGAGATTAGAAATAAATTCAAAACTCATCCCATCATGGCATATGCTTTGAGAGCAAGGAAAGAACCTTTTATGTGGAGAGAAATAGAAGAGTATATTTGCTAAATAGTTTCATGCAGCCAAAAAGGAGGTTTAGTTGGAATAATGTACTTTGGGGCACAGGATTAGGAGACATTCCATGCTCAGGTCTTCAGATTAGGAAAAGATAGATGTCTGTGCTATGTTTTTTTGGTTGACTCTCCTGTGGTGATTTTTAGTTCAGTTAGAAGGGTCCTACAACAATCATCTAATTGTACTCCTTGACCTCTTCAGGCAGTTTAAAAAACTGTGTGCATACACTGGTGTAGTGACTGCAGAAGCTTTCTTACACAAATAAACATGTACGATAGTTTATTCCATGTGCTATAGTACCGTTCAAGTGGTTAATGTAGTGTTCTTAGCATCAATAATCTTAGCTTCATATGTTATGTTGAGTGAAATTGAAGATATGAAAGCTCAGGACCACAAAAGACAAGGTGTTTTATAATTAAATTTTTGCTGTTTTTTCACTCTTAGCATAGCTCTGGATGATCACTGTCAGCATTAGTGAGAATTTAGACATGATGAAAGCTTGGGCAACTGCAGACCTGGAAGCACATCATCATTGTGATTTAGAGCATGGGACATCATACGGCAAGGTTGCAGTACTTTAGCATTCTCTATTTACAGAGAAAAGAAAGTAATACTTAGTCTCTAATATAGCACAAAGCTAGGTTAGTACACATGCATTTTTCTACATGGTATCTAGAGTAGATTTCTTTTCTTGCATGGACATGAGGACTTTTTCTTTTTTTTTTATTGTACTTTTTATTTAGTGCTTAAAGTCATACTACACTGCAGTAGTTACCTCTGAAAATTAACACTGTGTCAGAGACAAAACAAACAAGTATTCACCCTGGAAGAGGAGATTGCAGCAACCACAATATTGTAGAGGTTTATTCTGTATTAGTTAACAAGTGAATAATAATATCTACCAAATATCTACAAATTCTCCCAGAATCTAAGCCTTTAAGCTTAGACCCTTAACCCTCAGAGCCACTTTTATGGCACAGTAGTATCTGCACTTGAGCAGAGCTGACTGGAAAGCAGAGAACACGGGGGCATCCTGTCAACTCAAGCCAACTACAGTTATTGCTACAAAAATTGTCAAATAATGAAGCACTTTATGAAAGACCTCTGGTTACAGAAGGTACTCTTGACTCAGTGTCACAGGCTCTTGGCTTGCCTGTTTTCTCTGTCTCAATGTGTGTCTGCTGCCTGAATGAGGTTAAATGTCTTATGGTACAATGTTGATGGAATTTGTATGAACCTGGGTAATAAAACTTGTGACAGCTTACACCACTCACTTCTGAGCACTGTTTGTAGAAGACTGCTGAGACAAATCACTCCATGCCAGTGGTCATATTTCAATTCTACAGAAGCACCAGCTTGATAATACAACTGAAAACAACCTGCTGCGCTAGAAATGGTCATTCCCATTGAGGGAATGACCATTCTCTGAGGATGGGTACATCCTCAGAGACCCCTCCAGTGCTTCACCAAATCATGGGATCACTGAGGTTGGAAAAGACCTTTAGGATTGAGTCCAACTGCAAACCTAACTCTGCCAAGCCTATCACTAAACCATGTCCTTAAGTGCCTCCTGTGATGGTGACTTAACCAGTTCCCTGGGTAGTGTGTTCTAAGGCTTGACCACTCTTCCTGTGAAGAAATGTTTCCAGCTATTCAATCTAAACCTCTCCTGGTGCAACTTGGGGCCATACCCTCTCATCCTGTCACTTGTTACCTGTGATAATGTACTGACCCTCATCTCACTGCAACATCTTTTCAGGCAGGCATAGAGACTGATAAGATCCCTTCCCTGAACCTCCTTCTCTCCAGGCTAAAAATCCCTAGCTCCCTCAGCCATCTGTTTTAAGACCTATGCTCTAATTTCCTTCCACAAAGCTAACCCCAAGCAAACAGGGCTTATTACTTTACCAGGAAGGAAGTAATCTGGATTTGTTGAAGTGGTAGACACAGGAAGAACAAAGAAAAGTCCGAAGAATGACGGGCAATGCTACAACCAGCACTGACAGGAAAACAGATTAAATGGGCTCAGGTCCTTACTGGAGACACTGAAGGCTAGATAAGCTGGAGAGTAGTAAACATGATATTTTACTTAAAAAATTACAGGCTGCAGCCAGTTTTTCATAGATTAATAGTCTTTCATAGATTGCTAGCATGGAAGTGGATAACAGAACAATAAGCACAAAAATAACAGAACAATATGTATTCTCTGACTTTTCCCAAACAGAAATTTGGGGACAGACCCAGAGAGTGCTGGTGAACGGTGCTGCATCCAGATGGGGATCAGTCACCAGTGATGTCCCCCAGGGATCTGTGTTGGGCCCAGTCCTGTTTAATATTTTTTCTGATGATCCAAATGAGGGGATTGGGTCTGTCACAGTAAATTAGCAGAGGACACCAAGCTGGGTGTGAGTGTTGATCAGCTGGAGGGTAGGAGGGCTCTGCAGAGAGACCTGGACAGGCTGGATAGATGGGCTGAGTCCAGCAATCTGAGGTTTAACAAGAGCAAGTGCCAGGTCCTGCACTTTGGCCACAGCAATCCCTGCAGTGATACAGGCTGGGGACAGAGTGGCTGGGCAGTGGCCCCACAGAAAGGGACCTGGGGTGCTGGTGACAGCAGCTGGACATGAGCCAGGGTGTGCCCAGGTGGCCAAGAAGGCCAATGGCATCCTGGCCTGGATCAGCAATGGTGTGGCCAGCAGGAGCAGGGCAGGGATTGTCCCCTGTGCTGGGTACTGCTGAGGCCACACCTCAAATCCTGTGTTCAGTTCTGGGCCCTTCAGTTTAGAGAGGATGTTGAGATACTCAAACATGTCCAGGGAAGGGCATCAGAGTTGTGGAAGGGTCTGGAGCACAAGTCCTGTGAGGAGCAGCTGAGGGAGCTGGGGGTGTTTAGCCTGGAAAAAAGGAGGCTTGAGGGAGACTTAATTGCTCGCATCAACTGCCTGAAATGAGGGCACAGCGATGTTGGTCTCTTTTCCCAGACAACTATTGACAGGACACACCCTCAAGCTGTGCCAGAGAAGTTAAACTAGACACTGGAAAAAATTTCTTCACAGCGTGACTGGGCCATGGAATAGGCTGCTGAGGGAGGTGGTGGAGTCGCTGTCCCTCAAAGAGTTTAAAGAAAGCCTGGATGTGGCACTCAGTGCCATGGTTTATTTCATAAGGTGGAGTTAGGTTGTAGGTTGGACTTGATCTCCAAGGTCTTCTTCAACCTATTTGATTCTGTAATTCTGTAATTGCTACCATTAAACTTTGCCGGTAGTGGTTCAAGCCAATTCAGCCATCAGCAACCATTGGCTTTCTTCCAAGTTCTAATTAACTAACCATTCTGGCATTCATTTCACATGTGTGCCTACTGGGTACCATCACAATTAGGATCCATAGGATGCAATAATGCCCTTTTGGCATTACAGCTGTGGTTGCACATTTAGTATCTGGTGGTTTACTGGGTTACATGGTCTTGAAATTAACTTGGCCACTGTGATTTCTGTGTATTATTTTCAAGTGCTACCTATTCACTTTTGGAAAGGAAGCTACATGTGTTTCTGCAACTTTTAAATATCACAGCTGTGTCAAAGAAGCTGTAGTTGCCAATGCCCACACAACATACACAGATATGCTATTTATCTAGGCAAAGACTGCACTGTAGCTTTTCAACACAACAAGGGTGAGAACCTCATTGTTTAAAAAAGATAGCATTTAGTCACATTGAGTTCTAACTAGTTATGCTGGGTCATATGAATGTTCTTCCAATGATGTAAAGCATTTATTAAAAAGATAAAATTTACATTGAATACACTGGCTCAATGAAAATTACATTACATTACATTACTATTAAGAATCCCACTATGAAAAAGAATACAAATATTTCCACTAAAAGCTACGAGATTTTGTGAACGTTGAGAAAATCTCTAGCTCCAAAACCAGTTAAAATAATCCAGTAACTTGTGATTCTATTCTCTTTCAATGTTCATCCAACCTTCACCAGAAAGACCCTCTGGATTTCACAAAAGTAAGTAAGAAAAGCAAAGGTGTGGTAGCATATTTGAATTCACCATATATAGGCTGTATCTCCATTGGAATGCTTGAGGAGTCTGCAGTTCCAAAAACTGTTGTGTGTGTATTCATAAATCCATTATACAATTGCTTTGATGCCATTTGCTCTAAGAATGTTTCTTGCTCTAACATTTTTTAAGCATTAGGGTTTCTTCTCTCTGTTTCCATATTTGTCTATTTGCAGCTGCAGGGTCACAGTGAACTTTTTAAAGTCTTCAATCCACCAAATATTTTACTGACAAATAATCAGTCTGTTTTGTTAGTAATAATGTATGTGACTAATTTTCTGCTCTCCAGACCTGATGAAAAGGTATGATGATCCTAGGACACAGAGAAATAATACTGGACATCCAGGCACAAGCATAAAAGAATGTATTTTTTCAACTTCTAAGGACAGTTATGTTTCGGGTTTGTTTGTTTTTGTTTTTTTTTTGGGGGGTGGGTTGTTTAGTTTGGTTTTTTTTTTTTTTTATAATATTGGTTGGTTATTTGAAAGCTTAAAGGAGCAAAAGAGCATGGATCCAGAGAACAAGTGATGAAAGCCACACTGGTTATATTTCTCTTTACACCCCTCCACTTGCATTGTCTGTCCTTCCAGCAGCCCAGTAAGCCTTGGAAAGGAGACTGCCTTGCTGATGAGCTGTGCTGCCCAGGTGGCCCAGTTTTGTACTCTGGCATCATGGTACTCTGCGTAATGCTATCTCACAGAATCCAACATTACAGTTCCCATTCCTTTTCTTCGCTGGCAAAATTCTCATTACCCATCCTCAGAGACCCCTCCAGTGCTTCAACAAATCATGGGATCACTGAGGTTGGAAAAGACCTTTAGGATTGAGTCCAACTGCAAATCTAACATCGCCAAGCCTACCACTAAACCATGTCCTTAAGTGCACTGCAGCAAGAACTACAGAATTTTGATTTACTTAATTTTCTCCTTACTTAGATAAAATAAAAGCACCTTCCTGATGTCAGGCATTCTAATTTACTTTCCCTCCTCCAAAAGGAATATTTCAAACAATACATTCAATCAATTAATTAGTTAAAGGCAAACCTCCAACATGCATCAGCTTTAGTCCTCCAGTGTTGGTCCAAGGCACCAGGTAATGAACTGGGCATAAAATTAGTCAAAATAAACCTATTTCAGATATGACTAAAAAGGCCCAGCCACCTGTATAAGGAATGTCTCCTATTAACGTGTAAGTGGATACATCACTTCCCAGTGCATTTTGACAGATTACTACTGTATTAGAGTACAAAGTTAGCAGTGGTAGAGTACTAAAAATAGTTCTGCTTTGCAGAACTCAGGAGGGGGTGCTCCAGCACTGGGTTTTACACTGCAGTGCCTGACTTCCAGAAGATGCTCTTCCTACATCAGCTGTCACACTTATGCTTTCTGAAATTACAGGACTGATTCTGGCTTAAATATTTTTGTTTCTACACTGTAGTCCCCTCAACAATCCTGCAGGGGCTTGAAGCTTTCTTGGAAGTTTCTCTCTTGGGTCACACAACTAGCCTGTGTTCTCAGCAATCAGGATAATTGCTTTCAAAAAAATGTACTGTTACAGCAAACCCACAACTGTGATCTGAAAATTTCTGGTAAATGATGCACAGAATCATGTTTTAAAAGGAGGATTTCTGGCTTGACTCAAAGTATTGTGCTGGAAAGGGTATCTTTTTAACAGCAGCACAGTGATCCAAAAGCAAAAACACCATGAGCTTTCTGAAAAGCTTGTGTTAAAGGTTATAATTTCAGAGTAGTAAAGTTAAGTTTCTGTACAAGCACTAAATCAGAATCCTGCCTAAGCACTCATCTAACAGTAGGGCCTCATTGCAAATTACTTTCATTCCTCTAACATTGCAACCACTACAGTCATTAATTCTTCATGATTTACATATCTGGTCTTCCCATCTGTTCCTATAATACTTCAATTCATAGTTCATGATATACAAGTTCACACTTTCATAATACTAAAGGTAATGTGGAGACTGAAATGTATAGAGTACTCACTCTGTCCCCAAACCCAAAACTCCTTCTCCACCCATTGTCACAGCTTCCAAGTAGCTAAGCAGCAAGCAGCAGCAAGTTTACGTGGTATAAATAATCGTTATATCCAGAGATGTTTGATCACTAATGTCAGGCATTTTATATCTCAAAGGTCTGCCTACAAGTTGAGATGAATCAACAGTGGAACCAGCAGGCTTGGACAGTTACTCCTCACCTCTTTATAACAGGAGACAGATGAGGAATGAGGCTTGACTGCTTTTATGTAGCTCTTGAAAATTATGATCTGGAAGGCTGACACAGCTTCTAAAATAATAATTCTTGCTTTTATGGCCTTCATGGATCTCTAGTTCTCTCTCTTGATTACTCCCTCCATTTGCAGTTATAAGATGCTGTTGGAATAGTTACAGATCTGACAGAAGAAAGTTATTTTAAAAAGTAGTAGGATTTATATGTTTTATTACGACCTACTGAATTACAATGGTTCTTACAACTCTAAATAATTTCCCAAGGTAAAAATTATAAAAAAGAATGTGATTTACTAGAATTAACTTATGCCATACTTGGCTACCATTTTTCATCTAGCCATAAAAGCACCACAAATGCCCATTTCTAACACATTCAGTGCAATGCAATGACCCAGGTCTAATACTTTCTTCATCAAAAGATTCTGAAGTACACTTCCAGTTAATTAATTCAGTATTGACATGCGGCAACGTGGGTGGTAGTCCCTAGGACCAAGGTCCCGCGGGAAGTGCCACTCAGGGTTCTTCCCACGCGGAGAGGACTCCTAGGTGCCAGATAGCAAAGAATGCTTGAGACTTCCGTCAGGAATGGGAAGGTCCTCAGGTTGCCTTTATTCTGCATGCTCGGTGAAGGGAAAGTACAGCGGAGGGAAGGGACACAGCAATGCAGAGGGGAGGCAAGCTCTGAGAGCCCCGACCAAGAGGCAGGGCAGGGTATAAAAGGGCCAGGGGGTAGGAGTGACCAGGATCTGAGGGTCCAACTGGGAACAGGCTAAGGGGAGGAGTAAACATGGGGTGATCCTATAATAACCAATAAGGAAGGGGAGAGGGAGTGGCGGCTTGGGGAGAACCAACTGGGATACAAATAACATAGAACTTTCTAGAAAACAAGGTGGAAACTGAGGGAGATTGACATAAACTGGTGTGTGGGATTGACAGACATTGGGGGCGGGGAACTAAACAGCAGAGTCCTCCCAAGGAAGGGCGGGAGGCCCTTCTCCCAACCCCCCTCCCACACTGACACACTTTGACTGAACAGAGTACTCAAAGTTCTGATATAAAATTAATAGATTGAAGAACAGAGTATTACAGTGACTTACAGTTTGTCCCACACTATCTGAGAAATGGCCCTATAAAGAGGCCTCCAGCTCCCCCAGTCTCAAACTGTAATATATAGCTGTCATCTATCCATCCTTTTTGGAACCAAACATAACAACATAAATGTATCACAATATTGAGAATCTTAGTGAATTATTTCCTCACCGATACAAATTTGGATAATAAATCAAAACATTTGCATTTACAATTACCATGAGTAACTGTCACAATCTTATGTAGAGGCTGGCCTTGCTCCTCTGTAATGTATAATTTTGAACTATTGCAAAGTTATCTGAATGTGTTTCTCAGATCTGTTTTCCCCTGCTTTCACAGAGAGGAAAAGTATGGTGAAATGCACTTCTCAAGACCACAGATGGGGTGACTAAATCACCTGTGGTGACTAAATCAGTGGGAGCTAAGCCAGCCATGAGTCTCATTATAGACATGACCAACCTCAAAAATCATGAGATCAGATCACTAGTGATCACTACCAGGCAAGTCAGGCTGTTGAGCAGCACATCTCAAACTTTTGCTCCCTAATCATTGCTATTTAGACTCTTACAAAATATACAAAGCAATTGAGAAGCTTAGGCATTGAGAAGTAAATTTTAGTATGAAATAATCCATGGCAATAAATTGATAGGTAGTGTCAGAAGCTCTGCTCGAACTCCTGATTTGACAGTCTTTGACATAAGTCTTCTATACAGTCCTATTTACTAATTTACTGTTTGCAAGTGAGACATCCTCTCTGATGAAACTTCAGTAGTTTCTTGTTCAAAGAAAATCCCCTCCTCAGAGATGGGATTCAGAAGGCTCTTTTGTAACTAAACAGTGATGATATATTGATGATATATATGATACCTAACCCCTTATCACCTTTCCTGTAACACTCTTGTCAGTATCAGTACAACAGAAGTACTTGACTCTGGAGTAGATAAAGCCTATTAGAGAAAAGAAAAAAAAAGAGAAAAATTGTACAGGCATGTGCTGTATCTCATCTAAATTTAGTGGAAGTGAGTTTGGCACCATTAGAACCTTGGGACACTATTTATAAAAAGAACAACAATTTACTAGTATTTCACGTTTCTGTATGTGTATCATTTGCATAGTTGCTTCATGAATGCAAAAATAGACTCTACCAACATAGCACAACTTTAGTTACCTGTAAATTAAACTTAGAATACCTACATTATTAACAAAAATATCAAACTCTGAGAAGGTAAATAGTATTTTTTGCTGCTGTGGTGCTTAGGTTCCTCACGTATACCTGAATCCAGAATGTGATGGGTGTGATATGTGTGTAACAAATTAGACACAGGTATCAGTCGGGAAAATACCAGAAAGGACCTCCTGACAGGCTACATAAACTGTGAATGTTAAATTCCTATCTTGATCTTTCTGGGCCAAATCAGTCATCCTTTGTGATTGTTATGTAAATGACGGCTTTTCAAACTAGCAATTTCTCAATGGCCCATGATTTACTCACCACTGCAGCGGCAGTTCTAAATCTTTGCACTAAGAAAAGAACAGAGCAAAGATTTCTAAGAAAGCCAATTAACTGTCAGCCTCATTAAGGCTATCAAGAACTGCACTGAAAGGGAGATTAAATTATTCTTTTACCATTGCTGACAAGCCTTTCAGGCCAAAAAAGACACACATAGCCTTTTCAATGGAAGAAGAATTATTTCATTAGCAACTATGATAGAATACACTACGTACACCAAAAAATTCTGTTCTCACATCAAATTTGGCACTAGATGAACATAAAAAATGTAACAAATTTTTAAAAAAAGAGTAACCTAAAACTTTCCAGAATAGTACAAATAGCTAAAATCTAATTTTTGCTGTCCATGTTCTCCTATATTAAGCTCGACAATATTAAAACTGACTTGTCATGACAATAAAAATAAAATTTGCCCTCTTGGATAGTAAGAGTTCACATGTTCAGAAAACCAGCTGAAGTTAGTAGATAGATACTCAACTGTAGTGTTTACTTAAACAATATAGAATTGAAGTGTTAATTCCTGCATCTCCTCAAACTAGCGGGGAAGTATCTGCCTCCACATACTGAGCAGTTTATGACGTTGTATTACATTCAAGACAATACAAAAGAAACCCCTGTGCTAATGTGCTCACATCTTGCAATAGGACTTACCTACAAATGAGGCAGTCTTGAATTAAAAAGTGTGGTTCTCTTACATTAAAAAAATACTTTTGTACAGTGCTTTTAGTTTTCAATATAATTTTAATTACACTTTTCAACATATAAAAATAAAGCTAAACTACAAGCTGAAAACTTCTGTGTATGTATTAGCAAACAAAATTAAATTTCAGGTTCTCTTTAGGCTCTAGCACTTAATGGTATCTACATATATTCAATTCTCGACACTCCAGTCTTTGGTGAGAAAACTACATCTCTCTGAATTGTCTATAGATTGACATGATTTTAGCCATCTACAGGTTTCATAATTTATGCCACTAAGTCACATTTTCACTTTCAAAATTATGATAACATCAAAGGTGATATTTGATTGCTATAAAATGGAAAATACCAAGCAATATATGTCCCAGGTAATGATTCAGAATTCACATCTTTAAGACTGTTTTACCACTAAAATGCTATTATCATACTAACATTTACAAAATCCAAGATTATTTTGTCTGGATTTTTTTTTTCTCTAACAATACATGAGCGCTGATCTTCTTTCACTACAAAAGAGATGCAGAGATGCTTCAGACCTAGAAGTAGACAATACACATACCATTATGGCATTACTGTTTGCAAAAGTCATACTCATCAATGAAAAATAGCTAAATAAGGGCTGACAATACATATACAATAATTTATAACATACATGCAGGATTTATTTATTATCTCTTCCTTACAACAATTAAACAACAAAAAAAAAGTCACATACTTCCCTAAACTAGTAACTATTAAAAGATAGCATTACAAGGGCAAAAGACAGAAGCTACTGTGTAACAGATCTGAAGAGTTTTCAACATAATTTCAGGTATTGCCTTAAATATAACTGGCGAAGGGTGTTGCAGAATTTCTGAGAGAGGGCATGATTTATGTCTGGAGTGAGAGTTGAGCTACCCCTCAGACTAGGCCCCTGATAAGCGGCCTTGGTGGGGCCTGGAAGCCTTTGACGCAGTTAGAAATTAGTTGTGGCACAGTTAGAAATTATGGTAAGGTAACTACAAAGTAATGAGCTATCCGAGTGTGAATTATAGTAGAGCTGCACCACCTTAAGCCAAAGGTAAACAATGTTGGCTTGCAAATGAGAGTGCCTTTGTAAACTGTAAACTCTATGGAAGTGTATATAAACTGCCATCTTCTCACTAATAAAGGGAGAACGTAGCATTAACCATATTGGTTCGACCTATGTTTGTCCTGTCCAGCTTTCCTGAATTATGAGGTCCCGGGTTTTAGGTGGCGCCCCGAACCAGGACCCAGGATGCTCTGAGAGCTTCCCAATTAATTTTAGGGTAACGGGGAGCCAAGTGTGAGTCGCAATGAAAATCAGGTCCACATCGCTTTATAGCAACGGACACTGGGATCCTGAATTCGCTCTTTGTGAACGAGTGAACAGAGCGAAAGTCTCCAGACTCCAAATTGTGCGACTCCAAATTGTGCCATTCACGACAGGAGGAAAAAGGCTTTTTCGCATCGCGGTTTGGCGGCGAGAGCCCGCTGGAGCACAGGGAAGACCCCGGTGTTCACGAAGAGCCCGAACGGCGGTGTGGACAGGTCGGGGCCGGGAGCTGGAGCGGAGCTGCTGCCGCACCGAGTAAAGCGAACGGAGCATCCCGCGGAGGTGGTTTGAGGTAAGCCGAGGAGAGAGAGAAAGGGAACATATAGAGAGCGTCAGAGAACGAGCACCGCGGCTCCTTTCACACATCCTCTCCGAAAGAGGGAAAAGATAAAAAAAAGTCCGATTTTAGAGCAATTGACTCTGTGGGCAAAAGGTAAAGGAAAGTTACAGAAAGCCCTCCCTCAACCCTAGCGGGACGGGGTGGCAGAATACGGCAGCGGGCTGTGGCTGTAGCACCGGCCAGCCGCCCGGGCGGAGCGCGGAGGCGGCGGGCGCGGGGCCAGGCGGAGCGGGGCCGGCCGGCACCGAGCCTGAGGCGGGCTCGGGCGGTGCGGGACAGAAGAGAGACAGAAGGTGCCGCGCTGGAGCCGGGACAGGCGGGGCGCAGCCACGGCGGGGGAGTCTCTTCCCACATCCCCACGGTGACGCAGCAAGGACGGGAGCGAGAAGGCGCTGCCCCCTCATCTCCCTGCAGACGCAGCCATGGCGGCGGCGCGCCCGCGCGGGGGGCCCGCAGCACCCAGCCATGGCAGCGGAGATGTCTGCCGGACACCGAGGGTGCCATGGCAGCGACAGCGCCGAGGGCAGCAGCGCCACCGACGGCGGGAGGGCAACACTACAGCAGAAACTTCAACAGCATTTCTCCGATTCCTTACAAGAGTCAGAAAACGTAAAAGAAAGTGTAGCAGTACCGAGTCATTCGCCAAGATGCAAGGAAGGATGAACATTATACAAATCAATGTTATTTCAAATATGATATAGATGAAAATCACTGTATAAAGATAGAAGTATTAGTAATGATTTAACTACCAAAAATGTTTCTGAAAACAAAGCATTTGAGAAATGTCAGTCAGATGGAATGTTGGTATTGAGTTTGTAATTTTGGTTTTGGATTTTTATAGATAATAATACAAATAATGATGATTGTTAAGTTTTATAGATAATAAGATAAATAGTGATTGTTATTAATGTTATATGAATGCTTTAAAAGGATTGTCTTAAACTATTTTAAACATTTCTTGTTGATAAGTGGATTATAAATGTGAGTTGTCTGATTTTTGTGATAAAAATTATTATTAAGGTATTAAAGTACTGAGGTGTTGTTATGGTATTTACAGGCAGTTTTCATGTTTTATTGTCTCTTTAAGTGATTGATTATGAGATGTGTTTCTTCAGGATCTTGTTTTTGATTTTTTAACTACTCATGTGTTTTCTTTGTCCAATTTTTTATGCAGCTGCAATTCATCTTCCTTTACAAACTCATTGTCCAGATTTTGGTTCAAGATTTCAGACTTCAAATTTTCAGATTTCTGAAGAGAGAATTTGTTGTGTTTTAGAGAATTTCTGTCTTGAAAGAAATTTTAGGTTCAATTATTTGATGGTTTGATAAATTTTTAATCATAAGGTTTTTATTCATAACTGCTATTTCTGAGACTTTTGTTTCATAATGTGTTAAAAGATATCCTCCAATTAGAGTTCGAGTTCTGGCCAAGCTCTGGCTCTACTTGGATGGTGTGATTGACCCAGGTGTTTTCTGCATCAAAAAGTATTCAAGTCCTTTTGGCTTGACAATTTGACCATATAGGACAGCTGAGCCTCAAAGGGCGTTTTGGAAGAGCATGATCCGGACATGTTTTATTCAAATCTCTGTTGTTTTGTCAGCTGCTGCAGACTCTGCGGTGACAATTTGATATTGTAACACTTGGTAACTCTGATTTTATATGTAATATTGTGTATTATCTGATTGATTTTTATTTGTTGCTTTTTTCTTTACTACATGTATTGTTCTGTTCTTGGTGTTTTTTCATGTTTATAACAAAGGTGTTGATATCTCCACTTCTTCATGCAGTTTTAAGGAACAGAATTGAGAAAGAACCCTCCAGTCTCTGTGGGGATACTGGGTTTGTTTGTGTTTTAACAGGTACAGAATCTGGATGAATTTCAATGAAGAATGTGGAATTTATCAACTGCAAAAAAGCACTGATCTCTGCACAAGTGGGAGCAGAAGATGCACAGAAAATGTAGATGGTGCAAAGATTTGTGTTTCACCCACAGACAATCATGGACTTCGGGTTTTTTCATAAATGTGTGTTTTTAGTGTTGTTATAGAATTTAGTTTCTAAGTTTTGATTTAATAAGGCCTGTGATTCTTCTGTTCATTTTGGCATTGTTTTTCAATGGCAAAAGAAAAAGAGGGAAAGTAAGTTAGATAATCATAAGCATAACATTAAGTTTATCGTAAGTTATAGTTTGTATTTAGAATCAAGTTTTCTGCTTTCATGTTAGACAGGGCAATCAAGAACATGAGAAATATGTAGTGGGGTGCTCTTCTGTAATATTAGCCTCATTTTTCACCCCATGAGTTGCTTCAGCACAAGCTCTCACACAACTGAAAACCCTGGCCTGCTGGACAGGAAAGTAAATTAGTATTACATCTAAAATATTAAGTGAGCTTGCCACCGACAAGAGTAGTACCTTCCAGGCAGTTCTTCAAAACTGAGCTGCCACTGACTTCCTTCTTTCAGCACAAAGACATGGGTGCAAAAAATTTGAAGGCATGTGTTGCAGGAATTTAGCTGACCACTCTGAATCAATTCACAGTTAACACAACTGAAAGACAATATGAAGAAACTTGTAGACCCTCTGTTTGCTAATTGGTTCAATTCTTTAGGTTTTGCTAGTTGAGTCAAAGATTTAGTTCATTCTGGTATTGTATTTTTTCTTCTTACTATAATTAATTTAGTCTCTATATCGTGTTTATTACAGTGTATGCAGAAGATAGTGCACCACGCCTTCAGGTCAGCCTAGGTAGCTCAAAAAGAAAAAGAGGGAATTGTTGCAGAATTTCTGAGAGAGGGCATGATTTATGTCTGGAGTGAGAGTTGAGCTACCCCTCAGACTAGGCCCCCGATAAGCGGCCTTGGTGGGGCCTTTCAAGCCTTTCACGCAGTAAGAAATTAGTTGTGGCACAGTTAGAAATTATGGTAAGGTAACTACAAAGTAATGAGTTATCCGAGTGTGAATTATAGTACAGCTGCAGTGTGAAAAGCCTGACCACTTTAAGGCAAAGGTAAACAATGTTAGCTTGCCAATGAGAGTGCCTTTGTAAACTGTAAACTATATGGAAGTGTATATAAACTGCCATCTTCTAATAAATTGAGAACCGTAGCATTAACCATATTGGCTCGACCTGTGTTCATCCTGTCCAGCTTTCCTGACTTATGAGGTCCCAGGTTTTACCAGAGAACACTAGCATGCAATGCAAAGCATGGTACTATGAATTCTGGCAGCATAAACAGCACTGAAGTGTCCATAGCTCATTTCAGAATCCAAGCTGTGCATAGGTTGCTGTCAACCCGCTACCATAAGGCTAGTTCAGATGTTATCTATCAATCTGAAACTGCCATAAATAAAATTAGCAGGTGATTACCTAATAGTCAAAACCCACATCTCATCCATTTCCCAAGTATTCTTCAAGTATTTCTAGTTTCAAGTGCTTTTATAATCCCTAATCCCCAGTTTCAACTAAAAATTCTTTACAAACCATACTACTAGTGGAGTTTGCAAACAAAATTCCATGCCTCACACCTGTGTAAATCCACTGACTTTGACGAAATCATCTAAGCCACAGCCACTTCTATTTTGAGCTTGACATCCTCTTTGATCTACCAAATTATCTTCTGCCACCTTCTTTTTTTCATAATGCAATCCAGAACCCTCTTGGGAAACAGCTATAGGCACTAATGGATACTTATGCTTACGTGCTTTGTGCGATCTTAGCAAAACGGCAATGTTTAATTACTCTTCTCAGCAATTTACACATCAAGTAAGGACTGATTCAGATGAATCATGTAAAACAATTCAGCTACCATGAACCACACTTCTCAAAACCTCTACCCAAATTAATCCTATTTACAAAGTGCAAAATCAGATGATCTGACACAGCATCTCATCATACAAGCTTATTAATGATGAAGGTCCATGGAAGATGGACACATTCAGTGGATAATACACTCAGTCCTGTAGGAGCAGGCTGGCACTTCATTACTGTGCTATGTTATCAGTTTGTAAGTGAGCTACCCTCTGCAGAGATAAACATTTTCTAAACTAATAGCTCTCCAGCGGTGGCTTTTTAGGAACACTTGGTAAGATGGACAGATCATAACTACCTCACAGATCTGCACAGTATTTACAAAACAAAACCAGAAAATACAGTATTTGCAAGAAAATGTGACTTGAGGAAGGAAAGAAATGTGTGTTTGGTGGCTGGTTGCTTTGGTTTGCTTTGGTTTTTTTTTCCTTAACAAAAAACCAACCAACAAAACCAACTGAACAAAAACCCCAAGACACTTTTTGTGAGGGAATCATAATTAATATACAATATATCAATGTGCTGCATATAGCCTCACACAGGTGATAATCTAGCTAGTAAGTTAAAGTACGTTTCTCAGCTAAGCATACACAGTCCTTCACATATTTTATAACTGATACATCAGAGAATTATGCTATTTCAAGGTAACAAAACTCAAGAAACCAAACTAATACCAGCTAAAACATGATACACTGAAAGAATGCTAGTTCTCCCCAACAGAGAAATTTAGCTTTTCAAAGAAAACATAAATAATACATACATGTTTTCACTAATATCCACATTTAAAATAAAAGAAGCTCTATAAGTAAATCCAGATGGTCTAAAAATATTCCTTTAATAAGTATGTACCAGCAGAAACATCCCTCTAAAATACTTACTTTATTAGTGAAATGGTACCAAAGATAACAAGTATACAAACAATCTCTTTGCTCTATGCTACTTACACATCATAAATAAGACAGCTGTTGTTGCAAGACACAATCTTTCACAGTCTTCCTGTAAGCATACAGATTTTTTATTCTTTTATCAGAATTAGCTGTTTACCAGCCAACAGCATGTGGCTTAAATATCACAAAAATGGCTGTTCTATACTTTACATGGTAAAGCATTTTCTGTTGTCTTAAATGTACACAGTGGCAAGAACATTAAATCTTATAGAAAACGAGGAGTGATTAAGCAACTTCACAATCAAATTGGATTTCATTACCTTAGGAACTGGGCAAAGTTTTCATCCCCTGTAATATGCTTCCCTTCCACTAAAAAAACCTTAACTATGTGGAGGAAAAGTAAAACAAGTAGAAAGCAAACAGCCAATACACTTAGTTTTTTATTTTAACTGAAAGAAATAACACTTCCCATGAGGTAAGGCAATTAATAATTTGATTGCATTAAGTAGTAGTAAAAATAATCTATGCGATTTTAACTATAATTATGTCTTAAAAGCATAACTTATCAGAAATCTCACATAACCAATTAAATTACTTCAAAGAAAAAAAGCCATGTTTTGCCATGACAAAACCACCTGTTTTGTCATTCTCTTCTTCCATGCTTTCTCTACAAAAAATGATAAAAGAATATCTACTGTGAAAGCCCTGCATAAATTAGAACTTTCTTCCTCAAATTATTTATCCCCCATTTCTTTGCATGCGTCCTTTTATATTGCCCAACAGGCATCAGAGAAAATAACAGAGAGGTAACAATTAAGGCCATCCAAATGTATATTAAATGTCTTAAGGGCTTTCTTTGATGCAGGTGATGAGAGCACACTTTGTATTCAGCTACCTCTTTTGTACAGTGGTGGTCCCCAAATTACATCTTTTCTCTTATTTATAAATCTCTTCTAAGAATAAAAAATAAAAGTAAAATGGAGCATCACTATTTTAACAAGTGAATCAAACAACCATTCTGGCAAGTCACTTGCATTTTTGTCTACAGTATGGTGGTGGCAAAGTAGCAAGAGATCATAGAAGATTTAGCTAAAAATGTGTAACAGCACATATACATTTCTAGAAAATACCACATTTTAAGAAGGCACTAAAGCTTCTGCTTGTGCTCCCATATTTTTTTAACAAAAAGGAAAAATTTATTTTCTTAATGGCACCTGTACTATTCTCAGCTGAACAGACACACTGCAGTACATTGCAAAACAAAGCTGTAAGTTCTGGTATCACCACATAGATGTGCTCACTTCTCTATGAAAATAACAAAACAAAACAACCCCAAAATAACCCTGTAAGCTAACCTAATATCTATAACATGGCAATGTTCCTTTTAGGAACAGAAAAAGCACATGCATTGTTCAAATACTTTATAAGAAATATTAATTTCAGGGATATTAGTAAGAAATTATTTTAAATAATAAATCCTAAGAATCTCAAGCAGTGAGCAAATGAAAAACATACTATCTGTGATTATTTAACATAAGAACACTAAAACCATGTTTATGCTTAAACCCCCTTTCCCTACAGTTGTCATTTACAAGGAAAGAAAGTGTGTATATTTATGCACCATTTTCAAGCACATCAAACAGCACACATTAAAGTTTTTGTGGATTTTTTAACCTACAGGGCAAAACAATACAAAAGTCATCAACAAGCAGTATTTTTAACAACCTTCAATGCATATCTTCAGCTTTTTTTGGGAAGTACAGGTTTACATCTTTCAGTTTCTAGTTGTAACAGCTTATAGCAAAACTGAACATAAATCATTTTACAAGTACAGCCATCATGGAAATGCATGGATTTTCAGAGATGAATACTTCTGATGGCATCTGCCTTTTCATGGAATTAACTACTGGTCTGTGCTCTCTTGCTTTACAGCAAGAAGACAACAAAGCTATCACATAAACTGGAGGAGCTACTAGTACTATCAACACATTCAGGTTGATTGTTTTGACATTTTCTTCCTTATTCTGGGAAACAAAATGCTTTGGATTTCATTCCTTAGTTGAATTAGAAGTCCATTCTTTGCTTTATACCTCTTCCATTTTAACTGAGAGATTTTCCTCATTTGGTTGACAATTCCCGTTCTGTTGTAGCTTGACTTCATCTGTCCTTTGTGTATCTCTATTGTCTACTTCCTTGTCAGTTTCTGAATTCTGATCTTCTTTATTGTTATCTTTGTCCTACCAAAGATAAAATTATTTGACAACAAAATAATATTCTTAGCATTACAGGCTATGACTTCCAACCAACTCTCAGTAATTTTATTGTTTCAATTTTTACATGCACATTTTGTGTCTGCAAATTTTAGAACAGAGGTGTGAGCTTCTTTGCCCCTCCATCTTTTTTAAAATATGCTTTTCAGCTGGCTGAAGTTCATCACTTGTAACAACCTGTCACCCAAGAAATTATGCCATAGAATGATCTGTCTCTATTAACTAAAATAAACTCATAAAGTTATAGAACAAGCAGCACCATGGAACGTTTGAGAAGCAGCTCCAGAAACGAAGACTTCACTAACATTTTTAAAATAGAACAGGAGTAAATTTTTTCTCTTTTTTTTTTGTCAGGTATCCGATGCATTTTTAGAGCTCTTGGGTAAGATACTTCCTCAAGCATTTGAACAGTCACCTAAACCAGCTGTTTTGTAACAGCTGAGTAATTCTGAGCACAACTAACTACTCTTTAAAGGTGTGCTGCTATTCAAATTCTAAGATTAAACTATTTGAAGATATTTCTTTTCTTAATTACAGTACTTTCTATTTTGCAGGGGAAAATCCTATACCACTTTCACAACTCTTCAACTTTACCCTTACAGAATCCAATATACAGATCAGGACCAATTTAATGAGAGTTTCAACTGTATAGTGAGAGTTTATTTTAAAAGTAATCTTTTCAGTTTCACAATCAAACCACCCCTGAATACTGCTTGTTAGTCAATATTCTGCCTGCTCCTAAAAGTAGGAAGCCGGGCAAGACCTTGCAGAGGGCACCAACACAAAAGAGAAACAAGGTGTTTCTGTAACTTAAGCACACAAACTCTTACAGTTCAACTGGAGATGAAATATCTAGACTTAAACTGGCCTACTAACCCCAACTACCAAAATACTGAACTCAAGCAGCACTAGTTTGGTAAGAAACAGGAGAAATAGAAGGAGTAAAACAAAGTAAAAGTACAGAGAGAATTTCAGTAATGGCTTCACTACCACTTCATTCTGATAATCATTTGGTCATACAAACTTACCTTCAAAGTAGTGCTGCTTTTGTCAGATTTCTCCTTTCCCTCTTTTTCTTTACTACTTTTTTTCTTTGAAGTGGAGCGTTCTCTTTCTCTTCTTTCATTATTTGTATCTCTTTCTCTCTTTTTTTCTTTCTTGTTTCTGTTTCAGAAATTTTTTTTCAAATTAGGATTTGATCCAACTACAAGAAACTTCAAACCATTTGACTGCAAACTAAACACCCAGCATGGATTTTCAAAAAACCTCCCAAAATTTAACCAAAAATCCCTTTGCAAAGACAATGACACTTTTTTGGCTGAAGAGAGTTAAACAGTTCATATGACCACCACATACTGTATTTGCAAAGAAAAAAGCAATTTACTCTGTATCAGATGAAGGTATTTTATTGATTTGAGGCAATTTGCAATGCTGATTGACTTGAAACTATGCCATTAAGAGAACACCAGAACTCAAATTACTTAAGTTTTAAATTAAAACTGAATCATACTAACCAACTGAAATCACTAGTGCAAAGGCAGTAAACAGTAAAATAACAATAGATTCTTCCTTCTTTACTGACCATTAATTTCTCGGTTTATATCAAACTGACCTTCTTGGAGAAGGAGTTCGTGAAGACTTTCTTTTTGCTGTTTTTGATGTTTTAGGAGATTTGGAGGGACTTCTGCTCTTCCTTTTACGCCTTTCTCTATGGGACCAAGTAATTCAGTATCATCAAAACCCAAAAATAATAAACTCAAAGGAGATAAAAAGAGAAAGCTCTTCCAACGATCTGAACATATTCACTGAATTTAATAGTCTATATTACCAACAAAATATTAACTGTACAAACAACAAAAAAAAAATTTGTATGCTTCAGTTTAGTGGTAAAGGCAAGGCCAGTGTAGGAAAAAAAAGTGCCCTTTCAAAATTTTTAAAAAAATCCTTATATGCTTGACAACAATGAAAACACACTGAATAATGGTAATACTGTATCAGTTAAGTTTCTTCAGTCAGGAAAATAACTCAATTGAATGAGAAGCCATACTAACAAAAGGTGTAACGTGAGCAATATGAATTTCAAAATATAACATTGCAACTTGAAAATCACTGCAACTTCAGTTTAACCTGATATTTACTTCCTAAATGTATGAGCCTGAATTAGTTGGCTTAGAAGAAAACCGTGCAAAATGAAGCCCAAGCTGTTGTCAAAGTCAGAATTAATAAAATCTATTGTTTCTCTAGTGGTCCTTGCTTAGCAAACAGAATGTCATCATTCTGTAACACATGGAAGAGCTTGAAGTGTTTTACAAAGAAACTGTTATACATAGCTAAATGGAATTTCCTGAAGTTTCCATTATGGAGTCTGATGTTGAATAGAGCAAAACATGAAATAACCAGTCATTTATACTGAGGGACATATTAAATTAAAGCAAAAACGGAGTCAGTACAACTTTAACATAAATGCAGAAGCCGTCTATCAAAATAAGATTACTTTTTTCCTATCAACCCTTTGTAAAGCAGGAAAAGCATACTGGAAGAACAATTGAAGAAAAACTTACTTCAAGATACAGCACAAAAGCTACATTTATTTTTATACAAAACAGCTTTTGCAATCTGACACTATTTAAATCTTCAATATTTAGAAAAGCCAAGAAATCAACACTTATTAGGTAAGAACACTTAAATTGTAGGCAGTATCTCTACATGGATTCATACTCTGAGCTATCAGAGTACCAATCCATAGTGGTAACTCCATATACCATCTACTGTGACTGTCCCGATAATTTTCTTTCTAGTAACTAGAACAGTGCTGTGTTTTGGATTCATTATGAGAATGATGTTGGTAATACACTGATGCTTTAGTTGTTACTTATCTTAAAAGACATTTGTTTCCCATGCTCTGCCAGCAAGCACATACACAAGACACTGCGAGGGAGCATGACCAGGAGAACTGACTCAGCTGGCCAAAAGTCAGCAAGAGGTGAGTGATTGTGTAGCGCATAATTTGTTTCTCTTGGGCTTTATCCCTCTCTGTCCTCTCCATTACAATTACTACTGTTACTATAATTATTTTATTTTGTTTCAATTACTAATGTGTTCTTTCTTGAACTCTCAAAACAGAGCCTGGCAGAGCATGACAAGGATGAACAAGGAAGGGACTGCTGAGGAAACAAAAAAGGACAAAAAGAACTGTGATGGTTTAACCTCAGACGACAACTAACTTCCGAATGGCATTTGCTTATTCTCTGCCATCTTTTGCCCCCTTTGCCTATGAACATCCATAGCCCAACCCCACCAGGGGAGGAGAATAAGTAGGAAAACAAGGAAAACTCCAGCACTGTACCAGTTGCTAGTAAGAAATTTAACTCTCTTTCAATCAAAACCAATACAGTGACCTCCTGAAGCTGCACAAGGCAAGATTTCTAAAGTATTTCATTCAGCAAGCTTTGATTTATCTTTGATAAACTAAAAATACGAAATAGCCCCAAAATCGTGTAGTAAATACCAGCCACTAATCAGCTGTTGACTAGTTAACATATATTTTGAACGCCTCCACATTCATCATCACCTTTATTTAATTAAGGATACTGGAAATTGATTATTCTCTCTCAGTGCTGTCACTTCGGCTACACTGAACACATTCTCATTAATTCTGCTTTCCAGCATATGTACCTGCAAATCAAGTGCTTCAGCAATTGTGTTAAAACTAGAAACTGCTTATTCATTAAATTTAATTTTCAGTTTCTTCTTTTCTTATTTCAAGTTGAAGAAATATAACTACATCTTACTGCATCTCCTATTACATTTGTACGTTAGATTTTTGTGCACCCGCTTCATTAAATGTCTTACACAATAGTAACAGCAAAATTTAAGAAAAAAATGTTCTGAATACTTTGATAGTGATGTCTCTTAATTATACATGGAAACAACATTGTGTGTGCCATCTGGTGCGACTGGCTCTGCTAGCCTGTAAGATAGCTCCTTTTCCAACTGATTTCACTTCCCCATGTCTGTCTCTTTTTTCAGCTACAAATCACAAATAACCATCTTATTTCCAGTACCTGTGAGCAAAGCAAGTCAGCAAAGCAAGGTCAGCTGCCATCTAGTTCTTAGAAGGTCCTGTATGTCCTGTTCTACCTTCACTTCTTCTCCAAAAAGATATTTGCCAAATATTTTACGTTTACACTTATACTTCACATTTTACATGATCAGCAGTCAACTACTGTACTGAAATTCAGGCAATTGAAATACCTATCTGTTGAATGATCTTCACTGGAAAGGTCTGCAACCATTTCATCTATGCACTGTCCATCACCAAAGAAAGACCCCTAATGTACAGAATTACTTTTCAGAGAGCAATGATGTTACTGAGGTTGGAAGAACCTTCTGAAGATCACTTAGTCCAACCTATCCCTTCCCCACCTTACAAGACGGTCAATCAGAGTACGTTATTCAGGGCCATATCCAGTCAGATTTTTGGCTGGAAGAGGCAACCCCTTGAGGTAACTGGTTCGAGTCTGCCAAGCAAAACCAAAATTTCAACACAAGGGAAAAAACTCCCTTATTTACCACAGGTCAGTATGTGCCTGTTGCCTCTTAACTGTCACAGGCCTCCACTGGCTCTGTCTTCTTCATGCTCTTATCAGCTATTCATACATACTGGTATGATGCACCTCAGCCTTCTCTTTTCCAGGCTAAACAATCCCAGATTCCTCAGTATTCCCTCATATGAAGGAAGCCCCAAGTCCTTTATCAGCTTCACAGTCCTCCACTGGACTCACTGCAGTACACCTGCACGCCTCTTGTAATGCGAAGCCCAGGAAAGGATCCTAAATGTGTCCTCACCAGAAGAGGGAATTACCCTTCTTGACCTACTCACACCATTGCTGGCTTCCTTCGCTGCAAGGACCTGGAAGCCAGCAAGTCCCCATGCTATACTGGTGCAATGGCATTATTTCTGCCCTGCCAAGGTGTAGGACTTGTCCTTTCTCTTTGTTCAAGTCCATTAGATGACTAACAGTTAATTTCCCCCATCTGCTAAGGTTTCTCTAATGACAGATCACTCTCCTCCCACAGCTGTGTTTGCAAAGCTACAGAGGATTCACTCTGTCTCACGGTCTAAGACCCTGATAACAACATTCACCAGTACTGGCCTCTGCACTGATGACCTAAGGATAGTTATATCTGGAAAAAAAATGGAAATCCATTATAAAAAGTGTCTTTTCTTATCTTCCGGCTTCAAAAGAACACTATCCATGTTTAACAATATCTGTATTATACCAAAGTACCCTTTGGACTTTGCACTAGAAGAAATGCACTAATTTTCACAAGAATTCCTTGCTCAAGTACATGACATTGGAGCCTTCCCACAGCACTTTCTTAACTAGTAAGATTCGTAAGGGGAAGCAAAATTATTGCACACTAGAGTATGAGTTTTTGGTAACACCCATTTAACTACACTTGCTGTTTGGCACTAGGAGCCTGGTTTTCCACCAAGGCTCCTATATAAGATACATATTGTGAAACCCTTACATTTTTTAATGCACTTATACAATTCAAAACTCTCAGGCCTATGGACTGAAAAATAATGGTTTCAAAGGTGACAGAAGTATCTCTATGCGGGTTTTCCAGTCATTTAAATAGGAAGCTGCATATGCTTAATGAAGAAACAATATTTTGCCCATAAACCTCATAACACAGACACAATGTTCAGAAACTATTACACCCTTTTTTGCCTTTTATGAACCCTGAACTGATGAATTTTGAGGACTAGAGAAGTTCTGCTTTTGTCTTGTGAAACTATTACAATAGGTAGAACTTATTACAATAGGTAGAACTATTACAATAGGTCCAATTCGTTCAGCATTTCATTATCTCAAGGTTGCAGATATAATTTGGTGTTTAAATCTGATACAATACTACTGAACTCCCTAATTCCTGATGTAACAGAAAGGACCTTATCCACCAATGCTTCTAAACTTAACTTGGATGCAATGCTTTTAGAATATGCCTGAGCTTGCTTACAAAGATTGTCCATCATCTCATAGCCTCTTTCTGCTGTAATGAATTCATTTAGTCTTCCTGCCAGTTAAGCTTCCCTCAGAGCCAAAACCAACAGCCACATTAACTTTGTTTTCCTGCTTACCCTCAGCAGTGTTTAGGAATGTTACTTTTAACTTACACCTGGCCAGGAGATAAACAATATATCTGTCTCTTACAACTGAGATAGATTCACCTTGTGAAAGGCTAGCCAGCAAACCTATATGCTTGCTTCCTGTTCTTATGCAGTTCTGTCATGCAGCCAAAGAGAAACAATTATTAGACAACAACTGTTTGCAAGATCTACACACCAAAATGCTGCAGTATGGAAGTAATGAAAGAACTATGTAACAGTGACTCAAACTTTGATAAGGGCGAAGACAGTATGTTTGATGTTGATAATCTCATTACTGTCCTCAAGATTTATACAATATGGTTATGTGAAAGTCAAGAAACAAGAAACTGCTGTATCAGGCACCATATAGAGCTTTTTATAACAGATGTTACTTTAAAGAAAAATCTACAAAGTAGAAATAATACAAATTTATCTAGTAAGTGCTATGCTGACATCAATACATAAAAATTAGGATGGTGCCTTACTGATCTGATAAGTCAAAACAGAAAAAAAAAAACCATGAAAAATTCTAAACAAACCTGCTGGAGCTACGAGATCTTCTTGAAGAGCTATAGCTTCTTGGGGGTGTTCGGGATCTCTTATCTTTCTTCTTTTTATCATCTCTCTCTTTTTCTCGCTCCTTCTCCTTATCCCCATCTTTTTCCTTTTCTTTATCTCTGTCCTTTTCTTTGTCCCCTCCTTTGTCCTTATCTCCCTCCTTGTCCTTAATCTTCTCTCTATCCTTGTCTCCTTCTTTATCAGTATCTTCTTTTTCTTTGTTCTGATCTACCTCTTCCTTGTCTTTTTCCTTATCTTTATCTTTTTCCTTTTCCTTGTCCCTATCTTTATCCTTGTCCCTGTCTTTGTCTCGGGCTCTCTCTCTGTCTTTGCTTCGCTCTTTATCTCTCTCCTTGTCCTTCTCTCTATTTCTCTCTTTATCGCGCTCTCTTTCCCTGTCTTTGCCTCGATCTCTATCCTTCTCCTTGTCTCGGTCTCTGTCTTTCTCTTTTTCTTTGGCCTTTTCTTTTTCCTTGATCTTTTCTTTGTCTCTTTTCTTGTCCCTGTGAAAAGCCAAACACAAACCCATTAATTAATCCTTGAACTTTCCAATTAAAATTACAACTAACTTTTTCATATACATCAAGATAATGCATCTCTGTTGAAAAATAGTAATTCTCCAATATTTTAATTTTTCACTCCTGTTCACAAGAAGGGAAAGCTACATATAGTTAGGAAATAAACAGCTATATACAGCTAGGAAAAATCTGGAAACCCAACTGGAGAAGGGGAGGCCAAAACCAATCAAACCACTATCTTCCAAGTGATGCTACTATGTTTGGAGAGAATCTGTTTCTTCACCTCACAGTAACGTAATTATACATACATACATTTTCTATATTTTGTCAGGAGTGAGACAAACTCTATAATCAGTAAATCCACTCTTTACTAAAAATGTATCCACATAAAATGACCTTCAGATTAATCACTGCCAAATTAATAATGACAGCTGACTGACAGAAGTCTTTATATTCTACAGTTTCCTCTCACACAAACATCCTTGAACTGTTTGGCAGTCCAACAACACTTAATACATAGAAATAAAACATGGATGAAATGTCACGGATTCCCATAAAAGGCAAATATAAGATCAAAACTTAATCAAAACAATTCAACCATCCATAATGCCACTAGGAATTTGAGAATTACTGAAAAATGCTAATGCAGTAAAAACAGAAGAAAGGAAAATAGCTTCTTTGGGACACGAAGTATGATACATGTTTATAAAAAGAACAGTGAGGAAAATTCCATTTGATGTTCAAGTTATCAAGTCAAACAAAAACTAATTAGGTAACAACTTTGGTTGGAAGATTATATTTTAGTATAGGACTATTTGAAAATGCAAGACTCCATCTCTTCCCTCTAGTACGGAGACACATAATGAAAGAACAATTGTTCAGAGAGAGAAACAGGAGAAAGAATAGAGGAAAAATTGATTAGCAGGCTTTATTGTGTCAAGAAGAACCAGACTGACAGAAGTTACCTGGTATTGGTATCTAGTCTAGATTTTTACAGACTCTAAAAGAGACTCCTTCACATATGAAAGGTCCTAAGCACTCAAACTTTCCTCAAACTGAAGAAGTGTCCGGCTGCATCTCCTTCCCAACTGCAAATGAACAGCAGACTGTTGTATGTTCTACAGCCTGGCAACTTTGATTCCCATCAGGTTCTGTCAAGTACTTCATTAGGAGTCTCAGATGGAATATAACACTATAAAGATGAAACAGTGCACAGTCCCCACAATACTAGTCTTACAGCTTCCCAAGAAATGTCTTCTAGTTAATTTATCAGAGGTTTCACTGGGCTTTCCCCTTCCAGTGTCTCAAGAAGCTCAGAAAACAGAAACAATCAAAAGCATCCACCAATAAATCCGAGCCAGCTATGCAGTCTAGTTTTGTTTCCACATAGGTCCACAGATCTGCAGCTCTCTTTCCCACAAAACTTATAGAAAAAGAGGCAGCTGCACACCCTAAGTACAGATCTCCCTTCAAACAAATCAGAGGAATTACAGAAATGAAACTAAGAACATACCAAGACTTCTATTCATGAAGCTATTTTCACAGCCACTTTTGGTTTGAGCTTATTCACTACTTCATCCCTAAAAAAATTATCCTAGGATCTTGTTAAAATGTCACAGTTTAGTAATTAGATGATCAGACATAAAAACTAATAAACTAGATAAAATACACACATACTACATCCTGAGACACATACATGCCATACAACCGACACGTGCATTTGTTCCTGCTGTTTGACATACAGGAAAATTCAAAGATGAAAATAAAGTTATGCACAAGAACTTTATACATGTTCTCACAATACAGGATCAAGGTCAGTCTGAATTCAATCTTCTCAAGAGACATACATCAAACAAGCACTATCCATTTTTTAGCAGGTTCACAAGTACTCAGGATATTCCTTAACTATTGTTTGTAGTCTGATAAAGCAACTCTTTTCAGTCAGTCTCGTCTACATTTGTACTAACATGCAAGCTATCAAAGTTTAGGTGCCTCATCATGATCATTTTACCCCTGGAGGCAACCTAGAAAGGTGCCTACAAAAAAAGTAGTTTATCCTAGCCAAAACTACTATACTCAGTAATAAAATTTACTTTGTCTTTTTGTCCCACAGATGAGATTCCACCCTTTATGGTAACTTAAAAGCTTTGTTAATTTTTTTTTTTCAAAAACTGTATTCTGAGCTAACTGTACCATTTTGTGGAACAGAACTCACCGAGAACGAGAGCGACTTCTTGATTTCCGTCTTTCCGTAGATCTAGACCGTTTTTTCAGAGGACTTCGGGATCTGCGTCTGTCCTTGTGTCTTGAGAGAGATCTGTTGCCAGATCTACTTCTAAATGAAGGATGCCAGAAGAAAAATATTTTAATACGGAAACTTCATACAAATGATGTCAACCAATAAAACAACAGTATACATGTGTTGTGTCACAACAAAGTATTATCTGATACCTTCAAGAATGACACCTTGATAACATACTGTCTGTAAAAGTTTTTGCAAACATAGATACTTTATGCTTCACCATGTATAACATGCTCTACCTTTGAAACCATTTAAGTTATACCAGTGTTTCATAATAATCTCCATGAATCTGGAAAACAGAAGTTACCATAATTTACAACAGCTGTCTTTACAAAATGACACTGCATAAAATCTGATTGGCAATTTCTAGCAGATTGTAAAAATAATTAGCTACATTTTATTTCCTTTCCAGGCCCAAACACTTACAGAAATCTTAGTCATCAAAGTAAGAGGACTTTGGCTGCAACAATCTCTTTTTGCTCTCTTCTCCATCCTTGTAATTTAAATTCATAAAGTCAAGTTACCTTTCCAGATAAAAGGATCTGTTAGAATGGATTTCAGTTGTAATTAAAGTGTAGGTACTCTGATTTAAAAAAAAAAAAAAGTCTTATGGAGGTTTGATGAACAGCACTTTAAATTTTTTTTCCAAAATACTCCTCAATTTCTGGAAGACCCTTTTCCCCAGGGAAACAAAAATAAAAAGCTGAATTTGCATGTTAAGTTTCACAAAACTACATCACTGGATACTTTGCTTCCCAAGGCACCACAAAGTTTTACTTACCATAGACAGGAGGATTATGTATGTTACTGAATAAAACCTGAAGAAATGTGAAGTACAAAAAGGCTACCTTGCACAGCTCAAGGCACATAGTTGAATGATGCCTCAGGATTTTAGCTGTTATATTTTTCATACATTTGTAATCCTGCAATTCTTGAGTGTATAACTCCATATAGAGTATTGGCTACTGTTCTCCCATTTTGATCAGACAAAACAATTCCTCTCCAGGAGTGGCAATCAAGGGCACCTTACTTTCTCAGGCCCCGAGAAATGTAAACAAAAGTGAGTAAGAGGGAGAACAAACTTGGGGTAAATGACTTCACTACCTGAAACTGGTAATTGGAAGATTAACCCCCAGTATGCAAAGGAACCAAACTTACAAAAATGTGAAAACCCATGACCCACTGTCCACTTTGGGTGTAGCCCCTGGGGGGGGGGGGGGGGGGGGGGGGGGGGG
>QUSF01000011.1:15071561-15212251 GCA_003676055.1 Chloebia gouldiae
GGGGGGGGGGGGGGGGGGGGGCTGGGCTTTGTCTGCCCTAAATGTATGTGGAGGCCCTTCAACAAATACAATTGCTTTTTATTACCTTACTTTTGTCTGGCTTCTGTTTTTAGGTAGTTTAAATGACATCCGTAAAATATACCAAGAAGAGAGGAAGCCATTTTTTACCTACAGCTTTGTTCTCCTTTTCAGTAGTGAAATACAAATCAACTGCAAGTCCAATTTATTGTAACAGAATCAAAGCACAACCTCCAATAAATTTTATGTGACAGAGACAAAAATGATGTTATATAAAACAGTAAAACAGTGAAGCAGTAAGGATAGATTATTTTTATGGATGAAGCTGCCTTAACAGGTCCGACTGGCTTTTTTTCAGCATGTTCTCAAAACTGGCAGTAGCACTATTAAACAATTTAATGAAACTTACTAAAATATAATAATTAACATTCGTTTAAGGAATAGGTTTTCCATATTTAAAAAAAGAAAAGCTTGTCTTCTAAAATTCCACTTGGTTTGTGCCAATACAAGACAGTACTAAAATTAGTGCATTGTTGAACAAAAACCAGTTTGTCTTTCATTTATGGCTTGAGTTAGGGACATAGCAGGAAAGCAACCAACAAGGAAGCGACCAAAGGATGATTCTTGCATTAAAAAGGTACCTAACATTTTGAAGTCACTAGAAAACACATGCTGTGATTCCCTGCTGTTGCAAAAATGTATTTGTTCCACATTTATTTGATAGCAAAATTGATGATAACTCCCTCTCACCAGATTTTCTGTATTTAAAAGTATCCTAGTAGCCTTGTTTGAAGACATGAGTGAAAGGATGCCTCAGAGCTGGTGCTGCAATACGGACAACAGCCACCTTTTAAAAGTGTAAGCAATCAAATAACATTCCAAATTGTGGGGGTTTGTTTATCCTTAGCCAAGTATCTTTAGATTGATTTGCCTAGCTTCGCAAAATATACTCCTGACATCTAAAGAATTTGGACCATTTCGGGAAGCCTTTTAATTCTAACAGAACAAGTTCTATGTTTCATTCAAAGAAAAAAATCTTAATCTTTGAGTATGATCTACTAATTTTCTGTTTCAGAACTGAAAAAATTTAGCAAAGCAAACAAAACCAGAAAAGTAAGAAACTGCCCCTGAAGTTTTTTCTGTATGCTTTTTAAAAACATAGCTTCACATTTACAGAATGAAATTAACTCAACGCTTAAAAGTTGAAGACAATACCAAAACCCAGCCAAAAAACCAGTCAACCTATCTGCTCAGGTGTTACCAGTAAATTACTTGCTTCATCCACAAAATGCAGGTTTCTCTTTAAAATACAGGTCACAAAATCTTATTTGCCTACATAGCCTAATGTACAAAACCACAAAATGCACAAAAAACCCACAGAACTTATTTTGCATGACACTGGAAGTGCCTTCTAGAATGTTTAGACTGAAAGTAATTCTATAAAAATTTAGGGTTTAGGGGAAAAGAGTATCTATTCAGAGACGAAGTTTCTGGTTATGCTGATCTTCTGGGTCCAAATTAGTAATTTCTACAGCAATACTTGCCTGTAACTAAAAATATCAGTAACCAGAACCTTGCAAAAAATCACAATATGATCTTAGTCTGAAACAAAAAGCATACCTACCTGTGTTTTGAGTGTGATCTTTTCCTTCTAGATCGGGATTTTGAGCTAGACCTGGATTCTGAACGAGAATGGGAACGAGATCGACCGCCTTTTCTTTCACTGCTCTTTCCAGACTCTGAGAGGAAAAAACCACTTTGCAGTGTAAGCTCAGAACATTTAAAGATCCCAGTTAACAATCTGGCACAAGTGGAATGTACCACATATATTGCAAGGGGCCTACTCTCTGCACATCTTCCTTCTTTGCAAATATCCTTCAGAAACATCCAAGAAAGTCATTGCATATACTCGTTGAGTGCAGCCATCCTGCAGCAGTACACATAAACCAGATAATTATAAACAGCTAGCTCTACTACGAATGGGATTTATGTTGCTGCCACAATGCACAAGATCATAACACGTCCTCCTTTTGCTCTATTTATTTAATATAATTACCTTCTTATTTTTTTTAAACTTGAGAAGAACAGAGTAAATTTAGAGGGCATAACTTTGAAAACAAGCATAATATATAAGTATTACTGTCTGTATTTTTAGATATTTTATACACTGTACAAATACTGAAGTTTTATTCCTCATTGTTTTGTAGTAGGAAAGGAAGAACAGAACAGGATAACCAAAGGCCAGAAAGTCAACAGAAAGCTAAACAGTGAGCTCACCACAGTTCAGAGTCTAATTGTTACTCTGTTGCTTAACAGTGATAAAGTGCTAGTTATTTTACTTCTAACCAAAAAACACAGCAGAAAATTACCCTCCCCCCCCCAAAAAAAAACCCTCAAGATTTCACACTACTAACCAACACAAGACAGTATCTGGGTTTGCCAGTAAGAAGAATGGCAAAAAGTTGCTGACAAAAAGAAGCAGGAAGTTTACGAAGTTGAGATTTTTTTATGCTGTGGTTTTGCAATCAGTTTAAGCCAGCATAAACCTCCACTGGAATGTCTGTCTAACCTCTCAACACAACATCACCTTCCTCCTTGAGCTGGGATCTCAGTGTTAACAGGGAAAAAATCTGTTATTCTCTGATCCCATTTGCTTTGAGGATGCATACACCCTTTAGGCACCATGAAAAAGAAACCAAATTAACCTGCTGCTTATAGATAAGGAAAGCATAATATTACTGCTTTTCAAACCATGCTAGCTAATGCTGATCATAAAACTATGGCACTAATGGGTGCTAAAGGACAACAAAAAAGAGAAAGCATTTCATTTTAAACGTTTTCAAGTGCTCTTAACAAGTGCCATCATTAAGTATGGATTTAATATTAAATTTGCATGTTTGAAAACATTCAGTGAACATATATCTGAAACTGCATGAGGAAATAAAAAGCTTCTCCACTGCTTAGATGCATGAACAGAATTTTGATTATTTTGGTTTTTTACCACAACATGTATTGAATACCTCTGGATACCCTTCTCTTTTGTCTGAAAATACTGTTAGAAATGTGCACCAAGGTAAGCACAGAATGTGCCTGCTCAGTAATTAACACAATACACCTACCTGGCTCAATAGCAGCAGATATAAAAGACTGGGCTTCCCTTACTCTCTTCATCACTTCTTCTAGCTCCTTGGCAGCAGCTTGTGGTGTCATTTCAGGAGGCTTCACTATTGCATTATTGGAGTGATTTATCCTAAGTTAAAGAAAAATCAAAACCTTTCATTCTTAAACATTTGAACAGGGCAAATGAAAAACAAGTAACGAAAAGATCTCAATTTCATATAAAATTAAAAACTTTAAAGTTTAGCAAAACACCATCTGTTACTAGTATCCAAAGTATCTTATATTAGTTTGAAATCTTACCACTTTTAAAGAAAGGCAGCACAGTATTCTTAAGTTACAATATTTTTAGTAGAAGTCTAGGAAGTTACTTCTCTATTTCAGATCAAATCTTCACATTAACACCTAGTAACTACATACACATCATACTAAAAACCTATTTAGTACTATGGACCTCAAAGATTTTTCACTATTATAGTTTACACTACCTCAAGATTAATATAAATGTATTTTACTCGATGCTATATGTATTCTATTGAGAGAAATTTATGCCAAACTGTGAAACTGGAGTTGATAAAAATGTTTTGGTTTGTTAACAACAGGTCCACATAGTGAAAAAATATTAGCTGCAGCATTTTGCTAGACATAAGTCAGAAATGTGTGTATAATGATACAAACAAATCTCCCATTCAACAGTAATATGGATAATTAATTTCTTACTTCAATGGCCGATCTCCAAACATAACTCCATTAAAGGCAAGAGCTCGAGGTACAGAATTTTGGTCTGCAAATTCCACAAAAGCAAATCGTGTTGGTTGCGTCTCATCACCTGCCATTCGCACAAATTTGACTTCTCCAACTTGCTTAAAGAATTCAAGCAGCTGATCTGCTGTTGTAGTCTAGAAAGAGTTGAAGAGCTCAGCTGAAGCAAACTATACAATGAAAACCATCATCTACTATATTGGGTAGTCTAAAGGCACAGATTTTTCGAATGATATCTCAGCATTACAAAGGTGACATGAATTTGGGAATGTTATATTTTAAGACATAAATATGTCTATTTTTTCTTCCATTAATCTAAAGAACACTCTACAATTTTAAATTGTACAGACCCATGCCTTTAGTCCTTCACCTAGGTGAAAAAAAGAAAAAAATTTACATAGGATTTTGTACTTTTTGGGCAACTACTCTGAAGGAACTGGTATAAGAAATTTCCTTATACCTGTTTCCAAGCTACTAATTCTACCTTTTGATCAACTAAAACAAAAAAAAAAGAATAACTAGTATAAGAAATAACTAAATCTGAAGTAACAGGTGTAAGAAATTTCCTTACACCTGTTTCCAAGCTACAAATTCTACCTTTTGATCAACTGAAACTAAAAAATCCAAACAGTATTAAAGGACTTAATTTATGCAGCTACTAGCTTCCAGTTTGTTTTATCACAATCAATAGTACTTTTACACTCAGTAGATGTTTCAGAAGTCAAACACCTCAAAATGTAATACTTATATTACTATCAGTCAAAAGCAAATATTTTTCAATTAATCTGATCACCTCTCAAAAAACCAAGCTGCTGACTGAAAGATATTTATGCTAATTTTGGAACTTACAGTAGGACACATCATTCCATCTTATTGTACCTAAGCAACTACACTGTGGGGGACAGCTACCATGATCTCATTACTTCTGAGGACTGCCCATCTAACACAACCAAGCTGTACATTTAATCAACGCACACAATTAGAAGGAGGTTTCTTTAATTGAACTACAGTGGATTCTCTGGTATTCTGACAAAGTCTGGTCTAATCTGACTGGCACATGAATCATCAAAATTTGAAATATCACGAATAAAAAAATTTAGTTTTGTTTAAAGTCATATTTGTTTAAATTCATATTATCATTAATGGAAACTCTTTTAACATGTAAGATTAGAATTCATAGATAACATTTTCACACCTTCTCTTTGTATTTCCACAACACAGAAACAAAAAAAAGCTACCTGGGAATTCAAGTTTCCAACATAGACTGTTCTCCTGATTTCATCAATTTTGGATGGATCCACATTTCCCATAATTGGTGGTTGTGGTATTTCTCCCAGTGCTGTAATGTTAGGATCCAATGCTGCTGCTGGTATAGCCCCTAAAGTACCAAGTGAAACACCAAGCTGGAAAATACAAGCACAGAATACACTCTGCAGCTAAGCACTGGTGAAAGATTTTCCACTTCTTCATACTTGTTTGTCTGGATGTATTTCTGTAAAACAGATCTAATTAATACAAACAATACTTTAAAGGTCACAGTGCAGCAGGTTTTTTTAAAGAGATATCTACCCAGAAATAAGCTTCCATAGTTAATATATTCTAAGGGTTATCAGTTAACATCTCATGAAAGAGATCTGGACAAGGATATATATTAATCAGAAAACATATAGGCTCTAATGCTGAGAGTCAAATAAATTCAGTAAGACTCTTTCAGACACTAGTATTCTTATTTTTTGAAACAAGTGTTTGGACTAGATGAGAAATGGCTGAGATTTTGCTCAGCAAGGAGACAACGGCACATCCAGTGCTCAAGATCAGGGACACATAAGCGCCTCCTGGACAAAATTAATTATAATTGAAATGCAAAGAATGTTCTAAGTTCTTCCACTCATACCTAGAGAATGAGAAAAGTATACAGCTCTCATGTTTGGAACTGGAAATGAAAACCTCTCCTGTGAAACGTTATAAAAAGTCACTTTAAAATCACTACAAAATTGGTCCACTGAGTTCCTGGCTTGAATTTTCTCCACCCAAAAACCAACTGTCTTTTCAATAAATGAATTTTCTAAGAAGTGTGGGGAATTCTTATCAAGCCATTAGTACCTTTTTCTATGTAACAAAGGAAAATACTGCTCTATTTTAACCTTAAATTTTCCTTCAATAAACCACAGCGATTTGCTGATGTCAAGAAAGGCTTACAAAGGCAAAAGGGAATGGAGGAGAAATTGCATAACCAAGCTCCTCTACTTTTCATAGTGAAAACACTGTTAGACAGTCTAACAGTCAAAAATCTTGCCATAGAGATATCAAGGAAAAGTCTCTACTGCAACTTTTAATGTTTTGATGAACTGGTGTCAATGTAACCTAGGTTTTAATAAATTTTTTGTCAGTGGTTAACTACCACTGTTCCACATTAATGATCCTACAAGGTAGGATGGCAATTAAAAAAGAACAAAAACCAAAACCAGTATTTACCCACTATTTTGGAAAATAGTAATCTGAAAGAAAAACCCTAGGAAGGTAGCACATGGATATCTTCTGATCAATCCTCAAGAGAGCCACCACAGCTAAACCCTCACTGCAACATCTGTTGACCAGGTAGTCCTCATTCCCTGTCAACAGAAAAGGCTACAGACAACAGAGGAAACTGGAAATTATACTGAACTTCACTTACTGTAGTCAAGGGAGTTGGTGTAGGTATAGGAAGCAACCCTGCACCAGGCATCAGACTTGTCATAGTAGGAGCAGGCGCCAATAGAGACAGGGCTTTGGCTTCATCTGGGATTTTACCTGAAGAAGCAAATGAAAGCATTATACAGAGTTGGAACACTAGCCAGATGTTACTCTTTCTATGATTTTACAATTACCTTTGCATTTAAAAATGTAATAAATAACAATGAATCTATCTACCAGATCCTTACAAAGAAACAAATAACGTAAGTTTTTCCTTTTACCCTGCTCTATTAGGAAAAACAAAAGTGAGCAAAACTTCAAAGACTAGCAATCTCATTAATGGATTATTATTTTAAAAACTGAATAATGTATATAATTATTTAACACTTTGAGCTATGGGTCACCTGTACTGGAAACTTAACGTTCATGAACCAAACGATATCAAGCATGGACGCTTTCCCAGGGCGGTGTTTTCGCGGTGATCGAAAGTTGTTTTACACATGACAACCGTTCGTGTTGGCTGCATCACTAATAGCACACAGAACATCAGATACAGAAAAGAAGAACATTTTTTAAAGTTTAATCCCCAGAAATGGCAAATAACCAAATCAGTAAAAGAAAGAAAACCAAAAAAAAGAAAAAAAGGAAAAAAAAAGAAAAAAAAAGGAAAAAAGAAAAAACCAAAGTATGTGCTGACTGAAATTTGTGCTTTTCTTTATTACTCTGATGCTACTTACTTAGAACGTAAAAATAAATAAAAAAAATAAAACATAAAATAATAAACTACTAAACTACTGTGACTGCATAGAATACATACTAAAAGTGAAATTTAAAGTGGAGGAAGGAAGACTAGAAAAAACTTAGATTTGTAGTCTCATATTCTAGTCACCCCAGTTTATCTGAAACTGGTAAGTTAACTCTAAATTTACTAAGACTGAAGAAAATCATAACTGATCAGGCTAAGCAAGCTCTATATTCCCAACATAGGTAGTTCCCACTATATTAACCTGATTATAGGCCTCCTGTAATGCCAAAAGTAAGTAACAACTAATCTGAATTAAATGCTGGTTTCATTGAATGTTAACCATGATTAGACTACTAAATGAACCTCAAAAATATCTCCAAAGCCAAAAAGTTTAATAGTTGAACAATTATGATTACATTTAAATGTACATTTTAAATTTGAAACGCAAAAGGTTAAAACTGACAGAAACATTAAACACTAAACTAAAAAAATAGTAAAATAGTTCTAACTACACTAGGTATCTATGATCCGTTCAAAATTACTGGCATACTGTATATATGCTAACCAACTGAGTCCTTTGGTATTACCCCATGGATCTTAATAAAGTAAATGCTTTTATTTCAACATGGTTTTAATAGTCAAGTATTACATAAAAAGCGTGCCAGTGGTTTCCTGCCTTGATTAAAACAACATGTTTTAACTCAAAACATCTAAATCCAACATTTGAAGATTAATATTCTTATTGAAAAAGAAAATTCGAGGTAGGTTTCAAAACACCATGCAAGTTTAGTGATATGGAGTTCCAACTGACACCACAGAAAACATACTAATTTAAAAACCTAAAAGAAACAAGTGCTGCAAACCTGCTCTACAGATCTGTGGGCAAGTCTGGATTACAGCTGGATATGACTGAATGACAAAACAAATCTAAAGGAAACTTAATTTATATGTAGCATGGGTGGAACAGAACAGATAAAATAACAGTACCCATTTTCTTTTCATGCTTCCTATTTACATCTATTTTATTTATGTTAAATTTTGAGACACCTTGTAACTTAACATGTAAGAAATCACTTGATTTTGCTAACTAAGAGAAAAAAATAGGAAAATTATTAGTGCTTAGGAGTTAACTGTGCAATAATGACTTCCAGCACTTTTTAAAAAAACATGCATGAATCTAAGCCACCATCACAATGTTCAGCACTTTTAACAGATCTCATTTTGAAATCAGGCATGCAATGAGAAGGGTACCTGATTTGCCTGACTGCTCAAAAGTATCAGGTACTTTGCATACCCTGCCTAATATGTAGGCCTTCTAACAGGCTTTTCAATATACAGTTCCAGCAGATGTGCATGAAAATTAGGCATAGAATTATGTACCAGTTCTTCTGAAAATAAAAGTATTAACGTTTTTTCAAATGAGTAATGAACCAGAACTTATCCTGAACAATCACCATCTTGCAATTAAACAGCTACTCATGCAAGTTTATATGGATCAAGAGACATGGCACAATTAAATCCAATGGTAGGAATAGCTCTGATAGTGGTGTGCCTGCATGCTGAGATCCTTGGTTAAGTACTGCACATAAGTATATGCCTAAAGTATGCACTTACATACAGACAATTCAATAGACACTTAACCAGGTAAACTTATAAAATGCTTAGGCATTTAGCCCTTTTAACAGGAGCCCAGTTAGGCACATATAACTAAGACAGACAATGACTCAAGTTCACAAAGTGACTTCAGCAGAAGCCTAAACTTTAAGTATATGGATCATAGCACTGAAATAACTGAAAGCATTAACTTGCTGAATCATTGTTCTAGAAATCCACCGAACATTTCAGGTAAATTCACCACTATGGCAGCTCACAGAATGAACAGCATGCATATGTAAATTGTAAAGTTTGCAGCATTATTTCCAGAATACTTTGGTCTTGCAACAATGTAAAGTTCTATTTTAAATACAAAAATCAAGTAGATTAGTTCCACATCACAAAGAAAGATTCATTTGTTTTGTTTTCAAGAAGGACAAAGGGTCTACTTCTACAGACAGAATCCTAAAAATTTGCCTGTATATTCAATGACACTGTCTCTTCAGGGTAACTTTTCCAGTTTTTAAGTCCAGGTCAAGTTTTAAAAAAATTCTACAGAACACTGTTGTGGAGAAAAAAAAAAAAATCTGCAGTATCTTGAACATCTACCTTCATAGTCTTTAAATAGTTTTGAAAAACAAATTAATATGCAAGTTCAAGTAATTTCATGAGTAAAAAGCTTTAAATTTTGTAGTTTTACTTCTGTGATTGTATTTGTAAAGGAAATACAAGCCCACTGAATACATCAGAACATGTACATTATGACACAACAGTTCAGGACAATTTGTTTTAAAAATAATACTTTCATTTTTAGAATATGGTATTTAAAATCTGAGTAAGAATGAGGTGAAGATACTTATTTTCTAATGAGGGAGCAGTCAAAATAATGATGCCATATCTATACCACATCCTTAGACAGATTTCTTAGAAGCTCTTCTGCTTAGTAAATTACAGGTTCTGTGATCATTATTGATTCTCCCCTTTGCAAGAATCTGGAAGCAAACATACATTGTCACAGCTTAAAGGCACAGTTGTGATTGCTACTTTTTTTCTATCATTAGTCCAAAGAGCCCTAGACAACCTAGTCCATACTAGAATTCATTCTGCTGAAGGCTAAACAGAATCATCGGTATCAAACAAGTATTTTTATTCCTCAAGAACACAAATTAATTTCCAACTCTTTGTAGTGAACCTACACAGTCAACCCTCACATCCAAAAGTGCTTCTGCAAAGAATTTACTTGTTTTAAAAACACTGAAGAGTTCACAGTCTACTTTAAACATTTAAAAAGATCATTATTTTCCTGCTATTTTACATCAACAGAACACGTTTGCTTAGAAATAAAGTAATTTCTGTTAGATCCAACTCATGAATCTTAGTGGATTTAGCAGAAGCAAATGAAGAGATTACAACTACTGGCAATTAAAACTGTCACAGCCAAATCCAACAAAGATCACAAATCAAAGCTCTTCCCAGCTGCAGTGCAGAGTCTGGTGAAAGGAGTGAAAACAAGAGATCCCAGTGCAGCTGGCTGGGAAGAGCAGTGCCTGAGGACTAGACGCACCACTTTGTCCACCATCACTTCTGTTTCAGGGCTTCTGTTTCACAAGAAGAACATCATTTAGAGATCAATCACTCCAGCATGAACTGCCAGGGCTTCTGAGACTCTGAAATGACTGGAAAAACCCTTCTTTTCTGACTTCAGTGGTTTTCTTAAAACATCTTCCTGAAATAATCACCACTAGAGCATGGCAAAGTGCAACACACACACACACACACACAAAGAAAACTGATTCAATCTTCCCACAAGTAACAGTGTTAAAAGACAATGTGTCTCACATAACACACTCCAACCAAAACTTCAGGCTGCATTTGTACTTATGAGTGGTAAATAGTTTTTTCTGAAAGTTACAGGAAAAAAAAAAAAGATGAAATCTTACTACCACTGACCTCACTGGAGCAAGGTTTCACCAGAAGTAAACAAGTATTTCATGACATTTGAAATTCATATAAAGTTGAATTTCAGAAATAATATTTTAAACTCATCATGTTAGACATAAATAGTAAGCCTTTTTTTAAACAGCTGGTGCAACCTAAAATGGAACACTCTGCTGACGGAAAGTAGCAGAGAAATATTATGACTTTACTTTCTAAAGTTGCTTTCTCCAGGAGTAAGAGTTTTACCTGTCCTTTTCCAAGATAAACTCATAAAGCAAAACATATGGATGAATATATCTCAAAACACTATTGTCTTCTGACACAATGTACTCATCTGCTGACTTTAGATACTTAAACAAATTCCAAATCAAATTTATTCTTAATTCAGAGCACTAAAAATGCATCATATTCTAAATTCTCCATATACCATCCACCATTCATAAGCAGCTTCAGGTCAACTTCAAAATCAAACACTGTGAACCCTTTACAAACATCATTTTACAGAACTGAAGTACCAGTTCACAAGTACAAGGGAAAGAGATTTAACAGAACAAAACAAAAAAGGGACAAAATAAAATAAAAATAAAGAAACGAAGGAAAGAAAGCAAAATAAAATAAAAACAGAGACAGGGCGTCCATCTTCAGCAGGTCAGACTTCGATCTCATTTCCCCCATGAAGGTTTCACTTGGCGGCAGGTTTAGTGGCATGGCAAACAATGCCTAACTCAGGCAAGTGTAACAGGTCTGCCTTGGCCAGTCTAGTCATCTAATAATGCACAAATATCACACAGAGAAAACATACAAAACCAAATTAATAGTCAAAATCCATCTACCAGATAATGTGGACATAAAATTTAGAAAGATTAGGATGGCATCTTTGTTTAGCTTTCAACCTTTGCATTTTCAAAACATATTTAAAGAAAAACCTACCAATACACACACACAAAAAGTTGTATTTTCACAGCTTAATAAGCTTACTTCATTTACAATTACATTTTTGTTAAATTGTTCATCAATTGTCACATACTTTACATTCATTTCATTCTGTAGTGAGTTCCTCCTTTATTTACCACTCTTTAAATACACTCCAAATTTCAGATTTTTTTTCTATTTTTTTGAACCAAGTTTTTAGATTTCCATTTTACCTCTCCTCTATGTTTAACTTCACACATTTAATGTTTTATTACTGGCAATGTTGGTCAATGCTGTAATTTTACCTCCTGGTAGGATAAAAAGCCATAACTACTTTTAAAACCCATGATCCACTTCATTTACTCCATTAACAGTGCATCATATGATACATAGTGAAAAAGCCTTATGCTATGGTCTCCAAAGCCATACTTGTTCCACACAATAAATTCATCAGAAAGTTAAATTTGTATAATTTCACATCTTTTTATAAATGAGTGATTTTGATACAAAGTTACAGAGAACAGCATTCTGACATCAAAAAAAGCAACCTCAAAACCCAATCACTTGTTCACCTAATTATGTATACATTTCTGTGGAGTCCAGAATGTATCTGAACAGTGACCATGTTTGCTCAGAAATGCCTGATGAGCCAGTTATGAATAGAGCTGGAACTAGATTTGCCAGAATTTTGACTTATTCTCCTTTCTTTCACTGTCTACCACAAAAGACACAGGAAAATGTAGCTCTACCTGCCTGTTGCCGTATCATGTCAGGCAGTAATCTCATCACAAGTAAAATACCAAGAATGTTGTTCTCTCATTAGGCAGCCATCTTCCCTCTCTGGCAATACTGAACCAGTGTTAAGATCTTATTGATAAAATATAAAACTAAGATTCTGAACAATCATTTGTCTATTTATTTAGGGGCAATTCTGCAACTGGAGACTCTGGTCCCCTTAGCCTCTACACAGTTTCCAGTCCATATAGCAATATTGTTTTTGTGGTTTAAGAACAAGTTAAAAACATGAAAACAAAGAGCCCCCAAAACAAGATACAAAAGGAACTAAAAACCTAGGCTTTACAAAGATAAATGTATGTGCTGTATGACCTGCCTAAGAAAGCTACAGGAATAGGCAGTATACTGTAGGTCAATATGGCCTTTCGTGAAAGTACTTTCATAGTTCGTGAAATTTTGGAGACTTGTCAGTTTGTTAAGAACATCCCAGGTGACTATTATAGCACCACTCATCTCAAACTATCTAGATAATGATGCAGCAAACATGCCAAAATGTGGTACTCTGGGACCTTGTTAACAACCTGCAACCAAAACCTGACTCTTGCAGTTAGAGATGTTAATAAGAGGTATTTCTTGATCTGCTACAGTTTACAGTTCAATCAGTCTACATTCTGTTGTTCATGACAAAATAGCAACTAAGTTGCAAGTAAAGTCAGGTTCACTCTATCAGCTGGAGTGATTCCATTCTGAAGAAGCAAAAGGTCCAGTACCAGTCAGAGGGTAAATTCCACAGTGATCCTAATGAAGTCAATGGGGCTCTGCCTAAATCCATTGATATGCTTGCCACAAGACCTTTCTTAATGTAATTGTATTCAAATCTAGGACACTTCTACTAAAAACACAAACTGTCTTGTACTCAACAGGTCTGTAAAACATGGCCTCAGAGCTAGGGAAGGAACATCTCTTAATGTAGTATTCATCAACTGCTTTATCTCAAGAGAGTTTTAATGTAATTACATTACATTAGTAGTGTTTTTAAGAACATTTAATGTAATTACATTACTAATGTTTTTAAGAACATTTTATAGGAGCATTCTGGACAGATCACTGCATATTTAAACAGATATCCAAAACAAAAAAGGAGTACCAGTACACATAATAAAAGTTTTTTATGGCACATGGAGTAATATTTTCAACAGTAACAAGAAGGAAAGATGTTTGTTTAAAAATTAAACTAGCACATAAACATTTATATTCTAACAGTATTTTGAATGATAAGTATCTTGGATTAGATGACCTCTAAAATGGCCAAATGAGTATATCACGTCAGTAAGACAAAACTAGGATATGCACTCTAAAAATGCAGAAATAATCAGTATATTTACAAAAGCACAAACCAGCAAAAAAATCTCTACAGCAAAGGTGATATATTAAAATTCAAAGTGCAATGTTAAGTGTCAGGAAATTGCCTGATCTTCTCAGAGCTCCATTGACTTCAGTGAGAACTCTGTGTGCAAATACTTGCCTACACAAACCATAGTGAAAGGAATAATTTTCCTTTCTTTTCCTTCAAAATACGTAATAACTATCATAACTTAACCATAAGTTATCATAACTTAAACCAACTATCTTTTTGCTAATGCTGAATTTCCATTAAACATGTATAACTGGGGCTTTTTTCTTTCAATTTTCAATTTTGTTTCAAGGCCTTTTTTTTCTAAAAAGCAATAAAATAAAATAACACAACAACAGAGCATCACCTTACATAGAAAGCTTAAAACAATTAACAAACACAACAAAGACTAACATTACAGGAGAATGTCTAAAATACCAACCTTCTGCGCAGGGCACAACTATCAAAGCTCTGTCAATAAAAACCGTGTTAGTTAGATGCTGGGCCACACCAACACTCGATGCTTCACGAAACTTAATATAACATACTTTGGAGGAAAAAGCAAGAGGTGCGTTGCTGCAAGATAAAAGAAAAAAATAACAATTAGTCTTAACTGTATGCATGTATTTTTAGCTATTTCTCCTTAGGGAAAATAAAGGGTTTTTTTTTCCTAGAAAAGGAAGCCTAAAGTATAGAAATCTACTAACTTGACCCTTGCTGTATCAGTGAGAAAAGATGGAGCACCTTTTTAATGAAAACTTACAAAAGCAAAAATCACTAATTGACAAGGCTAATGTTCTTCTATTATATGGCTACACAACACTGAATAGTACATTTCAAATTACTATTTTAAGGAGCATATTTACTTGACAATTACAATTGCTAAGTAAATATTTTATAGTTTCTCCTTTTTTTTAAATAATCTTTATTTAGGAAAGACAAACAACAAACCCTGCCACTTCTTGGTGAGTAACAATCAATATTCTTTCTCCAGCTTTCAAAAAAGTAGTTTTCTTTCACAAAGATAAAAACAGTTCTTCCGAGGGCTTTCAAATACTGAGTCTTAGCTGACTAATGTAACAAAAACCATTTGCCTAAATTCAGCACAATGTAGCAAAGAGTAACACTGGAGGAAGCAGGAGCAACTCACTATTTGTCTACAAAAGGGAAAAAATTTGCAATTCACCTTTCCATTACATGCCAAGAGAGGACATTGCAATCTTGATAAAAACCACTTAAGTTTGCTTTAAAAATGGATTCCATAGTCAATGTTTGTATTCTTTATATTAGCAGCTTATTTCTTCCATGAAGGAAGTACAGGTAAATATTCAAAGAGAGAATACAGTATTGCTGGAATATCAGCAATTTTTATTTGAAATCATGGAAAAAATGTTGCATAGACTGTTTCACCCTGGTCCCATCTCAACCAAAATGGAAACACTTGTCAAATTTGCGGGAGCACCAGCAGCAGTTCAAGTTTAACACAAACCATCCTGGAGTCCCCTTGCATTCCAAGGACATGTTTATCCCTGTTACTCTACGAAATTCTATTAGATTTCAGGATTTAAATACAAATCAAAAGTTTCAGACACATGAGCTCATCATATTAATTATAAAAATAAACCAAAATGTAAGTCTGAGGCAGGCAAACTACTATGTTGTTTCTTGCTACCAGGACAGTAGCACAAATGTATAATATCTAGAGATGGCCAAATTCAGAATGGCACTCAGAAACATCTATGATGGAAAATTCTGTAAGAACAGACAACACTGTGTAGGAAAAACTAAACAGGGAGTGGGAGACACATGAACATGAAAGTCAATGTCATACAATTTAGAGAAACATTACAAGATGACTACATTACTTCTACCCACTTTTATTTATTTGTGATGGGTAATGTTTTTACCATTTCAAGTTTCCACATTGAGGAAGGAAATAATTGCATAAAACAGCTTCTGAGCAAGCTGTAAGGTCTCGGTTGAGACCAGTTTCCAGCATCAGAGGTGACACCCAGCTGTGACTTTTTCAGTACTCTAGGGATACTTCAGTCACCACAAAGGCTTCTATGTAGTTTTTTAATTAGTTTTGGCTTGGTTTGGTGGGGGAGAGTGCTCTAACGGGAGGGAGGAGCTCCTGTCTTGGAGTTTCTTGTCATCATTGCATGGTGTTTGCTTGTTTCTTTTAAAATACATCCCTCAGTGTTATAACCCAAACGGCTGAAGTCACCACTGAAGGTTCCATGGCCCACACTGCTGAAGACTTCTAAGATCTGCTGATTTTTCTTTCCTTTTTTATTTTCAGTGCCAACTCAAAAATATAATTCCGCTCAATACAGCTTCAGACCCCGCAATAATCCTTATAAATTTTAACATCTACAAAGCCTGCACTATCAAGTGTGTTTTGGTAAGATTTACTCTCCTGTATTCCCTCATTTAGAACACAAAAGCTATGTGGACAGTATGTTAAAAAATATTAGATGTCTGAACACTTGTGCAAATGAGGCCCTACAAAGACATCTTGATAGCAAGTGTTTCCCAGAGGTTAGAAAGGAGAAATTCTCTACAAGGTGACACTCTCTACAAAAAACATATCAAAGTTGCATCAAGGAAAACTATAAAGATCTAAGAGCTCTAAAATTTTAGAAGGTTTAAAAGTGATTGAGTCCTCTTCTTTTATGAAGGGGATCTCCAAAATCTTCCCATCAACCTTTGAAAGAAGGCTTTTTCCTAAACAGTGAAGTCTTACTCTAATTCCTTTTGTTCCCTTTTCTTTGCTGGCCTTTACTGAGGCTGAATTGAGGGAGACTCATGATCTTTTTCCTAGGTAACACAGCCTTAATGTCAAAAAGCAACTCATGTATCTCTGATTCAAAGTTACTAAAATGAAGTTAGTCTCTTTGAAAAAAAAAATTAAGAGGAAGTAAATATCTAAATAGTATTTGGACATTTCTAGTATTTTTGTTTCACTTTGTAGGAAGACAGCAACAGTCATCTTCTAACAGAAAAAAAATCAACCAAAATATTTCCTAAGAAGCATCTAATCAGAAATCTACAGCAGTAATAATTAAAAAAAAAAAAAGGCTACAAAACATTTCTCTTAACTCTCTCTAAATTTTCTCAAGTGGGGCAGGGATGTGAGGTGTGTGAGGTGTGGAGGACATGACAGAAATTAATAACGTATTAAAATAGTATATTATGGAATAATTCTGCAAATCAGTTTAAATGAGGTTCTGTGTCTTTTGTCTCAGAAGCCTCACCTACACTGCTGTCACTGCAGGATATAACAATTCTATTTATTGGACTATACAGATGATGACCCCTTTTCTCAGATGAGATTTCCCTTTTCTTGGTTAAGTGAAGGTGGCCCATCCACCTGTGTCAAAACAGATAAGGTATACAAATCAGAGTGACTTGGCTGGCACCCCTCAATGCTGAACTAAGCTTTGCCCAAATATTCTCATTCATGAACATAACTCTTTAAAATCTCCAACTAGAAGAGGCCCCAAACCCCACTGCCAAGGTCTGGTATGGCATGTGTCTCCACCTCTCAACGCCTGTTGGGTTGCAACCAGAGCAGAACCTCCTGGTGGCAGAACAGAGGCCAACCCAGTCTTGCCCTTGACTAGGGAAGGGTTATGACAAACTAGCCTATCATCCAACTTTTTGTTAAAGCAAAAGTTTATTCTCCAACAGAGTTCTAGCCTCCAAGACCACTCCAGATTATTCAGTAGCAAGCAGTATTACACAGCAGGTCTTTCCACACCTAATAGAGACAGTTTGTGACCCCCTGATTTCAAACAACTCATTCTGCCAAAACCCAATTGTTGCTCAGTAAGTTTTTTGACATTCAACCATTCAAAAATCTTCTTAAGGCCACATTTGAAGGCTCATTCCTACACATGTAATTTTGAAGCCTACTCTGAAGGGCAGACTTCAGCTGGGTTACAAATGTATGGGACTGTCTGTGCATGTCTGGGACTAAGAATCCAATTACAGGTGTCACTGGTCTCCTGTTAAACTGAAAACACCACTAGGCTGTTGCAGTGGCTAGCATACTGGAGCTCCCACCCAAGGCAACAGACCTGTCACAACCTGCAAACCAGATTTTAACTGTACTGCGAACTGACAGTGATCTGTGTTTTGTTTGGGACACCTCTGCTTCCAGTCCACTTGTCAATGAAATACTGTTTTATGAATTTATCACAATGTTATTTAAATACATTTTCAGAAAGTCAACAGGAAACACTCTTTTTGTTGTTGTTGTTTCTAAGGAAAGGCATTAGAGTGATTACTTAATTTTCTCCCAAGGTAGCAATTTGGAAGTCAGCTCAAATATCCGTAAGTATGAAGCAAGGAAAACCATATTTCTGACATGTATGCATAAATAACGGTAAGTAAAACCAAGAGTAAAGCAGGTAATTACAATCCTGCACCCTATCTCTGAAAACTGAATTCATCAGCATTATAACCTTGATATTCATATATTATTCCCTACTATGGTACTGGATTTTAGTATTTTATGTGTATATACACCTTGGCAAAATTGTACACATTGGCACAAACATTATTTGTGTATGAATGTCAAAAAAGTCCCCATTTCCCTTAAAACCTGTCATATAGCCTAGTGAAAGACAAGAACAACAGCTGCAACAAAAAAATAGATTCATTCAAGTGAAAACCCATAATATAAAGAAGCAACTATGGAACAAGTCCAAGACAAAGCCCTAGAAAACTGTATAAAAATCCACCACATAACTATCAATAATGCATATTTTATTTTAAACGTATCTTTATGGGCTTTTTTTTCTGAATTATTGGTATTCAAATATAGCCAGATGTTATGTAGCTACGTAAAAATTGATAAACACCAACTTTATTGACTGTTCTCTTTTGCAAATCAAAGTTTTGTTAGCCTGAGCATTTATGTATCAAAGTTCACATACTGGCATGCTAATAATGCCCACTCCTTTCCACTCTTCCGATTTAATTCTTCTAAGAAAATAGAAGAAGGTTTGATAAGGCACATTTATTATTCGCTTCCCACTACAACTGCTGCCTCGAGAGAAAAAAAAAATTCATCTCTTCCTGCTGATCATCGCCTTCTCGGGAGAGGCAACACTGTTATTTTGCAAGCCCCTGCATCTCCCACCTGAGCGCACTCTCGCACACCGCTGGCACCACGCGAACCGCTATACCATAGGGAGAAACGTAATGCCTGGGATTAATTTACTTCGCAAGCCTTACTGGGAGCAACGAGGCAGGGCAGGTCCCTCCTCTGCTCTTTGCAGTACCTCACCCACTCTGGCTTCTATTCGAATGGCCCCTTCTCGGAGCACACGGCCCTTCCAACAGAAGGGAAGAAAAGAAGGCAGTCGAGAGAGGGCGGGCCTGGAACTCCCCGATCTAGCTCGCCTGCACGCAGCGTGGCAAGGAGACAGACAAGCCACAGAAAGCGAGTTTTTAGGAAAGGGGGAAAATCGCCGGTGCCGCCATCTTAAGTGCGGGCGCAGCGCCTTCTCTGCAGCTCCGGCCATACAAAGGGCAGGGACCACGTGACGCCTCCCTGGTGCCCGCACTCAAAATGGCGGCTCTGGCCTCCTGCCCCTGCCCTTCCCGCCACCCCCCGGCTCCTCCGCGCCCTCCCTCATGCACTGGCTGGCTCCGTCGCTGCCGAGGGCGGCACGGGCCCCACTTACTCCGGGGGATAGAGACGCAACTCCTCAATATCTCCCAGGAAACCGAAGAGCGTCCGCATCTGCTCGCTGGTCACGGCCGAGGAGAGGTTGGTGACCTGGATGACGGACGTGGGGCCCAGGGGGAAGCCCAACGGGACCCCGATGCCGCCGCTGTTCATCATGGCGGCGCCTGCCCAGCCTCACCGCGCGCACCCGGGGGCGCGGGCCCGCCCACCGAGAGAGGCGCGCGCCTCCGACCGCAGCGGCCCCGCGGTCGGCCGCTCTAGCTCCCAGAAGAGTTCTCGCAGGGACTGGCGGCCCCTGCCGGCCAAGCCTCCGGCCCGCCCGCAGCGTGGAGACCACTCAGTTCCCCAAGAGCCGCTTCCCCAGGAGCCACCTCACACGGAGCCGGCCGGGCCGCCGTGCGCAGGGCGGGACCGGCGCGGGGCCCGCGCCCTCCCAGGAAGAGGCGCGGCCCGCGAGGCCCCGCCCCCGCCGCGCGTGGCCGCTGCTGAGGGCCCCGCGGGGGAAACGCGATCTCCCGTTTGGTGGCGCCTTTGCTCTCCGCGATTCGTAAAAGGCAGTTTAGTCACCCTAGGAAACAAACCTCTGAACACACCTTCTGTCTAAATGGAAAGAGCTTGTAATAGAAGGGGTTGTAAAGTGTTCTGGTTTAAACTGACTGCGACGCTATCCCAGTGAAATTGATCTTGCCTGCAGTTGTAGTTCAAGTTCTCCCCACAAACTACATTGTCTGGAGGAAGTGTGGCTGAGCGCTTCATGTGTGGGCTATCACTGTTAGGGATCAGACTGCCCTCTTTCCTAGTGGCATGGAGCTGTGCGTCTCGGCACTGAAAGGTTTAAGGTTTCCGGCAGTTTGTAAGACTTTCCATTCCCCAACTGAGAAGAGGTTGAAGTATTTTTGAAGTTATCTGGGTTGAAAAATACTGCAAATTTGTGACAGTTCCCTGAGCAAGTAGGTCAGTTGTTAGAGAATCTTCACAGATACGTCTGGGTAGTGCTTACAGGTATTGATGCTCAATACATTACAGAAATGTAATTCCAAGCAATTGTCAGAGATGCATTTTATATAAATATGTTTATGTATATGTTTCAGGGCTTGTTTCAAAATCATTATCAGTGCACTCATATTCTCTTTCTAAATTAAATCCGTATTCCAAAACTACAAAAATCCTTTTAAAATATGTTTATCAGCCATTCTGGCAGCTTCTAGTTAGCATAAGTTGAGAGAAGTTTAACTGGAGCTTCCAGATATTTTGTTTTATATTTTGGAAAATAAAATATCATCCTACATATAGGAACCTTAGATAAAATTTTGTTTTCACTAGACCATCTTATCCAAAGATGGTTAGCAGAGATGTAAAAGCTATTTCTGCTATGAATATTCTTGAAATATTCAAGAATATTTCCTTGAAACTCTCAGTGGAGGATCCAAAATAAAAATGAACTCTTAAGATTCACAAAAAGCCTGGTGATGTTAGAACTGACTGGGATACCCTCCTTCAGATAAAGCCTGTAACAGTACATACAAAATTCTGAGCTACTGATCTGCTCTCTGACAACAAAGCAAACAAAACAGTGTTTAAATTTTGTAATTATCAGTCCCTGCCACAGTACAAAATCAGCTTGGAAAATAAATAAATTTTTATTTCAAGAAGAATTGGCAAAAAAATCACACCAATCCAAGACCCCCAAAAATCTAATGCTGAAAGCTTTGGGTCACACATGCTGCCCCTAAAAGGCTGGAAGCAAACAATGCCTATTTTAGTCAAAGCATTCAAAATTTAAAGGTGTTAAGGAGCCACTCCCTCTCCTATAATAAAAACCCTCCAAGCTATTGAGAAAGAAAAAGTTAAATAAAAAGAGTCCACATGCAGAAAGGGAATAGTTGTACAAGCAGTGCCCAAACATCATCTCTCTAATCAATGCCTAACAGACCTGCATCTTAAAAATTGCTTTAGGCCTAGAGTAATTTTAGGTAATGAAAGTGAATTAATACGTGTACAAGTTACTTTTTAATTATTAGCTGTATTGTGCATGTAAGTAAATTCTTTCACTTCCACCTTGCCTGTCAGGTTAACTAGCAAAACACAAGGCATTATGCTGGCTCTTTGGAGGTAAACATAAATTCCAGGTTACCTAAATGTAAAATGGTGAAGCTGTTAAATAAGAGTGATTATTAACCTTTTGTCTAAGACTGTATTTTGTGATCTTCCTATGAGGATTAAAAATTAACATTACGCATTTACTGCATAATGTTAATTGCAAGTACCACTGGGAAAATATTGGCAATTCAGAAGGAAGTTACAGTAAAAGGTGTTTTAGAGGATCAGGAGAAAAGTATTTTCATTACAAGAAGTCACCTTTTAAGCAGACAGAGGTGGACATCTCTGGTATTTGCTGTTCTTGCAGGGAAAGGGAATTTAAATAATACCAGGTAAAAGAAAGAAGCATTAGAAAGCTTTCATCAGCTTTCCTTTAATGGAACTTTAAAGACTTCAAAAATAATGTTAACCACAGAGCTAACAATTATTTGATAAAAATAGAATAGTTCTAAGTTATAAGCAATTTATGTGAAGTGAAATTTAACTTCAGATTCAACAACTCCTTTAGCACTGATAAAACTTACCTCTGGAAATCTAAAGCCCTGGATACTAATGAGAAAGCTTGAGCAAAAAAGATGTACCTGTGGCTGAGGAGAACCAGGTTAAAGGAATTGTTCACAGGCAAGGTCACAGGACATGATGGGATGTTTCTGTGAGCTTTGAGGAATCTAGCCAGTGTACTGTGTGACCACTTCTAATTATCTTTCAAAGTCATAATGTTTGGGGAGGGGAATGTCACCCCTAGATTCCAGATGGGCAGGAAAGGAACGCTGGTAAAATTAGAGGTAAATCAGCCCCACCTCAGTCCCTGGGAAAGAGATGGAGCAAATTGCCCTGACAGCCATTTTCAAGCATGCTAACGACAAGAAGACTGGGAGTTGTGAGTATGGATTTATAAGGAGAAAACTGTGCCTGACCACCTGGTAGCCTTCTGCTGCCGTAAAATGACTGGCTCATGAATGAGGGGAGAGCAGCTAATACTTTTACCTTGACTTTTTCAAGGCTTTTGTAACTTTGTCCCATAATATCCCTTAAAGTATTTTTCTTTGACTTTCTTTTGAAAGCAGTACTAGAATGCCACTAAAAGCCAATATATTTGTATAGCCTGTGCTACCTAAGTTTGTTTTCATATACAGTAACTTTACACCACTTTCCTTATTAAATAACCAAGATGTCAGTGTTTTGTGTAGCTTAGTGATGCAGAACACAGGAAAACAATTCCTCTTCTACAACATGAATGATCCTTCTCTGGCATTAATCAAGAGGCATAATATTTAAATGCCAATTTCCTACTACTCACAGTAGACTGCAGGTACAAACTACTGCCGATAATATTTTCTGTTTGTGCTACGACACATGTTCCAGTTTCATAGACACATTTGCATGTCATATTAGTTTGAACTAATTTTCAAATACAGACAAATCAGAAAGTATTAACTCAGAACATTTCAAAGACAACAGATTTTAGTCTAAACTCCAGCAGATCCACAGTGCTTCCCAAGTACAAGAAATGGCTTTCATCCCCTTTCCATTGTTATACCTTTAACTACTCTCATTTTTATGTATGCCTTAGTATAATTTATGGAGTTTTTTTTTTAAGAGTCATGTAGAACAGAAAAACATCTTACAGAAAACAAACGCTTAATTCTGTGTAGTATTCTCCAGTCCACCAGATTTGTAATCCCAAAAATTCTATAAAATAATTTTAAAAGAAAGTGTATTCACATACCTACCCAGAAAAACTATGAAAATATTTTTCCCAGATAAAATTTCTAGTGTAGTAATTGTTTTCCCCAGATTCAAGTTTACACATCTAGCAATTTTAAAATCCTGCCTATGATGAGATTAACAGATGAATGCTACATGGTCAGTGGAAGCAGCTGAAACCAGTTTAAACTTGCTGCCTCTGGATGGCAGTCAGCTGTACAAGTTAGCATTGGTAAACTGAAACAGCTGCGAGATTTCTGCATCTGCTTTTTATCTATTTTGCAGCAAACACATGAAAAAATTTAGAACTGCTGTCTTGAGCATAGCAGTTTCAATTGTAAGAGTAACTTTATATGAGTAGCTCTGTGTGTTTTACAATGACATTCTTCTCCCCATAAAATTGTTTGTATCAAAGATGGAGTAGTTCTTCTTGACTTACAATTATTTTTAAACTTCAAAATAAGATGAGGGGGTAAGCTGACAACAGTTAGTGTTGCTAACTCTGAATCTCTAAGCACATATTAACAGAGGAGTATCTCCGCCACTGAGAGACTGGGAAAATGCACAAAAGCAGTTAAGGTTTGAGAATCTTAATATGAAAACACCACTTACCTTGTTAGGGCAGCGTTTCTACTTATGAAATTTAGTATGTGTTCTACTTGGATTACAGAAGCATTTTTTCTTCAAAAGGGGATTTTAGAAAACTTTTTAGAAGCTATTTAAAAGCCTACACATCAGTAGATAAACTAATAGTTTTATTATATACTTTTAATACCCATAATGTGTGACTATGTATCTGTAGGGAAATGTAAAAACTCAGCTTTTGTTGTTTTGTTTTTTTTTTTTTTTCTTAAATTAAACTCTGTGTCTGCTAGAAGATCTGCTACTTGCTGTTTTTCTAGCAGGACATGCAATCAGAACTGTTTGGGTAGGTGCCTACTGGGGTGAAAAAAAGCATCTTTCTTCTTTGCTGTGAGGTTATCCTGCTGGGAACCACAGCATGTAAGGGGAGGATATTTTTAAACCTCGAAAAACCCTGTCTGAACAAGGTAATTCTGAATTCACTTGGATTAATTTCTTCTACTTTCCAGTCACATTTTGTAGGAGAAGGGCAAGAAGTTTTCTTAGTGGCATAAGAATATAATGGAATCTTTATAATTATGAAGTTTGAAAACTGGAGTAAAACTTGGTGCAGAGAAACATTAATGTTTTACTCCCAGCTTTTTTTTTTTGTAAGTGGCATAAAATAGGCGGAATTACAAAACAAAGTGAGTTTGTTAAGTAGTAACTCTAAAAAAAACTACTGTTTTTTCAGATGTCTTAAAATATAAGCACATAATTATTCAATTTATAATATATTAACTACATTTGCAATTAAATAAACCACATATTGTTTACTTCAGGGTCAGGAAGTCACCCAGTGTGTTTTCATAAAATTAAAATGCAGCAGAAAAAAATTGTTTTGATGTTTTATCTGTTTGGAGGTTTTCAGCATTGGAGGTTTTCTAACCTTTGCATACATCAACTCCCACCTTATCATTCATTGCTCATGCAAGATAGCAAATGATACAATTATTATTTCCAGGACTTAGTATTATGTCAGCTAACTAGCTGTTACTCTATTTCAATATTTATTAGTAAACCTCAGTTTCTCAGTAGTGAAGCCATAGCTTTCAGCTGAAGTAGATTTTGGCAGAAACATTATCAGCAAAAAATACCTTCTCCATATTCAAAAACATTTGTTGATTATTCTGTTGTAAGTGGAAGTTCTTGCAGATGAAAATAAATCAAATACGCTAAAACACTGATGTTAAAGAGTCATGGTACAATACTTACAAACCCTGTATTTTACCAGTGCATACTTATAATTCAGTAGAAAGCTTTTACCCCTTTTTTTGGGTTTTTTATGGTTGTTTTTTTTTCTCCAAAGTTTCCTCATATATTACCAACATTAGCAGTTGAATGAGAATTTCTCTGTAGAGCATCTGGTTCATCTACTACCACTTTGTCTATGAAAAGACAGTCAGGTTTGTACCTGTCAGTATTTCTACAATGGCAAACAAGAGTGAATATTTTGCCACGTTTTTCTTTATTACTTTGAACAATACTAAAGCATAAACATTTCAGCCATTTGCAGCATCCAGCTATGCCTCCTGAAATGGATGCAGTGCAGAGCCACACTCCCCCTTGTGTTATGCAGCTGCAAAAATAGATGTTGCAGACTGCTGATATAAGAAATTTAATTCCTGGTGCTCTAATTATTGGGCCATGCAGAAAACTTTGTTGCTTCAGCAACATGACTTTTCATGAGGAACTCTTGGTCATCTCAGGAACCTTACCAGCCTAGTCATATGTTTTCTTTCATGTTCCCGGTGCACCTCTTAAGCTTTTAATCAGGTATTGATTTAAATATGAGGGGCTGAAATTGTCCTGACTCAAGATTTGCAATGTATATGTTAACTCAGTCTTTCACAGCTCAGTAATGCGTATCCACACTTGCAGATTACTTTCCATAGGCTCAATGTCCTGATCACAGTATTTCTGATGTAGTTTAAAACACTGGATTTAGTGCTCATTTCATGTTTTTTCTTCCTTTAAGCCAAACAGCTGCTCTTTTTTCCATACTTAACACTTACCTGTAATACAAAGCGATAGTTCAAATAGTTCAGATTGCAGAACTGAAATACAAGTCACATTCTCACATACAGTATTCAGGAAAAGCAAACAAAAGGGAACAAAGCAAAGAGCTGGAAATTGGGGAGTCCCACACAGAAGAGGGTCTGAACTGCAAGGAACTGTGATGCTGTCAGTACTTGAAATGCAGCTTTCACACAGCAGCAGAAGAGACCAGATGCTCCTAGGGAACCCTCTGAGAAACTTGAGGGACCTGCTGCTGCCAGGTAGAAGACAAGGGGGCCACTGGGGCCTGGGGACACTGGCAGTTTGTAGCAAGTGTGGTCAGCAGCCCTTGGTGCAGCCTGCCTGGAGCATTTGTTGCAGCTACCCCTGCTTGGAGAGGGTGATGCTCCCACCCTTCAGCTGGCGCTAGGAGGAGGCTTGTTGGATCAGAGGGAGCACCTAGGCCCCCCCTCCCACCCCCCGCCATGACTTTTCATGCAAGACTTGTGCTGCTAAGCAGAGGAAGTTTGGAACTCAGCAACCTGTGCAGCTTGAGGAGAGACAGGACCATAGGACCTCTTCAGACCCTACAGCTGCAAAAGCCCTGACCCCACAATGCATACCTGTGCAGTCTGCAGAACCACAGGTGGAATACCAGGGGAAGGCAATAGCTGGAAACTGGTGGCTTCTAGCACTGCATATAAGGCTCCTACTTGTAGTGCAGTTTTAATGGTGGAGCAGAGCTCCAGTTTCAAGGCAGTCTCAGATATTGCAATAGAATCTTCTGTACACATTCCAAAATTGAATATAATCCATGGCAGCAGGGATACCATACAAAAAAAAATTACACTTTTTCTCTGAAAAAGTGCCTTCAGGCAGAAAAACAGAATTTAGACCCAGTATTCTCAGATGCTTAATGAAAAAGTAAACTGTTATGAAATAATGTCCAAATAGGGAGCAGATATAGAAAACCTAAAAAACAAGGGGCCCAACACTCCAGGGTCATCAAGGCCATAACATGTTAATAGTGAGAATCAGATTTCTGTATAGAGGAAGTAGAACAGTGTTAGTGGTATATCAGATCCATGTATATGAGGACAAGATGAAACAATCTATGTTACCACATTGTTTTGTCATTTTCAAGAAAACTGGATGTAAAGCCAAATTGAGCTATCACGTGAAATTCTGTGCCTGTTTAATTTTTTTACATTATCCTTGTACATCTCCTCAAAGTGCTTTCAGCATACTCTTAATTTTAACCCTACTCATTGACCTAGGCATCTCTCTCTGCCTATCAAAACTCGTAGACTTGCAACTAAAGTCTTCTCTTTGTTACAGAAGCCACTTACTGCCCTGATTTCATTGCAAGACTGGGATGCACAGGGTCTGGCAGAGATTAAGTTAGTTTTCCTTACTGCTAGCAGCCCTCACAGTGTTGCACTTTGCACTGGTAGCTACAGAGGTGTTGGTAACACCCCAGTGTTTAGCTTCTGCTGTACAGCACTGGCACAGCACCAGCACCATCTTCCCAACAATCTGCACCCCCATCAGTAGGCTGGGGGTGAGCAAGATCTTGGAAGGGGCACAAATAGGCCAGCTGACCCAAACAGACCAAAGGATGGTCTGTTTCATAACATATCATGTCAGCTCAGAAAAACTAAGAGGAGGATGAAGGTGGGGCATTCGCGTTTTACAGTGTTTGCCTTCCAGAGCAACCACTACCCATGCTGATGCCCTGCTTCCTGGACGTGGCTGGACATCAATTCCTCATAAAAAGTAGAAAATAAAATTATTTATTTTCTCTTTGCTTGTATTTACGTAAACTTTCTTTTTTGCTTTAGTAAACTGCCTTGTTTGAACATACAAGCTGTTTTCCATCTTATTTTCTCTCCCGTGCAGCTGGGCAAGGGGGAGTGATAGAGCAGTTTGGTGAGCACTTGGCATCAAGGCAAGGTTAATGCACCCCATGGGGTTATTCACAAAAACATTTATTTGTTATGAAGAACCCAGTTTTGCAAGGAAATCACTTAGAACAGACCTGTGGGCACTGAGATGTATGAACAAAAATAAGATTTTACTAATGCACACTGATTGAGTACTGAGGTCTACAGAAACTTTAGATTAATAAATAGTGTTATGGAGAATTTCCTAAAACTTAAATAAAGTCAATTTCACACAGCTTTAAAGAGCATTAGTTTATTATCTATTCTCCATGTGTTGCCTCAGAAACAGTCTTCTTATATACAAAAATTTGGAATGTTGAATAAATGCTGATCAATAGAAACATTACATTGCTGTTGACAAGGGAATATTTCTAAACAAAAGCAAAATAATAATGAATGTTTGATTCTGTGTGTTGCTTATTGCTATGTCTGTGTTCATAGAATGCTCTCAAGTATATACACTTTTTTTTAATTCATTCAAAAAAGAAACTAAAAAAATATTTACATAATAAATACGTGGGAGACTTCATCTTTTCATTATATCAGTTGAACTGATTCTTTAATGAACTAGTAAGAATAGAAAGAATTAACACAGTTTGCATCAATTCACTGCCATGCTGAGTAACTCAGGTTGCTGATGGATTTTATTCTATTCAAAATGTAGTTTACAATGCATTCAAACTGAAAAGTGCTGATATTGTCTCTCCTTTTGAATCCTGGCTGGACTAGATCAGGAGACATCTTTCTCCCACTCCCCACAAAATCATTTAGTCTGACATGTTTACCTTCACACTGACACTGACAAAACAAACACATTTCAATTCACTGAAAACTCAAACATTTAGTGAGTAAAATCAGCATAATTCATGTTTTATTAGACGATTAATTTGCTAACTGACGGAAGACAAGCTTTGGCCAAGTATTTCCACAAGAAGTACTAAACTTCTTGCTATAAATCTCTACTTATATAGTTCTACCAGCCGAACAGTTTTTGGTAGAATTTTTCTGTGATACATAAATCTGAAAATTAAGTGACACAACAACATTTAAAACTTCTGTTACCATTAAAGCAAAATACAATACAGTATAATTTCTCAGTGATATATTTAAATGTACTGCAAAATGTATACAAAGTCAGTCCAAGATCAGTAAAGAATCAGTTCTGCTTTTTGGACTTTTCCCTTCTCAAAGATACAGGTTTTATAGAAGACCAAGGTCATTTAGGACTTGTCTGTATGTATCCCCATTAAAAGGCAGTGTGTGATAAAAATAACATGATTAAAAGTAATGAACATGTGATGTGAACATTTTGCATTTTCAATAAAAAAATAGAAACTAAATAACAACTAAACACTGAAGCCTGCCATTATATAGCTATGTTTCTCATTCTTTAACAGCACACAGAAAATAAGTGAATTTTATCAAAATACAGCACATTTCTGCTAAAATATCAAAAAAATCATTTTCTATGTAAATATTACTGAAAATCAACTAAAAAGAATTAAAATATACAAAGAGTTGTTAAAGGGTTTCAATTAAAATTATTAGAACTATACACAGTACAATAAGCAATAGTTAACATCTTTGAAAGAAGTGCAATAATATTGGAGTTCACTTATTAAAAAAGTACTGCCTTTTTATTACTGCTAGCTATGTATAATTCCTTTCTCTTCCAGCTCATTGTTCCAAAACTAAAGGAAGCTGGTGTTTTTGCTAGCTTTATTAAAAGCATTTACTTTTTGGGTTGAAAAAAGCGCTTATACTTCTCCCAAACTACCAACTTGTAGGTAAGTAAAAATGAACTGCAATAATTGAATATTGCTCCAATGACAGGCTAATTATTAGCCCTAATTAAAAACAGTTATCGGTCTTCTATGGCACTTTTCCCTGGTCCGTAACAACCGTGTATGAATTATCACTGCAGACTATGCAGTCTCTATTCAATTACAAAGGAGAAAGATAATGTTTCTGGTAAACAAAATTAATAGAAGCATAATTGAACCTTTTATACAGTAATAAGGAACAAAGGCAGCCTGTGGTAAATCACTATTACATTAATGTAATTAGAAACCCTTTAATGACTCTGAAGTGTCTAGTTCACATTTAATGTTACCTGTAGGAACAGCCCTTTTAAGAAACCTCACTACGAACTGGTGGGTTCCACCCTCCCTTTGCTCTCCATCTCACCACAGCAATTCTCCATCACTGCTCAAAGTTTCACAAACTTGCTTTGGTTACCTAGCTCCATGCGTATGGTTTCCTTTTTGATTAACAAGGCAATGCAAAGGCCAAACAAAATCGAGATGTTATTCATAACCTTTCCTGCATCGTTTGTGTATGTTTATATTACAGGCAACAATCTTAAAAACTGGCCATTTCAGTTTCATTTTTAAAATCTGTCAGCTTAAAATGGAGTCTTTTTTATAAAGATAAAATTATCACCATTTCCACAAAATTGGGGATTTCCACAGCAGAGAAAAATCTCTGGGCACAATTCCACAGTACAGTTGAAAAAATTATTTATGCAAGAAAACAACTAAACATAAATCATATGTGGCAAATGAATATTCAATGACTACATTAAGAACAAATCCTGTATAATATCACAAATTTGTAGTTACAGTCTTCCTAAAAAAAAAACAAACCATAAGCTTTTATTGCATTTTCTATTGGTAGATGTACACTCTGGAACTAAACACTTTTTCCTCTCTCCTGATTCCAGATTAAGTTAGCAGATAATTATTTCACCTGACCTTTATTCTGTCCATCCAGCACCACCTTCCATCTACCCATTCATCTATACAATGTGCACATAGCAAAGCCAACACTTCATATCCCCGTTCGTATCTACAGAAGTGGTTCAGCGTAACACATTAATATCTGGTGAATAAAAATAAAGGCAATAAACAGCTACAGGACAGACAGCCCTGCCATCTGTCCATTGGCTACAACCGAGGCTTCGCAAAGCCTTGCACAAAGTTTAGTAATGTGTATGAATTATCCAAAAATAAACCTACCATCTGTACAAAAAAACAACACAGGTTTGTTCTTGGAGGAGTGATCCATTAATTGCTATAATGCTTAAAAAGAAGTTTATTCACCATATGCATTTCCAAAATTATTTCCTGTATGTTCTCTACAGTGGTTTTTCCCCCTTTAACCACAAGTTCAGTATTTCCTGTACAAATTTTGATCATAATTCTTTTTGAGTTCTTTGAATGTATAAAAATATGCAAAATATTCAGTTTCCCCATAGTCCTTCAATGAATTCTGTTGGTTTATCCCCACAATCCACGGTACTTATGAAGAAACTTCTCGCACAATGATGAGTTCCACTGCATTCTGAAAAGTCTTTAGCAGCGATACTGCTTGTCCATGATCAATATTGATGAAGCTGTATCCATTAGCCTAAAAAGAAATATTTTAAATTGAAAATTGACATTCTTTTATTCCATGCTACTAAAAGATATTCCATTATTTCAAGTACATTTATTTAAGCCTTAAGGTTTCTACATGAATGCACAGAATAAAACACTGCAGATCACTTGAATTTGTACCCGCATGCTACACAAAACTAAACTACCATATCAGCCTTGCAAGAATATTGCAAATTATCAAAAGAAAACAGAACTTTAAGCTATTAATATGAGACATCTAATTTATAAACTGTAATACAGACACACCAAAAAACCCCAAATGTACTACAAATGACATATCCTATTTTAATTATCAGAATATTGGAAATTGCATCTGTGATAAATTAAAACTATTGATTCCTGTGGCAAAAACATTAATGGCACTGCAAGTAATTCTTTTCTGTTAGACTCTGAGATAATTCCCAACTTATATTTGTGTGTGACTCTAAACAATATTGTTATTCTTGGACAAGATTGTCTTGGCAAATACAGACACACCCAAGTGGCCTACAAAGACAGGGACATAGCTATGGCTCAACTTCTCAGAGTGTACCAGTGCAAGATCATGCTCAGCCTGGTCAGCAAAATGTTGCAAAAGGACAAATTTGTCCATTTAAACTGCTGTGCATCCTATCTTTTTCCCTGAGCTGCATATGTGGTCACAGAGCATATGCTCTCTGTGCCTTAGCAGTGACATTTTGAAAGTTACAGTTCTTATCCCATCGCTGAACACTCACTGTTATTATCAGCTGAATCCTTGGTTAAAACACCAGGGGTTTACAAATATTTCTGGAGTTGCAGAGCAAGATTTATGTAGACAACATAAAAAGTGGCAACAACCCTTCCAAATCAGAATTTGTACAGAATATCCTAGCCTAGTTTTAACAATTATCTAGTCACTAATCATGTAGTAGATTTTTATTAGAAATATGTATTAGACATGTAATATGCATGTCTATTGAATGTTTTACAGAGAACACTGCAAAATCAAGCATAGCAAAGGCACTTTGGAAGATATGATATTCATTAAAAAACTCCACATTAAGTCTGAGTAGTTCAAGACAGAGTGCAACTGTCATTACATCATCACTTGGACTATCACAGCTAAGAAGAATGTGCTGTTACATTAAAAAATACTCTTTGTTATGAGAAATAAAGTGGTTTCTGATTGTCTAAGAATGGAAATGCAACTGGTTCTTGGCTCTTTTTCAAATTGAATTCCTTCTTAAACAATAAGCAAAACCAAGCAGTGCCAACATAAAAAAAAAAAAAAACAAAACTTCATTAAGTAATTTGATTTGTCTGCATGGCACTTATAAAGACAGGAATAAACCACTAAAACAGAAATTAGCTTTCAGGTATATTCCACTTTACGAATATGTAACAAAGGTGCTAGCAGTTTTTTCAAAGGTTTAACATGCTTCCTGTTCCTGTATGTTGGTAACCCTGGGTGTTAGGTTGCCACCATCTCTGTATCAGTAAGAGAACTAGGACCTCTCTCACCCCAGTGAGGAGAAACAAGCAGAGATTTATCATGCTCATGAACAAGCCATCTTTTAGCTGGAACAACTTAGTCTCAGTTCAGTTTTCTTGTGTGCCTTTTGGCTTTATTTTTCATTTGAAGATTTAGGGTGAGTTTTCGATTTGGCTTTGTTTTAGAATACAATTCACAGGATGTTGTGGTTTAATCAAGATACTAGTGGGGGTTCAGGTGTTTGGTTTTGGGCGTTTTGTTTGTTCTGTTTTTAGAAAACTGAAATGCAGCAGAGTCGACTCCATCAACATTTTAATTATATGATGAATAATTATTTTTAACAAGTTCTGGAATTTAAGGGTATCTAGAACAATGTTCAAATGTCCCACTAGCCCATTTTGTTTAAGAAAGTAAGGCTCTATGAACATACTGCTCATTTCTCTGACCCTTTCCCCAATAGCTCACAAGCTCATTAGACAACTTCAAACAAATCTGATACAGAAAAGTCTGATAGGTATAGACTTCCTAGAGAAGGGAACAACACAGCTTGCAGTCCAGAAGCCCTGGCTCCTGAAATGCCTGACTCGGCTGGCCAGCAGCAGATGGGCAGCCAGGAGGTGCATGCTGTGACCAGCCATTCACCAGGCAGCAAAGGGGCAGCTCTGGCCAGGGCTCGTGCATGTCTGGCCTGCCAGCAGGGAAGAGGCAGCAAAGGCTGGCAGGAGCTGCAGCGTGGAGAGGGATGTAACAGGAGAGTGCAGCTGTGGAGAGCGGCTGTCAGGGGCAGCTGCTGGTGTTCAGACAACTCATTGTTCACAACACTGCATGTCAATGACCACAAATTCAACAACTGAATGATAGTATAGCCTAATGAAATGCTCATGTTCCATCTCAAATAACATATTTTGTCACTTTTCTTTGTCTTCAGACATCTAAAGAATGTTCAGAATTTGAGAAAATGATACACTGTGCTTCAGTCTCAGTCACTTATTGGTGTGTTAGGTGGCAGAAAATGAAAAGCCTCATGCCAGAATGTATCAGGAATAGATACCAAAGAATAAATCCAGAAAAGATAGGTAATCTATCTAAAAATTAAACATTCTCGTCTTAGGTGCAAACTGGAATTAAACTGGTATATTACATAGGCTAGTTAATGAAGTCATTATTGCAATTAATTACATTAAGTATATTACCTGAATTATTTTATCCCCTGGCTGTAACAGCTTAGATGCTGGTCCATCTGGCTGTACTCTGGTTACAAATATGCCCTTGAAAAACAGATGTGGAAATATTTTTGACAACTTTTTATTAATAGCAGGATAGCAACAAACAGATGTAATTCAAAACATTTTTTCAATTTTCCATCCTAAGTAGAAGAAAACACCATGCTATTTTACATGTCTCTGGCTTTTAAAACTGCCTCCCTTTTCTGATGTTAATAATCTAAAATTATCTTTAAAGATAATTGTGATCCACCTTGGTTTAATTTGGCAGATGTATATATCAAGACAAATTACTTATTACAGAAATAGAGCTGTAGGCTAAATCACTGTCTCTTTTATAGAGGACTCCTAACTGTACACTCTACAATTCACTGTCTCAAACCTGCTAACTGATAACTAGAACTGTTAACCACTGCAAAAATTAGTCATCTGGAATAATCGTCTATACTGTCATTCAAGTGTGACCACCTACAACCTTGATTTTCCACATAATTTTCCAATTTTCTCCCTTCCAGTCCTGAAGCATAGTGCTTTGGGAAATATATATACTTTCTTTTCTCCCCTTGGAACAAGAGAAACATTATAGATCAGAAGGCTTTCAAGAAGCATTAGTATAGAATACTTACATCATCTTCTGGTCTGAATGGATTTCCTCTCCCCCCAACTCCTCCTGATATACTAAACCCAAGTTCTGGATCCTTGTCAACTCTCACTCGAATCTAAGTAATTACAACAAAAGTTAGATGAATTGGCTGAAAATCTATATTCAAAGCTACTGTAATGAAATTATTACCAAAGAATTAAGGTGAATAAAAGCTTTGAAATGAAAAAAAAATTAAAAGCAAGTCAGAGGGTATTGTATCTCATAATATTAATGCAGAACAAGATTGCAATATAACATCATGTAACACTGTACCTAAGTTTTACTCCAGTATCACTATTATTATAATCATAATTCACATGGGCTTTAAACTCAGAGATATTTCGACATTATGTAGGTTATTTTAATGCCCCCAGCAAACATATAGGCTTATGTGAAAGAATCTGTTCCTCCTTTTTGTTTGCTATCTCTAGATAAATTTTGAAAATCAAACCTCATTACTACTTTGACTGCAAGTTGTACATAGCCAAGACTATCCTCCTTCTCTTGCTAGACAAGCTGAATAAAAAACTTACTTTACACAGGAAGTGGACATTCTCATTCTAGCACAGAATGAAAATGAAGATATCAGGATTTTCTCAAAAAAACTCAAACAATATAGAAAGAAGGCTGTCACAACAAAACAGTCATTAAATGGTATAAGAATTTTTTATGTACACACCTATCTACCGAAAACAAAACTGATAATTATCAGGTATGCATCAGATTGCTCCAACATTTTTATGGATTTTTGCTTATGGATACACATTTTTGCACTTGCAGGTTTTTTTTAACCATTCCAGATGCAAAGTACTTGGAGTTGTACTCTGCCTTTGTGTTTTCTTCAGTTACTAGCTAAATAATGAAGTTAAGATAAATAAATTTAGTTGAGAAATTAATTTTTAGCTCAGTAAAAAGATGCAAGTTAAAGTTTCTGGTGCATTCAGTTAAAATTCTACCACATTTCTCTCAAAACTGGAAGGAATGTGTGATCTGAGGAATAAAACTGCTCTGAGATGTTTTGCTGGAGAAAAATCCCTATATTGCTTCTGTCACCATCTACAGAGAAATGATAATAATGAAAACATTGTAACAATGTCTCTGACAGATTATCTGTCAGATTTTACTCTTACCTCTTGCTTTACCAACTCATGGCTTTGTCTGGGAGAGCACTGGGACTGAGTATAGGGAGGTTGGTGGGCAACTTTCAACATCAGATAATCAATTAATTGCTCTCTAGATGGATGTCTTGCGACTGATGATTGAGGAGGGAGATGATGGACTTGGCTATAGTTTGCTGGAAGTCTCTGAGGCTGGCACATTTGTCCATTTGTTAAAGGCATCTGAAAAAACACATGAATACTCAGGGTCATACATTTTATAAGCAGCAATCCTCAGTTCTTGCTTCATTAATTCAATATGTCTCATATGTGACTTCTCTTAATTTTCAGCAACATTACTGAAACTACTCTTCTGAATCATGTACAATTATATCCATTTTGCTTATAGTTATCAGCCTCAGGGCCTACCTACTGAACAATTTGAAAAACAAAAACTTAATATGAGTGCTAATTTATTAGCACAAATTATACAGCCTTTGCTTTTAGCTCTTGTTTTTTCACTGAGTTTCCTCAAATATTATTTTCCAGCAGTGCAACTGATGGTATGGACATTTGATTCATGGCATTATAGCCTGCACTTTTCTTGAAAAAAATTCACAGAGATTTTGTAACAATTTCCAACAAATCATACAAAAGAAAAAATCCCCCCCCCCCCCGCCCCCTCATCCCAGGCTGGCAGACTACATGTTCCCCAAGCATATTATGGTGACCACTTCACAAAACTCCCTGAGCAAGTTCCCATCCACGTTCAAGATTTTCATACCAAAACTGTAGTATTTCCAACAAATGTCAACAAATGTTACTCTTTTTTAATGCTTATGTAATTGATTGATAGGTATAGTGATGACAGTAGTGAGGTACACAACTGTCAAGACATACAGTGCTCTCCCATCCTGTTACCAGGAATGATGCTGGAGGTGGCAATGTTTCCTTAGTGAAGCTCTGTTGAGATGAGTTGAGACGAGTGTTTTTATCCCCTTGTCAATACATGTTGTGCTCTTATCCACCTTAGTCACCAATTCATCTGTATGATTCCAAAAATGCTATACACTTGAGTTACAGATTGGCCTGCCACCATTATCACATTAGTTGTGGGATACAGGGATATTAAAACGCCCTCTCAGTATTACAAGTGTTTAACCATGCTATGTGAATGGACGCATATCAGAATCTGCTTTGTTGAGTTTATGTCAGACTGATTCTGAGAAATGATAAGGTGTATATATAGTACATTTTCAGATTACTTACATATAATATGTATTTAATATATACAATTTGCCTTTTCTGAAAACTTGGAATATGACAGGAAAACTTTTTTTTGTTGCCAGAGGTAACATAGGTAAAACGTATCCAGCTGTTCAAGTTCCCAATACACATTGTCTGTAGAAATGCAACTGAAATTACTGAAGGTGTAAGAATAAAATCAGCTTCTGAGTCATAATACTTTACAAGAATCCATTTAGTTTCATGGTAGTAAGACCCACTTCCAGAGACGGTGCTTAAAGATGAATACAGAGTGTCTCCTGCTAATTCTGGTTTATCATTACAATTTCATCACAACTGATTTTAAGTTTGTTCTTTAAAAGGTTTAATCAGCTTTTTATTACTTTTCTGAAATCATCTGCCATATTCCAATTTTTACTTGCAAGTACTTGTTTGACTGCAAATTTCTTCTTTCAAAGCACCTACTGAAGAACCATCTTCCTTCATACAGTCAACTGTTTCACTGAGGATGCGGTTTCTTTCTAAAGCCTGTGTATTACATTTTAAAGAAGCCCTAGTTCCAACTGCTATCCCAACATAAGTTTCTACTGCTAATAAAAAATATAGCCTTACAAATAAAAGCAAATTATGTCCTATCCATGTTGTCATGCATATAACTACCTGTACAGCTGTTTTTTTGATGTTGTCTGGAGGAACATCTTTGAGACTAAGTGTGGCAGATGAGTAATTCTGCTGTCCGGAAATGAATACTTCATCCTGGCATTGGTCTCCTGGCACAGAAGCCTGGGGATGCTTTAAACAAAACAAAGTGGTAAAGACAAATGTCTTTATATACTTAAAACTAAAAAATTCTCAAAAGTAAGTCAGGATAAAACATTTTAAGGGCATTATCATACTTTATCTTTTTTTATTAACTAGGACATTATTTATGCAGAAAATCTCACTAACCAAGACATACACCCATAAAATATTGATGGACATTTGCAAATCGCACAGCTCTAGAGGTGTCTTTTATCAGCAGTAAAGGAATTAACAAATCCCAAGAACTAACTATTCAAAGATTCAAGGAAGTCTGCTGTTGATTTTATCCTATTCACTATGGACACACATCACTCAGGGTGCTTATTTAAAAGCTCATTTCCTCATATTTTCTGACTATAAATTTTCTTGAATACCTACTGTATCTTACAGTTTATATCATCAGAATTTCTTTTGGGGGAGGAAGAAGAATAGAAAGATTTTGTTCAAACCTTATCAGCCTAGGTTAAATTCAGAATGGTAATATTTTGATTACAAAGGTACAATGAAACTAGACAGTTCTACACATGTTCAACCATCTACAAAGCCAATAAGAGAACTCAACTTCATGACATTAAACTGAAAAGCCCTGCAATAAGTTTACAGCATATGAAGAGAAGGTAAAATATTTAATGCCTAAAAATAATTTCAACATATAAATAATATTGTTTTTAATAAAGCATTGTGCGTATATAAAAGGATAACTGTATCAATTTAAGGACCCCCTTACAGTTTATTCTTTCCCCATCTACATATTGCAATAGCCTCCTGTAGGTAGGTACTCACTCGAACAATGTGCACACCAGAACCTCTTCCGTCTGCAACACTCAAGGCAACACTACCCTGGCTGCCATGCAGATCCCTAGAGCTGCCATAGTGAAAGCTGCTAACTGCAGCATAATTGGAATTAAAGGACCGAGACAGCATGCTCTGAATAAAGAGGGGACAGATTTAACACAGATATTAGTGCAGCATGCATAAACCACAAGACATGTTATACATGTAATACAAACATATTCCATTGTCATGCAAGATAAAACCATGCAAGAAGAGTACCACTATAATTATAAACACAACTCAGTGACCCTATTCACCTTTATTTACTGTAAATCAGCATGCAATCAGAAGTTCACATGCAGAATTACATGTAAATAAAGTAATTGAAATATTCACGTGTCTGAAAAAGCAACAAAGGTGCTTATCAAAATTTTCATGTTTTCATTATATTTGCAACATATCAAATATGTTATAGGAAGATAAGCTGGCAGTCAAGTAAAACACCTGTGAAAATCTGTCTAATTACCCCTTACTATTTTGTCTCATCCCCCCATCCCACTACTAATAAAGTACAAATAAAAATTTACACAGAGATTTGACTGACTGAATTTTCTTGCTATAACCACACTGATAATATCCAGTGCATTCCAGTGAATTAGTATACTTCCAGTGAAGTATTCTTCACTCAAGAATGTAAAAAAGCCTCATTTAAAGGAAGAGGCTTGAATGAAACTGAGACTACCCCTGTGCAACTGTAGGCAATCAAAGAGGTATCGTGACCTCAAGGACAGATGTGACAGTGGTTTGGGTTTGAGCTTCATTATCTTGCAAACCTGACCCCTGCAATATTAGCAAGGATAACAAAATGAAAGCAAGAGACATTACCATCTTGCCACCATGGTCTTTTGTTGCTGTAAGAACAAAACAAAATAAAAAGACAGTGCAAAGGAAGAAACAGAAAATCTTCCATGGGCCACCTTGATAAATAAAACAAAGCTATCTTGAAAATGTGACAACCCCATGGAAAAAAACCTATTATAGGAAAAGGATACACCACAAAGCATTTAACCCCAGCAAATTCAAAGTTGTTTTCTGTAAGGCTTTTAATTTTTCCAAGTTAAAGAAAGGAATGTTCAAAATAGGTAAAATTGACTAAGATGCTGTAACTATTCTTACATGAAAAAATACATTTTGGCATTTGCCTATTGACTATATATACCAATATTATTCTGAAAATACTCACTAATCCTTAGGCAAACATCTGGTCTTTCATCCTGTGAAACTAAACTTCATCTTGTGAAACTAAACTAGTTTAATAATCAAAGCCATATGCCTCTGCATACTCATATTCCCCAGATGCTCTGGTAGCACAGTCATTGGAAACTCCCTTGAAAAACAGTATTTACTGACAATACTGGTTTTATCTTGGCCAAAGTTCTTGGATAACCTCTGTCTCAGTGACACAGTAAGCATTCTTCATGTTTCTCTTTTACACCTTCCCTCTTCTCTAGCCAATGGATTTTTCAAGCTTCCAAACAAGTCTGCAGATGTTTTCCCTTTCTTGGGAGAGGAAGACTATTCTTAGCATTTAAATCTACATTCATTAAACATTCAATCTGAGCTTACTGCTCCTCTAAGTTTCAGGCTAAACACTCAGGTAAAAATGCCAAAGTCAATTTTCCTTAGCTTCTTAGTGCCTCAAACAATCTTCTTACTACTCTTCTCATAACAGTGTCTGTAATTAACCAGGTGGTCTTCTTGCCCCACCACTACAGAAACTTCCTTGAAGTATCCTTACAGAAAGCTCTCAGAGGCTCCTATATCTCTCCATCCTCTGTAAGTGGCTAATAAAAATAGAAGGAATGCATGGTGGGACTAAAAAGTTCTCTCTTCAAAGCGTCTCTAGCAGACCACTGTACTGTAAAGACCCCTAGATCCACTGGGTTCATTCTCAGAGCCAAAGAGATGGTCATTAAATAGCAACAATCTATGTGATAAAAGAGGTAAGTGACAATGCAAACTGGGATTTAAAATCTAAGATAGATCTGCAATAGAGAGGGAGAACTTTCCTATACATCAGGAACTGAGATTTCAGTTAAATGAGTTTCAAGGTGACAATATAATCTGAGAAGTATGAACTCTCAAGGGTTTACAAAATTTTCTTTCTTGGAAGGAACTTTTTCCAAAATTACAAGAAATTATTGTGTAGTTGATGTAGGGAAGAGTTGAGAACACTGCAAACACCGTTACTCTCCTTTTCTACATGAGCACAGCAATTCCACAATAAATTAGAAGAAACACAGAAGCTGTACTAACAGTACAAAATAAAGACTATTTAAATTTCATGGTCATATAAGAAAGTTTTAGTTTAACTCAAAAAGAAATTCCTAGGGACAAAACAAGAGTATTTGTCCTCTACCTATTTCTAGTTGGGAAGAGAGAAACTGATGCATTTGGAGTGTGAACAGCATTCCTGTTTTGTTTCTCAATATGAGAATGATGAAGGTTGTACATTGCCTAGAAAAATTCCTGAAGACTGATGCACTGGAGAACACACTTTCTGAAATATGAATATGCAAATGCCATTAGCCCACCTGATTTTCACTCCAAATTATTAAAAACTGAATATGGAATTAATACATGATCTAAATTTCACACTAAGTATGATTGGTAATTCTAAGTACCAACTCCATCAGTCACCTGGTTTGCTACCATGTCTTAAGGCATAATGGCCTGCAAAATAATAATTCAAATATTTGAGGCTTGAGAAGAATCACTTCAGTAACTCTGAACTGATACACACTAAGAAATATACATGTCATGTTTCAGTGTATTTTTACTATATATTTAATGATATATTATATATTATATATTATATATATATATAATATCATTATATATATTATATAATGATATATTATATATATATATTATATATATATAATAGATTTAGTTTGCATTTATATTTAATTTAATATATTTGTACTAGAAATCTGTTATTTAGCCATCAATAGTCCATATTAGGAACTACAAGACATCAAGAAAAAATTGCTATGTACAAAGTAATAATCAGTATGTTCATCATAATAATTCCAATTTGTAATCAAATCAGCCTCTAATGGAATCAGTTTCGATGAAGGCAGCTAATAGCATAATTCTGGGGTTTACTTATATTTTTTTAAATTATAAAAGCCAGAATTTTCTCTTTTTCAGCTTACAAAAGAATTAACATTTCAGACTCCAAAAGGCTGTGATGTTGGAATTGAAATGCCTTAATGCATTTACTTAGGTGCAAGAAAATAAGTAGTGGAATTTATTTAGGAGAATTTATATGGAATAATATTGTAATTTTAAGACTGTATGGAGTCTGTCATGACAATCCATGAAATTTGGGCACAGAAGAGGAACTAATAATTTCACTATCTGCAGGGAACAAGACTCTACATTCTACTTATCTTGAAGCATCCTGAACTGGTAATGTAATTGTTAAGCCTAAGTATTAGTCTTTTTTATTTATTGATTTATTTATCATTATGTAGAATCAACTGCAGGGTGAAGGTGGACATAAGTCATTCTTTGAGACAATATTAGGTGTCAAGAAATCCCTTCAGTTTTCATTCCCCCTATCCACATACAGACTCTTCCTGTTGAAGAGTTACATATGGAAAAACTACACAATTTAAATTCCCCTGTCAGAAAATGTTTGCAGATTGAGAAGTTTTAATTTTACATAGCAAATGCACAAGAATTTTATTCTTTTTAAAGCATGGTGGTTTGACTTCTGAACTCCACAAAATATCATAATAACACATTGATGGTTCAGACGTCCATTAAAAAGGAAAAAATAATAAATATAACCAAAATCAAAATGTAAAACTAACAAGTACTAAAGAAATAATACTTTAATATATTAGGATCTGTAATTATGTAAAAATATTCTTCAGGTTATGATCTTATGAACACTTAAGTGTTTTATTTTATGTATGCACAGACCCACTGAAGTCACTGTCTTTCACACACTGAAGCAAGTTTAGTTAGGGAGAAAATCTGTGGTCATATCAATTAAAATATTTTTGCATGTTAAGTATGTGGCATAAAAATGTGTTGAAGAAAAGTTTCAAACTTTAATTAAAACTGCAGTTCTATATCATTACTGAAACAATTAGACATTTTTCTTTTAATATGGCACTGTAGACTGACAACTCTAAGAAAAAAAAAGTAGGAATTAAACTATGATCGCTCCTCTGAATGCATTTTAGATAATCTGCAGATTAGGTAAGTAGTAGATAAAGTAGATAAAAAACAGAGGACTTAATTTCAGATGAAATTAGAACTGAAAGCAAACACACATCTAGTAAACTTCCACGTGATCTGCAACAAAAAAGGAAAATATACATATGCAAAGGAAGGACAATCATACTCAGTAACTAATTTTGTATGCTCAGCAAGGTAATGTAATCGATACTTGCAGGCAACTGTTGCAGATACTTCTTATTGCAATTTATGGATGAGAAACTCCTCGATCACAAATGTGTGACACTAGTGTTTTTACACAGGTGAAATTTTAGTTCCAATTCCTAAATAAAAGCCAACAGGACTACTATAAGAGTCTATTGTAATACACTAAGTAGGAAAAGGGGTATGTCATACTCAAAAATGAAAATATGCTAAAAAATATTACTGTTTTTAAAACTCTGCATTAAATTTACAAGGTTGCAGTGGGGCCAAATTGACTGCATGTTTTCCAACATCTTATGTATGCAACCACTAGAGAGCAGTTTGACATTTAAATAAACTCCTGTATCCCCCAATAAAATATGCTTTCCATCAGGTAAGCAAATTGTTTCTTCTAATACATGCAGAATTTCTATTTACAAATGGTCTCATGAACTGTTTACACCTTCATTCACTCAGATGGGGAATTTTAGTTATTCTCTACATTTCATAGAAACACACAATGTTCTGAGTTTGAAGGGACCCATAAGGATCATCAAGTTCAACTCCTAAATGAATGGCCCATACCATAACCCTTACAGCTTATTAAAGGTATTACAAATGCTAGTTATTTGCCTGGAACCCAAATGATTTGTTAATCATTTTTGTTAGACTTAAAACTAGTTTGTATTTTTGCTTATGCAAATTAAATGCCTAAAAGTCTTTCCTACCTATCTCAGGAAAAAAAAGGCTAATAAATAACAAACTACTTTCTCCAATTTGTCCAACAGACACTGTTGGATAAATTTAAGTGGGTTCACTCCTCCCTCTCTCTTCAGTTGCTAAATGTTATAAAAATACAACATGTCTTTCAGGAGCTTAGGAAAAGCCAATAAAACAACCAAACAAACCAACAACCAACAAAACCAATCCCCAAAAGCCCACTACACACTCCTTCCTAATAAGCATTTCTATCTTTAAGAATAGAAATTATATACATGATTAAATTCAATAACAGTAGAGTCATAGCAAAAGTAGTACTATTAATCCATAATGGTCAAGAAAATAGGTATTAAATATTCATCACAATGCTTAAATTTGTATATGCATTTTTTTCAGTGTTGCATCATACGTTTTAAAAAAAAAGTGCCATTTTAAATCCATGAAAGTTTTGTCAAAGTAGTTTCCAATAAACGTTCCTTAAACAAGCTCTGTAATTCAACTTGTTCCTTAAATGAGTTCTCTTATTTCCTGGATTTTTTTCAGATTTCAAAACATTTCAGAGATCTGCTTTATAGATAAAGCATCCTAACCACTTGGCTAATTTTTAATTACAAACAGAAATAGCAAAGCCAATATTTAAAAAGAACTAAGAAATATTCAGTTGATTGCTAAAATTTCCACATTATCATAACTGCCAGCCGCCATACAGGATTGTATTGCTATTTCTCAAAATTCAGATTTTTCTTTTTAAGTTGCTTATACCCTAAAGAATATAAAGTAGACAATTCAATGTACACATTCACTTTAGACCCATAAGTAAGTATCAGATTGTTATGGCAACTTTAAAAAAACTTCAAGGCCAGTACAAAAGAAACATAAAAAAACAGACTTAAAAGATCTGTTAAATTAAATGCACAGCTAACATCTCAATAGCAGTTATTCCACATCAATCTGGTAGGAAAAAATAAAGTTTACATATAAAGCATAATTAAAAGTATTGTCAGATATAAAGGGAATCAAGTCAGGCAGTCAATGCCTTTTAAGTAAAGGTGACTACACTGCTGCAGACCTGAACAGGTGTCACTGCTGCATTAAACACAGTTCCTAACATGCCAATGAACAAGCTATAGACAAACTGCACTAGCAGAGCACTGAAGATCTGCTTCCCTCTGTACTCAAGGATTGCTGGTATTTTTGCTTCTCTTGTCACTTCATGTAGCATTTGATACATCCATCCAGGAGAATGGAAAATGACGGAATGCACAAGTTGTAACATGGTGAGATTAGTGACCCTCCTGTGGGACAAAGGGTCCCCACACGACAGCACAGTACTACCCCTAAGACACGTCCTGCTGTGGGTGACCACATGGATCAGAAGAATATGTACAGCTTTTGTGAAGGAGTCTATAAAAAACAAAACCCATCGTCTTCTGTCACCAAAATTTATGCAATTTGAAACAAAAAAACCCAAAAAACAAAACCCCCCAAAAAAAAAGCAAACCCCTCCCCCGAAATACTGGGATTTCTGAAGAAAAATCACAATTAAAAGTAATTTCTCTAACCATCTCCAATTAAATTTCTCTAGCTATCAGAGATATTCAAGTATTTACCATAATAATTACAAAGCAAACTACGTTCTTAGAAAATAAACTAAAAAACAAAATCCATCTGGCTGGCACAATCAAAATGTAATTTGGATACTTTACTCAATTCTCTTCCAAAGAAACATGGTCTGGCGAAATGACGTTCAAGCCATTTTTAGTGATGATATTTTCAACTGGGTTAGCAGGACAACACGGATTATACTCTCTTCCAGGCTCTACTTACATTCTTTGAAGATAGATAATTGTTCAACTCTACTTATCAGCTCAAATTCTTGATGGCATTTACAGTACATAAAGAATCCTGTTCATCATTTCTACTTATATCAAAACCTACTGTGATTTTTCTGAAATGAACAAGATTTTTAAGTGTTCTCATCTCACAGCAAGCAATAAATATTCATTCAACAATCTGTCAGATACCCAACTTCAAAAGATAACTGGCTTGGAGGCAAATACATGATAATTACAGCTTTTGAATTCCTCAGCAACTAAAGCTGCAGACCTATACTTCTGAATAGATTTTACTGATTTTCTTTTTCCTTGTTCTTATAGAGAAGAAATAGGGTGAAAAAAAGGCAGAACAGAAAGATCAAGAAGTGTAAGGGAGCATTTTAGTAAATTGTGAATACAAAGCTACAATAAAATTTACCTTAAAAATTACCTTAAAAGAGCTGGCCTTGCAGTCCAGCAGGTTTGTATGACATTATTTAATGTATTCAAAAGTAATCTGGCTAAGCTGGCAAGTATGACGTAAAAACAACAGCACTTTTCTTTTTTCTTTTGGGGAAAAGTTCATTTAGTTCAGTCTACCACCTGAGTGTTTCTCAGATATTCATCAAAAACACATTTATCCTTTTTAAAGCAGGATCAAAGTTAGATTTTCAATAGTAATTAACAGCTGTTCAAAACAGTATTTACCTTTTTCCATATTTAGGTAACAGAAAAGTAGAAAAAAAAGAGAATTATTATTTTTACCTTTTCTAGCTTTTTCGCCTCAATATGTCGCAGCACCTGTTCCCTCCAGTCATGAGGGACTTTGGTTTTTCCTGCAGGGTCTAATAACGAGTGCTCGGAGCTAACCCTTGGGTTTGATCTCTTGGAGGGGCTAGTCCGCGAGTAATTGAAGTCACTGACTGACATAGTTCTTTCTGGTATTTCGCTCACCGACGGCCGCGCGCTCTGCGGCCGGGGCACGTTGGGACCATCAATGCTGTATGTCCGAGCAGAGAGAGGCCTCTGCTGTCCCGACATCACCGCTGCAGCTCTTCCCATTGAATGCAAATCTCTGTATGTTAAGTAGTCCCCTTCAGGAACTTGGGCTCGTCTTGAAGGTCCACTATCCCCAATATTTATGGAAGCTGTAGAAGATACACTGCTCTGCCTTTGAAGAGTGTGCCTGGTTGCTCCTGGGAGCAGCCTGTCACCTGGTGGAACAGCCCACAGATCTGTGTGTCTCCCAGCCATCCGCTGGTGAGTGTTGTACACAGCACTGGCCCGGACATTGTTATGATTGGAGAAATTCATGTTGCCAGAATGCTTTACATAATTGGGAGTTTCTGTACTGTCAGACCTAAGCAGACGTGAATGAGGTAAAGTGCCCTGTTCTGCTTGGGTGTTATGTTTCTGGGGCCACAAGGCATCTTTTGCTGCTGCACTGCTGCTGTACTGAATATTATATTGGGGAGCACAGAGCATCTGTGCACCGCCTGTCACTGATCCCCTCACTATATTAGCACCTTCAGGATTGTGGTTTGAGTCAAACTTGAACACCGTTTTTGTAGAAGATATTAAATCAGATGATGATGATGACCCAGGAAAAACCTGTAAAGGCTGATCATAGAGGAGAGTAGCAGATTTACTTCGGACTATGTTTTTTCCATCTGCAGTATCAGATCCTGATTTTACTGCCAAGCTTGGTTGTTGAGATCCATTCTCATTTACAGCATCATAGATTTTCAGCCCACCATTGTCCATACTTGTGATGCTGTGAGACTTCATCACAGGACCACTTCTCTGTGGGGACAAATCTTCAGTGCTTCTAGAAACAGACAGATCAGCAGAATCCCCATCAACTGTAGTGCTTTTTGCTAGTTTTTCTTTACTGGGAGACTGTACTGTTTCCTCAGCAAGTCCATTTACTTTATTTACATGATGTTTATTTCCATTTTCCAAGTGCTCACTTTCTTCTTTTGCATTCTTATTCAAAAAGCCCATTACTGAAACGATCTTCTGTGTTTCTAGCTTTTCTACAGGAACTGGCACTGCCTCTTCACTAACAAGTTTATTGATATTCATGTTTATTTGGTCTAATTTGTGAGACTCCTCCATAGGAGTGCTTAGATCAACACCTTTTCCTATTAGGCCTAATCTTTCTTCAATGCTCAATTCATATTCAGACAAATTTGTAACCTTCTCTTGCACATTTACTTTTTCTTCCACTGTAATACTCAATTCTCCTCCATTTTGCAAGAGATTATTCAAATTTTCATCTTCTTGCCTGGAAGAAAAAAAGATGGCTCTTAAAGAAATTCTCCTAAGAATTAATGTATTTCTCTAAGTATCATTTTAGAAAAAAAAGTTACCATTAATATGCAATCATGCTGGACATACAAAACAGGGTAAAGAAAGAGATTTGTGATTTGCTATCTTGTATTGAAGAAATGGTATATAGAGCTCATTTAGGAAATGTTTTTACATCATGTGGCTTCAGGAGTTTGTTTAAATTCAACAAGAATAATTTAAAACAGTTCAAAAGGTTCAAGTACAAAGTGATATCAATTTACTTTTTTTATTAATTTATTTTCCATTTTGGACAATTTTCCTGTTTGTATTAGCAGTTTTTATGAAAAATGGCACTTTTAAACTAAAACTCCTAGAAGAGTAACAACCTGTAATTACATTCTTTGTAAATTTTTAAGAACCTTTAATAGTCATGTCAGCAATCAAACTGATTTTCAAAATTAAGCAAATAAAAACACAGAGCTTTTTAAATGGCATACTAATGTATTTTGTAGGGATAAAAACTTAGATAAAATTATTACACCCTATTATTATAATATGTATATATAATATTACTATAACATGTATTGTATACCCATGTATTGTATACTAAAGCTAGTATCTGAAAGTTTTTTTTTGAGAACTTTATTAGCCTTAAGAGAACATTATTAACCCTCTTATAAAACACTGATATTTTAAATATTTAATAAATTATAAATGAATTAATTAAAGGAAGGAACACCATATGAAATATTAAGTAACATTTTTCTAATGTATTTTCTTAGTGATCCACAGTATCTTACAAACCTGATTTTGGATAGAACAGCAGCATGTGTTTCTTTGTCAGGAGAACAGAGAGAAACATCTTGGCTACTGTCAGTATTTAAGGAAACAGAATCTGACATTCGAGAAGGAGAGGAACAGTTGCTGTTATTCTGATTACTATTGTGGGTAGCTTCATCTGATAAGGAATCAGTATCTTTTGAATCATCTGAAATAAAAATGTGCCAATTAGATACACAGATCTTATTAATAGTAATTTCATATATATATGTATAGTATTTAGAAACTGCCTCTTGTTATTCAGTAATTCTTACAACCAGCTTACAACCATTCTTACTAACAGCTTTGCAAAGTTCATTTAAACCTACAAAATACTGTTTGAAATAGTTCCTATTTTTTAAAAATATTTGGCCTAATGAAAACAGGCCTTATCTGCTAATTAAATCTAAATTCTTGCTTTATTCCCATTTCCCTTGTCATACACAAATGCTATATTACTGAATACTCCCTTAAACTGTCTACCAAATCATATTTCTGTTACTGTATGGATTTCAGAATTGTCCATAACACAAGTCTATTGGCTTCTAAGAAAACGAAGCACACTGCTTCACATGCAGTATTTTGAAAGGGTACACCATTCCTGATTTTGACTATTCTATCATTATTAAAGCTATTTACTAGACCAACTATTTACTATTTACTCTGGAACTATCTAGATCACTGGATAAGCTCCGTAGAGCTTTTTAGGTAAAGTAAAAAATCAGCAATGAAAAATGTTCTTATGCAGATTTTTAATTCAATGCATTCCCATGCTTTTCAGATCCCTTAGGACAACATTTTCAGAGTAATTTATCCCTGTGCACATTGATTGTTGCATAATATATGCATACTTACATACTACATCCGTATAAAAGTTAATTTCTCTGGGGGAATTCAAGGCAGCTGTGATTCTGACATGAGTGTAGAAACAAATACATTTAAATTTTTGCTTCAAGACAGTTACAGATGCCAAAAGCATGTATTTTGTGGAACTAATGCCTGTCTTCAGGGGCAAGAAAGAAGTTTTGCCTGGTACTTTAGTCAAGACAAAAAAATCCAAGCATTGCATGTCCACCTTTTCATCTGTATGTGATTCCTCAGCAGACTCTTCCTGCTTCCAACATGTGGATTTCCTCACCAAATCTCACCTTTTTACATCTAATGTCCAGAAAAGCCTTTTGTCCTGGAAGTACTAGACTTGATATCATATGATGCAAAATATTATTTGCTATCCTCATTCTGTATCATGTTTTCTCTGAATCCTAGGCCATTTCTTCCTCTTCAGGAGATAATTACCCAGACCAAATTTATAGTCCAGAGAATATAAATTTTAGCTAATAAAAAAACAGATTCAGGATTTTCATGCTAGAGGAGCAAAGAAAAATAAAAGAGCGAAATAACTCTGGAGAAAGAGTTTTCACAAGAAAGGATTGTTCTTAAACCTTAGGAAGAGAGCACAGCTTCTGTAGAGAAATTTAAATAAGTGATAATGCTACCTATAGCAGCTGCCTATCTCAGCAAGAATTCACAAAATCTGGGTGAAGGGAGAGATACAAAGTATTTCTAATATAAATACCACTGTCTGAAATCCTTTTCTTAAGGACATCAAGAGTGTGCTCAAGCTCCAAAACCCCCAAAACATACACCCCTTCTCTTCCTGTCTAATTTAAACTGACAAGAATCAAGAAATGTACTCCAGTATACGTAATTTCCCCCCCCTTTTATTGCTTAGCTAGGAAAATCTTTCTTTTAAAACATAAAAATTAAGCCTACTTTTACTTAATTTAATTTGAAAAACTAACCACATTTATTTGAGTCAAGAAATTATCGAAATCACAAAACACTTCCAATGCTTTTTATGGTATCTTACCTTTTTTGCTGTTGCTTAGGGCTACCACCTTTGGTTGGTTTATAGAGGTTTCTATCAGTGGTGGTCGCATTTCTGCCATTTTCATCTCTTCATCAGAGGATAGTTCTTCTGACTCCTGCTAAAGGAAAAACGGCTTTATGCTATCTGTTTTGAGGAGCAGTTCAAAGGTGAGTAAATGCTAAACTATCACCTACTAAACAATAAAGGGGTAAAAAGATAAATGATGCACATAACATAGGCAAAGCAAAACAACTCTATAATGTATCTGTACTGCAAGTCAACTGAATTATCTTAAAGAAGCAGCACTTTCAGACTTGCATTGTCACTGCTGAACTCTGTGGGATGACTCTCAGGTACCTTAAACTGCAAAAAACTTCTTGGAACAAGCAGATGAAGCCTTCATTCTAGCACTGGAGAGAACATCCAGTTCAGTCCAAGTCACAAAGTGATCACTGAACCAGCAAACACTGCAGACTGACCAGCTGGGTATTGCTTTTAAAAAAGAGAGCTCAAACAGCTATAAAGTAGCCACGACCAAGTCAATCCTAGGAATGGAGACGTCCACTGTGAGAAATAACGGAAGGAGTTTGGCTTGCCTAATCTATCTAACAGAAACAGAGTAAGGGTAGCTTGCCAGGGGTAAATTCCAAAAGGAAAATAAGTTACTTAACTTCAAGAGCAATGGCAGACAAAAAGCAATATTGAACACATTTAAGCTAGTACTCATTAGCTCTGAACCAAAAAATGGAACTCAGTGCACTTATCAGATTAATAGACAAAGCTGCTTCAAGAGGAGCCATGTAACTGATTCACTTCCTACTGTAATATCCTACTGCTAGCCCTATATTAATTTATCTTCAAAACTCAATTGTTTTCAGTAATATTTTGAAGAAACAAATCCCCAACAAACCTCTCCTCAAAGCAGAAATGTCTTTCTAGTAAACATGATTCCTGCTACAAAATCCATGTTACAAATTGCAAAGAAAGCCTACCAATATTCACTTTTCTTACTGTTTTGGAACACTTAATGCATGGAAGCTATTGGAGCATAATCTCATGATACCAGTTACCTGGCCAGTTCTTAGGTCTGCAGGAAGGACAAACTTGACTGAGACTTAACAAACAAGCTACATTAGTCCTAATTAAAAATAAAAAATAAAAATCCATCAGCTTTTCTCTACAATCCAAACAACCAACCTGTTCACTATATCTACCACATGCCCTTCCTCTTGGATGTGACATATAAGTGTAATCAATGCTGAAATGAAAAGCTTATACACAGGCCAAGTTTAGCTATCTGGATTCTGCAACAGTGTTATCAGCAGGAAATAAGGAAATACATTCAAACGAGGTCATCACTGTACCTGACTCGTATACTTACTACAGCTACAAAGAATTACTGTCACTATCATTGGACAACTATCATGATCTTCTGAAAACAAGTTTTAAAATTAAAGAAAAAATGTTAATACCAGTATTTTCAGAAAGAATGTAGAAGCAGGAACATACTAGCAGGGAAGTAGCCAGTGACACCACTACTGCCTGTCACTCAAGTCTTTTCACTGTATGATATAGGCACATTCCAGCTTATACCACACAGGCAAAAAAAATCACTTGTGAAATATTAAAAAAAGTATTTCACAGGTTGTAACTGATTGAATGACAACTTCCAAAATTTGTAATCAATCTCAAACTTTCTGTGTTTGACACAGAGATCCAAAGCTCAGAAGTTTAAAATCCTTCACTGTAAGGGAAGGACCACAGAAAGTATATTCCAAGTAATATTCCTGATAGCTTACTAGTAAACACAGAGAAGTAAATATTTTTAAAATCACTTTCCACTTTTCATTTGAAATGCATGTGCATAATCACTTGGACGCAGAAACATTTTATTGTTGCCGCTGACATTTTCTCATTTCAGCAATAATTAAAAGTGATTATTTAGTGAAGTACTGACAGTCAAACAACTGAAGAATTCTACAGAAGTACGAGTCTTTTCACAGCGTATATCAACCTTTAATTGAGTTTGAGTTATTTTTCTTTAAATGCATGCATGCTTTATTATGAACTTTTTATTAGCTGTTTCAACTTCTACTTAATACAATCCGAAGCAAGAAAAGTACTATATTGAAAACTATCTGAATTTACAACATTTATGGAGGACAATTTTCTTCTATTGTCAACAGAAATTTTCATCTCCCAGAAGAACAAATTCAGTACAACACCACCAGAATTTCTAACTGCTATAATGCTCATAGCAATGCCATACCTCAAGCATGTCCTCATGGTTGACAGTTGTTTTCGTGTTCTGCAAGGTTTTAACAAGTGCAGTCATCTGTGAATTTGCAGTGCTGTGCTCAGCTTCTGGTTCACTAGGCTTCTGCACAGAGCTTCCTGCTGAATATTGCTTTCTCTCATCGGCTTTGTTCTTTATTGAACCAATTTCTGAGGTCTACAGAATTAAGCGTATTAGCAGAGAAAGCATCCTGAAACCTTTTTAGGAACATACAGACCCAGCATTATATATTTTGGGAAAATATGGAATGGAAAAATCTGAGCTCTGAAATTGTTAAGAACAGAATGCACCAGGTATGAAATGCTAAGAAAACACTATAGATAACTAAGGTACAGTCCCTACCCTGTGTCAATCAGTCTGGTTCTTATCCTTACAGGTGTCAATATATACCACTATATTTCAATATGTACCAGTCATATGAAAAAATCAAACAGGCCAATAGCTGCAGTGATTCTATGCGAGCACCAAAAAGTAGTCCTATCTTCTACCATGCTGCATCAAGCTCTTAAGAGACTTGGGACACTTTTGCCAGTCTGCTATTACTGCTTGTTGCCACACAAAGCTTTCAGTCATGAGCAGCAAAATACTTCAAGATTATCCAAATTTCATTGTGAAGTCTGCAGATGAAAGAGGATCAGAGGATAACAAAGATGCCACCCTCCAGAAATCAAAGAAGGCAGCACATCCACAGTTTGTATATGCCTGAGAATTAGGTCACTTTTCTTGTTCTTAGTGCAGGAGGAAGACTGCTACTGCAAACCAGTTTGTTACAGATCTCCTTAGGTGGGGAAAAGGTATACTGGTTCTGTAATCTAACAATTTTTCTTTCTAAAGCATCAGAGGGAAGGGAGAAGAGAATTAAAAGGAACTGATGACACTTTAATCTTTGGAATTTCTTGCAAACACAGAAGATAATGTTATTTCTAACCTTTACCCCCACATCTTTTACAGAAACTGTCTGGACTTCTCGTTTTGATTCCTTGGCACTATCTTCAGTTGATTCTTCATCCTTCAGTCTATGTACAATTGTCTGGACTGTTTTGACCATATTCTTCAGTTCATCAGGATATGGAGTTGGGTATCTCTTCAGATTGCCCTCCTGTGTAACAAAAGGCAGTAAGGTTCTACACTTACTTAAATGTCAGAACTAAAACATAAGCTTTAAAACAAATAATTAATTAGGCCACAACACTGAATACTCTAGAATACCTTGATACTCAAGTCTGCCGGCACTGAGGCACATATAAGCTTATACAACCAGGCAAGATTATGAATCACTTTCACTCCCTTTCCCCCAGCACGTCCAATGATTCCAAGCAAGGATTAAGCCAACTATAATTCACTTAAAATCAGGATTTATCATGGTTTCCCCACTTGTTCTCCACAGCACTATTACTCAGGTAGCATCCTAGTTAGGCCCTACACTGCCAAGTATCAGCTTGAGTTCTTTCTTTGTGCCCTGCTGAAAATGATCTGGCCAAATAACACCAAAACGAAAAGCAAACACAACAAAAAAATCCAAACCACAGTGGTTCATCCTGCTAGATACTCTAAACTGATGACTTGATTTATTCAGCAGAGTGAAACCCATAACCAAAGTAAGGAAAAGGCTGAGATTAAGGGTGGAAGTAAGAGGGAGGGAAGCACCATATATGCAAAAAGAAATTTAATACTAACCCGAGGTGGTGCCTCTCTCTCATCTTTGTCTTCATCGCATTCAAATGCCACCTGAGCACGCTGTTTCCTCTGTTCCTCCCACAGAGATGGATTGAAACTTTCATTATCAGATAAGAACATAACTGGAAAAAAAAACCCAAAGAAGCTCGTATAAGAATAGGCTATATTATTTAAAACAAAATATACTCTTTCTTTCTCTTGAGTGGGATTGGTGTGTTTTTATTCATTCTTTTTAAAAAAGATGAGAGATTTAACAGCATCATTAATTGAAAATTGCATGCAATGCCACTGCTTCATGAATTTGGCTGTACTTTCATATTAGAAAAATTCCTATCTTTAAAAAGAAAATCATATGCTTAGCTCTACACTAGTCTTAACATTCATATTTGAAAATTTTCAGCAGAAATCTGCTGAGTGGTTTTATTCTATATATAAATATGAAATAACGTATTTGTGTGTATACGTATATAAACATTAATTATACTTGTATAGCCTATTATCAGTGCTTAACATCATTAAGCACATGTAAAAACATTCATCTGATTTAATTTAATGAAAATTTTAAAATGAAAACTAAGAATGACTTAGTAAGAAAATCCTATCTTACTATCCCTAAAGCAATATAAGCATCTGATACTGAAGGTTAAGTTATTCTGCCAGATTTTGCAGCACTAATTTACTTGACAGGGACTTTAGATACAAGTGTTTCATACTTAATTTTACAAGAGATGAAAAAAATCTTGCAGGTACCTAATGTCTCTTATTTTAGCATGCCTTGGTGTTACAGCAGCCAGGTTCTACTTTTAGCATGACAAATTGTCTAATAAATTTGCCACTACCACCCAGGAAATTTATATCTTTTACTAGCAATGCCAAGACTGTTTGTATTAACCACTTCTACATCTGACATAGAAAAATACTCAATTTTAGGGCTCAGTAAGTGCAATGGAATATTTGTTACTCTGCATTTATCGGGTAAATTTAAATTTTAACACATCTAAAAATATTATAATAAAGTTCACTATCACTATGAGTTCCTGACCAAAAGCCAGGAACCTAACCTTATATAAAACCAGTTCAAATTACATGCAAGCAATATGCTTTTTCTGGACTGATTTTTTTTTTAATTTCAAAATAAACCAGAGAATACTATGTACTTTTCAAAAAATACATACTTGGTAATGAAGGAAACATTTTGCTAACATAGTCAGTTTGAAGCTAACACTTGTGTAAGAGAATTTCACCCCAAACCATTAGGCTCTTTTGGAAGTAATGAGGGTGTCATTCTGAGAGTGGCAATCACCACATGTTCCTGTTAGTGCATTTCTCACTTTACTCACTGAAATAGTTTCATCTAGAATTTCATCTAGAACATCTAATTCTCATTAAATTACTCTTCTCAGTCATCAGACACAACTCATCATCTCTTGCAAGTATACACCAAGCTTTTAAGCATTTAAGTATTTAAGCATTATTTAATGAAAATTATATTAGCAGGAAGCCTTCCCATTATTATTTTCAACAGAGACCACTGTGACAGGCAATTTCAGAAATTCCTTACCTTCCTCAGTCCTTGGTTGCTGAGGGAACATGTAATTAGTAAGTACTGTTTTCTGTGTGTCAGGGTCAGCTTCTTTTTGAAGAGGGATAAGTGGTTTAGACTAGAAAGTAAATGAAAGAAGGCTATGTTATGAGAATATACATATGCATATATATATATAAAAATAAATATGACCTACATATCACAGAGCATGCCTGTCCCATGACTTTGAAGACTACTCTCCCTTGAATTAAACCATTTCTCCTCTGAATAATTTTCACAAAATGAAGACATTAATATGTCTTAATATGTCATATGTTGACAGGCTTTTTGATTGAGGACAAACTCAACAACCTCTTTTGTGAAAAGAAAATACTAGATAGTCTAAAAGTAACCCAGTTTCTTTTTGGCACTTACTACTAAGCACACTGATCAGAAATGCATAGATATATTTAGCTATATAAAACTGGAGACAATCATATAAAGAGAAAAATCCTGCACCCTTGTTTTTTTTATTTTGAGACCAGATTAACATCCTCCACCCCTTACAGGGAAAGGCAGAAGATTCTTGAAATTACTGTTTTAGTAAAAGTGAATATCTGAGGCTCGTGGATTTCTGACAACCCTATAGACTTTAATGCCCTTCAGAAATCAGCATAATATCAAGGACTTTAATAAAAAGGAAAAATACAAACACACAAGTTATTGCTTAAGAGCTTCAAAGTTGAACAGTCACACAGTTTAAAGGTGTGGCAAGAAACCTAACTCAAAACCAGGCAAGCTGAGTTTTCCCACTAGTTTATCTGTGAAAGCAACAGCAGGCTACTTGTCTACATGTTCAAGTTCAAGCTTATCAAGCACTAAATTCATCTGAGTAAATTAGCCTGAACAAACAAAACAAAACAAAAAAAAACAAACCAAACCAAACAAAAAACCCCACAAACAAACAAAAAAAAACCCACCAAAAAAAAAGAAAAAGAAAACAACCAAAAACCCCAAACAAACAAAACAAAGACAAACCCAAAAAAACCCCTAAAAAACTCAGAGAAAACACAACAAAACCAAAAAACTTTTCAATATCTGTTAAATTGCATTTCCTCACACCACAGAATTTCTCGAGGAGTATGAGCCTCCAGAGACAGGAAAGCTCTGTGTTGGTTACTTAAGGAGAATTGACATAGTAATGTCAAGAAAGTACTGATTTACACAGTACTAGGTCTCTTTATTTAGCAGGTGCCTCTGTTCTTGTTAATCCCATTAGGAATGAAGTAACAATCATTTATTTTCAATATTAAAAAATCCTTACCTGATTGTCTGATAGCCACATAGCAGTGAGTTGTTGCAGTTTTGTAAAAGTAAATGGTAAATTCTTTAGTCTGTAAATTACAAGAATATATGTAGATACATTTAGCCATACTGTTAAGACTTTAAACAATCCTGCATTAGTCTGTAAACTATTTTAAAAGGACATTTCCATATCAAGTTAACTTAATAGTGAGACCTGAAAGGCTACAGAATTAATTTAAATTCAAATTTTAAAAATAACCAACCAAACAAGAAAAACTTATCTGCCCAGTATAGCAAGTAGCTTAAAATGAAGAACTGACATTGTGACCTGAATTTAACTCAACTGGGTGACAACTGAGTGAGTTGAATACAAAGACAATTAATGTGAATTAATGAATCTGAATCCTCACCATTTTATCTGTCAATATACATGCCAATGAAGGCAATGTGTTATACCTGAAAATAATTTTTTTTCTAAACAATACATGTATGGGGACTGGGCTGTTACGCATATTGGGTGCTCTGGCATTAAGGGATAAATCAAGCTACAGTCAGAGTACAGAGAGGCTGGATTCACAGAACAGGAGGGAGAGCTCTGCTATTTCTCTCTCCCACTATATTTCAATTATATATACTATCAATTCCCCAAAGCTAAACATTTTGTCTATTTTTAATGACCATCTCTAATAAAAGGTAACTTTTTTCCCCCTGTCCAGAACACCGAGGTCTTTTACACTATCCTATGATACTGTTTGGTGCTTCATAGGCAATTCAAGAAGCTGTTAATCTTTAAGCAAGAATCAAAAGTTTTATGAAAATAACCAAGTAATTCCCTGGAAAAACAGATGTTAACAATAATGAATGTAGTAAAGCTGCACTTCAGTGCATCTCCCAGGTCATTAAAATAAAGACAGCTTAATATAATGGAGCTGCAAGATCAAGAATATAACAATAATACATTAAATACATCTCAGTCACCTTCTGAGCTACATGTGAGATAGCCATAATGTATTCATAACAATCCCTCTACATTATTGTTGCATTTTATACAACTTCTATTTGAGTAAAAGCATTCACAAACCTATTGTCACTCAGATTGATGACTTTTAATTTCTGCATATCACCCATTTCTTCAGGGAGAAATTCAAGCTTATTGGAATGCAGAAACAACACTGTTACATGCTTCCAGTTTCCAATCTAAATAAAAAAAACACACAAAGAATGAATTCATCTTCACAACATAAATATGAAAGTTTTAAAAACAATTAGTATTGAGGCTATTTTGCCTTGAAAGTTTATTCTTACATACTAAACCTTTTAGTTTCAATATGTAGCAACAAATTCATACTTGTTCCTTATAAAAATCAAATTTCATTATTTATAAACTTGTATATTTGTATACATCCTCCTTTAAAAAGATACACAAAGAAAATCTTCTCAAAAATTAATAACTTGTTATTCACAAGTTGCACAGACTATAAAAACACATCAAAATATTAATTTTACAGACTTGCAATTAAATACATACCTCTGATGGCAGCTGAGTTAAAAAGTTATGATCTGCAGCAAAGGTTCTTATATTTGAGAGCTGCCCAACAGATGAAGGCAATGTTTCAATTTCATTGAAACTACAGTCCAGCTCTTCCACTGATATTAACCTGCAAAAAAAAATTAATTTCTCTATACAGATTAATTAAGCCAACATTAATTGAATACTTGCAGTTGAAATGAAATTAATATCACTATTAATTATTAATTGCAAATGCAGTTCAAAATAAACTCTAAGGAATTAAAATCCAAGAAGAATCCTTTACTGATGACCTAAAATGTGTTTAGGGTGGGTGTTTTTTCCTGTTAGTTCATTGCAGGTATTTTGGTTCTGTTTCAAGCTTGCTTAATTTTTTAAAATCTCCTTTACACGGTCCTCACAATGAAAACAGTAACACTGAGGCCAGAAACACTGAGTGCTTGTGTACTACATGACAACATGCCAGTGTAAGGCATTAAAAACATTCAGAATGGGATAGATCATAGTCACATTAGAGCTGAGTGCAGTTTCTGAACAAGCAAAGAATTTCAAGAGTTACAGACCGTGAACCTAAGAATCTGGCAGTGAAGCAATACTTTGTAAACTCTGACAACAAAAGGTAAGCTATATTAATTAAAATATACGAAAATAAATTGGAAGACATTGTATATTTCTACAGCACTTAATTGTGAGCCAATTCTTTCTGATATTATTTGCAAGTTTTAATTTAAATTGCTGAACACCAAAATATATATTAAAAACTTCCTAAGTATAGTTGCAAATTCTCCATATATATATATATATATATATACACAAAAGATAAATACATGTTCATATTTACTCTTTACAAGATTTTTGCGATTGGGCAATCATTTGCAATATCTACCATAGCCATATTACTGTCAAAAAAAAAAAAAAAGCTTCAGGAGGCTAATAGACTCTTTAAATACCCTGTTTTCTTTTACACTCAAGTTTTGTTTTATAGATTGGTGGCTGCATTAAGTGAGGAAGATACATTCTTCAGTATTAAGTAATAGGAACATTCATCCTGCAAAGCAGAACTAAGATATGAAAACTCTTGCTTTAAATTGTATTAAGGCATTAACATGTAGAAAAAATTAAATAAAGTAGTTATAAAAAAACTCCGAAAGAGGAGCTACAGTTACAGAAGAGTAATTCAGTTCAGAAAGGCAATTCATCTTCTTATTTCGTGAAATACCTACCCTCCTATGGAGTCTGGCAAATAAATTAACTGGTTTTCATCAATTTTAAGGGTTGTCACCTTTTTCAGAGAACCTATAACAATAGGAACAAGTAAATAAAAATGGACATTGGAGTTCATTAAGCTGACTTTTAGCTTTAAATTAAGAGGGGAAAAAAATCCAACATTCTGGGCAAGCCACCACATCATCTCTACTCCCTGGTGTGCCTATCATGCTGTACTCCTAAGGAAATAAGGAGATGAGCTTACAGAACTTGTTTACCAGTTTACAATGTGTCAAGCATTTGGGTAGTCAGGTGGGGGCAGGGAGAAATTTTTTTTTTCTGATAGAGACAGCAGTTTTTCATCCATTTACAAACTACTGTATAAAATAAAGAATGCCCCAAACCAATATTAAATTATTATTCAGTCATGCATTACATCTTTATCAAGAACTGGCACAGAAACAGATCTATAATGTCATTTTAGTATTTTCTAGTTCTCTGTGTCTGAACTACAGGCTTCTAACAACATGAATTAACTTAAAATACAAACCAATAGACTCTGGCAGTTGCTGAAGTGAATTACTGGATAACAGTAGGTCTTGCAGGCTTTCACAACCTGAAATACCTTCTTCAACTACTTCAATGTTGTTTTTAGAAACATCCAAGTATGTCAGTTGTTTCAAAGTGCCTATGAACTAAAAGCAAGAGAAAATAATGCATTCTAGAAAGTGCAAGTTCAAAACAAAAAATACAGTAGATTTGACCTCTCAAGTATAATGCCAGAGGAAAATACTTAGAGTAGTGAAATACAATTTTATGCAAAATATACAAACTTTCAAATGAAATATTTTGTGTGGATAAGCACAGCTGATGTTTTTACACAGAGACACCCTGCAGTAGTTCTGCATATCTCTAAGGCCAGTGGTGTGATTAGTTACCATGAATCAAGTAATTGAAGCTGTAGAACAGACTTCAGAAAGAAACACATAATGTGAGGACATCATTATGCTCCAGTAGACTTTTAATGCTCATTTTTGCCATTTGTGCAAAACTGCACCCTCAAAAACAATAATGAATCCCTAATTGTACTAAACTGAAAGAAACAAGCCAAAATACAAGCTTGTATTACCATTCCACATGAACCAAGCATAAGCTTTAAAATTCATGCACACTACTCTATTGAAATCTTTACTCTCAGAAATACAGTTTTATTTTACTGCAAAACACTGTTCAGCTTGTATTTTACAATCAAACCACTCAACTCTCTAAAAGTTAGCTGATGGAAAAGCAGTAGAAAAGACTAGTGATCAGGCAAGAAGGCCACATTTCACATGACCACAAGTGATTTTAAGGTTGAAAATAAGCCAGCTGCTCCCCAAATTTCAAATACTCATTGTATTAGCTTGCCAAACTTAAGCACAGATTCTCAACTACTGTAATAATAGGTCACTCTGGACCACATGTAATCTTGAAAGATGTCAGGAACCCATACAAAGTCAACAGACTGTTTTCTCAGGAACTGACTATGCTCCCTGTTTACAAAGCACTGGAACTGGCACTGCTTTTTTACAACCGTGACCAGTAAAAAACGAAACAACATATTTATCCTATGTATTCCTGCTTGCTATCTAATATAGAATAATCCGTTTTTGGAAGGGCTATTAAAACCTAAATTTGATTTAAGATTTTTATTAGTTTTCCTGAACTGCAACATAATTTTTAGATGAGAAATATATAACTTGCAATGAAAAAAAAAAAACCACCAAAAAGCTGTGAATGCAGCTGTCATGATCAGTGATAATTTCTAAACGGACTAGTTAAGCACTCAAGTGGCATGTATTCTTTTGGCTTTAAGTAACACTGAAATTATGTAACAACTTCAACATACATGATTATTGACAAAGCAAGTACCTATGTAGTTTAAAATACTGTATGTTTAACACATCAAAAGAACTTACCCCAGGAATAAGTGTTAGTCTATTACCATCCATCCAAAATTCCTTTAATCCACTCAGTTGTTCAAGTACTTCAGGCTGAAATGGGAAGCCATTTAAAAAAACATCTTATGAAAAATCGCCAGTGAATGGCAAAACCAACTCCAGTGATTTGTCTATTGCAACTTCAGTAATGCGTTACTGTAGCTGTTATACCTACTTTTTTCACTGCGTCATCAGAGAAAACCCAGATAACTCACTTTTCAAATTAAAATATATAAAAGATATACAAAAATTTGAAGAACTTTGAAGAACTTGACCACAGCAACAAATAATTTCTAGAGAAATGCTTTATGTTGATTTGGTGTCTTTTACAGGAAGTATTATTTTTCAACAGGCACACACTCTAAACACATGTTACACGTATAGTTTTGATGGAGGACGTCTAAAAATCTTTAAATTTCATCAACTCAGGGGACCTGTTTTTCAAAAACCCCAGTGTTTTTTGGTTTTGGGGAAAATCAAAACTAAATTAATTTTTTCTATCAACAAAGGGAGCATCTCCATGATACAAGCTAACCACTCCATCCATAAAATGAAGTGTGGGATTGTGTTTCCAATACAAGTGTCTTGTTTATCAGGGAAAGACCCCTTCTTCATAAACATTAATGTTGCATATGCTTTCCCTATTTAAACTTCCCTCCAGAGAAAGCAATACAAAAGAGGTACTACTGCACCTTAATAAGTACAGCTAAGTTCAGATAAATGCTAAGTAAATTTTGTTATACAGTAAATAGCCAGGATTTCTGCTGAAGTTGCAGTCCTGACTCCCAATAACTCACTTTCCAAGAAGAAGATATAATTAGTTTAAGGCACCCACACAAATATCTACCCTGTGATGAGAATATGGCTGTCATGGTAAGGGCTAGATGTTTAATCTTAAGAATGAAAAATTCCTTAAATAGACTCCCCTACTTTCCAAACCATATCACTAGGCAAATGTTCAGCTCTGCATGTTCTACTAGTGGCACACAAGGGCTTGACTATATTGTGTTGCAGGCCAGCAAGTTTCATTATACTTCTATTTCAATTCCTTTACCTAGGAAAGTACTTGTAAAAGCAGAGAGATGTTATTTGACCCTTAAATACAAGATATATTTGCCTGTGAGACCACAAACAGGAAACAAGTCAATGAATGCTGAAGGAAAAATCAGAGCACCTCAACTGTAAATACTGCCTTGAACAACATTCAAATTTAATATAGTTTCCCTTGGATCTAAATTGTGCACAATAATAAAAGCAGATTAGGCAAAAAATTGTAGCATTCAATACATGATAATCAACAAGTGTTTAGAATTTATTCTAAGCCTACCAATTATTTTTCTAATTCAAACACATATTACTCTTAATTATTTAGCAGTACAGTAACCACACTATATAACACAGTGTTATTTTAATATGGAGTAAAAACATACTCTTTCATAAGATCACACACATAATTTTTATAACGGGCTCCATAAAGTAGTGTAAGGTAAAAATAATGCTTGGAAGCAGAACTCTTAAGATGATGTTTATGTTTTAGTATTTGTTAATACCAGATCAAAAGGATAAGAAGATTTTTAAGAGATGCAGAGCTCTTTTACTAAGGCAAAACTCACCACTTCTGTAAATTCATTACTTCCCAAGTCTAGTCTCTCCAGCTGAGTCAGTCTGGACATGGTTCTACAAAGGAAAGGGATTAATAAAGAATTAGGTATAAGAAAATACTAGCTACATCAAATCTTCCAGATTCACAAAACTCTACCAATCAATATTAAGTAGTGATGATATTCTGTAACTGAACAATACCTAATTAAAGAGAAATTTTTCACAAACTGGTCAATCAGGCAGATATTACTGATCCTGCAGACTGCTGAGTGTCACACAAAGCACACACTGCAACACACTTGAGGCTGCAAGATGAACTTGCAAAAACTAAAGACCAGTAAAAAAATCTTCATTATAAAGAGTAATGCAGCAGTGCATCTCTTCTTTTGAGTGGTTCAGCTTTTTAATCTCTAATCACAATATGCCCCTTCAGCAGTCAAAGACTTGTTAACTACATGTGTTCTTCATAAAGAAAACTAATGATCAGTTAAAATAGAGAAGAGCACTGTTGAAACACAGTATGCAACACCACCTTTATACCTCTCCAGGCTGCTAAGTTACTTCCATGTGATGTGGTTTGGAACCCTAATTATTTCTCTAGCTGTACATTAAATAAGATTACTAAACTGGATTTAGTGACACATCAATACTCTTTAATGTAACTTATGGCAAATACGAAATCAATGTCTGAAATAAAAGTAAAATCAATTACTTCAAGCTGTGTTTTGGAAACATTTTTCCTCTATTTAAGTGCCCTTTGGGGACACCATAGATATTATCTACCACTGCACATGCAGTAACAATGGATACTTCACAGTCAACAGCAGTTCTACCTGGAAGTATTTCTTAAGAGAGTGTGAATCCCTCATATAAAAATATATTTAGGTATTTATTTAATAAGAGATTTTCAGAGAATGATCAGTAGTATCTAAAACTTTTGTATATAAACTGCAACTATGCATATATAATACATTTCTGGAAAAATTAATTGAAAGCGCTTCTAAAAGGTAGAATCTTGTATCTTGTCAGAATATCACACTAATTTCTTCAAGAAACAATTGCATGAGCACAAGATGCTCTATGCAGCTATTCAAAGCTTCAGTTTTTCTTCAAATACAGTAAGATCTACAGTTTCTCTGAACATACAGTTCAAAAATAATATTCTTGAAAATGTCATATTTACTACAAGTAATTTAATGTCATAATTATTATTCATGGAATAATCTCCAAGAAGGAGACTCAACATTTGTTTAGACATTTGATTTTCATGACATTGGAGTAATTAAGCTAGGGACAAACAAGGAATTTAGCATAAGTAGGTAAAGACAAGACCAAGACAAAAGCAGCAGAAGCCTTTTCTGCACTGTACAAATGGTATGCACAGGCTTTGAAGAAGGAAAGTGTCTAGCTAACATTCCTACTGTACTAGAGAAGGAAAGAAAAAAACCCAATAAAACATGAAATTCTACTTTCAGAAGACTAAAAAACTAATTCACTCATTTCTTGAAGCTAATTAACAGGATGAGTATCATTAAGCTAATACTCTTTCTCAATTTCTAACTAAACTTACCTGAGTCCGTCTGAAATCCTGCCGAAGATTGATTTCTCAAAGCTATGTGAGACCATGCCAGTATCAATTTTAGTGCTATATCTTCCTAACAAATTTGCCCCAAAGAGTCTCCCAGAAGCACTGCTGAAGAACTCCTTTAGAAGAATCCAACATATCATTCTGTAGCTTTTGCAAACCAGTGTTATGTAACAATGACAAAGGAAACAAGTTAACTTTACTGATTTGCGGCCTTTTTTTCCCTTGCCCAAATGACTGTGATCTATGTCATCCGCTCAATGACAAAACATACACAAATATGTTTGCAAGATGGGGTCTCCAAAATATTCCCTCCTTTCCCTGCTGTTTACATAATAGCACTGTTTTCTAGGACTAATATCTGCTTGTTTTTTCTGTATTGTTTATAGAGAAATACCATCAGACAAAATGCAAATAAGTCTTCCAATAATGTTATGGTAGCAGGAAAATTCAATGCCAAACTATGTTGAAACAACATTAACTAGATCATGGAGTCACACCTATTTTCGTCTTTGACATGGAGCTGCGTAATTCCTCCCATAATCGGAAAGCCTCTTTCGTAATTCATATTATTAAACTTGGCATCAATTCAACTCAATACTAAGGGATCAGGTAGCCTAAATTATGTCTCAAATTCTGTTGTTGTATACAGACAGCTTCACTAAGGTTAACAGTACAGCTTATATCAAGTGGCATACAATTCTAGGGGAGTGTGCATGATGGCAAGATTGGGCCCTGCATCACTGTAATTATACTCTCAAATAACGTGCTTATTTCTAAAACATTTACTCTTTTTATTGACAATTAGGCAATAGAAGCTTAAAAAATGGGGAAAAAAAGTACCACCATATTTTTACTGGACCCAATTTGCCCATCAGAAAAATGCCTCTAAAACAGTCTCTGTGTTTTTGCTTTCCTTTCAGTGGAAATAGTTTCATCCAGCTGTTTTGCATTAGAATGGTGCCAGTTGCAGTCTCTGGCTGTGGATAAGCTCCAAACAAAATGATACATATTTCACATAAAGTTTGGCATAAAGGAAGGTTGATGTATTGTGTTGGCATTGATCACCCATTTTGATTAACATTCTTTCAAGTAAGTCATACATTAGGGTCATAAAATATGTGCATTTACTTCGAAAGAGGGCTAGTGTGATGCTGCAGAATTTCTCAAAATACATTTCTTATTACAAATAGGAAAGAATTTACCGTAATAATATTAGAAAGATGAGAGTCACAGGAAAAAATGACATGTATTGGTATTTTATAGCAAAAATATTAGGACTACTTATTAACTGCTTAGCATCTTATTAACTGCTTTGAATTTTCTACGCTTTTTAAAGCTGTTGTATCTTCTGTAAGAGTACCAGACTAGAATAATAAAGCTGACAGCTCAGCATGTACCACAGATAATTATGAAAGAGAGGAGCTCTTCATGACAGTTACTGTTTAGTTTTGAATTGAGAACAGAACTCTGAAAACACTGACGTCAACAAAAGTTTCCCAGCACCTTCAACAGAGGGTACATTTGACTTAAATACATTAAAGAATGTATTACTGTCTCATCACTACCAGAGTAAACTACATTTTAGAAGTATTTCATGTAATTCATGCTGTTAGTGTTAATTATGGCAATTAAGGTCAGAGTGATCTTATAAACAAAATCTCTATTAGCTGTAAGTTTTAATTATATCTACTGTTTGTCAGTTGGGAGCAACTTAATTTAGAGAGCTACCACTCTAAATTACATGTCCTGTATTTTTTTTCTGCTAAAAACTAATGATAGCAGAGAGAGCTGAATAGAATTGAGAGTATTTATACCACAGAATGCTTCACACTTTGAAGATATAACTTCACGCTTTCTGATGCTGTACATGTCATTCTAGATATGAGTTCTGGCTTTATACCAAAGACTCCACAGTACAGTATCTAGGGACTTAAAAAGGGAATCCAAATAGAACATAACCCTTGATCATGTCTTACACCTATAATTAGCACAGCTACTAAAAAAACTGGCTGTTGTATCTGAAGAGCTGGCAATTTCCACTTCAGCTTACAGCTGAAGTGCCTCCTGGCATGAGCTGAGCAGAGCGAATATTCAATCATTAGAGCCTCCTGTTCTCCACCGAAACTTCTTACATCCACCAAAACCAGCAACTCTACCAATTTCTGTTGCCAGAGGAAGATCACTTTTACAGTGCCCCACGACATATTCATGACTTTGGGCAGCTATTCACATCCCATCTTTGGGATCTGTTTCTTTCTTCACTGACCTCTTACATCTTTGCTAACCTGTTTGGAGCTCCAGAGTCCCAGCTGTAAAATACTGAGCATTGCTCTTGTTCATAAAAAGAGAAGGAATTGCATCACGATGAGCCTAGGCTTGTTTGATGAAGTGAGAATTGCAAGGCGGGGACTAGAAAAATGTTAGATTTTAGGAGAGAGGTACATGGATTAATGTTTAAACAAATGCTGTAGGAATTTCTAAAACTATACAATACTTACTTTGGCAATATTTTTAACTGGTTTTCTCTAAGTTCCAATATCTGGAGTTTAGTTAATCTGTAACAGAAAGGCATAACAAATTACTACAATATTCTGCATTTAATGACAAAAGAAATCTCCTACCTCAGTAATTATTATAGAATTAAAAGAAAAAAAATCTGTAAATTTTTGATTTTTTTTCCTGTAACATTAAGGTGAAATTTTGTGCAAAATGTGAGACTGAAGATATAAATATTGAATTTCTTATGCATATAACTTTACAGAAGTTACTAGGAAAACATTCTCAACCTTCCCTGGCTGGGAGATACCGGCTGTGTCTAAACATGTAATTCTCCTCCAGTAATTAATGAGAAATACTGGCTGAAGCAGTTGTCACCTCTTCCATTAAGACTTGAAGAGCTAATTCAAGATTAAAATAATAATGCACATCAAATACTAGGTCTAGCTGGTTTTTTCAACTGCCGGTGCTAAGCATCCATCCATGCTGAGCATCTGAACTGCAATAAGGGACTTGAAGAAGTGGCATTTAATTTGGAAAAGAAATCAAGAACTAATTCACCTATAATAAAGGAAAAATGGAATTTACAGTGGCAGAATGTGAATTATCTGGGCCATTCTGTGGCAAAGATCTGTCCTTCTTGTACAGAATATTTAATTTCTGAACTTGAAAAACCCATCACCACAGAATTATCTGCACATCACCAATGCACAAAGCTGTAACAGGTATTATTCAACTGGAAGTATACATTCTGTAATAGCTTAAAAAATTATTTTTTCAGTATTGTTCTTTAATGATAACCATCTTAGCCTGCATTTTAAATGCAACACAACTTTTCAATAAAACAAAATCTCTACATGAACAATTTTCCAGGAGAAGATCAATATCCTTCTTAAATGTGACTTCATAAACTGTACCACCTGGAAAAAATGGAAAAGACACATACAGCAGGTACACTTGGAACTTGCTGTGCAACAAGCAGTCATTCCTTGGAAAGCTAGACATTGAGAGATGTTCCTTACTTTACACCTCCTCAGCAGTTTTCCTAAAGCAGAATATCTTTATTTTGTTACTAAAATGCAAAGGCATGCGAAATAAAAAGTATGCATGTTGCAGGCTGCATTTACCAAAGTTTGTGCAAAACACATATGTATATGTGTAATACATATATATATATATGTAACTAAATTTGATTATCACTATACATTTATGTAAAAAATATCCTGAAGTAGATACTACTAAACCATCTACTACTACAGATACTACTGGCATATTGTTGAGAAAGTAGATATAAAGCAAATTAATTGCAACATCCAGTAAAGAGGCTCTGGAAGCAATATCCCACTATAGACAACACTGACAGATTTTTGGAATTACACTGAAGATAAATCCTTGTTTATCTTAAACACCCATTAGCAAATAATGTTTCCCTTTTAAAACCCTGTCTCAAAATGAGAAAGAAATGAGTTTCAAGTTTAACATTTTCTGTTTATGTATTATGTACCTAAATGTAAATATACATTATGTATTGAGATACAACATATATGGTTTTCTTAGGCAAGGATAATAATTCTCAGATATTTGTGCACTGGCATCAAGACTAAAGCCATGATCTGCGCCAATATCAATAATTCAAATTTTAATTTGGGAATGGAGCAAAAAACCCCTCTTTGTTAGCTGAGAATTCCAAAGGAACTCTCATCATATCAAAGGTCTGGTGACTTTTAGTAAACCTAACAGGCTGGACAAGAACAACAGAAGAAAGCCCATATACAATATTCACAATATATGAGGGGAAAAGATTGCATAATTTTGACCTTGCAATTATGAAAATCTTCAGCACAAATTCTGAAGATGAAAATAAAGCATGGAAATAAATCCAATAAAACACTGCATGTACTGAAAGTGCTTTCTATTATAAAAAATTTCTTTCCTAAGCATCAAGTGTGAGTGTCAGGTTAGTAGTGATGGAAGTGCTCAAAGACCCTTTCTATCCTGTTCAAGATTTTTTAATAGCAATCTTTCAAGATCAGAAAAATGTTTAACTTGGCTTATGTCACAGACAATACAGTGATTTAGTAAGACACCTTAGGGAAAAAAAAAAAAAAGCCCATACAGCCTTATGGACTAAAAAAAAAAAAAAATTAGAAAAAAGGACAAGATACCATAGCACCAAGCCAAGTACTTAGGATTTCTGTGTAGGCATCAACCATTTCTAACTGAACTGTACAACACATCAGTTAATCATGTAAGAAATTACACTAGGCAGTTGCAAAAAGGATAACTGGAACACTGGAGCACGACCACAGACATTTCCAAGAGAAACAAGATAATCATGACACTGTTCAAGCCATGAAGAGATCTCAACTCAAATTCTAAATATAGCTATAGATGTCATCATCCTCTGTCAAAAAGAAGATAAATTAAAACTGAAACCTGTTCCAAGATATATTAATATACTCAGACACAAAGGAAAACCTACCACACCAGAAGAAAACAAAATTTTATTTACTCTAATAATCGAGGGATGTGAGAACAATACAAATACAGCAGGTGAAAGAATGAGGGACAACACTCATGAGAAATGGTAGCAATTAAACTGCAGAAACAATGAACACTCAGAGAGAAAGAGATGTAAGAAACCCAGTTTCTAACCTGACACACAGAGCATAAAAAACTTGTTAACTATGGCTTAGCTTTTAGGAGATACTATTATTGACAATAGCTGCCAGTAAGAGCAGGAAAAAGAACTGTTACTTCACATACTCCTAAACAATGAAAAGTAACAGCTATATGGCTGTATACAAAAAAAATAATGCACCAAACTGGAAGAAACTGAAGGCTTGTCATTTATGAGATTAAATACTTCAAAAGCTTCTAGGAGAATTTTTTATTTGTATACAAAAGAAGTATTTCCATATTCGGAAGCACAAGTTAAGAGACTTTGAACTACAAAGTATTTATACCTGGATGTAAAATTGTGGGATAGCAGAACAGTCTCATCACTTACAGAAATACTCAATGTCAACAGGGTCTGAACCTTACTTTGAAATGGTATTTTAATGTTTCACTGTTTTCCAGTTTATTTGATCTAAACATCATCTTCCTGTAGAACACTATGTTTTCTATGCAACACTGTTTTAGCAGGTAAACTTCCATACATGAATACTTCAAATTCAATCTCCTAGGTATATAACAGGATGCTGCAAATCACTAGATTTTAACAAGCAAAGCAGAATTCTTCATAACTATTGAGAGAAACACAATGGAGAACTGGCTTTCAAGTTGTCTTCAGTAACTGATTTATTCTTATGACATTAGTAATTAAGGACTACACCATTTCACTAACCATTAAACATTATGGAAGCTGACAGTGACAAATAAAAAAATTACGAGAATTTTTAATGTGTATTATGTGTAAGATTAACTACTTAAAGGATTAGCTGTGTCATCCTCAAGTCATCAAGTTTATCTGTAGTGCCTGTTTTAATTATGAAAATCTTGCTACTTGGTAAGACTATTAAAAGCAGAACAGAAAAAAGCATAGACAATCATTAGAATTCCAACAAGATTATGCATATTCCAGATACTTCTCAACCTTAATGAGGGCTTCTGAAATGCAAACTTTGTGCAGCAGTAAAAAAAAAGCATGACAATAATGCATCTGCATCATAAGCATCTGTTTTGATAGCTGAATGTGTAGCAGATCTGGTGCTCTTAGTCATTCATTAACTGGTAACAGAGAAGAGCAAGACAATAGTTCTGAACATATATGACTAATAAATTAAGGGTCACTAGTGGAGAGCACCTGTGCTTATGTTCCATTGTTCATCTCCTGATCTGTCCAGCACTGCTGCAGCACTGTATGGGGGCTGTGCTAATCTCTCGCAGACTGTGCTACACACAGCTCAATGTGAAAAACACAGTGATCACTCAGCAACATGACTGCTTAACTAATTGCTGTATTTTCTGAAAGAGATGCTTGCTGGACATGGGATGGGTTGGCAAAGTGACAATGTAGGAGAAAATAGCATATAATAAGAATAGAGAGGGGGAAACTACAGAAATGGTTCAAAGCCGTGTGTAAGGACAGCATAACCTATGCTCATCTAGGAGTTTTCCTTTTATGATTATTACCCTTTCATTTTTGCTCGCAAGATTTAATCTATTTTACAGAGGTAGCAGATTAGTATTTATCTTGTACTAAAACTATTACAAGTAACAGTGTTGTATAGTCAGTATGTATCATAAATATGTCAGGTTTTTCAGAAATATTCCTGACAAGAAGGGACTTGAGAGTTACAGTTGTTCATGAAGTAATTTGTGCATCCAGGACAGGCAGGACAAGTGGAATTACAATTGTCATTATTTGCTTCACTTGAATTACTATATGACAAGCAATACAAATTTCAAAAATACTTCCTTACTTACCAGACTAGTGTTGGAAAAGAAACAAGAATGTAAATACGTTATACGCCCTTCATAAGCATTCTGTCTGTCCTTCAGAAGTCAAAATTAAAAGCTGCTGATACAGATTCAGGGCTTTTTTTCCCTGTAACTATTGCAAATTCATAATGTACGCTTTTTCGCTTTCTTCAGTACCTACTTTGCTTCAGAACCAGAATAAACTGCTCTGCAGAAACTTAAAACTAATGTAGATATAAAGTTTCATGTTCAACTTACCTGCCAAAATTGGCTGGCAAAAACTCAAGAAAAGCATCATTCAGGTACAGCTGTGTTAGGTTTAACAGTTGAGAAAATCCATCTGGCAGCCTATATAGAAGAAAAATGACATAGTACCTTAGTTTCATTTATATTCAGGGCATTAAGTCATATTTTCTTAAGCAACAGTATAGTACTGAAGTCCAACATATTGATAAAATTAAGTCCAACATAATGATAAAACATATTGATAAAATTAAGGGTGAATTTCTTTAAAGTCACACTACACAGTTGTTCTCTATAAGATGAGTTTCAAAATTATTTTAAGTATTGAAAACAATGTCTACAGGCAATAAAAGCTATAAATAGATGTAGTCCTGCCACGAAGTTGTGATCTCCTGATATGTAATGAGAAGGCATTAATTAGATGCAACAGGATAAATTAAAAAATACACAACCCCTTTTTTCCCTGGAAGAGATATGTTATATCTCTGGCAGTGGAGATTTCTGGCAAATTAACTTTGTCACTATAGCAGAAATGCATATTAAACCAGAATTAACTTTTGTTATTAAGAAAACTTTCTGCACACTTCTGTACAGCCACAGAGAAATGATGGATTTTAAGCTGACATTATACATGTTATAATGAAGGATGGTCCACATAGCCTATTAACTTTGGCAAAGTACTTTAATGAGATAGCTATACTGGATCACAGTGCAACAAGGTTAATGAAGATATTTCCCAGGGGACTCTACTCTCGCCTCCAAGGGCTGGCACACGTCTTGGGGCAAATTCTAGACTCAGTAGTATTTGCTATATAAGTATATAAAACATCAAAAAACTTACAAACTTACTTTGAAATTGGATTTACACTTGCCTCGACAACTGTCAAGACTTTACAGTTTTTTATATTTTCTGGAAACTCCTGTATGCCTGCAAGATGCAGAAAGGGGTAGAAAAACAGCATTTAATCATTAGATTTCACCACATCCATAAAAATTATGCACATGAAACCACGAGCCATAAAAACTTTGACTCATTTAGCAACTAGTGAACTGTTTTTCTGATGTCTCATTTTACACAGTTTTCATTAAAGAAATACTCCTACGCAATATCATTTCCTTACTATACTATTCCTAAAGCTTTTCACCTTTCAGATTATCACGAAGCTCACGAGTTACAAACACACAGTACACTAAACTCCCATTGCTTATTGTCAAATATTGAAGTACTTGTGCTTTAGAATGTACTTAAGATAAGAACCTCTGTCCCAATATAATTTATTTTTAAAAAGGCAATCACTTGGTAGCATGAAGTTTCCAATGGGATCTGTTTATCAAATCCATGGCATGTATAACATCCAGGTGAGAGTTCAAATCTTTGAGTAGTTTTACAGCTTCACAGTTCTGAACAGATATCCATCCCAAAATGTGATGTATGCTTGTGCTAGCTTTTAGATCATTTGAGAGGAGGACAAAAGATGCTCTAGGCACACTTATATTTGAAAATTAACACAATAAGCAACTTTATTTTTTCCAAGATTACATGTTAAAAAGCCAGAGTGGAGCTATATTCCATATATCTGCCAAATCTCTATTTGTCAGAAACTTAGCAGACTTGAATATGACACGTATCCACCACATCAGAAGGAAATCAGTATTGAATCATTCTACCATGCAAAACCATTACCTCCATCTTGACTATATATATAATGAAAAAAAAATAAACCCACTGCTATTACAACTGCAGTTGCTTTTGCAATATGTTCTTATTCCCTGGTACAGGTGTCTTTATTTTAAATGTATTTGTCCTAAATACAATAACCATTCATACTGGTATCTTTCTACTTGAATTAAAAATACAATTTTTTTTTTTGCAGCAAAAAACACCATATGCTAATAAAGAATGCTAGTTGTTTGTAGACTAGCAAGAGTACTAAATTTCATGCTGCTTGAAACAACATTAACAGTCCAGCTGCAGTGAGAAAGACAAGGGCACAATCACTTCTCATTCAGGCTGGCAGGTGGAATTTCATTTATCTGTTTTGAGAACATGCGGTGAAGCATCAGCTGATAAATAATATTTTTGCTTACATAAGAAATTGCAGAATATTTGATGTTTAGCTTAAAGCTTGAGTCTATATTTGTGAAGTAATAAGACTGACTGGGTATATATGGACTTAAGAGATAGCATTAGACAAGAAAAGCAGTGACAAAATAAAAACTTTAAGCAATCAGTGATAATGAGTGGCAAAGCCACTGCGCTGACTTTTTCATAAATTCAATTAAAATAGTGACACCATTTCTTTCAAACTAGACTTTTAGGTCTTTCTTGACAGGAACTTGTTTGTCATTACTACCACCAAAACTATTATTTTTGATTCATTGTACTCTGTTACTCAAAGGCAAAAGGTAAGAAAATAAACATGACATTAAGTTAATCCAGGAGTTTAAATATACCTAAGTATGATGGACGTTTTTGGGAAACAACTTGCTAAACTCAGGAGCAGAAGGGACTAGGAAGAATGGAACCATCAGTGGTAAAACAGACCAACATTTTTGACACTTCCTGAGTCATGTGCATGTTTATGCATACTCACAGGTGTAAATAAATTTAAAAAAAAAAATATATATATATACATGCACATATATACACGTGTGTGAGTACACGTTCATGTGTATGAGTTCAGCCATGTGAAGTTTACTGGATTTGTGAGTGGAGTCAAAGCAGCAGATGGCAATGGGATACTAATTTAATTCATTTCCATTACTCAGTACAAAATCAAAACTAAAAAGGTAATATTTCTAATGTTATTGTTTCGTTTCTGTAAAGCAGTAATGTTATTTTTGAGTCCAAGAAAGATTAGGAAACTACCACAGATGGAGTAGAACCTTATCTATTGCTGTCATATACCCTTAGTATATGGGTATATTTTCTCTTTCTTACAAAGAGAAACACACTTCCAAGAAACTCAGATATACATGATCTTAATTCCAGCTGTAGCAATAAACCTCATTCAGCAAAAAGAATATCCATACATGGAAAGCATCTAACATGACACAATACCCTGAGCCTGTAGAAATGAAGTTACAGATGATTTGTATGAAGTGACCTTCTGGTGTCTGAAAAATAAATCAAGACGTCTTTGTTGCAGAGGATACAAATTTACCTTCTTAAAAAAAGCATTTACACTAATCAGAAAAGCTAGCACTTCCTTGGAGGCCAAGCTGTGTCGCAGACTCACTCTACCTTTAGTTTTTCTTTTTGAATCATGCTGAGAGATTCTCTAAGCTTAGTTTTTCTGAGATGGTCACACTACTGGCCTTGGCTTGGTCCTTGAATGAAAGATTGCTCTTGTCTAACACATTAAACCTTGTGTTTGTAAAATTAATATTAGTTTCCATTATCTGTGTCATGAATTCATGGAAAGATAGAAAGCTTAAATTTGCAATAACTACCTAAAAACCAAAACACATAGCACATCTGCGAGAGGGGAGAATGTCAATTTAAGTTTACTCTCAAAACAACAGCCAAATAAAATATTAGCTATCCAAATACAGACATGGTAAATCAGCATGCTTTTATACATAATCAGAGAACACTACAGTAGTCTCCTGTTTGACTATGCCTTGGGCAAGAGACAGCAACAGTTTTAACAACAAATTAATAACAGAAATTCAACTGATATGAGAAACCTAACAATGAGGGAGCCTGCGAGCTCAAGTCAGAATCATCATGGCACATACCATCTTAACCAACCTCGCTCAGTACTTCAGTACAGATAAACAGCCACATTCAAAAGAGCACCATATTGAAAATGACAGCATGAAATATACCAAATATTTGTAATACACAGTCAGAAACTACAGGGAAAAAAATCAGGAGATTGCTACTCTCTACCATGTGATAGGAAATTGCATTTACTGACTGGCTACATAACAATGTTCTGACCACTCCCTTTCCTCAACGATACTCCTCCTGCACGCTAGGAACACACAGTTACTGCTGAATTAGTATTGTTTAATTTCCCCCACCAAGAAAAATTCAAAAATCAAGTAGAAAGAACAACAAATAAGAAGTCAGAGAGACATGAGAAAAAGCTATGAGGGAAGGAAAATGGAGTTGTAAAGAGCACTTTGTAAGAGGAATTGTTGCTTGTTTTTCTGCTTTTCATCTATCCTCAATATTCTGAATCTTCTTCCCCATTAAGGAATCTCAAAAAATCAAGACATTCTGTGACCACATATATCTTCACTCATTTTTAACATTGTGCCAATTAATCCATGATAGCCAACTCAAACTTTCCACGAGCCTCTCATTAGGTGAATACTGCAAATTGAGATCTATATTCCTTCTAAATCCTATTTTCTTTTGAGGTTTTTACTGCTTTCTCTGCACACTGATACCCAAGGATTATAGAAGACAGTGCAACAGTTCACCTGGTCTGTTGCAGCCTTATTCCACTTTTATATGGACACGTTCTTCAACATATTATTCATTTTGTACTTTACATGGTAACAATCACTATGCACAACACATTTCAGTGCTCAATTTGTTTATAGATCATGCTCATTGTTTTCCAAAAAATACAAACCATTGTGCCTCTGGACATGAACATCTGCAGAGCACAGTAGGAGAAAACACAATTTTCTGATCATCTTTAACCACCAGATTCAACTGAATTTGGAGCAAAGTTCTTTTTGTAGTGTAGTTTACCAGATAAATTAGATTTATGTAATAGCTTTTAGCATTTACTTGTCTGTTCTTTCCTCCCTGTTCTCCCAGATTTCAAGCACTTTTAAACTCTCTGGCCAGTTTCTATCAAAAACAACATCAAACACCCACAACAATAACCCCCCCCCCAACAAAACAAAAAAAGCAACCAGCAAGGAAAAAAAACAAACAAAAAACCCCACCCACCCCCAAAAAAACAACACAACTCTCCCATACAGAACCCCAAAACAAAACACAAAAACAAACTCCCAGAACAACAAACAAAAAGACCAAACAAAAGTTTAAACAAACAAAGCAATCAAACCAACAAAAAAAAAATCCCTGAGCGAACGTTTAAGAACATTTGGCAGTACGATAAGGAAGAGGAATTAAAAATTCTTGTCTGGATTAAGCCAAAAGCAGAAAACATTCATCATTAAGAACTCTGCTTGGCAAAACCTCACCATCTAACCTTGTGGTATTCAATTACAATCCAAGACCAGTTGTAGCACATGCCCAAAGGACATACCAAAAAGGTCATACAGGGATTTTGGGTCAACAAATGTAAATCTGGAGGCAATCAACCTCAGCTCTTGATCACATAACATGACTGAAACACAGAAATTCACCTGATTTCTAACTCCTTGGACAGCACTGATTTTTTTTGCATAGCCTATCCAAGCAAGTGTGCTCAAATGTCCTTCTGCCTGGATTAAGGACTGTAAGTATAACTGGGGTCCCCCTCACCATCTGGAGTTACCCTCATCTCCTCCCCTACCCAGCTCAATGCTCTACTATCAACTAGGGTCAGTGTAACTTGCAGAGCAGGAGAAAACACTGAGACAATTTTTTCTCTCCATTGGATACAATTTTTTTAAACTCAAATACTGGCAATTTCATAGCTATAGAAAATTGTGCAAGTCAGATCCACTGTTAGCAGAATCCTTTACTGCAATGGATCTCAGTGCTGACAGCCCTGTACACTCCTGCTTCAGCCCCAGTGCAGATGGGGGCTTGCTCTGCAGCTCATACTTTATGTGGTCATACCTTAATTCAGAAACAAATGCTAAAGCTAGCACATCCAGACAGCAGTTGTAGAAACCACTACTATTATACAGAATTGGCAGTATCTACAGATTTGTAACACTATTCATAGAGAGTTACACCTCTTCTTACACAGAAAATTTTTAAATAGCTTAAATAGTACCAAGAAAAACATTTTGGTTCAATACCTAAAATGCACAGAGCACGAAAATCACTAACACGTGTGAGACCTCTAGAAGCCATACAGGTGATGTTCCCAAAGGAGTCTGCAGCTAGATCTCTCAGTTTGTAGAAAATGTGAGGGGAAAATCTCTCAAAAAACAAGCACACTAAAAAGCTCTCTTGGAACAAAATACATTAAACTACAGCCTGCTGTGCACTTAGTCCACTCTACACCCTTCCAAGTATAGAGAACACAACATGCAAACATATAAGTTCAGCTTGCATGAATACAAATTACCTACTTTCTTACCTAACCTAGTCTGTTTATCCTGGGTCCAACTTCTGGGCAAGCAGCTCCACCATAAAAAGAGAAGCTGTTGTTTGTTCTTCCCCTCATGCCTCTGCTACAACTGTCTTTCAAGCCCATATGGATTTACCAAGTAAAATATTTTTAAGAATATATGCCACAAATCTCCCAAAGAATATGAAAGATCAGTATGCAAAACCTGAAATTTTAAACTGAAAACTTGAAGTATCAGTCACAGCCTATATTCTTATATAATTATGTATTTACATATTTATGTATTCTAGTTTAATGCTGCACACCTTTGAACAAAAATGAGTACTTTTCATTATTCAAAGTAAGCAGTGTATTAGAACCCAAACAATTCAACCCACAATACGGACCCACCTACCTTTACTTTTTGAACATTCATTCTGCTTTCCATATTCTTTCCTCACTGCAGCTGGTTTCAGACCCACCAGCATTTCACGTCTACAGGAGATGCAAGGCTCAGCTGTAGGACTGCAGTAATACCTTTCCCATTACAGTTTTGAAGTTTGTGGGTTTGTGGTTTTTATTGCTTTCATGCACATGTCCTAGCACAGCTAAGACAGTACAACAAACATGTAAGAGTCTTCCAAGCATTCCTCCTCAAACCATTTGTAAGACCTTCACTTTTTACAGTAAGGTACGTTAAACTAGGCATGTTCTAGTCATGTCTCTTACATAATGTAAATGAGAAGAAATATGAGTAGCAAGACAGGTTTCTCAATACCTGTTCCGTGGAAAAAAAGGACAGCCAGTAATTCTTAAGTAATTCAGCCAGGCTTCTTAAAGACATGCCTGACACATTAATTTACATAAACTAAAACATGCCTGGGCAGGGTAAAATTGCAAAATACGGAACACTAGCAGAGTTTTTGACAATAGTTGTGGCCTTAATGCTGTTTTGGACAATTTCCAAGGTTACATGGTTTCAATCATGTCTAATTCACGGATGGAATGCTGTCAAGTACACAGGGAAGCACAAAACGTAACCATTGGAAGCTGCTTTGTTTTTCCCTGCCCTGTCCCCTACTACCCTGGACTGCAAAATCAGTGCTGCACATCCAGTCACTTTTTGCTATTACATGACAACTAATGTGTCAAAGCACACCGTGTTATAAAAAATAAAGATAAAAGTTTCTCTTAGGGTAATTGGCAAAGTGCATAGTGACAGTGGTGACACTACCTGTGGCTACAATAAGTTGTGAGTGGACTAAGCACTAGGTTTCAGCTGGGCAGGAGGTCCTGGAGTCAGGGAAAACTGAATAACAGCTGAGAGACCTATCAGGACTGCCAGGAAACAGACAAGTCCCAGCAGTTCCTGCAAGTGAGAGAAGTTCTACAGATGAGAAAGGAATAGCCAGGGGCAAACAATCATGGGAGACTTAAATGGGTCCAGTGAGTGTGGGCAACTGGGAGTGTGAGGAACAGAACATGTGGCTTTAGAAGTGGTGCAGGAGTCTGCATGGCAGTTCATGAGGATGGGCCATTTCATCCTATGGAGTTGTCAACATGCAGCAGACTTTTTTTGGCAACAGAACGGTTCACAAACAGAGAAACAGAGAGGCCACAGCTTCCTTAGACACCTACACCTGAACAGACTTCCTGAAGTCCCAGAGACTCAGCTGCAGGGAACACCAGAATCTGGGAGCCCTGCTAGAACCCAAGGGCAGAGTTGAGTACAGATAGACAGATAGACAAGCCCAGATAGACAAGCTTCATTGCATAAAGCACTCACTGGGCAAGGTACCATCTGAGAATCTGAGCAGGCCATTGAGCTTTCACACAGACAGGGTGATGACTCTCCATTAAATCCTTGGGAGTTGAAGGCAAGTTAACATCCAACCCAAGCAAGTAGGATCAGCTAATTCACATGGCAAAGGAGAACAACTGTTGCCTCAGCTTAGAGCAGGAGAAAGAATGCTCCCTGTGCTACCAATCCCCTAAAAATAGATATGATGTTCTGGAGTTAGAAGGAGAAGAATCTAGGATAGGTAAGTTAAGATCCCGAAGAAGAGAAATTTACCAAATTTGTATAGTTATCTTCATACTATTTGTAGTTATGTTTACCTAATTACAGCATTCTAATACCTGAAGGGCCATACAAAAAAGGTGGAGAGGGACCTTTTACAAGAGCAAGTAGTGACAGGATATGGGGTGGAGAGGACTACATTTAGATTTGATGCTAAGAAGAAAGTCTTTACTGTGAGGGTGGAGAAAACTGGCTGCCCAGAGAAGCTGTAGATGCTTCCTCCCCTGGAAGTATTTAAGGCGGGGTTGGATGGGACTCTGAGAAACCTGGTCTAGTGAAAAATGTCCCTGTTTCTGTCAAGGGAGCTGAAATAAGATGAACTCCGATGTCCCTTCTAACACAAATGATTCTATTCTACGATCCTATTCTATGCTTGTCTTTACATGTAAATCCATATCTACAAACCCTATAATTACTTTTGCAATAACTTTTCTTGTGTTACAAATATTTATTTTGAGTCCAAGAAGACATATTTAATCAACTTATTTCAGAATTTCAGATACATACACTCAAATTTCACATTCAAAACTTTATCGGCATTGAAATTTCATTCCATTCACATCCTCTCTTACACACAAATAATTTTACTGTGAATAGACATCTTTTCAGTACCTTCAATATGACAATGTATTTAAGGAAAAAGTACTGCAAACACTTGAAAAAAGACTTTAAATAGAAAGGCTGCCTACCTTTAGTGCACATCTATACAGTGATACACGATCACAGAACTACAGACTCAGAAATCTGCAGGAAATCAATTATATTTTGTTTCACTATCACAGATAATTTTAAAACCCTAGTTGTGTCTACCTCTCTGTCAATATAAGCAGAGAAACAGCAAATTTACAGCAAGTTAATTTGTATTCAGGATCTTTCTGTCTTACTTCTTCCTGCAGAAAATGAAACTTTAATCTGGCTCTCTCTATTACTATGAACAATTCTCAATCCCTTGGAAAAGCCATATTCCTAAACGTACCAGATGGGCAACACAAAACTGGATAGTTTCTTGAATTCTCATTCTCCAATTCCACAACTTCTGGCACAGAGCATATTACAGAGAGTTTGCCAAATCAACAGATTATTTTAGAACATTGAAGAAAACATATTTGATATAAATTTGCATCTGTTAACAAAATTCCTTAAAATTACTGGAATAACTTTATAGGCAGATATGCCTGGAGGCAGGGGGGTGAGGGTTTTCTGTTTTTCCATGAAGATTCCTTGTAATACAAATTAACAAACTGACAGGAGTAAATTTGCTGTAACATCACTGGGAAAGAAATATCTGAGAGATGACTGAAGGTATGTTATTTCCAAAGCCCCAGGTTACCCTTGATCTTGCTAGCAATTTGCTCATCTTGCTGTTTAATCCTCCAAAGACCTGAATAATATGGAACTTAAAAATTCACTCTTTTTCTTTCACCACCTGCATGTAGGGAAAGGTAGATCATGTCACTGTTTCCCACTAGACTAACCCACAGACACAAGCAATTTCAAGTGTATTTCCCAGGCTTCCAGGAAAGCCTGATTTTCCTGGCAGTCACCTCATCTATGTTTTAGCCTTTCAAACCACTTGATTCGAGAAACCTGTAAAGCTAAGTCTTCTGTACATTTAGATACGCCATCAGACACTGCACATAAATGCTTTCCCCTTCTTCAAAGAAAAGTTTAAAATATTTTCTTGACAGCCTTCCACATTGTTCTAGATGCATGATAAGGTTGGCATGCTGGATTCACAAGGAAATGATTGTTACCTAAAGTTTAACCCCAAAAGACACTGATTTAGGGTGAAGAGTGGTGTTGCAGGGTTTTTTGGAAGGTGAGGTTTTTTTTCCTGTACAGCTGTCAATACATAAATAAATTGGCCATACAGGATTAAAAATGCTTTGATTTCCTTTAGCCTCATAAATAAAACATTAATTTTTTTTTCTACACTGGTCTCACATTCTGTATGCTGCAACTTCTTTTTAAGATGTAACCCATTAGGTTATAGGCGTGGGAGAAAAGGCATCTCTCAATGCTTTGTATAGTGCAGGATGTAATTTCTGGTATAGGAATGCAGTCGATTTATTTTTTAACAATTTGTTCAAGTATGATTTCATCTTTCTGACTAGGCTAGAACGAGGCTTCATCTAGAAATTTCAAAGGTGAGGTGTATCTGGAAAGAAGCATCAAAATACTTCTGATATTAAGGGTTCACAGTAGCCTTGGAAATCAGGTTAAAATGCCATAAAAAGACAGTGGATGTCCTCACCAAAAATCTACAGAATTTATTAACTACTACGAATAATAAAAACAGAGTTAAGACTAACTCTAGTCTATGCTTGCTACACATATAGCAGCAATTTGATATTTCTAGGCTACACTCGCACCACAACCACTTCAGCAGCCAAGGATAATACATTCCAGACCACACTCTTGTACAAAGACTTCTCTATGCTCCTCAACTCACAACCATTAAAGGCTTGCACTCTAACTCAGCACATTTCAAAACATACATCAGTTCAAACAGCAGAAAAACTGACAGAAGAGAAGTAGTCAAATGAAGATTTGTAAATTAAAAAACCACCCTGTCTGGCTAATGGAGACCCAATAAGAGAAGGTGCTGCATGCTGGGCGCATACAGGGAAACATGCATGTCTCCTGGCTTCCTGTATTTTACTTAAGGCTTTCCTTAGGTTTCTATTTTGGTCACTGTTGAAGGATGCTAGATGAGATGAATCCTTGTTCTGATAAAACGTTATTAAATATTCTTAAGTATCAGCATTTACACATGTGCTGTCTCTCTATTAGTTTTATATATTGTGTGCATGAAACCAAACACATTTAAGTGAGAAATCGAAAGAGCAAGATATTATCCCATGCACAGCAGCCTGAATTGCTGCTACTAAAGTCCAGGGTAAAGAAGCAGAAAAGGCCTTTGCATAGTCTCCACAGATGTTTAATTCAGTTGCGTGGGGAGGTGTTCAGGCCTCTGGCATGCACACATGGAGAGTCCAGTTTACCCACTCCCCAGAGGCCCAGGGTCACCCTGGTCTCAGGGCAGTACAAAGATGAGGGCCAAGCAGAAAACAGGGAGGGAGTGGGGACATAGGAACAGGGGAAGGAACCAACGGGGTTTTAACAGCTTTGAGGGAAGATTCTTGCGTCTCCTTATCACACCCATGCAATTAGAGCACCACTGCTTTCTTGGACTAAAAGCTTTTATGTAACAAATCTGCTATCTTGAAAATTTTCTATGATTTTGATCTTTCATCTAAACATCAAATATTAAGCACACACATATATATGCATATAATTCTACTTGTACAACTGGATGGTCTCCCATATGACTGGTCTCACTCTATAAGCCAGACTGCAATTCATTAGGTAACCTGAAAACATTTTAAATTTGAAGCTTGGTTTTTCATTTTCCTATCAGCTCTTTAAAAAATTAAATACTTTGGTTAATACATCTGATTATGCCTACGCCAGAAATAGCTCAAATGTTTTATGTGAAAGTCCTATCGTATTTCATGTATACTGGTATTTGAAAATTAAAGTCTAGCTATTCTTTTAAAAATAAATGCATATTTGATGTCAAGGCATCTGCACTTCATGATGTAGCCCAATCCATCTCAGAAGGAAAGACTTAATGGTATATCAATACTTCAAGAAAAATAGTGGAACTATCATCATTCACTTGCCACAACCACAGGAATCTGAAAAACACTGAGTTATTTCAGAACTTGGCATCTCTCATCATCCTGCACTTTTCGGGCCTTATCTCCGCTAATGATGCTTTTATTCATAAACTAAAAAAAAAGCAATTCTTTCCACAGAAGTCCACATTCTATTCTTTTGAGATTTAACAGAAGAAGGAAGATTTGCAGATTTTGATAAATTTTGCTGTTCTTAGAAAAGTAGTAAAATACCTCCGGTTTGGCTCTATTATAGACACCCATTAGAACAATGAGAAAGTAAGCAGTAAATTCTTACAAAGAGAAAAACAGACACAGGGGAGGACAGTAGGCTTGCAGTTGTCAAGAGAAAAATTTCCCATGGTTGAAACAGTGGAGAGCTGAAGAGAAAGGGAAAGGTACTTATACCAGCAAATGAAGTCTCAAATAATACAGAATTTATTACAGAATAAAGACCACTATTTCTTACTTCACCCAGCAGGAACAAACAGGGACTCTAATTTGCTTCTTTTAATTTAACAGTGGTTTTGGAACTAGTGGAAGACAAGATGACCTCAGTAAACAAGGTTCTGACCTCTGAACTATTTTTTATGTGCAACACTAGTCAGAGAAGCTATCCAAATCGTGATAAGTCTCACACCAGGCACATGATAATAGTTTAAATAAGCTTGTACTCCCTGCCATTTCTCTGCACGGTGTTAAAAAAAACCCAGCCTCTAGAAAACAGATAGATAGTTTACTGGGATAGTGTATCATATGCCTCAGAGGAACAAGTGCTCTTTCAGCACTGACCTCTGTAGGCTTAGTTCAGGGCCATGACATTTTAAGCAGACAAGTAGTTCCCTGGCTTCAGCTGCCTATTTATGCACATGATCTATGGAATTCGCCAACAGCAGTACACAAATTCCCTTTTGCTGCTTTTAAGTCTTCCACATTGAGAACCTGTATTGCAAACAGTTAATATTTTCAAAAGTTCAGTCCAGGACAAAAGATTCTTTCTCTCTTGTGTGTTACTGTGACAGTTTTAATGCCAGCATTCTTAAAGAAAGACTATCAATCCACTTGTACCAGGAACAGATCAGTAACAACCAGATCAGTTTATGACACTAAATGCTGTGTTCAATAAGTAGAGATAATAGAGTAAGAGTTTAAGTACAGATTGGGCTAAAACAAGCAATGAAGGAAAATACCAACACCGCAACAACTGGAATTCTTTCGTAGTAAAACAGAACTTAATTCTTTTTATGGAGTCATAATTACTTAGCAACCCAAATAAAACAATAAATTAAATTACAAAATCTTTGGAATATTTATGTAATTCTTATTTTCAAGTACTATTTCAATGAGGTATCCTCTTACTTTAAATTAGTAAGACAGAACTATTCTATTCTCCTCAATTAGCATGACTTCTCTCTCATGTAAGTCATGCAACTAAGTTCGATGACAATGTTATTTCAATTTCCTCACAGTTGCTCATATCTGCCAGCTTACCAAAGCAGCACCATCAGTAAAGCCCCATGAATACAATACTTGGCTGACAACATTTCATACCATATAGAAGTCTGACTCACACAGAATGACAGATTTTTAATAAGTCAGGCAAGTGAACCAAGTCATATCTATGGACATGTAAGTACACTTCCCCATGCAACAGAAGTTACCATCCCCAGAGCAGGACAGCAAAACCAAGTCCTGCTATACTACAATATTCCAAGAGCTTATTAAAATAAACCCAAATCAATTTTCATATTAAATAAATAATACCAATAAAAGCCAGCAAAATTTACAAATTGTGCAAACTTGTGCAAACTCTCTTCAATATACTGACAGATGACAAAAGCTACTAAAATTAATGTTTGAGCTCATCTATTTTGAGAGAATATAAAATGCCAGACAGCATTGTCTAAAAACCAATCAATATAAGAGATACAATTATATATCACAACCAGATCATAAAAGAGCATCTTTTTATTGTAAGCAGGGATTTAGAGTAGTAATTTTAAAATTACTACTCTGTGCAGCTTCTAGAAATTATAGTTCCACTAGTGTCTTTGTACAGTCAATGGTGATTCGCCTTTTAGTTACCTCAATACAATAAGCAAAGTGACTTACCATTCTTGCTGACATCCAGTTCCCTGAGATTAATGAGATTTGCAATGGATGCTGGCAATGTGGTTAGATCATTGTCTGGCAAACTCAGCTTGTGTAGAGACTGACAGTTAAAAAGTTGCTATTGAAACAAAGGAAAAAGTGAATGTAACTTTCTCTCAGTTTTCTCTATCCAGCTTTTGTTTTTAACCCCTTGAAACTTCTGACCTCATGGCCTGAAGACCAGGCTATTTAGAGTTTTTGTCTACCAAAAACTTTTAACTAGTTTCCTTCAAAATTGACTCATATTACAACACTTAAGAAAACAAACAACTGTAGATGGTTACAATGCAGCAGTTATGCTTAATACTTCTTACAAATTCCTTCCAGGATCCCAGAAACTGTGACCTGTAGTTACATATAGATCTGCAAACATTGCAATAATAGACATGTCATGTGACAACCCAGAGGTAAGTAGAGGTTATTCAAAAAAGAAAAGAAAAAATTGACAGACACATCTTTTGAAGTCAAATAGTTCTGGAACACAGGGTTTCAGTATGTATTCACCTCATCTAAAAGTATAAATTTCATTTTGTTATGTCTTTCAGTATTTCTTCCTGTTCACGCTTCCTACCTTAAGTATAAAAAAAAGCCAAAAAAGTTGAAAAAAACTTGAAAACTAGTGAAAAATATTGAACTAGTGAAAAAACAAACTAGTCAAAGCTCAAGCGAGGGGTACAGAAACCTGTCTAATCTCTTCTGTATACATGTATTACCATCCTTATCAGATACTATCTCAGAGCCAGATCTCTTCTTAAACGCAGGGTACCTAGAGATTCTTCCTCAAAATCTTAAGAAATTGACAAAGTAGGGGAAATAATCTTAATGTAATGAAAGAAAAAACCTCAAGATATGCAAGAAACTTACACATAGTATAAAATAAACATCTCTAAGAAAGAAGTTGAAAAGATTAATCTGAAAAATTTATGATGAGTATTCCTTTCAGGACAGCTTTGGATAACATCATTCACAAATGCCGTGACTTAGTTATTTTCTCTTTTGGAATTCTGAGAAAATATAATAAAATCCATGAAGGGTTTATTGACTAAAAAAAATTATCCCAATCACTGCCATACAATGGGCTTAGTTTGACCAAAATGTTTCTGTTAGAACTCATTTATCATTAAGGCTTTGAAGAGTTACAAGTCACTTAAGATACTTTGATGAGCTCAGGTGTTTTGGAGCCATTCCCTTATTTCAAGAATATAGACTTATATACTCTTTTCCTGGAAAGCAATAATCTAAACTCTTGGAATCATTAGAAATTTCTCTGATAACTCAGGTTAAGGCACACGCAGCACAAGGCATTGCAAAATCTCCTAAAGGAAAATGGAAGGGGAAGGGAGGATGATGTTGTTGACTTTGCAGTTGTTCCTTTTGTTGTTCTTTTTCCAGTGTTTATATATTCATAATTACTAGGAGTAAATGCAGGAAGCCACATAATTAAAGACTATTTTACTAAATAGTTCTTATTTCTTCCAAACAGCAGAGTGAGAGAGAGAAGTAAGACTGTTAACAGCTTGAGCTTTTCAGCCCAAGTACACGCTGTGACTCCTGGAGTAAAACAGGGTACCTTTTCAGATGTGATTTAATATACAGGATAAAGGAGGATGAAATAATTTCAAGTGCCAAGTCAATTTTGAAGCTGAGACTATGCACCAACATTTCATGTAGTCAGTTCCTTCCCTACCACAACCTTTCTCTCCTCTAGTTTGCTCATGCTGTGCCCTTGACAAGTCAGCTAAATTAAGGAGCTATACTGTAAGAATTGACTTTTGAAATAAGGTGGAATTTTGAAAAGATTCAGAGAAATTAAAAAAACACAACAGCCACACTCATGGGTCATAAGGTTGACAAGCAGCCTCAAAACAGATCACAAAACACTACTGGGGCAAAGAGGAAAGGTGAGAGTGGGAATGTTTTAACAGGGTTTCAGAAAACTAGAGAGGGCCTGATAAGTATCACACCCTTCATATTTGAAATGGCTTAATTAAAAGCCTTTTTCAGAGTTGGAAGACTAAATAGAACAGAAAAGGAATACACAGCTTGAAATTCTGTCTCCATATTGGCTAGGATAATTTCAAATATCACAGGCCTTGCCCTATATTTCTTCTGGGAAGTTTAATTATAAAAAGTTTGGTGAAATGAATAAAAATCACTTTGACTACATCTTCACTACCCCTAATCTCTCTGCTTGTATCCTTTGCCATATTTGAATTTATATGTGGGGGTGTTTTGTTTTGAAAATTGAAAGGGAAGCAAAAAATAATGACCGAAATCACTTAACAGCTGGAAAAAAATCTTTAGTTTCTCAGAAATATGCTTTTAAGTATGACTTATTCTAATGTAAAAACACATACACTTGAAGCAAGTGTAGGCTATTACATGTCCCTGCAGTTAAGAAAATAAAACCAAAACCCAAAAATGAACAAAAGACAAATGCTCAAGCAATGTTTCTAATCAATGGATAATTAAACTGTCAACTAGACCATGGCAAGTGGTAGCCTATCCACTTCAAAGTCCACGGAAATCGATTTATTAGCCAGTCTTTTCTTCCTTGTAACTATCTTGAGCTGGATCTGTTGCTTGAGTAATTTCATTCCAATTCATGTAACAAAATAGTCCAGCTGGAATGCATAAACTTTCAGTCTACCAAGGCTGCTTCATGGCAAACTATGGCCCAAAAGCTGAAGCTGGATACTATTATCTCCTACAATGCTGGTAAAGTAAAGATGTAGTAAGTGTACATAAAAGGAAAATCATCCAACATACCTTTGGAAGCTCTTCAATCTGATTAGCATCTAAATACAGCTCTTCCAAGGTCTTTTCAAAGGTAAAAATCTCCTTAGGCACCTGCTCCAGGCTGCAGTGAGAATAATCAAGTGTAGTCACAGTTTCCTCCTCTCCACGCAGACAGCGGCATGGCACCAGCCGCAAAAACAAATTCCGCTTCGTTGTCATTTTTAGGCACTGTAAAACGGAAATTGGTCAATTTAAAAACCAGGACAACCTCAGAAATTCCCATGTGCAGTTTCTCAAACTTCCACTGGCTGCAAAATACTGAAAAGAAGTAGCATATATATGTTTCTGCAAATATATTTTTATACACATAAGACACAGTGAGGAGCACGGACTTATTTGCTTTTAAATACAACAGAACTCTGATTACATTAAATGGCTTAACACATCTACTGATACCAGAAGATGAAGCCAAAGTTTAGCCTATGACTTGTCACCAACCAGCACAATCCACCAAATACACTGCAGAGAATCAGAGAACTTCCAAACAGGCATTTCTGAACTGTTAATTGTGCCTTTACAATACAGCTTATCACACCTTTACAAAGGTCAGTAGGATATTTTTGTTTAGCACATCAAAATTCACCCTCTACAGAGAATTAAAATGTAGCTATAGGAAATCTAATCAGGTTTGGGGTTTTTTTGGTACATGTAAATTCACATCCCTTAATTCCAAATCCCTCACTTAATGACAGAATACAATAAAAAAACCCAGTTCCTACCAACTGCTCTATCTGCAGTTTAAACAGACAGGTTTCCAAGTTCAGAGATAACAACATGACCTCTTCTTGCAACTTCATTCCCTTTGGAAAACTTCAACACATCTTGCTGTGCACTGGAACAAAAAAATTTCAGCTTGCTATGGGAATGTACCTCTCTTCCTTTAAACTCATTGTTACAACAGTTCCCTCTATTCTCCATGACTTCTACATGATCCCTATTTAGCCTGAGAAGGCAAACCTAAATGGTGCTGGCTCGCTAACCACTGACAGCACACACCAGCAATGTTCCTGCCTCTTTTTTCCTCTGCAACAGCACAAATTTAGGTCTCTTTCTCTAATTAGCACTGGATTTTCACAAAATCTTCAGAATGTCACCTCATGTTTCAAGTTTGGCTGAAATCAGACGACAGACTCAATTTTTCACGAACTACCAACATATGCGGACGGACACCATGATCATGTCAGCTTCATTTCCTCACGAAATTGGCCTAAAAATACATACTTCTCCAAAACAGCACTGAGTATTTATTTTCTCAATCAAACTGCCAACACTCAAATGAAAATATGCCTTTTTTATCTCCTTTTTTTTGAACTGCTGAAATTATATTTCAATTACTGGACTAGTGATAGGAAAGTTTCTCCTCCAAATGCCAAAAAAGTCTTTCAGACACATTTAGCAGACTGCACTTCAACTTTCAGACAGTATGTTAGTAATTCAGGGAGAACAGAAAATACCATGCCCACAGCACTGTGTAAATTCACAAGCAAGACCCCTTTTCCCACTAAGACACAGAAAAAAATAAAGCACTTGGATTTTCCTCTATGTGCAGTTTAGCTTTCCAAATACTTCACAGTAGGTATAATTCATATGGCAACAGATCAAGGGACTCCTATACTTTAGTGTTTTCATTAACCAGAAGTAGAATGTATCACACAGGCTGTGAACAGACAGATTCTAAATACATCCATTAAAAAAAAAAATGGATGAAAACTTTTCATTAGAATAGTGGGATGTCAAAATGTCCTTGTTTAACAATGCTTACAGGTTGTTAGAATTTTGTTACAGCATTGATTATTAGAACACAATATTTCCCATAAAACTGCAGCCATTTAAACAAAAAGTGATCTCTAATTTTTTTTTTAAATATTTAGCTGTATTGCAGTACAAAGAGATTGGAGACTGTGAATTTCACACTGGGGATCTTCACAAAATGAGAAAGTCGGCAAAACAGACAGCATAACATCCTCCTGCCTCTTTCACAGGAAAAGGCTCAAGAATGACATCCTCCAGCCACCCACAGACAGATGCCAAAGATGCTATGGAAGCTGATGTGCTCACTGGTCAAAGTTATCCATGCCTTCTCCAAGCCTCTGATGCTGCACATGAAAACACAAGTTGAATTCCCTGGCCAACATCTGAAAACAAAAAAGCCTTTGACGAAAAAGAAATTTTGTGTCATTTTGCTAGTAGTTTACAGAATGGCAAAGCTGTGGAAAAACACAATACTTCTAAAAAGCATCACAGCAGTCTCTTTAAACAGGAGAACATATGTCATGGAAACAAGCATTGGAAGCAGAGATTGTACACGTGAATTGATTACCAGAAGTCTGGCAGGGAAAGGCACACCTATATGCCACCAGCTGCAGCCGTCAATAAGTTCACTTTGTCCAGCCATTTCAACTTCTGAGAACTATATTTTGAAAGCAGAATATTAACAAGTTTACTGCATGTTTCATACAAATAACAAAAAAGATACTACTTGTTATTAAAATTCCTCAAAAAACACATTCGTTACACTGTTTGCCCCCTCTTCTTCAGTGGCTGTTCTTTTCACACTGAGTCTTACTTGTCCATGTCTCTACAGTTTCTGAAGCATCAAAACTCTTAAAGCCTAACAATGCAAAACCCACACATACCTAGTTTTCCTGACTTATTCCTTTATTTTAAGAGAGATCTTGAGCTTTTGGGAGGGGTGGGGGAAGAAAGACCTGGTAAAAGATCACATGCATCCATAGCACCATAAACAGATTAGTAAACAAATGCCGGGACAATATCACAGTCCTGGGTCATATCTCCTTCAGTTACCATGTTCCTTTAAATATCTAAGCTCACAACACATCTTAAACCAAAACAGTCAAAACTCATATATAAGTATCAAATAAACAAACACTGATTTGACCAATAAAGCACTGATTTGACCAACCTAGGCTGATATCTAATTGTAACTCTTCAAAACCCAGAATGAACCAAGAAGGCTTCATTTAAGTGAGGGCAGGAAACTGCAATGCGATTTATTTCAAAATTATTTTATGTTTGTTCAAATTTTACTTATCTACACATACAGGAAGAACTGTTTAACACTCATGTTTTACAACAGAGATGGCTACCAATACTAGGAAATGGGTGCGTCAGGATAGTGGCAGGAAGCATTCCCCACCGTCACTCTTCTACAATATATATTTTATAAACCAACAGTCAGACATATGTGCTTCTTATCTGTCTATCGGTCTTGTTGTCAGTTGCCCAAGCAGAAAAATTGTAATGGATGAAAGGAATGAGAAAATACAAAAGAGAATCTGCTGTCAGAACTATCAAAGACAGGAAAACGTAATTTCACACACATATGCTTTTCTTATGTTGCTCAAATAAGAACTTCTCCATATTTAGTTATAAATACACAGCGTGTAGAAAGTGACACAAAGGATAGCAATATCTTCCTGCCCATAAAACAGGCAAGTCTAGCAGGCAGAAAAACCTTGATTTACTAATATACCACAACATCAGACTACCAGAAGCACCCAATCCAGCAATGTAAAATTGTCTTGCAGACCTCCAACAATAATGGCTTATTTTTCTCCACCACTTAACAACTCCAGTTCTTTAAGAGGCAGACATAATAAAGTCCTTAAAGGAGAAAAAAGGAAAAACGCGAAACACAAACACAAATAAAACCTCCTTGTTCCCTAAATCATTAGAGCCTTGACACAAGTTTACCTGAGGTTCAGTGTTCAGAGCCAATAGGAAAATTATGACCTTTATATAGTTCTTGGGCTGTTTTGCATTTTTTTTTTCACTTCTTGAAGGAATAGGAAGGAAAAAATATCACTCCGCACAAGTCGCAGGTATATATCTTCTCCACCATGGACAATGGGAATCTCTATTTGAGTGCCTGAAGCACCCTGCCCCCTCCTTCACTGGCTCTGGTGTCTGCAGGGCTGTGTCACATAGTCCCACTTTTCTTGGCTGGCTATTGTACAGTTGTTTTTAATGCTTCCTTAAATACGTTATCACAGAGGTACTACCAAGATTGCAGACTGACTCAGCTTTGATCAGTAGTGGACCCATCTGGAATTAGTTCCAACCAGCATGGGGGCATCTTCAGGCAGCTTCTGCATTTGGTGAAGTCACACTGGCAGACCCCTTGTAGGATCCCAGAAGATAAGGGGCTAATGTATTTGTCTCAAAAAACCAGTACAGGGTGGCTGTGGCACCAAGGACTTTAAGTAACAGCAGCCAAGGACTGTTGGCAATAACATGCTGTGAGAAAGAACAAGATGTGACTGGACAAGAGGCCATACAGAAGTAGGACAGCACTTTTCTGGGACAAAGGTCTTTGATCTACCTCCTGGAGATGAGTACAGCACAAACAGAGAAATGAGGTGGAGAAGCAGGCTCAGACTGTATGGGGGGAACAAGACCACCAAAGATCCCCAAAGCCCTCTGACCCATTTCCACAAAGATCTGGAAAAACAGACAGTGCATGATGACTAATTAACATAGAAAATCCAAAACTTTTCTCCGGGTCCAGGAAAAAGCCACCCAAAACCAAGCCCAAGTGCATGAGTGTCCCTAGACCCTGGACATCCTATTGGTTAGATCAATACTGGAGCCAGGACTGGCTCTGTCTCTTACTCCCTCTCTCTCCATCTTTAATTTGTCTCTTTTACTCCTTCCTTTCCCCCTACCCCTTTATCCAAAATCCACTGCTGTATACTTACATTAGGAGGTGTAGGATTAAAATGTGGACTCTCTAATTTTAGTTATTCCTTTTGAAAAGCATCCACAAATCTTAGGTTCTCCCTTCCCCTTTCAGGTGGGACATCATACCCTAACTACTAAATCCTTGCTACCTACACCCAATACAAACTATGAACATTAAAACTGAATAGAATACAATCATGTAAACTATTGTAAAATGAAGCTAAAAAGAAAAGCATTGGTTTGAACACAGTGAAAGAAAACAAGATCAACAGCAAGCTTGGATATACCCTAAATTCTAATCCAGAAGAGACTAGCGTCATTTAGTGAACCATGACTCTTCCCTTTAACTCTGATGATTTCCTGCATACTCCCATCACCCATGTACCTGGCAGTTCAACAGCATCTGGAGACCTGCCAGAACCCCATGGGATACTTTCAGTTTAACCTCAAGCAGAGCTTAGGATCACAGTAATTTTGTCCTCAGTCTATGTTAATTTGTTTTAAAATTAGTCCCTTAGATTTCCGGTCTGATGCTAACAGGATGGGATCACTCATGGTCAAGAAAGTGCTGCTTCCCCTCACAGGCCTCGTAAAAGGATGTTACATCAGCAGCAGTTGAAAATGAAACCAGGTATCAGATGTCTATACAGAAAGGCAAGACGAACTAGGCACACAAAATACACAGTGAAGTACTTTTTAGTCCACCTCACTGTCTACAAGCTAGTGTAGAATTATGGAGCTCAGCATGTAAACACAGAAAAGGGAAAGATTGTGTTAGGGAGTATGTAACCTAACATGCTGCCTGACAAATACAGAAAGGCTTAATTAACCAACTGATAGAAGACCCAACATTTTCATGTTGAAACAAACAATTGTGAAAAAACCTGTAAGGGGTTTTTCCTCTGCCTAAAGCAGCAACAAGCATCACAGAAGACACCAAAACACAGACTTTTTGGTTTCTCAATGAGAGATGCTATACTGTGAAAAGTAACAGCACAATTTACATGAACGTCTTCCAGTTAAAAACAGCACTAATGCTCATGAATTTGGGAAAACCATAAACAACATAGTTGTTTCTAGAAGGAACAATAACCATCCTAGATTTTTTACAGTAAACAGAGCACAGAATTATTCACTCTTTAAACCCCAAGTACTTGGCACCTCCTACTCCTCAGGAATGGGGTGGAGAAAGTGTGTAAGGGGTGGCAATGAGGCTTTGTGCAGACTTCTCCCAAGATCAGTTCAGTCCTCTTGGGCAGGAAAGGTGAACTCTTAAAATAACAAACTGCAATCACCATTTTGCAGGCCCTAGCTTGAAAGCGTGTTTCTCTTCAATCCTTTTTATTGTCATCTTTGGGAAACAAAAGGATGGCTCAAACCTGATGGCCACGGAAAAAGACCTAAAACATGCAAAAACAGCCTGCACTATGAGGAAGCTTTCTCTTTTTAAGGATCACTGGCATTCTCTGGTTGAGGTGGTGAAACCTCATCTGGTGACAATGTCAACTTCAGGTATTTTCACTGCTTCCTCCCTTTTCATCCAAGCTATTTTTTTGTGTCTCTTCTAGAAAAAAAAAAATCCCAAACTGGACTGATTATGTCATACATTTCACTAAATGAGACTGGCAAACATACCAGTACAAATAAATGAACCAAAGTACTGCACTCTGGAGAAATAAAGTGGTTGGAAATAAAATGGGCACCATTTTAATATGAAGCTATAGTCTGAGGCTCCTCAATTCTGTCATCAAAACAATGCTCAACTGCATCCATGGCTGTGTGTCCTCATACAGGCAAGGAACATGGAAAAACATGCTGTACTTGCTCACAGACAGCATTCAGAGAAAAATAAATAAAAGCCATTACTCTTGAAACAACAATAGTGAATGGTAACAACAGGAGGAAGAATATGTTAGTAAATACAGTGAATGGCCAATTGTTAAATGAAAAAATATTAAGGATGCTTGCTAAATTTTTTTGAGAAAGCTAATGGAACAGAGAGCACAGGAATTAGAATTTTTTTACTGATCCAGCAAGCCAGAACGTAACCAAACCTAGCCATTCTCTACTCCTAGCTTAATAAATATCAAGTTCAAAGTTTCTCTTGGGGTTAAGTATTTTGCAATTTCTCGGTGCCTCTACACATGAAAATAACCAAAACAAACCACCTGAAACCATCCACCCATCTCCAAGGGCCAGGGCAGCAAGATAATTTCAGTTAATTGCCAGAAGAGCAATGTCAGGTATGAATTCTGAAGACATTTTCTTAAACTATCTCTTTTTCTGCATTCTATAAGTAAATTCTAACCAAATTTCTGTTTTGTTTTGATTCAAAATAATCAGAAATCCTTTACATAATTACAATGCAAAGCTTCTTATCAAACCATACTTGTAAAATCTCTTTACTTGTTGCAGTTGTAATGCTGTTACCTGAATCAGTAACATTGTCTTTATTCAACAGCATTTTCCTGTTTTACTGCATGAAAAAATCTCTAACTAGGTATGTATTGTAACAGATATTTTTTAGCTGAAAAGTTAATCTAAACTGCCTACATTAAAACAAACCTCAGGAGTTAATTTAACAAGTAAAATACACCCTAAACATATCAAAAGAACTCTCTAGAATAATTATTTCTATTTATTTTCTAAAATAAAGCAGCCAGCAGTACTTGGCCTTATTATGGCAAAAGGTTAATAATGACAAAACCAAAATTACTCTGTCAAAACAGAAAAAAATTATTATTTTTAAAGTGAGAAGAAAAAAATCTCTGGCAAATGACCTATGTAATAAATGTTCTATTTCAAGTGCAACCTTTAACTGAAATGCAGTAATACTCACTATCCTTATAAGTCTAGACCAAGACATCAGTAAGTCAGATGTATATAGGAATATATATCTGTAATTCAATTACCCTAGTATTTTTTGGAGAGAGACAACACGACTCAGCACGCAGGCCACTGACAGTAACTTTTTGACATAAGTGGTAGAAGAGCCAACAAGGAAAGGTATGTTCTTGGACTTTGTCCAAACAAGCCAAGGACTGAGAACGTGAAAGCTGGGGGCACCAGGAGATGGTGGAATGCAAGATGACCCAGTGCAGAGGAAGCAAAGGAGCAATCAGGACTAGAACCCTGAACTTCCAGAGAGCTAACTCCTGTCTCTTCAAAGAACTGCTTAGCAGAATGTCATGGGTTAGGGCTCTAGAGAAGAAGGGGGTCCAACAAAGTTGGTCAATATTCAAGCATTATTTACTTCCTTGAAGCTCAAAATCAGTGCTTTCCCATGAACCAGAAATTAAGCAAAGGGGGTAGGAACCCTTTATGGATGAGCAGGGAATTTCTACCAAATCTAGAACAGAAGAACAAAATATATGGAATGTAGAAAAAGGGACAGGCCACATGGGAGGATGACAGTAACACTGTTACAGAATGCAAGGTGACAAGAAAGGCCAAAAACCACTTCCAGTTGAGTCTGTAAAGGAGTATCAAGGACAACAAGCAGGGCTTCTATAAGCAGATTGGGAGCAAAAGGAATACCAGGTAAAATGTGGGGTCACTACTGAACCAGTTGTCCCAGTGAAGGACTACAGAGAGAAGGCAGAAGCAGTGTTTACTGCTGAGGCCAGCCCTCAGGAATCCCAGACCTTGAGGCAAGGAGAGGAAGGCTGGAGAAAGTAAGACCTACCCCTAGTAATTGAGGCTTCAACTAGACAGGCATAACATACATAAACCCATGGGCCTTGATGGAATGTACACATGGGTGCTGAGGAAGCTAGTGGATGATGTTGCTAAGCCACTCTCCATCATTCTTGAAAAACCATGCCCAATGACTGGACAAAGGATAAAGTTAGTCTCATCTTCAGAAATAGCATAAGGACCCTGGAAACTATCAGCCAGTCAGCTGGGGCTGCCCCACTGAAGAGCAGCTCTGTGGAGAAGGACCTGGGAGTCTTGGTGCATCACAAGGTGACAATGAGCCAGCAGGGTGGCCCTGTGGCCAGGAGGCCCAGTGGGATCCTGGGCACTGGGAAGAGTGTGGCCAGCAGGTCAAGGGAGCTGATCCTTCTCCTCTACTGGGCCCTGGTGAGGCCACATCTGGAGTGCTGTGTCCAGTTCTGGGCTCCTCAGTACCAGAGAGACAAGGAGCTCCTGGAGAGTGTCCAGCAAAGGGTCACAAAGATGATGAGGGGTCTGGAGCATCTCACTTATGAGGAGCAACTGAGAGAGCTAGGCCGGTTTAGTTTAGAGAAGACTGAGAGGGGATCTCATCAGTGCATATAATATCTGAAAGGTAGGTGCCAAGAGGATGCTGCCAGACTCTCTTCAGTGGCGCCCAGATACCGGACAAGAAGTAATGGCAATAAACTAAAACACAAGAAATTTCACCTCAAGATGAGGAAGAAATTCTTTATGTTGAGGATGGCAGAGCACTAGAACAGGCTGCCCACGGCGGTCATGGACTCTCCCTCTCTGAAGACATTCAAAACCCAGATTGACCTGTTCCTTTGTAGCCTGCTCTAGATGACCCTGCCTTGGATGAGATGATCTCCAGGGGTTCCTTGTAACTGTAACTCTTCTGTGATTCTTGTGAATTTAAGACAAGATCTTTCATAGCAATATCCTTATTAAAAAAGGGAGAGAGAAAAATTACAGATTAAGTTTAGTGGAAAGCATTAAACTTTAAAATATTCAGAAAACCAAGCAACTGTACTTGCTACTTTTTTTCAAGTATTTATATTGATTTTTCATAGTAACACTACTTAACAATACACAGCAACACACACACACTGTCATAACACAATTGCAGCCCAGTAGCTACAAGTATGTTCTCACACATTTTCTTTTGCTCTTTTTCTGTGACAGCCCTAGAAAATAATTTCCATCTGGACAGTAAATCTATCCAAGTAAGTGCCAGTGTAACACTTCCTCTAAGAATGGTTTCTAATTGGATACCATTAACAACACTGCTGAGATTAGCATTAGATCTGAGCTTCATTTCTGATGTTTCACTTGATTGCATATTCTTTGGGTGTGTATTTGTCGTGTTACTCAGAAAGCCTTAAGAGGGAGGAATAAATTGGTTTTTAAAACTACTGCATTTCAAGCTCATCCAATTCTTTTCCTTAGATCAAAAAGGGGAGAAAAAGCACCATATAAATGCAGTGATTTTTACAACAGCAAACTGAAGTTTGAAGGAAACTGCAGGAGTCCCACAAATCTTCGTGGAATATGCAATAACCCAAGCTTCTTTAAAAGCCATGACACTGGTATTTCAGTATTTCAACTGAGATGTTTTCAGATGGCTAAAAAATTCCTTTACATTACCAAACTGACACAGTTTGGATTTACTTTTTCTCATTTTTTAGTTAATACATAGCCAGAAATATGAAATATTTATCCCAACAGGACATTGAAGTGCACTCCACCCCCCCCCCCCCACACATCTTTTTTTTAAAATATGCAGTAGAAATAATCACAGCTACTATATACCTAGTAATCACAGCTATTTGGTACAGCTAACTGGAACTAAGCTACTTTGCTTTCCGAATCCACTAATTTCCATGTCAAATAACCTCATTTTCTTTCATTGCTACTGTGAAAAAGATCCATGGAAACAAATTTCTGACTTTCTATACAAAGAAAACAATGAAAATTAAATACACAAAGTAACCAGACTAAAAGATGGCAAGCTTTTGGCAGAGGTAAAAAACCATAATAAACAGCTTATGATTCAGGTTTCGTTTTTTGAGGAATTACTACTGTATGAGAAAGTATTTTAGCACATACAGTCAACATCTATTCCAGCAGTAAGGAAGAGATACTGTCTTAATTCCTCTAGTAATACCACCACAGTCACAAGAGATGAACGAGCCAGTGGAAGTGAAGGCAAGAGGCAGTGTTAGCCATTTGCTCCCAAGAAGCAAGAAACCTTATGGTGCAAGCAAGCACAGCTGAGGCAGTGCAGCAACAGCACAGATTATTAGCTCAGTGGAGAATGCCAAACCACACAAACCTTACAGCATTGCAGGCTACACAAAAGGTTAGAAAAGACAAGCATCTGCACATGCTTCTCTCTACTGAAGCATATGCTGTTTATAGAAACGCCTGATAAAATATGCAGAAGATTTTGTATCCTTTGAACCAGTATTTTATAGACTCAAAATTAAAGTAATTGAGGAGTCAATATTTATTAGCATTTCCACAATCTGAGCAACACTATTAATAAAATCAGAGCAGATGGAAGCTGCTGTCATAATATGTTGGGGTTTTTTTTCTGGGGTAGGAGGGGGACTCGGCAGTAACAGTTCCTCTACAGGAATTCATATAGACCTTCCAATGACTAAATATTCTACTGGGTACTCTTCTAATTCATGGAAAATACTTGACTCTACAAACTCTTACACTATGAGGCAAAAGCAAGTGAGTGCCATCTGCATCGGCATCCTTTTAATAAAGAAAAAAGCTGATTCTGAACATGTGTTGCTTTGAAAGCAAATCAAACTTTGCCTTGTTAACACTTTCCACATTTTTATATATGTTCTCTAGCTAAAAAATGCCAACACACCAGTAAAATGCCAACACACCAGTAAGAGACAATGTATATGATGTGCTGTATGTCTAGGCTTTAGAGCTGCAAACCAAAAAGGACAGCAGGAGGCTCACCAAAAATTTCTAGCATTTTTTCAAGTATCTTTTAATCCAAGTTTTCAAGAAAAATATCCTTATAATTTGTAAGAACTGAAAAAACAATATTACAAAACTCAGAATTCTAAAGTTCTTAAGCCAAAACACTTGATGGACTCTGAGCTTTAAAATATAAATATTTTCCTCTTTCATATATTTCCCTTTCTATATAAGCACACAAATACACTTAAATACATATAATTTACTTGGGTCTTCAATAGATATTCAGAGCTAAAAAAACAGCCTTCAAAGTAACACGAGATGTGATGCAGAATAAAATTCAAGTGCTTTGAAGGCAATTATAACAAAATATGAATAAATAAGAGGGTTTCTATTTTAACACATTAGGCAGTTGGTCCAGAGGAAAGAAAAATAATGTACTTACCACTGTGTTACTTTCTTCTCCCTGCTGCTTCTTCCCTGAGCTTTCAAAGTCAACATTCTGTTTAAGACAAAGGGACAAATTTTAGTAAATCCTATCACTACTAGATAAGACCAAACAATATTTTATTGCATTGTATTAGATTTTTTTTTTTTGCTTTCATTGTTGGTTTTGTTAAAAGAAAAGATTTACCTGTGTATGAACAACAGCCTGAATATTTCAGATTACTTGAAAGACTTCCAAGACAGCAAAACTGCATACATCCTTTTAAAGGAGATTATTCTTTTGTATACAAAACATTGCTTTTTACCCTGTTTTTATTTTAAAGCTCTGTCTACGAAGTTGTTTCATTTTTACTCCTTTTATAGTTACTATATTAAAATATTAAGTATCACACAGATTTCTCTTGCACACATTTGTGAAGAATTCCAGGAAAAAATACATTAAATACTAACCAAAGATGAAAAGAGTACATTTTTTCATTGTTAACTTTAGGAATTTTTTAGAAAGTTGTAACATAAGGCATAACAGATATCTGATGCTAACTTCACTGATGTAGAACAATTCAAAACAAATGAAAGCATCCAGTGTTTTTGACTGAACACACACAAAATTAGTTGGCTGGAGTGATGGGAAGGATTAATTTTGCCTCCAACAAAGGCAGAAGTAGAACGTATCTTCAGAGGGATTAAATGTCAACTGTAGTCAGACAGATCTTCTAACGGAACACAAAGTTATGTAGAGCAGATAAGAAGCTAAGTCAAGCAGAGTATAATCTGTCAGATTCTCAGTATATAGAAAAGAATTTAAGTTGTGAGGACCACAGGTAGTAGCTTCATTCAAAGGATTTGCCTAAAAATGGAACTATATTTAATTTCTTTCCAATAAAAGCAGAATTAGGCCACCATAAAATAAACAAATAGATCCTGAAAGATATTTTAAAAACAACTTTTTCCAGGAGAAAAAGCAAGTTCCTTGTTTTGGGGTAATAAACAGGACAATGAACTCCCACACAAGTCAGGACTGCCACAGCAGGATTGCACTACAATCAACTTCTGCATATCACATGTCCTATTCCTCATTTGGAAGTGTCAGCTTCTGCATGATACCAAATGAACTCCAATGCACTACACTGCGTACATCTATAAATTTATTTTCAATAGAAGGGCATCCAAGATATGCAAATAGCAAGCGGTAAAAGTAATATTAAAGCCACAAGTCTTTCAAGCCCCCTACTGGAAAAAAAAACCCTATTATTTAGCTAGCCTCAGAAATGCAGAGCAGAACCACTCAAGGCAATTAAAAAGATCAAGAAACATATCAGTGATCAAATCACATTCTGAAACTTGGGCTCTTAGAAGAGTCAGTCAAATTGCCATGGCTGACAAATTGCCACGCTTCTTTCCTTTCCTACACCACTTTGCTCCTATTGCAAAACTGTGATCTTTACAAAAGCTATTTCAGAGGCACTGCGCACAAACTCCTGAACAGAAGAAATGCAGGTCTGCAATAGTTCTGCTAGGATAAGCAGAATTTATACAGAGAACACAGCAGTGCAGAGCTGGATCTGACAAAGAGACAGGTGATTGTGACTGTGACAGATAAAGACTTAAGGTCAAGAGTGTGCAGGCAAAGCATTCACAGTAGAAAAATTATCAAAGAAATAGCTAGCCCTATAATCATCACAAAAACAATAAACTAAAAGAGATTACTCTTGCATCATTTCCTGACACCTGTTTGGCTGCCTCTGTTGAAATGCCTAAAAGAATAAAATCTAGTGGTAGGGAGTCATTAACATTTGAAATGTTTGCAGACTTCCAACCCCAGCAGAAGAAACTCAATCCAATCTCAAACATCCAGAGGCAATAATACAGCAAGTGTGTGCATAAGGGGAAAATTACATAAGGCTACCTGGATATTTCAGGTCATGCTGCTTTACAGAGATTTAGCAGCTACACAAGTCTCTGAAAAAGAGACATCAGTTACAAAATCAAACAAAAGCAATGAACTCAGTGGAACTGATGTTTACATAATGTCACTTGAAACTGTGACATTGAGTCACATAACCTTAAGCCTTGATCAAAAGATGACAGCACAGGTTGTGCTGTAACTACAGCTGTAAGCATCAATGAGTTTCCAATAGCAGAAACCTACCACCACACAGTTTGCAGGAAACAACCTCTCTAAGAAAATAAACTGGGATATTTGGAGGAGCTCAAAGTAGCCATGCACGAGAACTGCAGAAATCTAGAAGACAAGGGGCTAATGTATTTCTCTCAAACACCAATAGCGGGGAGATTGTGGCACCAGCCAAGGACTGTTGGCAATAACAGGCTGTGAGAAAGAACAAGATGTGACTGGACAAGGGGCCATACAGAAGTAGGACTTTTCTGGGACAAAAGTCTTTGATCTACCTCCTGGAGATAAGCACAGCTCAGTACAGCACAGAGAAATGAAGTAGAGAAGCAGGCACGGACTGTATGGGGGGAACAAGACCACCGAAGACCCAAAGCCCTCTGACCCATTTCCAGAAGGACCTGGAAGAATGGATGTGAGTAGTAAATAATTTGCATAGAAAGCATGACACATCCCCAGGGCAGGGAAAGCTTATCTATTAATAGGTACCCTGATTTAAGCCCAGGAAGAGGCCCCAGGACGTGCCATCAGCTGAACTGATGCTGCAGCCAGGACTGGTAATCTCGTTCCTTCTTTCCTTCCTTTCTCCCCTTCTTTAATTAATCTCTCTCTTCCCTTACACCCTACCCCGTTATCCAAAATCCAGGGTCACGTGCTTATATAAGAGGCCAGGGTACATATTAACATACCAATCTGCAAGCCAAGTGTGTAATTTACTAATAAAACTTCATAAGCTTTTGTGGATCATCTGACTTCTCATTCCTTTCAACAAATGAGTATCTACAAATCTTGGGTGCTCCCTTCCCCCTAAGGGTGCAACATCACAAAGACCTCAGCTAGTTCAGTTCACCACTTTTCTAGTTGTTTTGCAGTAGTGGTAGAAGGTGCTTTAGATGACTAGAGGTAAATCACCCTCAAGGTAAAAATACTTAACAAAATCATATTTAACCACATTCTAGCAATTTATATCAATCACATCAGACTGAGTCTCAATACATTTCTCTAACCAAAAAACTCTAGCACTCAGTTTTATGGAGAGAGTACTTGGGGGAACTATTTTATGTATCCATCCTTTTCGTACTCTTTCTCAGCTAAAACCCAAATGTTACTAGAAATGCTTGCCAGATGGACTTGCCAGTCTGACTCAGAGCAGCCATTCCAATCACTTTACTCCAGGGGTTACTCACAACTAAGTAGGTAAGTTTTTCTCATTTCACAAAGTATTTAATTTTGAACTTACCACTGGCTTTAGCCAGACAGCCTAATAAAAATAGTGTAAGACTGTTGGAGCAGTCAAGGATTGGGTTAGGAAAACTAAAGCACTGGTAAAATTAAATCTGGCCAGGGTCATCAAAGGCAACTGAGAATGGTAAAACCAGTAAAATATTTCAGTAACTCCAGGAGAGTATTGCAGAATCCAGATTATCTGTGCTTGTCCTTAAACATCCATTCATATTCATCAGGAAAGTACATTTAGCTAAAAAGAGTTTACATCCATACCAGAGACACATATTAAGCAGAAAGAGATACTATACTGAACCACTAAAATCAGTCTAGTAAACCAAGAACAATTTTAGGGGACAGAGATCAGTTGGTTTTTTGCCCTTTGTAATGGGGATGAGGAAGTTGATCCATTACAAAGACTGAAAAAGAGCAACTGTATTCACCATTGGTATCACTGTGCAAGAAGACTCTGCCTGCCAAAGGATACCCATGACCAGATTTTTTAAGTGTCAGGGGAGTACATGAAGATAAGCATAATAATTTCATACACAGTGATAATAAATAAGTTTTACTGTCAGTGTTTACTCACAAGAAACAACCTAATTCTCAGCCTGCCACATTGGAGGGAAATGTGTGCCTTACAGTGAGCTAACTTGAACAAACAAAACAACATATGATTTTGATTGATGAAACAAAAGATAAACACAGCTGAGAAAATATTTATCTCTAGACAGTATATCTTTTGAAATTAAATATATTTTGCACAAAGTAGAAAGGCATCTCAGATTCCCAGACTGGGGAACAAGGAAGGGTAATAGAAAAGGATCAGGGAGACACAAAGGATCCAGAGACCACTTTCCAAAACATATTCATCTTGCTTTGCCTGGAAGCAGATGCTGTCATCCTGTCCCACTGTTTCTTGTTCTTTCAGTATCTGAACCAAAGTCAAACATTTAGAGTAAAGCATAGAAACATTGAACTGTCTCACTGACAGAAATCTAGCGAGTTTCAGGGAGCAGAACTCTCTTTCTATTAATTTGGGATGGTCAAGTCTAAGATATTAATAACAAAACATTACCTCAAGCAGCATGAAACTGACCTACTTGAGGATTTGTTACCTCCTAGTACCAATGCTGTCAGAGCTGCTGACATCCAGAATCCTTTAATGCAGGAAGAGGACAGCTGATGGTACATTCTAAGCAAGCACACAAAGGTTCACATTTGCTTCCAGAATGCCCCAAAATAACCTGCTGGTGTACTGCAGGGGACATGCAGTTCAAAAGTGTTCTGCCAAGGCTAAGGGTATGCTTATCAACATATGGAATGCAGAAAGCACTGTGACGGGTCCCTGGACTGGCTAACTTCCTATATGATGCATATTTTAATATTAAAGAGTTTCAGTGTTCTGCCAGATCATCTACCTTTCTATTAGAAGTCTTTTTAATTATCTTTAAAACTTAATGGACTGCATAGAGTTCAATAAAGTGAAATTTTGTTATTTTCCATATCACAACAGCACTTTTGCACAAAACAGTTAAGGAAACACATTCATATCTGTGCACACAAATAAATCAGACCTGTTGGATTTTGTGGTTGACTACTTTTCCTTGGGAAAGCTGGTCAAAAAACGGTCTCCAAGTCATAAATGAAGACTGCACCTGTGACCTCAATTTTTTTAAAGGCAGCATTTCCTCCTCTATGGATATAGCTACAAAAACCTTGTCTAAGTGTTCCGAGTGCAAATTGTGGTTTTGCAATAAAACAAACATACCAAGACCTAGAAAAATTGTCTGGTGTCCAAAACTCCCTTCTATAACAGTGCAGTTGCTGCAGAACTGACGAATATGTCTGCATTTGATCTCACCAGTGAAAAACTGCTATAATGCATGTGCACCAGATTAGAGGAGTTTTGGATCTCATCAAACTACAAGAAATCATTTACAAATCAAGACGCCTGCCTTCCCAAGCCTCAGCTCATGTGCTGTGAAAGGTTATTTAATAATGCAAAGAACAAATTACCATGTTGTTATTAAACATAAACAGTAAGATCCAGAACACCCTCAGAAGGTATAGCTGTTGCAGGTAAGAATCACATTGTGCCTTTAAACCCCATATTCCCCAGAGGACCAGTAAGATATAGCACTATTTTACTTTCTTTCCCAAGCACTGAAAACTGCAGAATGAGGGAAGTTCTTAGCACCTCTCCAGATCATTTGGTCCAACCTACCACCCAGTCTACCACATCAGAGCAAACCAACATCAGATGGTACAAAGTCAAACTGTACTTTTGAGTTAAGGTCTTTGTCAGTTTGTAAAAAAGGAGGGAGATCAGTTGGATTACGTGGAAACATTTCCAGGGGAGAAAGCTGAGACTTAGTGGTTTATGTTAACCATGACATGTCTCTGTGCCTCCACTCTAGCAAAATTGTCTAGTCAATGTAATTACTATCTTAGGTAGTTGTTTTCCAAGTCTTATGAAAGCAACTGAATAATCACATATTGATTCAATCATACCTGAATGCATAATATAAAATATTCCAGTTCACATTAAAAAAAAAAAAAGCATTAGACAAATATCTGTGTAGAACCAAGATTGCTTATATCAATATATTCTGCTTTACAAGAAAGTAGGGTCGGTTATCACAGACTTACAATTTATTAAAATCTATAAACAAAGGTTGCTTTCCAGAATGGTAAATGTGAGGGGGATTAAACTGTATGCTGTTCCTAATCATTCTGCTTAAGGCATTACTAATGTCTACTGTTTCTGTTACTTGATGCCATTACATTAGCTCAAGCAACCAGAAACCAAGAAACAAATGAAAACACAGAAAACTGAAACAACACTGTCCAACTTAATGCTAAAAATTAAGAATTTTAGGAAGGCTTTAAAACATTACTATTCACAGCATCCTTAAACACTGTACTCATTTAATATACACCTGTTTTAACACAAAATAAACAAATTTAGTGATGTCTTCATAAGAACTTGAGCTTTCTCTTTGAAGTATACAATATAGCAATACCTGAACTTAATAAAACTAACAAAAAAACATCAAAAAAAACCCCAAAGCAAAACAAAAAAACAACAAACCCATGCACAATAGAAAACTACTGGGGGTGGTTTTGTAGACCATTTATCTTGGCCTCACAGATCATTCTTAGGGACAAAACCAATATATTTCAGAAAAGCAACAATCTGTACCTTGTGCAGTGTCACAATTCTTTACCAAACCATTTTTCTAAAAGTGACAGTTGTGCTAGCTCAGTGACTGAAAGTGAGCAGCTGTGCCAAGCTACACACTGAGGTGCAGTTAACCCTGAAGGAGGCTATTGTTAGTGGCAACAGAAAGAATCCAACTTGATTTAATATAGGAATTAAAAAGAAAAAAAGAATTTTTTTTCAAGCTACAACTTTCACACAAGCTTCAGCCATTCTAAAGATTCCCACTGCTTCTACTGATCTGACATTAACTTTTGAGATAACTGAACATAGCTATGTGACATCAGAAGGCAAATTAGCACCACAAACAATGTGACACAAGCACTCAGTATAACAAGAGAGACTGCAAATCCAAGGGAAAACTATTTAAGAATTGCTGCCCTCATCCTATGCTCCTACGTGGCCATGTTCTTTTTCATCCTGCACCCCTTCACTCTTTAGTTTCCCATCAGCACATGGATCTTAGACAGTAACTACTGCAAAAGGTTTTCAGTCCTACTGTTGTTAGCCATAGCAAATGTGGCCAGAACTCAGCCTTTTTTTCACTGCAGAACAAGAGAGACTGATGAGGGGAAAAATGAGGAATGTGGAAAATTTGGAAAACAAGTGACTAAGAGAATAAGAATATATAAAACAATATATTAATTGAATCCATAGTAATATTTATAACTAAAACCACAAAACTCAGTCATATATACACACTAAACCACACCAGAAAGTACACCACTGTTTCTAGAAAAGACATACTTGATCAAAATTAAGTAGGTGGTTCACTTGTATTATGCTATTATCATGATCCTAATTTCTTTTTGCCTACTGCCATTAATCAGATAAACCCTTTTTCCTTCCCTATTTCATCACACTCATATCTTTTATTAGATATTGAATTACTTTAGGGAGGACACATCTAATTTTATTTGTGTGGGTACTTCAGAAATATGGCACCAAGTCTTATAGAGACCATGGGCATGTATAAAGTACTGGTGGCAGCCAACACCCACTCATCTGTATGCAAACAGCACTTGTCTAAATATTGCTTTAAGCAGATGCTGACTCACTAACAGATAACACACTAGCTACTTAATATGAGAAAAAAAGAAGTGATTTAGATACTAAAGCAAGCATGAGAGAAAGTGCACAGAATAAAAACGTGTATACACAATTCTCCAGAAACATGTGAAACTGATCTAATAAATCCTAGGAAAAGTCCTCCATCTGAATGAACCCAAGAGCGTCACAGTGTATTCTTGTCCTGAAAGACAATCGACCTACGGTTCAAGTTCTCTTGGACAACATTTTGGGTATAGGCTTCCAGCACTGCAGATGAACCACCTATTGCTTACACCTCAACAGTAAGACCAATATAGATGGTATATTTATCTCCATTTAAAACCCAGGCAGTCAGATAGACATTTGATACACCTCCTGTATGAGGCAGATACTCTGCCAGTTATGACACAGCTTTATGCATAAAACCAAACTCTGGAGCTGTTTCAAACCACCAAAATACAGATGGTCATGACAGAATTCAGACTACAAATTTTAGCAATTCTGAGAATGTTTGTGGCATCAAATGTTTGAATTAATCTTATGTCTGTGGCCTTCTATGGCTACTGGTTAGTCCAGGAGATACTACAACACAGTTTGAACTGTAAAACAGCTAAGGCTTTATACTAGAAATTATCAAATTATGCATAAAATACTGAATTATTAGAAGTAATAAGATCTATGTTGTCTTAATATGTTATGAAATTGATACTAGAAATTGGATGAATCTTTTAAATTTCATGTTGTTCAGATACACAATTTTATATCATAATGGAGATTTCATATTTAAATTGTCTCAAAAATAGAAGAAAATAACAGCAAACAGTTGCTGTTGTATATAATTGTATACTTAATTATAGATCTCACACTACCAGCCAAGTCATTGTTAGGGCATGTAAATTCCCAAGTTCTCTTTCCTTTCAGGGCAGAGGTGAACAGTGCTAGTCAAGCAACACTCAAAGCTATTTTTAGATGTCATTTCCCCCCCACATGTGTAGAGGCATAACTTTCCAATTAACAATTGCTGTTATCAACCTTTTACTTCCTTCTGCATTTATTTTGTTCCTCACTGCTTTACAAAATTGCATTAGGAGACATCACTGGCCAGTTTGATTACAAATACAATCAGCAATCTGACAACATGCTTGCAAAATTGCTAAATATTCATAGCCACAAAGGAAATGAACTTCAGCTGTGCTCTTAACATGTAAAATGAAACAAAAATATTTGTGTTATTGCTTGTCTGAGTGAAATAAAAAAAAGAGCCATCAGATACTTATTACAGCTTAAATTGTCAATTATTGCACATGCCAACTTGAAAATCAATGTTGTCTATAAACAGTAACAAACACACCAGAAGGAATAATACATTTCTATATGGGAAACAGAAATTATATAGTCAAGCAGCAACAATGAAGAACCAGAGATATTAATTTTTAAAAACACAACAATCTGAAGCAAGGATACACCCTGAAGGCAAATGTCCAGTATCAAAACTTATTTGTAAGGTCTGGGCAATTGAACAGGTGTCTTCTTGGAAGCTAGTCTTTCCTGTTTGAATTGATATTAAATTTTTAACTAACTACAACAGCTACAGATCATGACTAAACATATAAAACATCAAATCAGTAAGTATTTTTACTTCTACTACACTTCACACAGGCATGCACCATCTGTCACCGAGGTATGATCTGTAACTCTGTGACATTATCACGTTACTCTCAAAAAGACTAATGCTACTGCCTAATCTCATGGTTTGAGCCAATTTCTAAACACTGAGCTTTGGCTCGCTGTCAGATCTCACTACCTGCCTGAGAACCAATGATGGAGCACAACTGTATCACTTTTTATCATACAATTTAAAACTGCCCAACCCCTTTGTTGCAGCTAATTTATATTCTGCAAATACTGCTAAGGTGATTTGTTTCACAGATGAAAAGAAGCTATAGAATCCCCCTGGATTTTTGCTATGTAACTGGATAACAATCCTCCTCTAACTCACAAAACAATACAGGGCCCATACCTGAACTAAAAGGCAAACAGCTTATTAAGCCAATGAAAAATGTCTGTTATTTGAAATTGCAGAGCTGCAAGGTAATTAATCCCCAGTTCACAATATAATTTAAGGAAATTAATATGCTGAATTTAATTGACTAGCTATTGAAAATAGCCCTAGTTACTTAATAGCCCAATTCAATTGGCTATTGAAAATATCCCTAGCTGTTCCTGTCTAAAAAAAACCCTCTGCTGATTGAATTTGAAGTAACCAATGTGGACATAGCTTCTCAATCTGAAGAAAACAAACCCACAAAAGTTACTTAAAAATCATGTGTGGATGTCAGTCTCTGGAAAGGCAGGATATGAGTTTATTATATTCCCTTTGATAATGAGATTGCAATGACAGTTGTTTTGTGTCCATTCTTACCCTTTTTAAATTAAGTTTAATTTAAACCAACACAGCATCACATGCAGGAATGGCTGTTTGTGTGTAGTCTGAAGTAACATATGATAGAAGCATATAGTGATAGAAGATAGATAGTGATAGAAGCACTACCAAAATGTATGCCCTAAAATAAATTTGAATATTATATCCATACATCTTCCAAAATCCTTTTTGCTGTAGTTGCCTATTCCAGTTCAAAAGGTCTTCCAGTAATAAGTGAAATGCGTTACTAGATCTGATAGCCAAACAATTGAGGTTCTTAGGGGTTTCTGGCTTCTAGACACTGGTCCATTCTCAGTTCTGAGCTTTAAAAACAACCTAACAACTGTTTAATCTAAATTTTCTGGATCTTTCAGATCTTCAATAACCTAGTACAACATCTGGGCAAATCAATTAAGTCTGTATTTAAAGCTTTCCTAGCAATAAAGGAAGTCACCAGTTTATTTGCAGATTACTGGATTCTAATTTCTAGGAGAAAAACTGCATTAGATGACACCTCTATGCAATATTCTGTCAAGCAGTAAGACACAGTAACTAAAAAACCCAGGTTGATTCCTAACATGCCAGTCAGCCCTGTTAACAGTTAAAAAAGCACTAGAATATTTTCTAGTATGGAAAAAACCTCAGTACTGAAGATCAATAGTGACATTAATGGACTCATTTCATTCTAGATATCAGCTTTCCTTTTAATAACATTAAGGGTACAGACTTAAAATCATGGACAAAATCACTCAACAGTATTAATGTATGTGCCCTATGACAATGAACATAGCCCAGCTTTCCCATAAAATTACAGAAATCCAAAAAATAATGCACACGAAGTTTCTGGTGTTCACAAGAGACTGGGCTGAAAATAAACATTAACAGTATGGCACATAAAAACAGAGACCCGACTGAGCATTAGCAGTTAGATAGCAGCAGTGTTATTAGCACCTCATTTAAAAAGAAACAAACATTTTCAACAGCTTTGATTAGACTAGCAGACCAGCATCTAGATCTGTAATAGCAAATACTGAGAAACAGAGCTTAACCAATTTATCTAACACCTGCTCACTAGTTTAAGACTAATGAGCCTAAAACTTAAATCTTGCTAAATGTAAAAATGCCTCAGTAATCGCACCTTACAGATACCAAAGCTTTATCTCCTATGATTACTGTTTGCTTTAAACACATGTGAAAAAAACTACAGTTCACATGCTTGAACTGTAAATGAAAATGAGGAGTGTTGACCCTAAGTAAAAATTTGACTCTTTCAGAGGTATGGAAGTAAAAGGGAAAATAAGGGAAAGAGAAATACTGAAACACAAAAAAGGGAAAAGAAAAGCTGGGTTGGATTGCTGATATCTCCTATCAGTCAAAGACTACTCAGAGACCTAGTACAGGTCTACAGGTGATCCTTCCAGTGACAAAGTCCTCAATAATCATGAGAGCTCTTTAGGAGCTGACCTCTCTTGCTTCCTTATCTTACCACTATAATTTCTTCAGCTGTTGGTCAACCCACTCTTCTCCATTCTTCCGCTGTTCCTTCTGTTTCAACATGTTTTTTTCCATACCACAAGTTGCTTCCCCTGCCTTTCTAATACTAGTGTCTTTGACATGCTTCCATCTCAAAGATGGTTATCAGCCACATGATAAGCACAGCTGGAAATTGTCAACTTGCATTCAATGCATATTAAACCAAACAAACTCAACCATCAGCAACAGTGTTTTTATGACATGCTTTGCTTACTTCTGAAAATCACCAGTACCCTATTACTCTAACCCACAAGTCTCCTTGCTGCTTCATCCTTTGAATCCCTGTAGTCATATCTGTCCCCAGCTCCAAACACCCAAAACATAACCTTAACCTCCCCAAACTTATACTTACTACAAACTAAATTCTAGAACACTACTTAACTGTATTGCTTAAGTGCTCCTGTTTTGCCTCATTTCCTGTGATGATATAAGCAGTTTATTTCTCTTATTATTTAAACTATTTTTTCATTCAAAATCAAAAGGGAGACTCCTCAGTCAATAAAGTTAGCTTCTACGGTCACCTACCCAGTCTCTTGTGTTACGAGATATGGTCTGGGGATATTCTATTTCCCATCTGTTAGAGGTGGGGAAGTTATCCTCTGTTAATTGGGCTGTTTTCTTTATCTCTCCCATAACCAACCCTCCCTCCAGGGAGATCTTCTGTTAATCGTCTGTTGAGCCTCACTGCATGACTAATAAAATTACATCATCCATTGGAAGATGGAATGCCCAGAGGAGCCAAACATTCCTACCTAGATATAATCAGAGATCTGGAAGACCAAAGACCTTTTCCCACTGAATTCCCAGAGGAGCAGCTGTCTTCTCCACTGGATTCCCAGAGGAAGACCAGGCCCATTTTACACCACCACAGGACCTTCAGAGGAAAATTCCACCCTTCTAGAGCATCCCTGCTTCACCAGAACCACAATTGTCACTCCTGGACGATTGCAACCAACACCCTGACCCATAGAGTGTCAGGTCATATTCTGACTCTGTAGGGCTTTTTTGTTTGTACTATTGTATTTTTAATTTGCCTAGTAAAGAACTGTTATTCCTATTCCCACATCTTTGCCTGACAGCCTCTTAATTTCAAACATTATAATAATTTGGAGGGAGAGGGTTTACATTTTCTATTTCAGGGGAGGCTTCTGCCTTCCTTAGCAGACACCTGTCTTTTCAAACCAAGACATCTAGTTTCACCCATTTTTCAGGGCAACTATCCACAGCATTCCCACATAGATATAGAAAATGTATTCAGTGCGTATTCCTTCACATTTTCCTTGCTTCTTGCTTTCACAACAATGCTTATAAATAAAATCCCAACAGCTACCAGGCTGCTATTGTGGAAATACTACTGCTCATCAAACTAAACAGTGTTTACCATCACCATCCCGCACATCATGTGCTCCTCTATGGAGCTAAGTCACCCTAACCGGTTCTGAAGGATAATCAACCTGTTGTCTATCCTACACTTGTGTTGAATCATGAGAGGCAATTCCAGTTTGTTTATTGAAACTCCTTTAGATTACACAAAGGGTAATCATAGTGCTTTGGAAAATAATTTATTTTACCCATCCTGAATGAAAATGCACTGCATATGTTACACCTCAACAAGTACATGTATAAAAAAACAAATAGTACAGCTATGCTGGTACAAACATTTAGGCTTTCTAAAAAGAAAATTTAAAGCAGATATATCTATCTGGTCTGTTTCTTTATTGTTCCAAATCATAGTAAGCAAAAATACAAATTAAGTTTAATAAAACCCATAAAATACAAGAGAATAAATACTTTGAGTCCTGTTTTTTTTTTATTCAGGGAGAAGTAAAAGCCGACAATTCTACCATGAGAGGCAGGAGTCAACTGATTTTCTTGATATCTGCAAGAAGGTAAGTTTTTTCCCCTCTGTGCACCAATTAGGTCAGCTACAGAATCATAGAATGGCTGGTGCCGGAAAGGTCATTAGTTCCAACCATTTTGCCACAGGCAAAGGCACTTTCCACTAAATCAAGTTGTTCAAAGCCTGATCTATTCTGCTCCTCTGGGCAACCTGTTGCAGTGCCTTACAATCCTCACAGGAAATAATTTCTTTCTAATATTCTATTTAAACCTACCCTCTTTCAGTTTAAAGCCACACCCCCTTGTCCTATCACCACACACTCTTGCAAAAAGTTCCTCTCCATCTTTATTGTAGGCATCCTCCAGATACTGAAAGGTGCTGCAATGTTTCTCTGGAGTCTTCTCTTTTCCAGGCTGAAGAACCCCAACTCTCTCAGCCTGTCTTCATGGAAGAGGTACCTTAACCCTCCCATCATTTTCATGGCCCTACATGAAACAGACCTACTATAAAAGGTCCAAACTTTCAGAAAGTTTTACCTCTGAATTCAAGGGGAGGTATTATTGCAAAATAAATTTCTGGAATACTTTTCACTTGAAGTCTGCATTTCAGCACAAAAAAGTTAAGGAAGGATTGAAACAGAAACCATATAAACATGTACACAGAGCAAGGACATTCACTTGGTTGAATTTTACATGGCTTGGTATTAACAAAAAGACCAGAGAGGCTTCTCCACCTAGCTAAGAGTCAAATCTAGCAGACTGGTATCCTCAAACAGCAGCAGTTAAATGCAAATGATAAGCAGTGCTCCTTTCTTACTTAGACAATTAGTTCAAGGGGTAGAGAAAGGAAGCACAAGAGTGAAACAAGAGTTTTATACGATATCTAGGGAAAATATTAATCCTCTACTATAAAGCCAGAATGAATCTAATTACAGGATTACAATCAAACAAATTTTCCAAATTATCAAAAAATTTAAAATGTGAACCACTTTTCAGCTGATCATCAAGTTCTTCTCAACTTTCATAATTACAAAAGTCTTCTATTTTGCCAAGCAAATTAAACATATATTTTAAATTTATATTTTAAAAAGTATATTTTGGTATATTTTCTCTTATTCTAATATGTAGTGGTCCTAATATTAGCATCCTAGATACTTTAGATAGACTCCCTTCATCCTTTCTGAAGTCTTCTGCTTCTAATCCACAATTCACTGCTACAGCTTTTCCCCCCTTCATTTAATTAACAGATGCACACTTCTCACTACTATATTAGCCTGTTTTAGATTCAATGTTTTCTAAGCATCTAGTAAAACATGCTTTAACTGATTTCCCTTCAAAACTGAGTGGAAAAGGAATTTCTATACAGATGATTTCACTGAAAGGCTTCCAAGTGATCTTTAAAAAAAGGAACAAAAATGCTGCTGATTAAACTTTGTATTTATTATGTACAATCAAAGTCAATTCACAGTCATTTATACATTATCAAAAACAAGGAGGTTTTAAATACACTACTGGTTATTTGGCTCCTTTCAATAATAGGTGTGACTCCAAATCCTTTTATAATTAGTTCTAAAAATACTGCATCCATCATCTTTTTAAATGAACATTTTAGTATTAGTAGTACAAGACCACCTGCACATAAAATTAAGTTTCCTGTACTTAGGGAATTAGTCATCCTGTATGTGACTGCAATTTGATAGTCCATAGCAAGCTATTTCTGCTGTGGCCACAGAGAAAACCAAATTATAAGTGTTATTTTTTTCTTCAGTTCTCATCAAAATAGAATTGTTGTTTTTCTTCACTTTGCCCTTCCTAAATTGCAAGCAGCTATTTTAACCACCAAACATCACTTTTTCTACCATGGGTCAGCAACACTACACAGATCAACCATAAGCGTTTTCTTTTCTCCTTCAAACTGAGAACTCAACACTTTTTTCTTAATTATAGAATTATTCATCAGTCTTTCATGAGCACTATTTCCAGTATCTTGCATTTGTACTAGAAGGAAGTTGTCTATTTTTCCTTCTGCACGTTTTAAGAGATATTCTACTTGCCGCTTCTCTGTAACTGATCTTTACTTCAAGTCATTTTTCTTTGAGGAAAATGTCATCTCTTTTCACCCTAAAATCAAGCTTCTGGTTCATAATAAGAAAACCCACTCCTTTTACACCACTCACCTAGTCAGCTAGCTCACTCTCATCTTCATCCTTGTTTGCTTATCAACAGAAGTATCAGAAGACCACTTGGACCTGCAGGAACACTATGCCTTTGTTCATTTATAAAAATATGACTGCTTTTCTGTCTTGGATGGCTAGAAGTCTTTGGATATGTAATCTATAGTATAACATCATCATGGCAATATAGCATTCCAAAACACCATTCTACTCCTTCCCTATAAATCAAAGCAACTCATTCTTTTTGCTTTCTGTGTACAAGGCTTCTTTGGACTGAACTTGATACAGACTGGCTAGCTTCAAATTTACCTGGTCTTATTTAATGAAATCCAGTACTTCTCATCCTGATGTGGAATTCTACAAAACATCAATTTATATAGCTCTGCATACCATTGTTGTACAATCCTCCTGACACAGCAATGATACAGGAAGAAAATCGTAATTTTGATATAAGCTTATGCAATTAAATTTGTAAACTCGTACAATTCTTCATATTGAGACAAGTATTTTGGCAGAAAAATTAACTATAGCACAATCATTACAACTACCCACAGCTACTTATGACATCACTGAAAGTAAGCTATTCTATTAGGCAATTCAGTTTCACCATCACTTCTTCTCAGCAGGAGGAAAATATACTCTCAAATTATAATGCATACAACTGGACCATTAAGAAAAAATATCCTGGGTTTAGCGGGGGAAGCAAGGAGCAAAAGGAAAGGAGGAAATTGCCAGAGAGGTCTGTGACTGACACAGAAGCAATATCTTAACTGAAGAAAGGGCCACTGGCATTCAAAGACAACTGTCAAAAGCAAGTTAACTTGCCTACATTAGCTAGCACTTGACTCTATCTCCATGGAATAATGCAGATGGAAAAGAAGAGGATAGAGGGAAAAGGAAGCCAGAATGTTCTCTGCACACTTCCCCTCTGACACCACCACACATTTTTGATAGTTTAGGAAGTTTTTTATTTGCTAGCTGCTAAATTGAAAAACTGGTTACATAATGCAAGCATGAGTACCCCAATATCTAGCTTTTGCACAGAATTAAACAAAGTTTCCTCTATGGAGACAGGATGTTTTCCTTATAATACCCAATTGTGGCCATGTGACAGCCAGCAAGCTTGTCACACAAGTCCACCATATGATAACCTAATCTTGTTTAGACCGTCTTAGCAGGGCACACATTTTAAGGGACAAACCAACTACTATTCCTTCTGTGTCCTAAAAAAAAACTAAAAAAAAAAATTAAACAAAGCAGTCTAGAATATGTTAATAGAAGTGCCTGGGGGTCTGAGAAACATTTCAGTTATTGCGACAGCATGTCCATAACCTCACCTACACTACAGGGAACACCAGGCTCACAGAACAATGAGTTCCCCAAGTGCATTGCCAAGATGAAATATATCTCATGCTGACTAGTTTAACCTTCATGCCAAAACACCTGAAAAATGTTTGAGCAGGCATTTCATGCCATAACTTGTCAAATATAACTAGGAAGGGGGAGAATTTTGGGCAGCACTTATTGCTACAAGGAGAAATGAATCAGCAAGTCAAGAGGGCTCACAGATTAAATATGCAAACCTGAGCTTATGTAAGAATCTTGGAACATGTTCAAAATAAATAAGTCACAAGAATACCGAAGGGATAGAATACAGAGGATCCTTTTTAGTCAACACTGTTTTCTTTATTCAGGTGGAAGTCTTGATAGCAAGACAATGAAATAGGAATTTTCTTAACTAACTGTAATTACACAGTTTCAAAATTGCATCCTTAAATAAAGCATTATCAAAAGACCAAATACACTCCAAATATATCTCAAAAGAAGCTGCTATACACTGTAAGAGTGAAGATGTCAGAGTTTTGTCAAATTCACCTATCAGATGATTACAAAAAGTTAAAAAAAAAAAAGAACTCTGACAACTTTTAGTCTTATGTTTCCTTCATATACTTTGGCTGTTCTCAAGTAAAAACTTGCTTATGGTTTCTATTTCCATGTCATATTTCAGTACCTGTAAATACATGTAGATACATTACATTCCCATTGGATCTAAGCATTTAACATTGTGCTCACTATGAATTTAGCAGCTTGACAAATACAGCAACTTTTCCAGAAACTACAAAACTTTTCTAAAACTTTACAGCAACTTTTCCTACTCGCTACAAAAAGCTTTTGAGAAGCTGGAGAACATGCACTAAATAGGTATTTAAAAGCCTCTATCCAAGATGATCACAAAACATCAGGAACACTTATTAAGTCTTTTGTAATTACTAGAGTAAATTTTTCATTGCAACATGCTTTGCAATTCATCTATTAAAGATATGTGTGCAGCCACAAGCTTATCAAAAAGCATTTCCTTCACAATCCTGTTCTTTTTAGTGGGTAGAAATTTTCTTCCCACAATAAAGACTCATTAATCAAAGCTGCTAATGAATCAACTGTTAGGAGTGAAAAGGGGACTAGACTTAAGCGCAAACTACTAGAAAGCAAGAAACAAACTATAGATTTAAGCATATAATTTTAATTACCCCAGTAACACTGAAGTGTTTCCAAGTAAAAACAACAGATTCACAATGAAACTAGTATTATAAAACAATGTTCTAATTTAACATAAAATTATTAGCAACACTTAAATATGTGTATTTGCCTATTATCTTACACTTAATCAATGTTATTGAACAATATTAGTAGCATAAAAAAATAAAGAACCCCCTCTAAATCCAAGCAGTGCACTGCTGCCTGAACTCTCCACTTGTGGTTAGCTTGGCAGTAGCAGTTTATTAGAAGTCCCAGCCTATCCAAATTATAAAATTGTTTCTCTTTTGTGACAATTTTTCCATAATATCACTCTCTAGTCAGAGAATTATGAAAATTTCCAAAGTTTAACAGAGAAAAATGACACTTCTTAAAATTCTGTAAACAAGGATCTACAGAAACAATTGTGAAGCCCACACAGAACATCAAGTACTTTATAGATATAGATATAGATAGATATAGATATAGATATATAGATATAGATAGGATTTTCCTCTCAAAAAAAAAAGAATATGCCCCTCAAAATCTAACTTTTTTTCATTAAAACCCACTCTTTCCCCATGAACTCATTTTCAATTAAAGGTTCCTACACCTGGTACTGTCTTTCCACAGTTTTATCTAATTTAAGTATCATGACATCTCTATTTCCAAGCACATAGTTTCAGCAATGATTAAGCATTTAAAACATTATTTTGCCATTAAAATATTTCCCTTTACAAAAGTCAGACATCTTCTGTGGCTAGTTACACATATTTGTGGGTGTATTCTGACAATATTCTTGAATCAGAGCAAAAGATGGAGAGAGCAGAATAAAAAAATGCATTTGCTCAATAGTCCTTATTAGGACTAAGACAGTGTATTACCCTTCTCCAGTATATACTGTAATCTACCAAAGATTTTTGTGGCACTTCAATTAGGGACAAAAATTGGACAATAAAAAAAAGGCCACATCATTCTAGTCAGGTTTTCCGTATCCTGCTATGATCCCTTTCTGAGCATCTATGAGCATTTGCTATTAAATAATGCAATGAAAACTATGTTTTAAAAAATCATGCTTTCAGTCTTAGCCCACCCTAAACATACCATTAACAAGTATACAGAACCACAACAGTATACACATTAAACTGAAAAAAAAAACTGACTTCCCCAACACAAAAATAAAACCAACGCAAATCACTCTAACCTTTCCCTAGATAGAACGACAGCATTTAAGTTAGCTTATCCAGGGCGGAAATATTTTCTTGAAATTCATTTTATTTCTTGCACAAAGCTACCTGAATACATTACCATAAAATGGGTTATGAATTCAAAGTAAGCAAATAATGCAGAAAAACAGAGCAGAAGCAATGGAAGTCATCCTATGCAAGTGCTCACATAGAGCTGAACCAACTTTAAAATACAAACAGACCATGCTCTGTGACCCAAGTGCAGCAGATGGTGCCAGTACAGCAAATATTCCCAGCATTCCTTGAGAGACAACAAACATAACTCACATTTCTTATGCATCATCCCTACAAGCTACCATAATAAAAATTCAGCAGTTAAAAATTTGTCACTCTTGCATGTGAGTGGGAGAAGATATTAATAGCACACTTAAGAGTGTAACTGAAACCAAAAGTGCGCCAAAACACTTATTTCCCCTTATCCCCTTTAACATACATGGACAGTCACCTACCCAAATAACTCCACCACTGCCAATTTACACCAATACGAGCCCGAATCAACTTCTCAGCTGGGACCACAGATTCACCAGGACGTTGAACAGTTTATTAAACCATCCACATGGATCTGTGAAAGAGAATTAAGAAGTATTTTAAAAATGATGGGTGTAAGCAACCTTGCACAAAACAGTTTCAAATCCACATTATTTACTTTGTTCTACACCAGAATCAAACACAGACAACACAGGAACAGTAATATGTAGCTTACCAGAACAACCACCATTCTATCAAAATTAATTTTTGTTCTTTGTCAAATCTGAACATAATGAAATCAGAAAAAGCAGTGTGTCAAAACACAGAAAAGGTAGAACTGATTATGATCTCCTCCTTCTATGGCAGCCAAAACTGAAACATACACTTGCAAGCTAGAGTTCAGAACAGCTCTCTGTTATTTGTATGAATGGAGTCAATTATCAGATTAACAAAATGTAACCAAAACCAACAAGCAGTTATGCACAGGACTTGGACTGAACGACTTTCTCTTTAAAGTTCTGATGAATCTCAAGCATGTTCTCTGAAAGAGAATCTACACCACCCATACAGATGCAAATGCTCCCACAGCCCTCATGGGGAAATAAAACTCACTGCCAACAAATCAGTGTTTTAAAAAAGCTTCAATTATTTAACTGGACCTGCCAGCTGCCTTTCACTTAGTTTAACATCATGTTTTACTGAAGGTCTACAGCCACAGCTATTGACAAGCGTGGAGATAGCTGCTTACAAGTAGCTGGATCTATTTCTCAGAAGCTTACTCTGCCTGGTGAGCTTTTGTGGAATACTGACATACACTCTGTATATGTTGAGAATACAAAATTTTAATATGTGGACCTGGCTAGTAGGCCAGAATAATGCAGTAAATCTAAGATGCATGTGAAACACACCCATGGCCTCATCTTGGTAACATTTGTTGAAGACAGTTCAAATACAGTGCCAAAATACAGAACAATGGTTTCTCATCTGGTTTTAAAACAGCTAATACATCTTACCCAAAGAAAAATATCTATTAAATCTAGGTTTCTATGTTGATAAATGGAATCTTTCCTGAAAGAAACTATTCTAAAGGAGATCTATCCTGATTAGCTCTTAATACAAAGTCACAAAACGGAGTTTCATGATTCCTAGAGTTTTGTGATTCCTAAAATTTCTACAACAAACAGCAGCAACAGACTTGCCAAGAAAATAATTGTTTCTGCCACTGCCAGAACACTGAGATTTAACAAACCATGAAGCATCCATAGTAATACAGTTGTTTAACAGATCTTAGCTAGCTTTTCCAAAATATTTGTTTTACCAGCTTCCCAGGGTACCATGGACAACCCAGCTAGAAACTCTGAAGGATGCCACAGTTGATGACTGCAGTACTACTTTCCTGGCTTTCTAAGGAATTAAAAAATTGGGCTGCTGCCCCTGAAAGCAGTGGCTCTGAATTTTCCTTAGAAAATTTTCCTACTGCTTTCCCACCTATAACCAAAATTCTTGCTTGGCTGAAAATACTAACATAAGTATCACATTAAATCAAGTTTATATCTAGCCAGCAACTCCCTTCATACACACCCTGTTTAAGAATTGATGGTCTATGATGTAAAGCCTGGAATAGCATTTTTAGCTCTAACTAAGGAGAGCTGACACTTTCCTCTCTCTTGCCCTGTGATCTTCCAAAGATTCAGTTCAATTTGAAATGTAAGTGGCATTTTTATAGATAAAGAATCAACTGATTATGTTGATTATGCTGTCTCTTCCAGATTACCTACTCAAGTTTGCGACTACCTCGCATCCATGATACAAGTGCTCAGTGGTGATGTAGACTCCAAAAGTTAATACCTGAGGAAGAGTAAGAACATAAGAATTTTGCACATCATTAGAAGAGAGACTTTTGACACTTCTCCTAATGCCAGTATTCCCCACAACAGGGTAGCTTAGAAAGTAGAACGAAGGCTATGGTCTACTTCTGGCTTTTTCATTATCAGAGACTTGTAATTTTTAATTAAAACACACTACTTAATTTGTATCAACAAGGCAATCCGACTCAAATCCCTGATGGACAGGTCACTGCAGGAAGAAGGACCCGTACTACATTTGAGTTATAAAGCCATTTCAGAACAGTTATGAACAGCCATAACTTTTCAGAAGTAGACAAATTTGTTCTGCTGAATACCTAAATCACCCCTTGCAGACAATATGTTGGAGCTTTTGTGGCTGCAAATACAACTAGGAGAAGAATCAACTTGGATTTTATTCCACTAACACACTTGTGAAAACTATGCTGCATTAAAAAAAATGTTACTTAAAAAACAAACATTTTTTTCCATTTTACTGTATCTAATCTGCTGTTACTGGTACTCCATTTTTTTCAATATATTACTTGAATAATCAGAGTTTGCTTATCTACATGAAATTTTGTTGAAGTCCTGTGAAAATTTAGATGTGGGTAGTACTGCTATCAAGTACTTCAGAGTTTGCAAGAATCTATCCCAGAGACTATGTTAAAATGACTGGTAATATTACATTATGAACCAAGGGAACCAATCACTTTGGCTACGCTTACTGGAAAAAGGTGTCAGATGGAACACCACAAGGGATGCTATTTTGTTTTTCACCCAGAGTCAAGAAGCACCATCACACCACTATCTTAGTAATACAAAAGCAACTAATGATAGCAGTGAGTATTAGAAAAGATAGCTTAAAGCAGCAAAATTAATATAAAAATATTGTACTAATCGAGGTTTAATATTGTAAAGAAGATTAGTTGAAGTATTTGTTAAGTCAGTTCTACTGAATCAGTAGATCTATGCATAAAACCTAACATTTTGATTTCACAATGAACAGGAAAAAAATCATTTAGTACCAAAGGATTCTTCCCCTCCATTTTATTCAACTACAATGACAAATTTTTAAATGCTATTTAGATTTTTTTAAGCATCGTTTAGCTGAATCCAAAGTGCCAAATAAGAAAAATAGGAACTTATGAATATATGGGCATAATTACTAGCAGTGCACCTACAAAATCAATACTTCAACAATTACATAAATGCAGCCAGTCATGAACTGAAAAAAAAGGTTTCATCAACTGCTTTCTGAAAGGAAGTAAATACCTTGTATATTTTTTCCATTAAGTTGGACAGAGGATGCATATAATTACAGGTGACATATAAAAATTAGCCTATATTACAAGAAATTGCTTTGCTACGTATTTATTCTACTTTAAAAAAAGCAGTAATAAGTGCTTAAACACACTTGACTACTACCATTAAAAGTGTTAAAAGATAATCTGGTTATTAGAAGCTAGGTGGCTAGGTGATTGGCAGGAGAGGGTATCAACTAGCAGATACTTCATGAGCTGAAGTACTTGATGTTGAATAGCTGACTGGTTTGTACACAACCTTAACACCTAAATTCTACATTGCATCCTACGGTTTCCTCTAGATCAATGACACAAGGGAAAGGGTAGGAAGAAACCCACTCCAGCAGCACATAATACCCTCACTAAACTCAGCTTCACTACTGGCTATTATTCCAGCATACAAGACTCACAGTTCAATATTCGAGTGGCAGGACTGAATACAGTCCTGTATTCAGTCACAAAAACAGAAAACAGATCATCATCATCACAGCAGAGAGAGAATAAGCAATTTTTATGGATCTTTAAATATTGTCGTTGTGGACACCCCACCCCCTCCCCTCCCCCCCCCGCCCCACCCCGCTTATTTCAAGATACAGATATATAAATACAGGCACATACACCCAAAAAGCAGTGTTCAACTTGCATTCTAACTGCACAGCAGAACAAATGTAAAAATACATAGTTATCTTTCACAGATCTTTTCTGCCCAGCATTTTAACATATGCCAGAAGCACTGAAACTATATGCCAGTCCCTCAAAATCTGACTCTTCCCCAAATGCCCAAAACTGCAGCATCAAAAACAGGAAAAAAAAATCTGTGTGTCTTAAGTGGAAAAAACACAGGAGAAAGGTAACTCTAAAAACAGTAAAAGTGAATGCACTTGATATTATTTCAGTCACACATTCACTTAGAGGGGGAGGGATTAATGCAAACATGAAACTGTGTCAAAAATAATACACATGCCCTCAGGTTCAATTTCAATTTACCACACTCTAGATTCTTACTACAGATAGACTCTCAAAAATTAAATAATAAATGAAGGAAACGAAAAAAGGTGCAACTTTTTCCATGCTCATTTGCAAGGTCAATGGATACTTCAGTATCTTAATAACTAACTAGAGTATAAATGTATTTAAGAAAAAAATCTTAGTGTATTTTTAATCTGGGGGTGCAGGAAAGAAATGAAACAACCAACCCTTGCATCACATTTTCAAAATTTCAGTCCCAGAGAAATTAATATCATTGTACTAGTTACTCTCAAGTATGCCCGAAGATCATCATTTAGAAACTACCTTCAGGAAGAATTCAGTATCTCCAAATCCTGCACAGCTTAATCCTTGTACTACATCATTTGAAAGAAAAAGCCTAATACATAAGTTATCTTCCCAATTATAATGTTCAAGAAAATTTGAGACTTAATATATTCTGAGGTTTTTTTCCATCTTTGAACCCCAGGAAAATAAATTATCTTACAGCAAAACTATTCCCCCTGAAATGCTACATAAAATACTTATCAAACAGAAGGTAAGCTGTTATTTTACAGATTAAAGATCAGGACATACAAACAGACAGCTGCTGTCATGAGAAATAGCTCAACTGCTTAAGGATGTGTTGAGAACTATCCACTTTGACATGTTAGGATTCCAGCAAGCAGGCAGTGTGCAGCTAAGCTATCAAAAGTAATTGCTACTAACACTGGTGCACCCGGATAAGGAGAAAGTCCTCACAATTAAATTTAAACATTTTTCATGCGATGACTCTAAGAAGTGCATTTCAGGGAACAATTTAAATTCAGATAACAAAAAATATATTTTAAATTCACTGGTGTTTTAATATATCACTGCATTATATTCTCTCCAGAGAAGCAGACATTAAGCACAGAGTCTTAAAAAAAGGGTAACAGCACAAATACCAGCTCTTTCTGTTCACTTCATGCCCATGAGTGCCACCTCCTCTCTTAATAGAAGAGCTTAGCCCTTCTGGAAACAGGAGGGAAAGATCAGATGTCAGCTGCATTTCATGAATGCAGTACAGTCAAGTGAGGCCACTACACATGGGCTTCTCAGTACAGGCCCAGAGCAACTCCACACCCAGCTAGCAGTCTTCCTAGAAGATTTGAGAATGATGAAGTTAAATGTCCTCTCTTCTTCCATTCTCTGCCACCTAAATTATCTTGCACTTTCAATCCCTCCATGAATAAAGGTGATTCTATCCTGCCATCTGAAATTGAAAAAGTAAAATACCATAAAGGCATTACACACTCTAGGTGACAGACATTTCTAAGTCCATCATTTTGTCATAATACATAACAGAACTTGTTTACTAATCATACCAACTGCCCATCACCTGTCCGTTCTTCACTCCCACTAGCCTTGAGGTCTAATCTGAAGGAATAGGATGTCGCATTCAAATACTATTGACCTACACATTTCAATCAAGAGATTCCTCTAGATAATGAAAAACACAATGAAACCAGAAAAACCAATGAATGAAAGAGGATAGATATACAAGTCTCAAAAGCAAGTCCTCCGAAACATAGCTTTCAGGAGAAAAGGTCTTTACTGTTTCTTCTCCTTTTCCATGGTTAGTTTCTTCTTCTTTTCCATGGCTGCACCCCTGCAGCAATTAAAAACTATTTTACAGAGAAACATTAAATTCCCAGCCTACCATCTCAAGTCTAGAAGTCAATCTACCTATGGCACAAAAAAGTACGAGCGATGGGAGGTGGTAGACTATAAATCTGCTGAAAAGATGATGTAACTGGGTAAGTATCCTAGTTTTTAACTGCACTTTTGACTTTTATGTACAGATTATCAAGGATCAAATCACTGATGATGAACAGCAACATTTACATTTATTGTGAGTAAGTGGACAACTATTCCAACTATTCCAAATCAGCAACTGGAACTGAAAAGACAAGCCAATCTCCATCATGCAAAATTCAAACTACAGCCTGATGAAGGCAAGAGTATTCCCTGCTTCTCCCTCACACCTGCCTTTTATTAAAGCAAGGGTTTCATAATCACAATGTAAGTGCAATCAGTAACTGATCCAAAAAGCCTAAACCTGAAATGCTTTGACAAGAATATTTTTCATTTAGATCAGTTTGCTTAAAAACTCACTGACCTTCAATACCCTGTCTCCACCTTAAATACCTTGTCTTCACTTTCAATACCTTGTCTTCCTTCTGATGCAAAGAACCACAATGGAAGCAAAGAGGGAGCATGCAAAGCAGACGCAGCAGAATGTAAGACTAGACATTTAGCCATAGGCTTTATAAATTAAAACTCCTCTAAAATAAAGGTGATAAATTCATTATTACTGGTATTTTTTAGCATAAAAAAAATTTATCAAAAATATATGCAAGCATATTTTAATGCTCATAATAGCACATGTTGATGGCAAAATTCATTCATGTGTGTCACATTTATATATGTTTTAGTCCACCTTAGATTCATAGTTTTAGTGAAGGGGGCAGGAGGGAAGAATTAAAAAAGAAAATTAACCATGATAAATATCTACAGGCAACCAAGAAGAAACAAGGATACTCAGTGAATCCAGTGAACAGTTTGCTCCAGACACTGACTGTACCAGTACTTTTTTTACTCTACAAAACTGAAAGAAATATTCACAGGATGTGGTCTGAACTTCAAGACACTATTGCTCAGCAAGTGCTGTGCATGTTTTTGCAACAAAAACTCAATTACTTGCCTACAAAGCTATGCTTTAAATTGAAAAGAGACTTAAGGGAATGAGAATAAAGCACACAAAAGTACACAGATCATCATCCCCAACATGATAAGTTCAAAATTTACATACACTTTCTTTCTTTTAACCAAAGCAAAAGCCATTTACAAATTTTAAAGTGACCAGTACAAGGAGGTGTTTTGCAAAGAAGCACTATTAAGAGAAGGTCTCACCTATAATATTATGCCAAAGTTGTTCACTTTGGCATAATATTAAGGTTAAATAAACATTTAGAAAAATCTTCAATTAATAACAACCTGCAATTCAAACCATAAATTGACACACTGAATAGATTTATAAAAATTTATATTTATTTACACAACAGTGCAACTGATCTAGATGCATCTTTCATGTGTCCTATGTTCTTAAAATGTTATGAAAATACAAAAAATGCCAACTTTCTAGAGTATCAGAAAGCTGCCACTTTATAGCCCATGATGCCCATAACTTGCAAGCAGAATACAGCCTATTTTCAATATTGATGGTAAAGGTGATTCGTCCAAAATCAACTATTTTAAATATGACATTTTCCAATAGCCTTCAGATGCTTGGATGTAAAGCAATGCTAGTAAATTGCTATGAACAAAACCTGTCTCTACACTGCACCCAAATTTTTCATCTAAATTCCTCTACTACAGCCCCTCCTACCAACTGATTAACTTAAAGCCACCCACAATGCACCTCAAAAACAGACTTAACAGTGAATCCTGAGAACAAGAAATAGAAACAGGTTTTTTTTTCATTAAAGAGAATTCTTCCGTGATGCTGTCTGTTGTTTTGCCCTCAGATCAACATTACCAAGGTCTTAGAGGGCTTAAGGAGAATGGACATTTTCAGGAAGAAACCACAAGAAATAATGAAACAAAAGTGTAACAGTCAATATGCTTTTAAAAGTTACAACAGTTATAAATCCAGGTTAATTACATTACAGAGTAAAATTAAGTTACAAAGTACCTCAAAAAGAAACAAAAACAACCAAAGATAAAACAACTCAACTGTTTAATGGAGAGGTATAAGATAGGTATTTACAACCAACAGCATAGGAAAATCTTGGGAAAAAAATTGGAATAAATGCCAAGGAGGGGAAAAAAAACCCTAGATTCCATAGCATTATTTGGCTATTAAAACCAGAAATGACAAGTGCTTTGATGACAGTAGCAGTTGGTTAAAGAGTGAGAAAAGACAATACATTATAACTTGTGCAAGTTATAACTCTTGCACTGCAATCTGCAAGGTTTACATGTCCCAAAAGGCAAAACCCAAATTTTGTTTCACGCTTAATGCTTTCTGGACAACTGCATTAACACTATGATAGTAGCAAGTCCAACTTGAACACAGGTGTGTGAACTAATTTCCAAGTCTGTTTGAAAATCAATTCCTGCTACTCATGATGACATGGGCTAAAGTAAGTAAGATTCAACTTTGTATTTCACACTGAAAATGTCAGTGAACCAGGCCAGACTCAACAGAATTAACACACAGGTCTAAGGTGCAGGGAGGAGAGGAACACCCTGACAGACACTTGCCTGTACACCTGAAGTACCTTTCAGATATACTAAAAAAACGAAAGGAAAACACAGACCTGGGAAAACATTTGTGTTACTACTTCTGATACTTCCTACAATTCAATAGCTACAGACCACTCCTATAGCCACCGATAGCTGGGAGACAAGCAGAAACATTGGAATTAACTGTGCTTGAACAGCTGAGGCCTCTCTGCGGCTACCAGGACCACTACTCCATCATGAAACACAAAATTTAGTGACTAGAATGAAGATAAACACCAAACTTCAAAGAAGGAAGGCTGAGGAGGAGGAAAGCTCATGTGTACCTGAACATATGTCTATAGATTTTCTCATACTTATCCCAAAGAAGGCTGAGACCAATCAAACTAACACACATCACAATCAGGGAAGGCAGCTGGACTGCCAGAATAAACACAAAAGCAAACAATAACCCAGCTGGCTTGGATCAAGCTACAAACAGGCAACTCCAGCATTTGTCTCATCTCTGAGCAGACAAGCAAATCTTTAAATGGTGGTACCACTATCATTGGACAGCTAAGAATCCCAGGGACTGGAATTCAAACCAGAAAACAAACACAGCAGCACCGCCTTTTCAACTCAACAGATATGAATGTATCATGCTTCCAACCCTGCTTTACAACAGATCTCTTACAATCTCTCCTAGAAACTACCGCAGCTATGGCTTCTGCTACAGACTCTGCTTCACATTATTAAATGCTTGTTTTAAATAAATCTGTGCCTTCCACAGCTATGGAAGTAAAATATTTGCCCTCTCTTCTCTTTCAAGGACCTCTTATTTCTTACACGACTGAACAGCAATTAGGATATTATGTAAGTTATTTTACTGAAGTTAATTTTTAACTCCATTTCTAATCATAGGTATTGAACAAAAAAAAAAAGAAAAATTACATTGAGAAAGAACAAGAAAAATTGCTTTAAAAATATACATACTTCATTCCTCTGTCTTAAAAAGGATTTTAAATTATTTCAGAGCAGTAAAAATTGTGCAATATACTAGTTAGAAACTAATCAGATGAAATTACAGCTTTTAGATATACATGTATTTTTCTGTCTATGCACTTTTTAATACCTTTGCTTTCTAACTAAGAGAAATTAAAGTGAATTCCCACCTACTTTGCCAACATGGAATAACAAGCAACAAAATGCTTGGCCTTGGGCTTGTGCCTTTATAATAACAAAACCTTGAAATATTTGGAGTTATAAACCTGCATACTGTGCACAGGCCTAGCTATCCAAGGAGAAAAACATAATTATAGTTTTCCTCTTCCTTCATTCTTATTGATAGACTCCTGGTTTCAACTTCCAGCTATGGCATATGTAAAACAAAATAAAAATAGGTGATGGGGAAAATAAACAGTAGTGAAAATGCTAACAGTGTAACTCAGCAATTGATAGTTAATACCATCTTCAATATGAAAAGCTCTCTTTAAGCCCTTAACTCAGGAAATAAAATATGTTTGAAAAACATAATTAGCACATTCTGTTTCACGTGGCTATGGTATTTTTATTCGTTTGACATATGCTGCTTCCTGAATGGATTTAATGTATTTTGGCATTCCAGAACAAAACTGCTCTGTGTTTGGCACTTCATGTACAATGTAGCCAGGAAGCCACTCCTTAAGACTGTGCAGCCATCTGCAGCAGACACCAAAGGTTTTTGACAAGCAAGCTGCACTGCTGTAAATATGCAGTATTTCAATATAAAAGAAAAGTTCTCATATATTAATCAGACTCTGCACATAATTGCCCACAGATAAATTCAGGTGATCTGCAACATAAAACATGTCAGCACAGAAACAAAAAAGGGACAAAAAAAATCTCAAAATATACTATTTCTTATCAGAATGTTACTGATTATTTAAATACTTACTAAATTGTATGGCCTACACAAAAAAAAAAAAATCGAGTCCCTGATGCCCTCTCTTACATGCCCTCTCCCTCAAAAATGCAATTCCCAGAATTCCTACATAAAAGCTAGGAAGGATCAAACAACAGAGATCAGAATAACACAGCAAGTGCAGAACACTTGAGATACAAAGTAAGCAGATGTTGGGTATACAGGATGGGGAAGGAAGAACCACACTCAAAACCCCACTAGCTATTAACTGCTCAGAGAAACAAATCCAGACAGGTTACATAATTCAATCTATGGTAACAGGAAGCTAAATGGAAACACATTCAGAGATCAGAGTTCAAAGGAAGTACGTGGGGGTATATATATTCATTTCCCATTCTGAATTTGGCAGGTTTCAAAAAAATATATCATACCAAAAACTACAAATAAATATGCAATCCAACATTTAAAAGACCATATAGTGCACTACTGCAAGTTACTGCTTGAAGAGAAATAGTATATAGACCTGGACTTCCATTTTACTTTATAATTCCTCATCCTTTAAAGAACACTTCTGTCTGTCTTCCAAGTATTATCCACTTCAACAAGCCAGTTTGGTTTTTGTTCTTACATGTTTAGTACAAAATGCTGTACTAAAAGCAGAAGCCTTTATTCATAATGCAGCTTTAAAAACAGTTTTACTTTAATATGCCTTTTTCACTACAATAAAGAGTGGCTATAATAAGAAGTAGCCACTATTTTAAAAAAAGCAAAGGTTCAAAAACCGAAACAGAAATAAGTTGCATTTTGCAGACTCTAAGCATCTTGTCCCTCTAGTTTATACAATAATTTTGCTACGTATTATCTCAATATTATTCTCAACAGTTTTAAGAATTACTGTCCTGGACATATAAAGGAACCCCTGAAGCTACTTACCTCTGTCTATTATTTTTCTTTAGATTAATTATACAGCTGATACAAAGATCCCAATACATGTCAATTTGTTGTTTGTAACAGTGATGGAGAAGAGTTACTCCTGACTGCATTGGCTGGGGTTCTTTCTAACTACAACACTCTTCACATCTTTCATGTGGGTAAGCACTGTTATTCTTACCCTCTATTTACACAGCTTTTCTCTCACAATGCATGTTTGATTTTTGCCAATTTATAATCTCTTCACTCCTAACACAGTGATGAAACATTTGAGTTAGTATTTTTGTACTGATTTTTTTCCCTTTACTTAGTGTTGTAATCCTCTAAGTGAATAGATGATGATTAAAGAGAGCTTTTATGTTATTTTTATTTTACTCTATCAGACATTTTGCAGATCACATAAGCAACTGATACAAAAAATAAAATAACAGAAAGCTAGTCTTCAATAGCCTCTAAAATATTTTTGCCTCTTTAGATAGGGAAGAACAAGAGTGCACTGCTTACAATAAAACTTTCATGAATAGCTTAGAATTTAGACAATTATATTTAAGTACACTTTCTCTTAAAAATGTTGTTTTCAATAGGGAAAATAATTCACTATCAGAAGCCAAAAAAGCTTTTCTGCTCACAGATTTAATGCACTAAAAGAATCTTATTTCTCATCAAAATGCTAATTATAGCTCCAAAACTGAATCCATAGTTGATTTAATAATACCCAACTTAAATTGTTACTTAACGTCTGATACCCTGCGCTTTCCAGAATGAGAAAAAAATAGAGGTACAATACTACTTTGACACTACCAAAGTACAAACTGGGACACTGACATGCTGATTTATTATTAACATATCACCTTCTTTTCTCAGAATAGGAAAAAGTGACTGAAGAGCACAATGTAGGAATTCCAGAGAATTTTATAGCTGTGACTTCCATTACTTTGAACCTTCCAACTTGTACTTCAGATTTCTCAAAGATTAAAATCATGTTAATACAAAACTGGAGGAAATGAGTAACATTCTGATTTTAAGGGAAAGTTATTCCCTCATGAAGATATTTCATGCTCTTCCAGAAGTTTAAAATCTGGAAATTTAACCCCTGTGGAAGGATGTGTAAGCTACAAATCTAAACTGAGCAAACATATATTTAAATTCAGTGGAAATAAGTAGGGACTCGCTCCACAGCCAGGAGACATTTTTTTAAAAGGTTAAGGAACAATTTGTTGGTTCTTCATTGGTTAGTTTATGTAATGGGAAAAGCAAAGTAAGAAACAGAAGAGAAAAATATTGATTAAGAACATGTTTCTCTCCCACTCTGTAACACTTTCTTCTCACCTGCTCCATTGACAAAGCCATAATCTTTCCCTTGACACATCATCACCTGCTGCTGCAAAAACAATTCAGTAACTGATATCACAAAAGACTACAGGATATTTGAAATGTTGACAATGCATCTCCAAGATTCCACAATTTCCCACAGAAAAATCCTACAGAAATGTTTGCTTGCTTTACTGTCTTTTTCTCATAAGAACAGCATTGAAAAACCACTGAATAATGCCAGGATTCTCAGCATTTCTTCTGCTTTCTTTCAGTAAAGCAAAACGAAATAAATCCTCCATGAAAAATTGATAATAAATAAAAATAAAAGAGTAAATTAACCTCAAGTCTATTAAAATAAATTTTAAGTATATCTTGCTTTTCTAGTACTTGTATTACTTACATTTTCATTTAGTTGGATGAAATACCTGGTACCAGATCAAAAGTCTTAACATCTAAATCAATAGTAACATATTGGAAGAACAGGATTGTCTAATAGCCATAGAAAGCTCACATCCCCACAAAATGTTCAAGAAAACAAAGCTCTCCTAGAAAACACAAGTAAGATGCACTATAGATAAACAATATTATAATAAAATAGTAAAGCTCTGAAGGATTTTTTCCCCCATATCAATGTTTCCAATCTTATCCATCAGGATCAGAGACAGATGGATTGACAAATTCTGAGTTCCAACTGATCCTCTCTCTTTGTCACACTCTGAAAATATAGTTAAACATTTATTTCCATCTTTTTCATCTCTTCTTACTTAGAGTCCTTATTTTTTGTTACTTTGTTTTAAACAGTTTCCCAACATCCATATGTGAACCAGTACCAATGACCTGGCAAAAGTCACAAGAAAAAATGTAGGTTTGCTCCAAACACTCTTTTCTAGCACTGCACACTCAATTCCCTTTGCCTATAACTCCTCAAAGATGTTTAAAGAACTCATTAATTACCTGGAATAAGTCACCCTGTATAAGTTTACTAGAGCATAGCAGGCATGGTATATAGACTGAATAGGTATGAAACTGAATAGGAAGAAGTGAACTTCTGCATTTTCTCCCTCAGTAAAGAAATTTTATTGCCAATCCCCCAAAAACATAGAGCAGTTCAGAAATTAAATAACCAACAGAGCTCCAGGGTTAACATCACATATGATTTTGTGACCAGAAGAAACCCAAAATGAGTATGTTCTCCCAAAAGGAGCTATCAACCTCACATTCCAGGCCACCACAGACTAACATGCCATAGCAAGTTAACATACCAGCAACAGGAGACCAGTGAACCTTATTGGCTGTCTGCACATTCACTGATCCTCCTTCAAGCAGACCCATCTCAAAGGCCAAAGTGGAACCCAAGTAAATCAAATATCTAACTATCATACTCAGTAGCATAAGCACGGAAAGCAAGCATTTACAAAGCATTTAAGTCACGAATTATTTAGATTGCTATGCTGACACACTTTTCAGTCTAATTTTACTGAAAATACAGGCCTCAGTCTTGTAAATACTACTGCAGCCACGCTTTCTTTTTTTTTGTTGCACTATGAGTGTGCGTAAGCACATTCAGATTTTTAAGCAACATCTTTCCACAGACAGAAAAAACCCTGTAATTCCCAATAAATATTCTCTGATACCCAGTTTCAAATATAAAACTCCATGTTATCTTCAGGGTTACCTGTAAGAAAAAAGACCTGCAGTAACTTGATCAAATTGACAAATTTGATTATTTGATTGGTCTTCCGAATTATTACTTCTCCCCTCTGATAGAGTAATGCCAGGAAGACAACAGCCACATGGGTAATAAACAGCAGCTCTCAAACCTTAGCAGTCTATCAGAAGTCATCTAGACAAGCCTGGAAACTTTCCACTAAACATTTACAATGATATCTACAGCCATTCTACATGACCAAACCTGTGAATGACATTCAATCGTCTGGCACTGCATTTTAGATGTTTCTGTAGATGCACTGATACAGCTCAAAGCACCTATGACATCTCTTCTGCTTCTTAAAACTTAGAAGTTCTGGAAGATACGCACTGAAAAACTCTCAAGGACAAGGAGGGCAAAGAATGCTGAAGAAATAATTTCTGCAAATGTACTAATCACATGCCCCACATCATGGGGCAGAGGACAAAGGAAGAATATCAAACTTCTCTTCCATAACTGTCTGCGAAGATGGTACCCCTCACGCAGTTGCTACAGGAACTACTCATGCCAACTTAGAGATGAAAACAGGCGAGAAGACTCCAATGGCAGCAGTAAAAACACATTACTTCAAAAAAAACAAGACCGCCCTTCTGCATCTATCTTTAATGCAATACCAGAACTTCAAATATTTTGAATTTATTTATTTATTGGGGGTCCCCAGCAAGGAGAATAGAGCTCTGGCCACTTTGCAGGGAAAAAAAAAACAATTCCAAATTAACACCTATATGTTTCACTTCAAGCATTTCTATCTTTTACTTATACTTCAAACCATCTCTGAGCTTTTTTCATTCCTGAAGCTGGCCACAGACAACTGACACAAGAGGTAGCCCTTGAGAACTACAAGCTCACAGCAAGACAATTATACCCCAACCTATACAAACCATCTTATCTAGTAAGATTGAACCTTATAAGGCTAAGTTACCTTCTGACATTAATACAACTACCAGGATCTCCACAGCAAGTCAAGATTGCTCAGACTGCCCTCAGACTGTGCTTAATCATCACTGTTTGTTCCTATGCATAGTGATCACTTTGTGTCAAGTATCTACAAATTCCTTCCAAGAACAGAAAAAAAAAGAATCTACTTTTTAACTTAAATTTTTAATTTTAACTTTTTACCCTAGGCAGGACAGTTGCAATGCTGGTGTTCTCCAATGTAAGTACACTTCAGTTTGGTTTCATTTAGACCAAAGGAAGAGGTTTGTTCAGTTTTATTTCTCAATAATGTGAAGTTACCATGTATTTTTGAAGGCAGAATTGCAGCCTACTGTTGAAATATCACACTTCTGTATCCCCTTTACACAAAGTACAAAGAGTACTTTCAAACACCTGTACTGAAATTCAAGCATCAGAGAAACAAGTATCTTAAAAAAAATTTACTTTGATGATGTTCCTTTGGACCCACTGAAATTCAGGACTAAGTCCCATCTGGTCACCAAAAATTGGTAAAAAAACCCAACTCCTTATACCCAAGGCAGCATTAAGAGGCAGGCATTCTTTATGTGGCTGGATGCGCAAGACGACATCTCCTCCAAAATACCATGCATGCTGAGTACAGAAAAATCTCCTGTTTATACACTATATTGTACATACATACTCATTGCTTTCCTGGAAAAAACATACGTATGATAACCATTTCTACAAAATCATTAACTTATTTTCCCTCCCCTTTCCACAAGTGTCCTTTTGTCCTGGGGGTCTCTTTTGTGGTCCTTGGTGGTCACCAACCCCAAAGTCCTAGCTGACTGCTTGGAAACTGGTAAAAGTTGGCACAACTGGGCTGGTTGCTTTCCAGTTCTTCCTAAAGAATATGTATTGAGCAGTTTCATAGGCCAGTGGTTTTTGAAGAATAAGCATTGAATTAGCCCATCAAGTGCAAACGATTTTTTATCTGGCAACAATGAATGCAAGCCAGCAGAAAAAGCCTAATTATCCTGAGATTACTATAAAAGAAAAATACTATTGATTCCAGCATAACAGTTTTTTTCCATTATAATTAGACGAGACATACACAAATCTCTCCTAAATCAGCATCCATATTTTGAAATCTTATATTTTTAAGATTTAACTCAATATCCAAACACTGTATTGTTAGTTCAATGTGAAAGCTGTATTTCAGTAAAGTAACCTTTTTACAATTAAAAAACCTAAAAAAAGTCCATTACCAATGGTTAAATACAGACTATTTATTACTCAAACTACCTTCAATGTTTTCATTCTGATATGAAAAGTGTGCTTTGAGACATTGTTCCACTTACTCAAAAGCCAACAAGACAAAATAGCAATGTTTATAAATCTTCATTTTCCAGATGATCTCATTTAACCATCTATTTCAAATGTCACCACATTTGCTTGCTCACATAGGGATACTGTCTACTATTTTCATGTCCACATGAGTAACTCTTCCGACAACTCCACTAGTAACCGATTTGGAAAAGGTTAGATTTCTAATTTCTCTACATGGATTAAATGTCAGGCACTTCTTCAGCAGATCAGGTTATTCTATAGGGAGAATATGCTGAAGATATGACATATCAACTATTTGATCTTTACATAACATTTTCCCAAAAAGATTTTCCTTTTTGCTTAGGAGCAGGAAGGACAAAAACAAAGCAAGAATGCAAAGCAGACAGACAGTGATTCATTACAGCCCTACCGGAAAGCCCAGTTGACAAATTTGCTCCCATCCCCTTCTATTTCTAGGACTTACTGCTACCATGTGCAGTACAACGTATTGTTACACATGTGCAAGGTTTTCCTTAGCTTTGATCTTCCAAGCATGGCTCTTAATGACTATGAGTAAAGACTCTCAACAAATTCCACCGAGAACAAATCATAACACTGTTTTCTGAGACCACCGACTTAATACACTATGAAACTATCCTTTAGTATTTTCTCCACAGAGCCCCCTTATCCATTCTATATGAACATGATGTGCAAATTGATACCCTACAGAGCTTTATGCTTACACTAAGCATTATCTACTGTGCAGCTTATGCATAAGACAAATCTATTCATATTTTACTAATATAATTATCATCTTAATGATAATCGCATTCCATAGTATGCCATATACTGCAACTTCTATCTCTTTGATTGCAAGCATTCCTTCCTAAAATTAGTGATGTTTACTAAGCTTAATTTAATTCACGAATAAGAACCAGTCAGGTCAAAAGAACGTTTCCCCAAGCCATCAACACGTAGCTATAAAAGTGCTGTTTCAAGCACATGAGCATGTGTAAGGTTAAATAATTTTGTTCATTATAAGAATATCAATATCAGACTGATTTTTAGTTGCAATCATTGACCTCAAGAAAGAACACATCCCTTCATGTTACTCCCAAATTATGTTGATGACATAATGGCATGCAATGATATAACCATGAGCTGTAAGCAGTACTGAATCAGACTTTCTTCATTAAAAAGGGCCTTATCCATAGCTACCATGGTGACAAAACACTAGCGTAAAAAGTTGTGCTTCCACTACAAGGAACCATTCTTCCACACGGCATTGAAAAATATCAAGTGCATCATGAGAGACACAAAAGGCCTGAAAAGAAACAAAATTGCCTTGATTATGAACATACTGGTTTACAACTACATTTGTCATGCACCGCTACAATTCCTCGCCCTCCCCTCAAGAATCTCAAGTCGTTACTGGGACTGAAACACTGCTCTAGAAAGGGATGGTTCTTTGTAAAAGGATTACTCTATTCAGACTTTCTGCCAAGCATCAGCCACATAAGGAAAGCAAAGTTCACTGCCACTTATTTTGTCCAGATCTTTCTGATGCCTAAGAATAACCCTTACTGCTGCCTGGAAAGGTAAGTCTATAAATTGCAAGTCAAATAATTTATTAGTTATCAACCACTGAACCAACTTTAGACATCTATATGTTAACATTTTTTCTTACACTATACCAACCAGAAGGAGTTGGATTATTTTTTCTTAAAGCACTAAATTACTCCACGATGTTAAAGAACTATACTCCTACCTATGTAGGAGTGTTAAAAATTTTGCACAGAAATTCCTTTGTCCAAGACTCCCAAATACCAGTACGTGTCACACATTGGCAAGATTGAAGCATACACATCCTATCTGACCAACATGTTGCTTCTGAGTTTAACAACTAGGAACAAACGTTCCAGAGCTACGGTTTCTACCTCGTTCTAAACATTCACAATATCAGAAACTCCTTGCCTTCATGAAAGAACTAACCTGTAATTGTCCCTTTGATGCATGAGAAACAATCGTGTATCTAGTTAGTTGGTGTAACAAGCACCAGAGGTACAAAATCTTACACTAAAATTTCACATTTAATTTCCTCTTCAACAGCTTCAAAAAGCTTCAAAAAGGAGTTCTTTCAAAACTTAGAAAGGGGAAAGTGGTCACCAAAACCAACAAGGCTACATTAACACCTTCAATTGCATGCACTTTAAAGAAGTCAGACAACTAGCTATCTGCTTTGGTTTTGTTCTGTATTTTGTTTTAAATTAAGGTCCTTAGGGTGAACTTTGCCAGGATTAAAATGCAGGATAGACCTCCACTATACAACCTGAAAAACAAGCAGTCCAACTCGTTGATTTGAGAACAGAAAGGGTAAAGGGGAAGAAGACGGGTTACTGCAGCAATCGAAGGTGGAAAAACTGCGACATTTACGGATGACCAGGAGGGCGTATTTTTATAAAGAAACTTAACAGCAGACCTGAACAAGTCCGGCCAGCCACTAACCGATATTCCAAAAATCAATGCAGACATAATCACGAAGCATCAAGAGCTTTCAATTAAATAACAAATATTACCTCCTTTATGACTTTCGCATTTCCCGATAACTTAATTGTACTCGCAGGGTTACCAACGTTTTGCAATGGAGGGAGCTGAAGAAGCAGTTACGCAGTCGAGCAGCTTCAGCTCAGTGCCTTCTCGGACCGAACAAAGAAACTTCTGTGTCCGATGAGATTAAAAACTTTCGGTCTCAGAGACTCTTTCCCGGCCTCCATGAAACCAGCGCCTCGGTTCACACGTTCAGGCGAGACGGGGAGAAACACAATGAGCAGCTAACAGGGCAGGCCAAGGCGGAAAACAGAGACAAAATATAAAGGCCAAAAACAGGATATAAAACGAAGCCTGAACTCCTTGCTTTTTTCTCCACCCCCTTTCCAGAGGAAGGATTTTTCTGTTGTTTTTGTTGCTGCTGATACCAAGCTTTCCCTATTTACCTTAGCTGTCGGGGAGTCGAAACCAGATCCAGGAGGCAGGAGTTTCTTCCGACCCCAAGTTAAATCCAATCGAGTTTTCTTCTTCAGGGAGAAAGAGGGCAGAGAACGGGGAGAGGAGGAGAAGAAGGAATGTTAGCAGCTTTCGCCGAGGACGAGGGAGTTCGTGTGCACGGGGAGAGGGCTCCGGAGCAGCCGGGCTCCTCGCGGCCCCCGCCGAGGTCTGCCCCGCGGCCGGCCCCACGTCGCGCCGGCCCCGCCCGGCGGCGACACCGCAGCGCCCCCCACCACCC